>CM028381.1:12059056-12148693 GCA_013146195.2 Codonopsis lanceolata | reverse complement strand
ATTAGCCGGTCTTCGACAAACCATACCATAAGTTTTTTCTTATACAGTCCACCATACAAGTGATAGGAAGTCCTCGAGCATCAATAATCCAATTGTTGAATGACTGCTGCTGACATTTGATGTAAGTTCGAGAATAACGATTATCGAACAATGTCTGATAAGCCCAGTCGAAAAGGAAGGTCAACCAAAAAATCTAAGGCAATCATTCCACCAACTCCTTTAAATACCTCAAGCTTCTTCTCAAACAACTCAATCAGAGGGCGCATAAGCACATTCTTTAAATTTTAAACAAATATTCTTGCGAAAGGAAAACGCTTGCCACCACGCATATCTTTCAAATTACTTACAAAGATAAAGATGAACCAAACAAAAAAAATGCTTAGAACTACCAAAAACATGCTGGAATCGCTTGCATCAACCCAACATTTCGATCGATACAATAAGCACATCACGACCATTAAGCGCTTCTTTTACTTTTGAAAGAAACCAATGCCAATTATCATAATTTTACGAACTTACAACAAAGAAAGCAAAGCAAATGGAAATAGTCCTATATAAAACAAAAATGAAATATTCAAATTAGTAAAACAACAACTTTCACATCAAAACACATAGAAAACACAAACCAATATAAGTGTCACGCATAACTTACCTTGATTACCATCCTTGCCTTAGTGGCGGATAAGAGAGTTGACTTACATCGAGATTTCATAAATGTCCCGCCTACAAACAATATAGGCCGACAATAATTAAAACCATCCAAACATGCACGAAAACATATGAATAACCAAGGTGAAACATTTTGAAATGGAATCGATTCAATAAATGCCAAAGCCGCTGGATTACTCTTCTTCAAAGCTTCAACATACCACGCAACTCATCAAACGATTCATCATAACTACCAAATACCTTATTACGAGCAACCTCAACACTTCTCCATGCTGCCATATATGATATCTCAACCCCATAATGGATCCTAACATACTCAATTACATCCTTCGTAATAATTTGGTCGACTCGAACATTATCACAAATAAAATGCATGCAATTACATTATAACCCATCCTTTTGATTTCTTAACTCCATCAATAAAGAAACTTTGCAAGCGTGTGTAAGATTGCACTTCTTTATAATTATAGAATTATCAACACTAGAAACAACCACTTGATGAACCAATCACATTTATCAATGAATTTATTACCACAAACAACAAAGTAGCCCTCTTACTCTCATTCCTAGCAAAAACATATTCAAATCCAAGTTTCATAGAATATTTCATAAGTTCGATCTGAAACTCTCTAATGCCACCTTTAAATATTTGTCCGATCCGGTGATAATCTCTTCCCAACCAACCGATAACAAATTACTTGGAAGATGTAGGGAAAAAAATCATAAGCGGATAACTTTCATTATCAATTTCAAGAAAACCAACATCAACGATTTACCATTATGAGAAGAAGAAGCATCCAAACTACTCCTAGAAGGACCAAAATCACCCTTTGACTTATAAGAAGAAGAAGCATCCAAACTAATCCTAGAAGGACCAAAATCAACCTTTGACCCCAAATCATTCTCTACACCATCAACAATTGCACCCAAAACATCAATAACATCTCTTGAAATAACATAAATGCTTAGAATTTTACCCAAAGCACCAACATATTCAAAAAATCTTCATCATTTGATAAAATACAATTTTGATGAGGTCCAAGAGAATATCTCAATCTCAAAGTTTCAACATTAAGAATATTTGCTTGTAATTGATAACAAAGACAAATCGAAAACTCAAAACCATCGTAACCCTTTTCACAATTGTCTCTCCCTAAATTTCAGCAAAATCATAACACTTTGGACTCCATTAAAAATAAGATCCTCTTGCTTGCTCAAGCACATAAGGAAACAAAATCATTTATCATCAAGGAGAAAGGTGAAAGTGAAGATATACACACTTTGCACAATTCAAAATAAATCTATCACTTAGGAAAATGTTCCCCAATAATATATTTATAGTCTTAAAGCCTCAATCTCAATCGCAAGCCATTACTGCAGAACAAATCAATCTGAAACTCGATGCCAAGACATGGCATCGAGGATTCATTTGATAGCAATATGCGGTACCAACTTTAATGCAGAAAGTCGATGCCAAGACTCGCATCAGATGCATTTGACAGTATTTTGGACGACCAAAATCAATAAACAAACTCGATGCCAAACCTCGGCATCGGGATGATTTGACAATTTGACAAGATATTATGCAAGTACCAAATTAATCGAAACTCGATGCCAAGCCACGGCATCGATGCATTTGACAGTATTTTCGAGGACCAAAATCAATCCAGAAACTCTGATCACAGAAACAAAATCAATCCAGAAACTATAATGCCAAGCCCTGGCATCAAGAAACCTAAGGCATATAATTGAGAATGAAAGAATTTTTAAAGGGACATACCTTTCAATTGAATTGCTGGAATTTCTACGAAATCGTCAATGCAAAATTTTGGGGCGTGATTTGAAGGCGTCGGCCAAAGAAAAGGCGAACTACACGTCGACGTGAGAAGCAGGGCATAAACGAAATGAAGCTATGAACGCGGGGTGGGCGCTGGGAGAAGACGACGTACTTTTTCCCCGATACACAGAAATAAAGGGTTGTAACGTAAATTTGCCCTAAAATTGTATCTAAAAGAAATGTCTAAAAAATACCAGGATTTATTTGAAAACATGTTTTAAAAGTTGTACCGGCTTGTAATTTTTCCAAAAATCAAACAAACTCAGGCCCATGAGTATTTTTTATTTGTTTTTTTTTTAATATTATAGAACTGTATTTCAAGATCTATTAATAACAATCATAAGTATTTTTATTTACCTATTTTTTATTTATAATAATACTAAGCTATTCAATATTTTTGAATAAATACCATTTTTACGAATTATTTTTATATATTGGCTGTTTGTAATTAGTTATATGCACATGAACTATGTTTGCCTTATGAATAGCTTGCCTAGAAATTTGATTTATACTTTATTTTTGTGTAATATTGAATAGTTATATGGCTTTGGTATGTAATTAGTTATATGTCATTTATATGTCATTTTCGAATGTAATTCTCTAAATAAAAAAAGTAAACTCAATTGGAATAGTTTATGTCAACATCATTAAATGACATTTCTCAAATTCAATTTCAAAAAATAAAAAAAATAAAAAATTGACATAAACAGAACTTAAGTGAATCCATTTTTGAAAAGTGAGTTTTAGCGAAAAATTTCTAAAAATTATGCACTTCTGTTTTTATATATACTACGACACAACCGTGTAATTCACGGTTCAATATTGATATAAATAAAACAATATAAATTTTTAATGATAACCATATAACCGAATAATTTTATGAAAAATCACGAGTTCAATATGCATATAAAACAAATTATAGAAAATTATGTTAATAAAACAATAAATTTTTAAACATATCTTTAAATTGATATCGAAGTGACATGTACTTGACCAAAACAGTTTACTTTGTACAATAAAAATTAAAGTTAATCATATAAAATTATAATCAAACACTCGATGTGTACAATAGTTAAGTTGATATCAAACACTCGATGTGTACAATAGTTAAAACTTTAGTGCTAGTAAAATACACAAATGATTGCAACATAAAGATTATGAGTTCGTGTAGAATTGAATATCATAATTTTGTAACATTAAAATTAAGATTATTTTGTTTGGCTCTCATGTAGAGTTCTATTAAAAATCTAAACGTATAAGCAAATTAATAGAAATAAAAAAAATTAATGAAAATCAATAGTCATTAGGTTTAAAAATGTTTTACATTTGGAGAAAAAAAATCAATTTATAGAATAAAAATATTAAGAATTTCAGTTCAATTCAAATTTTAATATTTTTTCTGGATATAAACAATAAAATTTACATTGAAGCCCACAATTCCAATTCTAAACAATGGAATTGAGGTTCACTTTCTCTCATTATCTACGATGGAGTCTCAACAAAATTTAAATTCACTCACGTGTTTTCTGTATTAAAAAATGATAATAAAATATATACAAATAAATATATATAAATAAAGTTACATTAATGTTAATTTTTTTTGATAACGTATATAATATCAGACAAATTGCAAATTGTTTGTGATATACTAATATGTTTTGTCATAAAACCTTAAAAACTACACTTTTGAAAATTGGTAATTTTTACAAAATAATTCAAGTATTATGGTTCAATTTAAAAATTAGAAATAAAGAAAAAATAATTAAAATAGTATATAACCAAGGAAAATAAATGTAGGAGATGGGTCAAGGAAAATGAACCAAAAATTCAAACGATCGATGGATAGACAACAAAAAAATTGGTTTAAACCGTGCTATGGATAACTTTTGGACCGCAACCCGGTAAACACTCATAAAACCACGTTGTTTTGGTTGATGTATATAAACGAAAAAAAAACACTTTTACCCTAGTTTCACCTCACATTGCAAAATAAAAATGTACGCATTTTTGTAGTGACGGCGAACCTCAAGGTTACCCCCTAAAGAAAGTCCGACAATGAAAGCTATGACCACCGACTTACCGAAAACTTTTTTGGTATGTTCATATTTCTAAAAATATTTCAAAAACTATGTTTAACTTCAAAACTCGTTTATTAATTTTAATTCGTGATTTAGTTCAACTAACAAATAAATTCGATCTGAATGTTGATTAATTTCATCATCAACACTTTTTTTTTATATCTGAATTTTTTAACATGTATAAGTAACTAAAAAAATCAGAAATTATTGGGTTTCCATTTTTTTTACATGTAGCTAGCTGTCTCAAAAAATTGGTCTTATCTCGATTTATAGATTTTTTATAATAATAACTTTGGTTATGATGAAATAGAGAAAAAATTGTCTGATCTTGGTATTATTATTAATTGATTGTCTGTGAATTAGTTTTATTTCAAAGTGTGTGTATATGATTTAGTTTCACAATCGTTGTTTTATTCCATATTTATTTTTGTCTGAATATTGATGCAAAGAAATTGGCAAAAAAAAAACTTAGTTTTGTTATCTCTCATGTTTCTACTATGCATATTTTTCTTAATATACTAAATAAGAATGTGAAGATATTTTGGAATCATTTTTCAATCAACCATAATAATGACATTTTATATTTTCAATTTCCAATATAAAAAAGAGCTTACATATAAATTAGATGTGTTTCTAAATTTAGAAAGTCATTTTTTACGAAAACTTTCCAAATCTTGCTCCTGTCCTTTTATATATGTACTAGAATTTGTGCCCGTACCTATGGTACGATGTCAGTATAGACGTGATCAATATATGAAGCGAACTTAATGAGAATAAATTAGTATATGGTTGAGATTTTGTAGGGGTCAGATCAATGTACACTACACAAACAAAAAAGACGACTTCCCAAAAATTAAAGAAATAAAACATTTTATTCGTTATAAAATTGTGTAACTCATCCAAAAAGAGTATAATTAAGCATCCAAAAATATTTCTTCTTACACATACACCAACACAACACATATTAATTGAAGTAAACTTAAAAATGAAAATCGCAGCAAACAAAAAATATAAAATAAATTGAATGAGATATAGTGAACTAACAAAAGACTATTTTGAAATCACAAATATTTCAGACAATTAAGGAAAACTTAGCACACATTAAAAAAAATAAAGAAATTAAAATACAAATATTTAAAATTACAAAACTTACGGATAATTATTTTTAAAAAATAAATCTAGGTCGGATAAAGATTAAATTGAGATTCAGTTGATTACGATAACAATTAATTAAGAAATTACAAACTAAATATTAATAATAAAATTAAAATATAAATATTTAAAATTGCAAAAATTAATTACAAAACTTATAAATAAATATCTCATTAAAACAATTCAATGAATGCTCTAGATAAATTATAAATAACCACCTCGTCAGCTCAAACGAAAGGATGTTGTTAAAAAATGTGTTAGAGGAAAACATTCTTATAACTGTAATTGGTTCTGGAGAGGATAATTAAAAAAAGCATAACTGAGGGATTATTACATAATTATTGGTTATAGAGGAGGGTAATTTAAACAAAATTCATAATTGAGGGATTTATATATAACTTACATACTTACGAATCAACCTGAATCGTCAACTATATTTGACACAATTCGATATGAACACCCTTGATCTGTTTTATAATATAGACAAATACCCCACACCAAGAAACCATTCCACAAATCTGTCGATTCTCTTTCCCTCTCGGTATCAGCCAAACCCACTCCCCTTCATTTATTCCATCTGCCCTTCGTTCACTCCATCCGTCTGCCACTTCCCCTCATTATTAACTCTCTTTTTCTAACTTTTGACTTGGATGCTTTAATTATATATCTTTTGACCATTGGCCGATCAAGGAAATTTGACAAATCATGCCATTTTGACCGCATTAAGATTTCAAGCATGTTTAGCAAACTTCGAAACTGAAAGATTGAGTCGGATGACTCACATTCTAAGGCTCCGTTTGTTTCACGGAAAATGACTTTCGGAAAATGTTTTCCTCATTTTCCGGTGTTTGGTAACCTTAGGAAAATGCAAATCAACGTAAAGGTTTTTTCAATGGAAAATGAAGGCTTTTTCCGAAAATGACTTACTTGATTCATTTTCCGTAAGTCATTTTCCAAATGTTCGGGCACCCTTCGTCCCCTTTCACAATTGCACATATTTACTTACACACACAATATTTCACTCAACAAATAAATTGTTTAGAAATATAATTAAAGTTTGTGCATATTATTTATAAATTATAATTTTAATAAATGCTTACTACGTTCTAAAATTAGTGTCACCTACATTATTTAGGGACATCCTAATTCCTAACCATTGTCAATTTTCTATTTTAAAACGTTTTTTTTTTCTATATCAATTATCAAAAAAAAAAATTATTTGTAATTGTAAGATTGAAAAAATATAGACATTGATTTGACACCACTAATGATAAATTGAGGGTTAATAAAGAAAAATTACTTAAAGTTCAACACTATTTTATATTCAATATGTGCATTAATATTAGAATATTTTTTTTGTATTTATTAATATATAGGTTTCTGTAATATTTTCTAGGGACATCCTAAACATTGTCTATTTTCTATTTAAATTTTTTTTTTCATATCAATTATCAAAAAAATTATTTGTAATTGTGAGATTAAAAAAAGATGGATCTTATTAAAAAAAGATGGTCCTTATTGATTTCTATGGACATCTTAAACATTATTTATTTTCTATTTTATTTTTGTATTTATTCATATATTGTTTTCCGTAACATTTTTCGTGTGTTTTCCAAACACCCTTAAATGTTTTCTGACATATTTTCAAAAGATTTACCAAACACCTGAAAATGAAATCTTTTGATTTTCCGGAAATCATTTTCTGGAAATGATTTTCTGTGAAACAAACGGAGCCGTATATTCAAAAATTATCCAAAGTATGCTGTCATTTTATGGTCATTATTGCGTTTGTAAAGTAGCTAGTATACATGGAGAGTTGATAACTCGTGTGAAAATTTATATACAAATGATATTGTAAAAATGATTTCCAACACATTTTCACAAAGTTTAAACCTGAAAATGTTTTCCACAACATTTTCATAAGACTTACCAAACAACGGAAAATATAATGATTTCATTTTCCGGAAATCATTTTTCGGAAAACGTTTTCAGGAAAACGTTTTCCCTGAAACAAACGGAGCCTAACTCGTAACTTAATCTCCGAATCTATATAATCTATATTTTATTATGTTTCTTTTTAAATAAAAGTAGCGATTCATATTAATATATTTTTTAAAGTGCACTTAAGACTAAACATATTCAACGCGCTTAAGTTTTAAAATTTCTCGTTTTACTAATAAGAAAATTTGAAACGAGGTTCTTACAGTTCCGTTGTACCTCCGCGGACGTAAGTGTGAGAGAGAAGCGAGGGTCATGATTCTAGAGGCTATGCATTGATCGTCTCTTTTCACTCTTTTTACGTTATGCCAAACCCACTCCCCTTCATTTATTCTATCTGCCCTTCATTCACTCCCTTCATCCACTCCATCCGCCTCCCACTCCCTTCATTCACTCCATCTTCCCTTCATTTATTCTATCTGCCCTTCATTCACTCCATCCGCCTCCCACTCCCTTCATTCACTCCATCCGCCTGCACTTCCCCTCATTAACTCTCTTTTGTTTAGCAAACTTCCATCCGCTTTGTGTATTCCCTTTTCCTCACTTCTCCATTGCAGCCGTACTCAATGCCCATGACCTTCAAGTAGTAAGGTATTATTATTCTCACTTCAAGCAAACTCGACATGCTTAATTGGTATGTTAAAGAGACTTTTCAAGTCATAATTTGCTATCAATTGAATTCAGATCTGGATTTTGTGGCGCTCGGTCTCCATGAGTACTCTTGGATTTTATTTGATTTTGATGGAGCGGTTTACGTTAAACTTCATTTGATGCTTATGAACTTCGATCGACCTGTTTATGGCCCCAACATTATTCGACCGTGGTTTCTCTGTTTAAAGGTTCGTTCATTAAATCCTTTACTATTACACTCCCCATTTTATGTTTCCACCTTCTAATAGAATCGAATAATTTGATGTTTAGTTTTGTATTATGATTATATGTATATGCAACTGGATTTCGTTTTCTAGAATCGGTTAGTTTAATATAGATTTATCAGATTTGACTTAACTGAGACTATTTCTTTTTCAAATGTTGGATTCATTTAATTTTATACTTTATATTATCAAATGAAATTTTATCAAAATAATACCTTTACACCAAAATTATCCAATATAATTATCATTTTTAGTCTTTGATAAATAAATAGGTGTAACTTAAATACGGCTGAATGTGTTATCCCAAACTAATGTTATCGTTTTCTTTTTTGAAATTTAATTTGAATGTGTTTAAGGTTATGAAAACCTCCGCCGTCAAAAGCAGGTTGAAAGTCATTGCTCTCTTTTGATTTTCTTATTTTTGTTTTTTCTTTTACTAATTTGACTCTTTACGAAAATTAATTAATTTTTTCTATTGTGTTTCAAAACAGAAATATCATCGCACAAGGACTTGCTTTCCACCTAGAGGTGAAGGTAAACTATTAATTGTATTTCATGTGATGTTGTAAGAAATCTTTTTATAGAATATTTTTTTTTGCATAATCACATAAATGATAGGTGAATTTATTTTGAGATCTTGTGATTAAATTTATTTTACATTAATTTATTTTTACAAGCTTCTTTATAATTTTTAGAGAGTGGGGAGTGCTTTTTTGTGGAGTGTTTTGATCAAAACGTTGCGTAAAAAACGCAGTGTTTTCTTTTTTAAAGTGTTTCAATGTAATGTTTTAAAATGCAGCGTTTTAAAAATGTGCAGGATTTTAAAACGCTCCAATTTGGAGTGTTTTCTCTTTAGTAGTATTATGTATTTATTTATTAATTTTTGAGGAAAAAATAAGCCCTTAATGAACGTAGTTCATGGGTTGCACTCGCTCGGAAAAATGAACTAGTGAAAAAGTAGTCACATTAAAAGTACTTGAGCAATAGACCAGAGCAGGCCAGTGCAATGAAATGGAGTTTGCTAATGTAAGGGAAATATGTTGATGTAAAAGAGGAGGTTGTCTCAGGAAGAAAATCAAGGTGGTTGTGAGTCGTTTGCGGTGATGCAATGATTGTGAGAGTTGGGGCGAGTATTTTGGCTTGTTATGAGGTCAATCGGGTATTAATGCTCATAATCAGGGTTTTGAGCAACTATCCAGTTGTGCATGTGGACAATATAACGGTTGGGGTGTATGTGGTTCGGTTTGATTTAGGCCAAAATCACGAATCGAATCATTCCTCATTGGTTCAAAAGTTTTCAAATCGAACCGAACCGAATAAGACTTGGAACCAAACCATTCGGTTTAGTTTGGTTTGGTTCGATTTTGTGATTTATATAAATTATTTTTAATCGAGTTAACCAACATTAAGAATAAAAATAAAAATAAGATTTTAATTTTGAATAGATTAAATATGTTTAGGTTTTCAAAGGAAAGTGAAATTATCATGAAGAAACAGTGCGTTTAGTTGTGGGCAATGTGAGAATCAGAATGTGTGACATAAGATGACATTACAGTACTACAATCTTGTTTGTAAAGAACCATATGGATTTTATTTGAATAAGTTTTATAAGCTCCTCTACAATTTTTTTTAAAGAGCTTCATAGTTAGATAATAATCACCCAACCACCGGAAGAGATTCTTATTCCAAAAAGGAAAATACTAAGTTTATCATCAGAATTATCACTCTGGTGACAATTTTGTCTTGAAGGCAAAGTGCATGTGAGGTGCATGTGCATCTTCAAAGCATAATGATCATTATAGTGGTAATCCTAATAGTAAACTTGTTCCAAAAATTCTTGCAAAAATTCCCCCTAGTAAAAAACAAGATTTTTTGGTGGAAGAGAGGGATGGATACCAAGCGAGTGAGACGCATTGACACTTGCCAATAGTTGCGTGCATCACACTCTCCGGAAAAGAGCGTGAGAAGGGGCTCTGTCGCGGGTGCCACATGTACGTCTTCCACTAACATTTTGAGTTGATTTTTTTGTTGGTTTTTGACTTTTGTTACCGAGATTTTGGACAAAAATCTTTTTCAAGTTTCCAAATATGATTTTGAACACTTTCCGTTTTTTTATATTTATTTTTCACTGTTTGGAAACATTTTTTTAAAATAAAATTTATAAATTAATATCTTTGTTTTAAAATTTATTTTTAATATTTAATATTTCCATTAAAATTATAAACGTATTAAATTATATTATTTATAAATAACATTTAAAATAACAATAAATTCATTAAAATTAAAAATTTATAAATTAATATCTTTGAGACGATAAATTCTTAGAGCATCCACATTGGTAGAATTCTTCCCAAAATTCATAGCTAGGTCATACTGTTACCTACACATTTAAAAAAAATTCTCTTTCTTAAGAATTATTCTTCAAAATGGTTTTAATTCTTCCTTCATTCTTACATAGGTCCCACTACCAAATCATCCACTTTATTTACACTACTGTTTTATTGTCATACCAAAAGGTAACAATAAAAAAAAAGAAAAGAAAAAGCATGTGGTAGCTATGTTTCTCTCACCTTGGTCCGGTTCCTTGCAATTCTTGAACAAGAATTTTGGAAAGAAATTCTTATTCAAGAATTCATCACAATGGTGAGAATTCCCCATCCTAAATAGGAATTGCCTAGCCACCATTATGGATGCCCTTATAGAAGATTTTTTTTTTAAATGGGTATGCGACAGTGGGATCCAGCTAAGAATTGAGATAAGCTTATAGGAGATGCTCTGAAATGTCTAAGAGCATGTACTAGTGCTAGAGCATGCCAAAGACCAATCATCTTTAATATATTAAGAAAACCAAACCACTTTTTCCATCATCTACCGATATGAAGTTAAGAGTAGAAGTAAAACATACAGCATAGCATTATCAATGCACTTGAGGTTTAGGACTTTCAGCTTTGCTTTGTTTAGAAAAAAAATCATGTATGGTATAATTAACTTTCCCAAACTGCTAAATGTGGTCCCCTAAAAGATGACATCACAGTACTTCAATTTTGTTTGTAAAGAACCGGATTTTATTTGATCAAGTTTTATTAGCTCTTTTACAAATTTTTTTAAAGAGGTTGATAGTCAGATGCAGAAGAGACATTGAAGAAGAGTTGTTACTTTAGGAGTGAGAAAATGGTCACAGACAAGAGGCCTAGTTTCTTCAATCGGTGATTTTTACTCAATTCTTATTTGGGTAATAATCACCCAACCATCGTGGGTGTGACGACCGGATCCGGACTCGGATTCCAACACGAAATCTTGAGGTCGTGCCGCTGGGACAACACAAGAAAAGGACAAGCACTTGGTAAACACTAGCGTAAGTCAAACAGTCGAGCTATCAAGCTCTAAACACGAACGTGAAGCTGTACTAAAATACGGGTCAACAAATAGCGAAGATGTAGAAGCGTTAACAGAGTGAAACTCCGAGCTATAGAGCTCGAAACTAAAACAAATAGAACCAAGAGAGACGTTGTCTCACGAGGCTCAACACAAAACTCGCATCTTTGCGACATTGCGGGCCGAGAACAAAACCCCGACACTCGAGGCCGGCGTTTCCACAAAGGACCAACCTGATTAACAACAATAACCTAACGACTAAATCATACCGGGGTAACAACAACAATAACAACAACAACAGGAATAATAAATGCCTTGAGGCTACTGCTCGCTCGGGAGACAACTGAATAAATACTATAACTTAAGAATACGAGTTAGACTACAATGTCGACTACAGGAAGTAAATCAACAAGACCAAAACACAATCTACCTAACTGTATAACTTTACACAATCTATTAACTTTTGTGCCTTTATTTTCTTTTCTCAGATTTTGTGGCAGCCTTATCCAAATCTTGGCTACCTGCTCCCTGACCACTTGAAGACACAACTGAGGTCCACCTTCCGTGCCACAGCTCTGATTGCCTTCAATGAACTCGAGTACCATCGGCCTGACAACTTCCCCAAGAAGTTTGGGCTGGAGGAGGTCGACATCATTCCCATCAGTCTCCCCATATTGCCCAAACCAGTGAGTAGAAGATCTCAGAGTACAACAGATTGGGTTAATAAGTACAAGACTTTTGTGGATATATGGCTGGGAATATCTCAAGGAGAACAGAGATCTCAGTCATATATTATACAAGGTCCGGTACTTGATGAGTTGGTGGGTCAGAATATGGGAGGGGATGAGCATGGCACAGGGAGAGAGGAACCGACAGTAGAGCCAGGGAGAGAGGATAATGAGCATGATACCGATTTGGAGGATGAAGAATATGGGCATGATGATGCCAATTTCGATCCCGATTTGGAGGATGAACATCGAAATCCCCCAAGTCCAGTGCATGAACCAAATCCCCCAAGTCCAGTTCATGAACCAAATCCCCCAAGTCCAGTGCACGAACCAAATCCCCAAGTTCTTAGGCGTTCAACAAGAGCCAACAAAACGCCATTGTTTTATGATGAGTATCAAGTTACGTCAGATTTGAGAAGGACACGAAAGAAAGGTAATATTATTCATTTACAGTTACTCCCTCTGTTTTACTCATATGTTACTAAAAATGTTATTTTTTAAATTTTTTTTTCAAATTGACTCTTTACCCGGAACAAAGGAAATCATTATCTTTTTAGTTGATAACTAGTTTTTGCCCTAGGATTAAACTAGGTACAGATAATTTATATTTTTTTTCAACATATTATGGTTCCAGATTTGGAGCTTTTTTACTTGCACAGGTTGTTAAACTAGGTACAGATAATTTTTATTTTTTTTCAACATAAGATACACAATTCTGGTTCCAGATTTGGAGCTTTTTACTCAGTTCCGTTCATTTGAATTAATTTTTTTTAATTTTTTCTTGCAGTTTCTCCGGGGTAATGTGGACTACTATTTCAAATGCTTGTTTCTTGGAGGATTCCAGGATACTTTATACTTACTTTAATTTTGTGGCATAAATAATTTTATGCTCATTAACTTTGGGAGCTCAAAGTCTCCAATACATTCTACTTACTTTTATGATGTATGTGGTGCATAATTTAATTGTTGGAATATGTAACCAAAAAACTTGTTAGTTTTATGTTAATTTAATACTCGTAAATTTACATATGCGTGAAACTAAAAATGTTTTTCTACAGAAATTGTAATATGTCGTTGTTGTTATTTATTCTGTTGTGAGCCGGCAAGTGTATGTCGTGCCGTCGTATATATTTATAACCCGGTTTACTTTTCATGTCAGACACTGCTTTAGCCCTTGCTTTCGTTGTTGTTTCTCCGGCATTTGTGTAGCCGTCGAGGTGTTGTTCTTGTTGTTTACTCGATCAGGGTTGGATCCCGACCTTTGTGTCGGTGGTTTGTACTGCGTGTGCAATGTTACGTCACGCGAGTCGAATTTTCTGGTAGAGAGATGTTTGTCTCTCTCGTTGTTTTGTGGTGTCGAGCTCGATAGCTCGGGGTTCCACTTTTTATTATTTCGCTTCTGCAGTTTTAAGTTTGAGTTTTCGGTATTTTTGTTATGGCTTTACCCTGGTTGTGCTTTAATTGTTGTTTAGGCGGCACGACCTAGGGGTTTCGTATTGGAATCCGGGTCAGGTTTGGCGCACGTTAGGGATTCAGGTTTAGCGCACGTTACGGGATTGGTCATATCTTTAGTTTGAGATATCGAAATCGCGCGTTCTCTTTTAAGTTGGTATGAAGTTGGGAAAATTTTAACATTGGGGGGCATTATGGGATTGAGTGGTTACTTTGAGGTGTTTTTTCATATTTTGGCCTTAATTTACTCCTCTAACACTAGTATTTCTTTACATCCATTAATGTTCTATCTTTCTTTACTTCCACTTCCATTAATGTTGTTCAACATTTGGTATTTAATTTTCCCCTTCGTACTATTCACATCTCTTACCTCCCACCTCGACTTCGTCCTCGTCGAGCCCTCCAAGTGGACCTACCCTCACGATCTCCCACGCTGGCCTCACTGGGTCCCTCCCAAATTCATTATCTGGGTCACTGCCAGAATCAATGGCGGCCTTGCCGGAGTTTTGCCATAATCATTTTATAATGCAAGATTACTTAATCGGGTTCAATAGTTCTACAAGACTTTTTTCCCATTCCAAATCCTCCCAATTAGAGAGTAATCCTATGGTGAATTTTTGTAATTGACATGACAATTTGCCAGCACATGGTTTCCACAAACTCTAAAATTGAGGAAATATGTTAAGTTTCTGCTACACGTGAATTAGCTAAGATGAAATTTGTTAGTACGTACACTGCAGGCCTAAGAAAATCCACTATGAAAACTCTACAAAATTAAGTTAAAAGTAAAGAAAGAGCTATGAAATACAGTATAAATGATTATCATAACTTACATATGGAGGAGTTGCTGCCAAAGATGGAAAGTGGCATTTGGGAATAATAAGAGAGTGCCTGAAAAGAAGACACAATAGATAGTAAGCGCCTAAAAATAATACGCAGATGATTGTTAGTGCCTGCTAGAAAAATTACAGTATAGAAATGTAATGTCAGTTAAAAGTTGTGGCTATTTTAGAAACATGAGTATTATATATATATATATATATATAAACAGTGTTGAGGTTAGTTCAAGCGTATTGAGCACATTGCAAAAACGACTAGCCGAAAACAAGATCGAAATCAGTCCTCGTACTTGAATTTAGGTTTTGTAAAAATTAATGTAAAAATCGAAGGAAAAGATTAAAAAAAATGGTTTTTTTCCAGGATGCAACCCCCGGGATTCTCTGTCACGAGGTTACTTAGCAGAAAATTAAAACCCTCAACTTGATGGGGTTTCATTTGCTTCTTATGCCTTGATGGGGTGGTTGGCTCTTCAAATACTTGTAGAATTTATAGGGTAACCCCCAGAAGATACACAACCCCCAGAGTCAAACCCCCAGAGATTATAAACCTGGTAGTTTTTTTATGATCTCTGGAAGGTAATACAATCATAACCAACGTCATATCGTTCATATACAAATAATAAACAATAACCGGTGTTTTAAAACAAAAAATAAGGGACTCCGTTTGACCCCGAAAAAACCGTTTTTTTTTCTTTTCATTCGGTTTTTACATTAATTTTTACAAAACATAAATTCAAAGTCTGAGGGATAATTTCGATCTTGTTTTCGGCTAGTCGTTTTTTATCTGAATCACTGTAACTCAACGTCATATCGTTCATATACAAATAATAAACAATAACTGGTGTTTTAAAACCAACAAAAAATAGTTTAAAGGGGCTTCGCTTGATCACGAAAAACCATTTTTTTTTACTTTTCATTCGGTTTTTACATTAATTTTTACAAAACATAAATTCAAGTTTGAGGGATAATTTCGATATTGTTTTTGGCTAGTTGTTTTTTATCGGAATCACTGTAACTCAACGTCATATCGTTCATATACTATTGTTTATTACTTATATCCAAAAACAAGATCGAAATCAATCCTCGTACTTGAATTTATGTTTTGTAAAAATTAATGTAAAAATAGAAGGAAAAGATTAAAAAAAATGGTTTTTTGAATAGTAAAATTAAATATATAAAATCCTATAAATTTGAAAAAAAAATAATATAAATTTTGGAATACTTTTTAGATACAATAATTTTCGTTCAACATGTACGACTATTGCCACTATAAATATCACATAGTAACTCTAGACAAAGCTACATACAACTTATGATAAGCAAAAACATGTTTTCAAATGGAGTCTTATATTAGACAATGACTTATCATAGTTTTTATTCATAGAGATTGCGTAAGATATAATCAACAAAAAATATTTTATCTGGAATTTGAAAGAAATTATAAGATCAAATAATATCAGTGACATTGTTGGAATCAAAAGAGTACCACCAGAATTGTCATTTGAAAGAATTCAACCTTCTAAAATATGGTTTCTCAGCCTTATAATAATTAATCTCGTATCATTGCATAACTCAAGTGAATAGACTATGTTACGAAACAACATTATTTAAGCTCCAACATTCGAATTTAATTCACAGTTTGAGATTTCAGAATATGTAATTCAATTGAAATATTCACGATTATGTATCGTTTAAATTTAACTCACTGTTTGAGATTCCAGAATATGTATTGTTCATTGATATGATGTAATTATAAAAAAATTACATCTTAATTTTTATATGACTATTTAATTGAAACCACACAAAAAAAACATGTATCTCTTTCAATAACATTGCTTATATATCACATTTCAATTTTCAATTACATAAATAATTAAAAAAAAAAAGAAGAGAAAATGTCAGTCTAATTTGAACATGACATAAAGTTCTCGATATTCTTACTTATTTGTAATGGACCATCATAAAATGTTTTAGTTTATTGAGTTTTGTCTTCCTTTCAGTTGTGTAGTGTGCATTTATCTGATATTTACAAAATCCCAAGCATATATCAATTCATTTACATATTATCCGCTTCATACATTGAATAAGTTCCATACTAACACCATGCCATAAGCACGGACACAAAATCTAGTGATAATTTAAACTAAGACAGACCTAACTAAAAAATCAAACAAACTCAGGCCCATGAGTATTTTTTATTTGTTTTTTTTAATATTATAGAACTGTATTTCAAGATCTATTAATAACTATCATAAGTATTTTTATTTACCTATTTTTTATTTATAATAATACTAAGCTATTCAATATTTTTGAATAAATACCATTTTTACGAATTATTTTTATATATTGGTTGTTTGTAATTAGTTATATGCACATGGACTATGACTGCCTTATGAGTAGCTTGCCTAGAAATTTGATTTATACTTTATTTTTGTGTAATATTTAATAGTTATATGACTTTGGTATGTAATTAGTTATATGCCATTTATATGTCATTTTCGAATGTAATTCTCTAAATTAAAAAAGTAAACTCAATTGGAATAGTTTATGTCAACATCATTAAATGACAGTTCTCAAATTCAATTTCAAAAAATAAAAAATTGACATAAACAGAACTTAGGTGATTCCATTTTTGAAAAGTGAGTTTTAGCGGGAAATTTTTAAAAATTATGCACTTCTGTTTTTATATATACTACGACACAACCGTGTAATTCACGGTTCAATATTGATATAAATAAAACAATATAAATTTTTAATGATAACCATATAACCGAATAATTTTATGAAAAATCACGAGTTCAATATGCATATAAAATAAATTATAGAAAATTATGTTAATAAAAACAATAACTTTTTAAACATATCTTTAAATTGATATCGAAGTGACATGTCCTTGACCAAAACAGTTTACTTTGTACAATAAAAATTAAAGTTTATCATATAAAATTATAATCAAACACTCGTTGTGTACAATAGTTAAGTTGATATCAAACACTCGATGTGTACATTAGTTAAAACTTTAGTGCTAGTAAAATACACAAATGATTCCAACATAAAGATTATGAGTTCGATGTGTAGAATTGAATATCATAATTTTGTAACATTAAAATTAAGATTCTTTTTTTTGGCTCTCATGTAGAGTTCTATTAAAAATCTAAACGTATAAGCAAATTAATAGAAATAATTTTTTTTAATGAAAATCAATAGCCTTTAGGTTTAAAAATGTTTTACATTTGGAGAAAAAAAATCAATTTATAGAATAAAAATATTAAAAATTCAGTTCAATTCAAATTTTAATATTTTTTCTGGATATAAACAATAAAATTTATATTGAAACCCACAATTCCAATTCTAAACAATGGAATTGAGGTTCACTTTCTCTCATTATCTACTATGGAGTCTCAACAAAATTTAAATTCACTCACGTGTTTTCCGTATTAAAAAATGATAATAAAATATATACAAATAAATATATATAAATGATGTGGCAAAAATATCAGTCATACCGGGGTGCCGAAAGTCGTTGAAATCCGTGGTTCGTTCGTTGACCGAATCGATGATTCGGTGATGAAATCGTCGTTCGGGTCGGATATCTGGCTGTATGTAGGTATCTTCAAAACAAACACCGTGAGTGGTGGGGGATGTCCCCCAAAACGCCCCGTGAGAATCGCAAGATCAAAATATAGGAGGCGCGTAGCCCCCGTGCGTGGGAGTGAGTACCGAGAAAAGAGAGAGCGTGATGAGAGTCCGCCTACTATGAGATAATAGGGTTTATTTATACCTGAGGGGCTGGGGTTTACTTGTCATGCATGGGCCAGGCCCATGGTGTTTAGTAGTCCTATAATGAATAGTGGGCTGGTGTAGTGGAAAGCCCCCTCGCCCAAGCGAGGCCCAAAAGCCTTTTTAGGCAAATGAAATTTAGGCACTTCAGTAGCCCCCGGTCCTTATTCCTTGTGATTTATCTCAAGGGTAAGGAGTATAATTTTCTGTCAAGCACGACATCTACTCAACCGCGAGATACTCGAGGATAAAGCTCACCGCGAGTATACTCGAGGAGCATAAAGTAGGCGCAATTACTCAACCGCGAGTAACACTCGAGCGGGAGGACAATGTAAAGCTCAACCGTGGAAGCCCAAACGGGAGCGTGTAGGCGCTGTACTACTCAACCGCGAGTAACACTCGGAGGACAATGTAAAGCTCAACCGTGGAAGCCCAAACGGGAGCGTAAGCGTAGGCAGTACTACTCAACCGCGAGTAACACTCGAGCGGGAGGACAATGTAAAGCTCAACCGTGGAAGCCCAAACGGGAGCGTAGCGCAAGTAGCGCGGTGTACTACTCAACCGCGAGTAACACTCGAGCGGAGGACAATGTAAAGCTCAACCGTGGAAGCCCAAACGGGAGCGTAAGCAAGTGTAGGCGTGTGTACTACTCAACCGCGAGTAACACTCGAGCGGGAGGACAATGTAAAGCTCAACCGGAAGCCCAAACGGGAGCGTAAAGTAGGCGCGGTACTACTCAACCGCGAGTAACACTCGAAGCGGAGGACAATGTAAAGCTCAACCGTGGAAGCCCAAACGGGAGCGAAGCGAGTAGGCGTGGTATTACTCAACCGCGAGTAACACTCGAGCGAGGACAATGTAAAGCTCAACCGCGGAAGCCCAAACGGGAGCGTAAGCGCAGTAGGCGCGGTGTATACTCAACCGCGAGTAACACTCGAAAGGGAGGACAATGTAAAGCTCAACCGTGGAAGCCCAAACGGGAGCGTAAGCGTAGGCGCGGTACTACTCAACCGCGAGTAACACTCGAGCGGGAGGACAATGTAAAGCTCAACCGTGGAAGCCCAAACGGGAGCGTAAGCGCAGTAGCGCTGTACTACTCAATCGCGAGTAACACTCGAGCGGGAGGACAATGTAAAGCTCAACCGTGGAAGCCCAAACGGGAGCGTAAGCGCAGTGTATTACTCAACCGCGAGTAACACTCGAAAGGGAGGACAATGTAAAGCTCAACCGTGAAGCCCAAACGGGAGTCAAGCCGTAGGCGCGATGTACTACTCAACCGCGAGTAACACTCGAAAGCGGGAGGACAATGTAAAGCTCAACCGGGAGTGTGAAGCCCAAACGGAGCGAAGATAAAGCTCGACCACCGATGCTCGAGCGGAGGGTAATGTCCCTCAACGTAGTGGTGGTCTTCCGTATCCGAGCAACCTCACCAAGGCGAGAGCCGCCTGAAATCTGCATGCTCAAGCGAGAAGCTCAACCGTGGGAAGCCCAAACGGGGAGCGTATACGCGTAAAGGAAATCCAGAAGCCTCACCGCGGTAAGGGTCTTCAACGATCTGAGCAGCCTCACCATGGTGAGGGTCTTCGGAGTGATAATAAGAAACTCGGGCTCTGGCGCAAGTATAATCTGAAGCTCGAGCTGTGGCACGAGTGTAATATGAAACTCGTGGCCGGGTATTAGCATAGCATAGGCACGTAATAAAGACGTGAAGCTCGACACGACATACGAGCAAGACGCACCCGCACGAGCAATGATGATCCGAGACTCAAAGCATGGGGTGAGCATCGCGCATGTGGGCCCGAGCACGATAATGATAACATGAGGCTCGGCCCGGCGCGAGCATGTGCACGGCACGATAATAATGACATGAGGCTCGGCCGTGGCTCGGCATGGCGCAGCGCGAATAATGACATGAAAGCTCGGCTATAAAGACAAGTGCGCGGCACGCACGAGATAACAACATAAAGCTCGAGCCGTCAGCGCGAAGCGCGCACGGCACGATAGTAATGATCTGGAGCTCGAGCATGGCGTGCACGGGCACGAGATAAAAGCATAAAGCTCGGGCTGTGGCTCGAGCATGGCGTGCATGGGCACGAGATATCAACATAAAGCTCGCGTTGTGGCTCGAGCGTGGCGTGCACGGGCACGAGAATAATGACATGGAAGCTCGGCCTGTGGCTCGAGCATGGCGTGCACGGGCACGAGATAACAACATAAAGCTTGGGCTGTGGCTCGAGCGTGGCGTGCACGCACGAGAATAATGACATGGAAGCTTCGGTCCGGCGAGCATGAGCGTAGCGTGCATGGGCACTATAACAATATCATGAAGCTCGAGCTGAGGCGCGAGCATGACGTGCACGGGCACGGTAGTAATAACATGAGGCTCGGGCTGTGGCGCGAGCATAGCGCACCCGCACGATATGATAACAAGAGGCTCGGCCGAGGCGCGAGCATGGCGCGCACCGCACGATAATGATAACACGAGGCTTCTGGCGCGAGCATAGCGCACCGCACGATAATGATAACATGAGGCTCGGGCTGTAGCACGAGCGTAGCGTGCACGGGCACAAGAATAATAATCTGAAGCTCGGGATGGGCCGCAAGCATAGCGGAACGCACGATAATGATCCGAGCTCGGCCGGGCAGCATAGCGCGCACGATAATGATAACATGAGGCTCTCGCGGCATAGCGTGCGCGCACGCACGGCACGATAATGATAGGCTCGCCGTGGCGCGAGCATAGCGCACGAGCACGATAATGATAATACGAGGCTCTGCCGTGGGCGAAAGCGTGGCGCACGGCACGATAATGATAATCTAAAGCTCTGGCCGGGTCACAGTATGGCGGCACGGCACGATAATGATAATCAAGCTCTGGCCGGCCGAGCATGCACCGCACGATAACAACATGAAGCTCGGCCGGGCACGAGCATGACGCACCCGCACGATAATAACAGCTAGCATACGATAAATGAGGCTCTGACGCGCAGCATACGTGCACGCACGATAACGATAACATGAGGCTCTGGCCGAAGACGAGCGCAGCGCACCCGCACGATAATAATAATCGAGCTCTGGCGCCGCAGCATACGCACCGCATAATATGAAGCCGAGCCGCGCGAGCATGACGCGACCCGCACGCATAATAAACGAGGAGCCATGGCCGTAGCTACGGCACGATAATAAGCGCACCCGCACAGATAACAATATGAAGCTCTGACCGCGCTCGAGCATGGCGCATTACCACGCACGAGATAACAACATAAAGCTCGCGCTGGCACGCACGGAGAATAATGATACGGAAGCCCGGCCGCCTGGCGCGAGCATGGCGCGCACGCACGATAGTAATAATAAGGCTCTGGCCGAGGCGCGAAAGCATGACGTGCACGGCACAGAATAATAACATGAGGCTCAGCCGAAGGCTGAGCGCAGCGTGCACCCGCACGATAAGATAATAAACGAGGCTCTGGGCCGAGGCACGAGCGCGCACCCGCACGATAATACACGGGCACTGAGATAACATGAAGCTCGCTCGAGTAATACATGCGGCACGGCACGATAACAACATAAAGCTCTGGCCGTGCTCGAAACGCAGCGCACGCGCACGAGAATAATGACATGGAAGCTCTCGCTCGAGCATGGCGTGCACGCGCATGAGATAACAACATAAAGCTCTGGGCCGGCTCGAGCGCTGGCGCACGGCACGTGAATAATGACATGGAAGTTTCGCCGCTGCTCGGCATGGCGCACGCACGAGATAACAACATAAAGCTCTGGCCGAGGTTCGCCGCACCCGCACGAGAATGATGACATGGAAGCTCTGACCGCTCGAGCATATGCACGCACGACAATGATAATCGAAGCTCTGCCGGTCGCAGAGCATGGCGCACGCACGCACGATAATGCTCTGGCTAAAGCCGCGAGCATGGCGCGCACGGCACGATAATAATGATCCGAAGCTCTGGGCCGAGGCGCGAGCATGACGCGCACGCACGGTAGTAATAACATGAGGCTCTGGTCGTAGCGCGAGCCGCGCACCCGCACGAATAATGATAACAAAGAGGCTCTGGCCGAGGCGCGAGCATAGCTGCACGGCACGATAATGATAAACGAGGCTCTCGGGTCGAGGGCGAGCATAGCGCGGCACGCACGATAATGATAACATGAGGCTCGGCCGTGGCTCGAGCGCAGCGCGGGGGGACGCAGAATAATGATCATACGAAGCTCTGGCCGTGGCTCGAAGGCATGCACGCGCACGATAACAACATGAAGCTCTGCCGTACCGCGAGCATGACGGCACGGCAAAATAATGATAACATGAGGCTCTGGCCGGGCGCGCGAGCATAAGCGCACGGCACGATAGTAATGATTCGAGCTCTGGCCGGGCCGCGAAGCGAGCATAATGCACGGGCACGATAATGATAACGCGGGCCGCAGCATGCATGCACCGGCACGATAATACGATCCGGAGCTCAAGCGCTGCACCCGGCACGATAATGATAATCAAGCTCTGGCCGGGCGAGCATGTGCTGAGCACAAGTGCCGCACGAATCGACTAAGTGCTTGGTTCTGGCCAAGGCTTTGAGCGGGCAAGGCCCCTATCGCCTTGGGCGAGCTTCCAGAAGATTGCCTAGCGGGCAGGGCCCAACTCTGAACGGCGACTAGCAACCGGGCATGGCCTTTCTCCGATGTGGGGACATCGGATCGGCTTGTTAGTATATCAACTAGGTGTAGAGATATACGACTAAGCTGTTGCTCTGGCCACTATAGGAACCCGAGGTAGTTAGCCGCTATCTTGTGGGCAGTGGCCCCTACCGCTCGGCGGGCATCCAAGTACGTGAACCGGCATGGCCCCTCCTCCCCACCGGGAGAATTAGTTCACTAATACTCTGCATAGAGGAAGGTTGGCCGCGGCGAGCGATTTTGTCAAGCAATCCGAAAGCAGTTTGTATAAATGAACATATTAACAATTTGGATGGACAAATATGAAAGAACTTGCCTTTTTGTTGATAAGATGATAGTGGCCCCAACAGTAGTGGTCTTGCTAGTGCATTAGGCCGTCCGAATAGTTGTAAAGATATCGGGCTTTTCCGCTTGAGGGCGTGCCCCTACTTTCCTAGTAGTGTCTACGAGGTCGGGAAGTAGTTATGGTCGTTGCGTTTTCCTTCCGAGGAAGTCCTGGGTTGGCACCAAGAGTGTGCCTAAGGCGCCGGCGAAGCGAATCAACTCTAACGAGGAGGGTGTCATGGTTCTCGCAGTTACCAAGGCTTAGTTGACTTGGTTTGAGTACCTGAAAGTTTAGTGCATTATTTGCGAAGCAAACATAATCCCCTTTTTAAATAAAATTGAGGTATGTATTATGCATTTAATCTTATGATGATAAGATGTTGTATATACTAGTGATTTATGTAAATGACAATACATAAATGTTGTTATTATCATGATTGAGGAAAATAACATCAATAGCGTGACATGCAATCAAATCATGATCTGTATAGATAATTCACGTGCGAATTTAGGTGTAGCGGTGAATAAAACAGTTTCATTATCATTTGTCATGTGTGGGCAAATAAATAATAAAATATAAAGTTCAATTAATTCAATTGATATATCAAATTTGATAAGTGAGTGAGTATGCACTTTCTTTTTTTCGCGCACGGTCAGGGATTAGTAAAATCATAAGGCGCGTAAAGGTGGTGTCATACATATGGTCGCAGATGCAAAATATATTTAATTGCATGCATTGATGTAGTATAGTGTGACATGCATCATCATGGTGAACAATTTGATGTGAACATGACATAATTATGAGCATAAATGTATTATAATTACTCTGATTTATGTCGCATAGTAATTGTCACAGTTGAATTTCATGCATTATTCACCAATTAATAATAATTTTAATCGGTTCATCATGTCAAGTCGTCATGTCACATGTATTAATCGCATGACAATTTATTTGATTATAGCTATCTTGTGTAGCGTCGAGTTATAATCGTCAATTATTAATTTTCATAATCGATAATTTTAAAGAAAATTAATTACAAAGAAAATTAATAATTGCAAAGAAAATTAATTACATGCATATTCATGTAAGTTATAATGTCTCATGTTAATTTGGAGCAAGAAATTAATCAAGCAAATTATTTACAAACTTTAATTTATGCTTCGTTAACTAATTAATTGTTAACAACATAAAAAACGAGGTCAAATAGGCAAATTCTGCAAATACGGAGGGTAAAAATGGAAAGAATCCACCTGAAATAGTAGGAAACCAGTTCAGGACAGTCATGAACTGGTCTGGATGAAGGTGAACCGGTTCTTGAATCCCTTACTGGGAACTGGGCCGGTTCAGTTGAACCACCAAAATTCTGTTAACAATTTACTGACGGAGCATAACTGAAGTTAACTTGAATGGAGGTAGCTGAGTGGAAATTGAAGAGACAAAAAGGCGCCTGAGTGAAAAGAAAACAAATGGGGATGACGTCATGGATGACGTCAGCCCTCTGCAGCGCACATAGAACGTGTCGGAGTCTGATCCAGCTACCGCCGGCATGTGAAGTCATCCAGGAAGTCAGCCACTTCAGGAGGCGCGTGTAGGAGCGTTCTTACATCGTTGGCAGTGATTTTAACGGTTTTGTGCTCGACTAATCAAGACGCACTTTGGGGTGTTTTCCAATCTTCGATCAGCGACCAGATGCGTGTCATATCTGGAGATCGGAGCACGGCCGGAGAGTGGAACGAGC
Source organism: Codonopsis lanceolata (assembly GCA_013146195.2). Lineage (NCBI taxonomy): Eukaryota > Viridiplantae > Streptophyta > Magnoliopsida > Asterales > Campanulaceae > Codonopsis > Codonopsis lanceolata. The sequence goes on along the minus strand of CM028381.1, from coordinate 12,123,164 downwards.
TAGTGCCTTCAGTTGGCTTGAGCGGCGCGTGATGGCGCGTTACAAATCCGATAGGGGTAATTTTGATGGCGGCGTTCTCGTCTGGTTGAGATAAACCCTGTTTTCGATTGGAGGCTGGTTATCTATGTCCACTCCGAATTGAAAAATTGACGTGATTTGTTGTGTGTTAATGGTGTTCCGGCATCCCATGAACGGAACTCCGTCGTGGCTGTTGGAGTTCGTCGCTAGAGTCGATTTCCCGGCAACGGAACCAAACTGATGTGGCAAAAATATCAGTCATACCGGGGTGCCGAAAGTCGTTGAAATCCGTGGTTCGTTCGTTGACCGAATCGATGATGAAATCGTTGATTCGGTGATGAAATCGTCGTTCGGGTCGGATATCTGGCTGTATGTAGGTATCTGCAAAACAAAAACTGTGAGTGGTGGGGGATGTCCCCCAAAACCCTCCGGCGTGAGAATCAGTACAGTATCAAAATATAGGAGGGCGCGTAGCCCCCGTGTGTGGAGTGAGTACTGTAGAAAAAGAGAGAGCGTATGAGAGTCTGCCCTACTATGAGATAATAGGGTTTAGTTATACCTGAGGGGCTAGGGTTTACTTGTCATGCATGGGCCAGGCCCATGGTGTTTAGTAGTCCTGTAATGAATAGTGGGCTGGTGTAGTGGAAAGCCCCCTCGCCCAAGCGAGGCCCAAAAGCCTTTTTAGGCAAATGAAATTTAGGCACTTCAATAAATAAAGTTACATTAATGTTATTTATTTTTTTGATAACGTATATAATATCAGACAAATGACAAATTGTTTGTGGTATACTAACATGTTTTGTCATAAAACCTTAAAAACGACACTTTTGAAAATTGGTAATTTTTACAAAATAATTCAAGTATTATAATTCAATTTAAAAATTAGACATAAAGAAAAAATAATTAAAATAGTATATAACCAAGGAAAATAAATGTAGGATATGGGTCAAGGAAAATGAACCAAAAAATTCAAATGATCGATGGATAGACATCGGAAAATTTGGTTTAAACCGTGCTATGGATAACTTTTGGACCGCAACCCGGTAAACACTCATAAAACCACGTTGTTTTAGTTGATGTATATAAATGAAAAGAAAACACTTTTACCCTAGTTTCACCACACATTGCAAAATAAAAATTTACGCATTTTTTGCAGCGACGGCGAACCTCAAGGTTACCACCTAAAGAAAGTCCGACAATGAAAGCTATGACCACCGACTTACCGAAAACTTGTTGGTATGTTCATATTTCTAAAAATATTTCAAAAACTATGTTTAACTTCAAAACTCGTTTATTAATTTTAATTCGTGATTTAGTTCAACTAACAAATAAATTCGATCTGAATGTTGATTAATTTCACCATCAATACTTTTTTTATATCTGAATTTTTAAACATGTGTAAGTAACTAAAAAATCAGAAATTATCGGGTTTCCATTTTTTTACATGTAGCTAGATGTCTCAAAAAATTGGTCTTATCTCGATTTATAGATTTTTTGACAATAATAACTTTGGTTATGATGAAATAGAGAAAAAATTGTCTGATCTTGGTATTATTATTAATTGATTGTTTGTGAATTAGTTTTATTTCAAAGTGTGTGTATATGATTTAGTTTCAAAATCGTTGTTTTATTCCATATTTATTTTTTCTAGCCTGAATATTGATGCAAAGAAATTGGCAAAAAAAAAACTTAGTTTTGTTATCTCTCATGTTTCTACTATGCATATTTTTCTTAATATACTAAATAAGAATGTGAAGATATTTTGGAATCATTTTTCAATCAATCATAATAATGACATTTTATATTTTCAATTTTCAATATAAAAAGGAGCTTACATATAAATTAGAAGTGTTTCTAAATTTAGAAATTCACTTTTTACGAAAACTTTTCAAATCTTGCTCCACTCCTTTTATATATGTACTAGATTTTGTGCCCGTGCTATAGGCATGATGTCTGTATAGACGTGATCAATATATGAAGCGAACATAATGAGAATAAATTAGTATATGATTGAAATTTTGTAGGGGTCAGATCAATGTACACTACACAAACAAAAAAGACGACTTCCCAAAAATTAAAGAAATAAAACATTTTATTCGTTGTAAAATTGTGTAACTCATCTAAAAAGAGTATAATTAAGCATCCAAAAATATTCCCTCTTACATATACACCAACACAACACATGTTAATTGAAATAAACTTAAAAATAAAAATCGCAACAAACAAAAAATATAAAATAAATTGAATGAGACATAGTGAACTAACAAAAGACTATTTTGAAATCACAAATATTTCAGACAATTAAGGAAAACTTAGCACACATTTAAAAAAAGAAAGAAATTAAAATACAAATATTTAGAATTACAAAACTTACGAATAATTTTTTTTTAAAAAGTAAATCTAGGTCAGATAAAAATTAAATTGAGATTCAGTTGATTACGATAATAATTAATTAAGAAACTACAAACTAAATATTAATAAGAAAATTAAAATAAAAATATTTAAAATTGCAAAAATTAATTACAAAACTTACAAACAAATATCTCATTAAAACAACTCAATAAATGCTCCAGATAAATTATAGATAACCACTTTATCAACTCAAACGAAAGGATGTTGTTAAAAATGTGTTAGAGGAAAACATTCTTGTAACTGTAATTGGTTCTAGAGAGGATAATTAAAAAAAGCATAACTGAGAAGTTATTACATAATTATTGGTTATAGAGGGGGGTAATTCAAATAAAATTTATAATTGATGGGTTTATATATAACTTACATACTTACGAATCAACCTAAATCACTAACTGTATTTGACACAATTCGATATGAGCCGCTAATTAGCCCATCATCTGATTTTATAATATAGATACCCGAAACCATTCCACAAATCTGTCAATTCTCTTTCCCTCTCGGTATCAGCGAAACCCAGTCGCCTTCATTAATTCCATCTGCCCTTCGTTCACTCCATCCGTCTGCCACTTCCCCTCATTAACTCTCCTTTTCTAACTTTTGACTTGGATGCTTTATATATCTTTTGACCATTGGCCGATCAAGGAAATTTGACAAATCATGCCATTTTGACCGCATTAAGATTTCAAGCATGTTTAGCAAACTTCGAAACTGAAAGATTGAGCGGATGGCTCACATTCTAACTCGTAACTTAATCTTCGAATCTATATAATTCTATGTTTTATTATGTTTCTTTTTAAATAAAGGTTGCGATTCATATTAATATATTTTTTAAATGTACTTAAGATTAAACATATTCAACACGCTTAAATTTTAAAATTTCTCATTTTACTAATAAGAAAATTTGAAACGAGGTTCTTACAGTTCCGTTGTACCTCCGCGGACGTAAGTGTGTGAGAGAAGAGAGGGTCATGATTCTACAGGCTATGCATTGATCGTCTCTTTTCACTCTTTTTACGTTATGCCAAACCCACTCCCCTTCATTTATTCTATCTGCCCTTCATTCACTCCCTTCATCCACTCCATCCGCCTCCCACTCCCTTCATTCACTCCATCCGCCTGCCACTTCCCCTCGTTAACTCTCTTTTGTTTTCCATCCGCTTTGTGTATTCCCTTTTCTTCACTTCTCCATTGCAGCCGTACTCAATGCCCATGATCTTCAAGTAGTAAGGTATTATTATTCTCACTTCAAGCAAACTCGACACGCTTAATTGGTATGTTAAAGAGACTTTTCAAGTCATAATTTGCTATCAATTGAATTCAGATCTGGATTTTGTGGCGCTCGGTCTCCATGAGTACTCTTGGATTTTATTTGATTTTGATGGAGCGGTTTATGTTAAACTTCATTTGATGCTTATGAACTTCGATCGACCTGTTTATGGCCCCAACATTATTCGACCGTGGTTTCTCTGTTTAAAGGTTCGTTCATTAAATCCTTTACTATTACACTCCCCATTTTCTGTTTCCACCTTCTAATAGAATCGAATAATTTGATGTTTAGTTTTGTATTATGATTATATGTATATGCAACTGGATTTCGTTTTCTAGAATCGGTTAGTTGAATATAGATTTGTCAGATTTGACTTAACTGAGACTATTTCTTTTTCAAATGTTGGATTCATTTAATTTTATACTTTATATTATCAAATGAAATTTTATCAAAATAATACCTTTACACCAAAATTATCCATTATAATTATCATTTTTAGTCTTTGATAAATAAATAGGTGTAACTTAAATACGGCTGAATGTGTTATCCCAAACTAATGTTATCGTTTTCTTTTTTGAAATTTAATTTGAATGTGTTTAAGGTTATGAAAACCTCCGCCGTCAAAAGCAGGTTGAAAGTCATTGCTCTCTTTTGATTTTCTTATTTTTGTTTTTTCTTTTACTAATTTGACTCTTTACGAAAACTAATTAATTTTTTCTATTGTGTTTCAAAACAGAAATATCATCGCACAAGGACTTGCTTTCCACCTAGAGGTGAAGGTAAACTATTAATTGTATTTCATGTGATGTTGTAAGAAATCTTTTTATAGAATATTTTTTTTTGCATAATCACATAAATGATAGGTGAATTTATTTTGAGATCTTGTGATTAAATTTATTTTACATTAATTTATTTTTACAAGCTTCTTTATAATTTTTAGAGAGTGGGGAGTGCTTTTTTGTGGAGTGTTTTGATCAAAACGTTGCGTAAAAAGCGCAGTGTTTTCTCTTTTAAAGTGTTTCAATGTAATGTTTTAAAATGCATCGTTTTAAAAATGTGCAGGATTTTAAAACGCTCCAATTTGGAGTGTTTTCTCTTTAGTAGTATTATGTATTTATTTATTAATTTTTGAGGAAAAAATAAGCCCTTAATGAACGTAGTTCATGGGTTGCACTCGCTCGGAAAAATGAACTAGTGAAAAAGTAGTCACATTAAAAGTACTTGAGCAATAGACCAGAGCAGGCCAGTGCAATGAAATGGAGTTTGCTAATGTAAGGGAAATATGTTGATGTAAAAGAGGAGGTTGTCTCTGGAAGAAAATCAAGGTGGTTGTGAGTCCTTTGCGGTGATGCAATGATTGTGAGAGTTGGGGCGAGTATTTTGGCTTGTTATGAGGTCAATCAGGTACTAATGCTCATAATCAGGGTTTTGAGCAACTATCTAGTGGTGCATGTGGACAATATAACAGTTGGGGTGTATATAGTTTGGTTTGGTTTGGTTTGATTTAGGCCAAAATTACGAACCGAACCATCCCTCATTGGTTCAAAAGTTTTCAAACCGAACCGAATCGAATAAGACTTGGAACCAAACCATTCGGTTTAGTTTGGTTTGATTCGATTTTGTGATTTATATAAACTATTTTTAATCGAGTTAACAAATATTAAGAATAACCATAAAAATAAGATTTTAATTTTGAATAGATAAAATATGTTTAGGTTTCGAAGGAAAGTGAAATTATCATGAAGAAACGGTGCGTAGCTTCTTCGATGGGTGATTCTTACTCAATTTTTATTTGGATAATAATCACCCAACCATTGGAAAAGATTCTTATCCCAAAAATTCTTGCAAAAATTCCCCCTAGTGAAAAATAAGATTTTTTGGTGGAAGAAAGAGATACGAAGCAAGTGAGGCGCATTGACCCTTGCCATTAGTTGCGTGTATCACCCTCTCCGGAAAAGAGCGTGAGAAGGGGCTCTGTCGCGGGTGCCACATGTACGTCTTCCACTAACATTTTGAGTAGATTTTTTTTGTTGGTTTTTGACTCTTGTTACCGAGATTTTGGACAAAAAATATTTTTCAACTTTCCAAATCTGATTTTGAACACTTTCCGTTTTATTATTATTTATTTTAGGCTGTTTGGAAACATTTTTTTAAAATAAATTTTATAAATTAATATCTTTGTTTTAAAATTTATTTTTAATATTTAATATTTCCATTAAAATTATAAACTTATTAAATTATTTTATTTATAAATAACATTTAAAATTTCAATAAATTCATTAAAATTAAAAATTTATAAATTAATATCTTTGAGACGATAAATTCTTAGAGCATCCACATTGGTAGAATTCTTCCCAAAATTCATAGCTAGGTCATACTGTCACCTACACATTTTAAAAAAAATTCTCTTTCTTAAGAATTATTCTTCAAAATGGTTTTAATTCTTCCTTCATTCTTACATAGGTCCCACTACCAAATCATCCACTTTATTTACACTACTGTTTTATTGTCATACCAAAAGGTAACAATAAAAAAAAAGAAAAGAAAAAGCATGTGGTAGCTATGTTTCTCTCACCTTGGCCCGGTTCCTTGCAATTCTTGAACAAGAATTTTGGAAAGAAATTCTTATTCAAGAATTCATCACAATGGTGGGAATTCCCCATCCTAAATAGGAATTGCCTAAGAAGCCACCATTATGGATGCCCTTATAGAAGAATTTTTTTTTAATGGGTATGTGGCAGTGAGATCCAGCTAAGAATTGAGATAAGCTTATCAGAGATGCTCTGAAATGTCTAAGAGCATGTGCTAGTGCTAGAGCATGCCAAAGACCAATCATCTTTAATATATTAAGAAAACCAGACCACTTTTTCCATCATCTACTGATATGAAGTTGAGAGTAGAAGTAAAACATACAGCATAGCATTATCAATGCACTTGAGGTTTAGGACTTTCAGCTTTGCTTTGTTTAGAAAAAAAATCATGTATGGTATAATTAACTTTCCCAAACTGCTAAATGTGGTCCCCTAAAAGATGACATCACAGCACTTCAATTTTGTTTGTAAAGAACCGGATTTTATTTGAACAAGTTTTATTAGCTCTTTTACAAATTTTTTTAAAGAGGTTGATAGTCAGATGCAGAAGAGACATTGAAGAAGAGTTGTTACTTTAGGAGTGAGAAAATGGTCACAGACAAGAGGCCTAGTTTCTTTAATGGGTGATTTTTACCCAATTCTTATTTGGGTAATAATCACCCAACCATCGTGGGTGTGATGACTGGATTCGGATTCGGATTCCAACACGAAATCTTGAGGTCGTGTCGCTGGGACAACACAAGAAAAGGACAAGCACTTGGTAAACACTAGCGTAAGTCAAACAGTCGAGCTATCAAGCTCTAAACACGAACGTGAAGCCGTACTAAAATACGGGTCAACAAATATCGAAGATGTAGAAGCGTTAACAGAGTGAAACTCCGAGCTATAGAGCTCGAAACTAAAACAAATAGAACCAAGAGAGACGTTGTCTCACGAGGCTCAACACAAAACTCGCATGCTGCGACATTGCAGACGCAGAACAAAACCCTCGACACTCGAGGCCGGCGTTTCCACAAAGGACCAACCTGATTAACAACAATAACCTAACGACTAAATCATACCGGGGTAACAACAACAATAACAACAACAACATGAATAATAAATGCCTTGAGGCTACTGCTCGCTCGGGAGACAACTGAATAAATACTATAACTTAAGAATACGAGTTAGACTACAATGTCGACTACAAGAAGTAAATCAACAAGACCAAAACACAATCTACCTAACTGTAAAGTTTGTATAACTTTACACACAACATCGTTCTCAACTTAATAAACGATAAATATAAAAAAATAATGGTACGAGGAGACAATGGAACTCCGCGAACTATAGCTCGGAAGGAGCAATTGCTATCAGCACGAACTACACGACCTCAACTCGAGCTATTGATCCTCCGTATACTGCTACAGTTAGGATCTATTCGGCCTCAATGCGGCTAACGGATAACTGCAACTAGAAAACAAAGCACGATTGAGTCATAAAGACTCAGTACGCTACTACAAAACAACATAACATAAATATTGTTATAAATAGTCATGTCGGCGCACTACGACGACGAGAACCCATGAAGACGTATCGTATAATTATATACTCCACGCGAAATCTTTACCAATGCAATAACTTGAACCAGAGTGTATTCCCCTGTTCACAAACAAATCAAGTGAATTAGAATATGATTCACATAAAAATCATCAAGTAGAAGTATACATATGTATATATACGTATACACATATCAAGTGTCTCAAAGAATCGACATGTATAAGTATGTATATATGTTTATATACACATTAAGTCATTCAATTAGTTTCATGTAAAAGTATATATATCTATATATACAAATAATGCACAATCAATACGAACATGGTCACTTAGATCTCATGTTTAACTAACACTTTGTTATCACATAAGTGCTCATGATAACAAAAGTGCTCATAGTAAACCATATAAGGGTTCAAGAAGGTATCAAAGTAGTGCCGTTGTGTTTGCTCCTGCAATCACAATTGTTAATCATGAACGTGTTGTCGGATGCACGTAATTGATATATCGACCTATCGAGGAGATGCTCGGGTGAATAGCACTAGCCAGGTCGCTCTATTGGTTACGACAGTGGGGGCTACTTCCCTACTGTTATCAATATCATTGTTTTAAAATTTATTTGTAATATTTAATATTTAATATTGCAATTAAAATTATAAACTGATTAAATTATTTTATTTATAAATAACATTTAAAATTACAATATATTCATCAAAATTTTTAAAAAATATTTATTTAATTATAAAAAAATATACGAATTAATCAATTTGTTTGAAAAGTATAAAAATAAAAAACATTGTGTAAATAAAGTAGATGATTTGGTAGTGAGACCTATGTAAGAATTAAGGAAGGTTGAAAACTATTATTGGAAATTTTTTAAAGTGTTTATGTGACAGTGAGACCCAACTCAAAATTGGGATAAGGTTATTGGAGATGCTCTGAGATCAATCAGGAGGCCAAGAAGAAGATGAGAAAAATGAAATGTAATGAGAAAAATTCAAACACGTTTTAGAATTAAAAAATGAACAAAAGATGGGTTTGTCAAGGCAGGACAATTTGGTCTGACATTCGTGTTCGCATGCGCGAGCACACGAGTACGTCGGTCTAAGCTAAATTGGACCTTGATTTGCACCCCTTGCGGGCGCGGGAGGGATAGTTCTTTTTATTATAATATTGAAGATGTTCTTTCTATCATTGTTTTAAAATTTATTTGTAATATTTAATATTGCAATTAAAATTATAAACTGATTAAATTATTTTATTTATAAATAACATTTAAATACGTTGTTTGTGATGAATACATTGTTTGTGATGATGACCCAGAAGGGTGGCGGACTTTTCGGGAGGGTGAGATTCAGAGGTTTATGCTAGCGAGGGGGTTGGACCCTAGGTTTATTGACATAGAAGACATTCCCACAATGTCTTTTCCTCTGGGTGTCCGTGTATCTCACTTCCCTACCCTTAACGAACTTCTTCTTTATTTTAAATTTCATTATTATTATGACCCCAGTACACTCGGTGTTGACCACGACTCGTCTTCCGCAGATTCCATGTTTCACTAGGGCGGAACATCAGAGCGGGCAGTAGTGAAGTTTCTACAAGTTCTGAGGAGGTCGTCGAACCTTCTCGAATAACAGACTGAATGAGTTTGTACCCACGCACTAATGAAGAAGTCCCTAGTTGGGCGAGGAAGAAAGGCATTAATCTTGACAAATATAAAATTACGATAGAAACTGATCGGGTGGATATTGGGGTGGCTAGACTTAGGAATGACATGGTGGCTTTCTACTTGGCTCATTTTGATGCAAGTCTCTGGTTGCCCATAGACCCTTTTATTTGTGAGTTTTTAGAAAAGGTTAGGGGGGCACCTATCAATCTCACTATACATACGGTCCGACTCCTTGCTAGCTTTGCCATAGTTTTTCGGTACTTCTGCTTTGAACCCAGGCTTAGTGTCTTTCTTCATTTTCACACCACTCAAGGAGCCGGCGATTGTGACTTGATTGCAGCCCGGGCAAAGGGGGGCAAAGTCCCTTCCATGTTTGGTCCTGCACCCAATAGAGTTTTAGAGTCGGACAAAACTATCGTCTGGGTTGAGTCTCGAGAGGCTTGGAATTTTCCTCTACCCCGAAAAGACCGTCCTATTCACTTACTAAAGTCTAAGAGCGCAACTTCTAATGAGGATCAAGCATTATGCCGCATGATATATTCTGCTCTTGGCCCCATTCTTGGCGAAGACGGCAAAGTGATAGATCAACAGTGGTATTTTGATTTTGACAAGTTGGTGGGCAGTGAGAGGTGGCTGTGGAAGGCGGGGTTGTCACCCAAACCATATAAAGACTCCTTGCCTTGGGTAACTATTGACGATACTGTCCGTTTTCCTAAATGGATGGTCCACCTTAATAATGTCTTCAAAAGCGATTGTCGTGTTTGCGGGCAAGAATTTTGCCGACGTAAGCCAGTGTGTTCATTAATACTATCCCAATATCCATCTTAGCTAAGTAATTTTTATTTATTTATTTTTATTTAATTGGATGGATTATGTATCTCTTTCACCTCTTTTTCCAGCCATGGACGCTATTGATATTGACGAACTATGCAAGCAGCAACAACAGGGCCGCGTTACCCGCGAGAAAAAACTGAGAGAAGACAACACCCGGCGGAGCAAACCGTTGCTCTTGTCGTACCGCCACAGCCGCTTGAAACGTAAAGCCCCAAAAGAAATCGGACCGCGCGTGCGGGATGACGAGGCAGAGACGGATAACATTGAAGTCTTGGGGGAGCGGCCTTTGGTGATATCGTCTACTTCGACTGACCAGACTATTACAATTCCGACCTCTGGTTTTGCGGCCTTTGCATCTGGGTCAAGCCAGGCACAGTTGAGTCCTTTTGTCAAAGGGATAAACACAGACAGTGCTTCCGGCCGGATCCGGGCAGCCCTTACGGAGGTAAAATTATTCCATTATCTTTGTTTTTCCCACTTCCCACCTATCACTTATCACTTTGTACCCTTTAGGTGATGAATTGTTCTATTGCTTTGGACAAGGAATTGGAGGAGGGCAAGAAAAAACTATCTGCTAGCGAAGAGAAAGCAAAAAAGTATCAATCCGATTATGACGTTCTTCTGAAGAAGTTTGAGAGTTTGAAGTCCGCCATTTCACGGTGTGTTGGAATGTCAAGGTAAAGAAGAAGAATTGAAAATTTTAGGTCGAGAAAAAGGGAAACTGAAAGAGGCGGTGGCCAATGCAGGTAAACAAGCTTTTGAAGAGTACAAGTCCGGGCCACAATATCATGCGAATCTTGGCTAGCAAGCTTTGGCCTATTTTGATGATGGCGTTAATCATGCTCTCCGGGTGGCGGCCGGCTCTGGTTATGATTTGGGAATCCTTTATGGCTGGAAGGTTGAGGAAAAATATGGGGAGTTGGCTCGTCGTGGCCATCCTTGGGTGCCTTATGGTGAGACTGATATGACTACTATTCAAAAGAAAGACCTGGAAGCTAAGAGACCCGAGTGGGTTCCACCGCCGATCAACACCGATAATTTAACTGCCTGCCTAGGAATGCCTGAAAATGAAGAGTATGATGGCGATGAATACCTGAATGACGCTGAGGAGTAAGGTGCTGAAAGAACTATTTTTGCTTAAGTAATTGCCCGCTGCGTCGGGTTAGTGATGGGCGCTTGTGCCCGCTTTTAAAGACATTTCTCATTTGACTTTTTCTCTATTGCACTGGGATGGAAATGGGCGCATGTGCCCGTAATTTTTAGCCTTGACCCTTTTTTTTTGTTAGCAATGGGTCCTTCGATATGACCTTTAAATGTATTTCATATTATCGAGTATTCATCCATGTTTCTTCTGTTTCTTCCGTGAAATTGCATCGACGAAAGCTTAGATGTGGCCGGAGATGGCCTGGCTCCTCCCTTGTCTGCATTGTTTCAATCTCTATGGTTTTCTGTGCCTCCTCCCTTTTCCTTTTCAACTTCGCCCTCTCCTCTTTCTTACTTCCTATGATGTCCACGGGATCCCCAACAGGCTGTTCCATGTCAGTATCTATTAGGAGCGGCTCAATTACGGCTATCATCTGGTTTGCGCCTTGTGTACGTAGCTTTTGGCTTCTTGGTCATGGCCCACCTATTCTCACTATCCTCCATTGTTAGCTTCTGCTTCAACTTGTGTGTTTCTTTGACATGCTCCAGCATCGCCCATGGTTCACTTTTAATGCAAGGGATCCCCTTCTTTGTTATAAATTTTACCCGCTGGTGTGGTACGGAGGCAACCATTTGGAAAGCAACCATTGCTGGTTGTCCCAAGATTGCATTGTAATGAGAATGCAGATCCATAACCATAAAGGTGACCGCCTCGGTCCGCATCTTGTCGTCCTCCCCCAACGTGACCATTACCTTAAGTGTGCCCTTCACGTTGACCTTATGATTGGAAAATTCCTCCAATTGCCCGCCATATGGGGTCAAGTGAGCATCAGATAATCCCATAGCCTTAAAGTATGAATAATACAAGATGTCCCTACTAGCTCCTGTATCGACCAAAATCCTTTTCACGTTATGTTTTTTTGTTGTCACCATCAAGGCCGCAATGACTAGCGGTTGTTTCGTGCTGCAAAGAAGTTGGTGCTAACTCTGATCGGTAAAACCGACAAACTCGCTCTCCGTGTCCGGTGGTACAAAAGGAACTTGGGTCAGGCTGAATATTTGGCTTTTCAGCTGATTAGTGCTTGAAAATTCTTCCTGTATTACTCTTATGACGGGGATGTCCTCTTGTCGGGGGTTGTTGTCGTTTCTTGCTGGCCGTGGTTGCCCTGCTTTGTATTTGTTGAAAACTCCTTGGTCCACCAATCTTTGTATCGCCTTTTTCAGCTGGATGCACTCGTCGGTCCTGTGCCCGATTTCCCTGTGATATTCGCAGTACTTGTTTGGATTCCTTAGGTGTGCTGTGTCTGGGTTCATTGGTCGTGGTGCAGGCATGTTTTCAATTCTCATAATGGCCGCAATTGGTGTGTTAAGAGGAGTAAATTCTTCCTGCCCCCGCTCTTGGCCAAACCTGGCCAAGGTTCGATAGGCTCCATTTCCCCTGTGATAATTGTGCTCATAGCCTCTGCCCTGGTATCCGTGGTCATAGCCTCGGCCCTGGTATCCTTGGTCATAGCCTCGGCCCTGGTATCCTTTATCACCTTTATTGCTATGACTGCTCCGGCGGTCACTGTTTCTATCTCCTCCTTTATTGCCATCACCATTTCCATTCCTTCGGTCTACCTTCCTTTCTTCTGGCTGTGGCTCAGCATTGCCTATGTCTTGGGCTCTCTTGAACAAATCAGCCCGATTCGTGGGAGCCCTAGCCCCGAATTCAATTTTCAAGTTCCCAGGTGCCAGCCCACCTTCAAAGCATGTGATCACCTCCTTATCAGAAATGCTCGAAATCTGTGCTAGCACTGCTCGGAATCTTTCCAAGTAGCTGATTGTAGACTCCCCTTGTTTCTGTTTCACATTGCTTAGCTCACCCCTTGATTTTGGTAATGTGCCCGCAGTTCCAAACTCTCCGATAAATGCCTCCTGCAATTGCGACCATCCCACAATCGATCCCTCAGGTAAATTTCTAAACCAAGATGCTGCTTTCCCCTGTAGCGATCCCACAAACACCTTGCATAGTATTGCTTCATCCTCCGTCAACAATGCCGTCGCCATCTCAACATCCGATGCATGGTCGCGAGCATTAGTAAGGCCTTCGTACTTATGAAAAGTTGGGTAAATAAGTTTTGGATTGGGAGGGGCACTCCTGGTCCAATCTGCAAATGGGCGAAAACGGGTGTGGATGCCCGCTTTATCTGTTTTCTCCTTTTCCATTGCATCTACTCTCTTTTTCAAATCTTGCAACTCACTCCCCCCATGTTTGTCTGCTAAAGGTTGCACGAGCTGTGGAACTTCAGTCTGCTCAAGTGGTGGGGCAAGAGTGATGAGGGATTTAGATGCCCGAGGCCGCTTGACCAGTCCGCATGATCCTCCAGCATGGTGAGGATGGGGGCCTGAATCTCCTTCCTGACTCCTTTCGCGGGCTCTCCTCTGGGAAACCAACCTCTTCTTGACACTGACCCTGCTATGTGTAGGCTGTTGCATGACAAAATTCCTAGCCATTTGCTCATCAATCTGCATTTGTCCTGATCTTTCCACCTCTGATCCCCTTCTAGCAGAGTGTTCTTCGACTGAATGCACGCTTGCCCTTGTAGAGGAATTGCAGGGCGGGATGGATATGGATCAGATATTTCACCATACCCATTGCCCGCAGATGCTGGTTGTTTAGCATGATTTGCATTAACGCATTAACGTAGTTTGTTTGTGTTTGATCTCTGGCTTGAATTTTAAGGCAACATCTTGAGGGTTCTCAACACCAACAATTGTAGACCCTGGCTTCTTCATCTCCGGTATCGTCTGCAATCCTCTCCAGCTACGGTCTCGGCGGCCTTCTTCTTACTCGTGGCCGCTCCCTTGCCCTTAATCATTTTTTTGGTGGTCAATGTTCTTTCCTTTCTGTTTCTTAGCGTTCTGGCCTCCTCCGTCCCTTGGCCCCCTTGGCTGCCCGCTGCTTGCTCTGTGATTCCACCTCCTACCCCCGTTTGAAGCGCCACAGGCTCAGGACCGGTGCCCATTGTCACTCTTTCTCCAGTCATTGGTATTAAGCAAATTTCAGGTCCGATTGAGTTGATTGTTACGTATCTGGTGTTCAAATCGATTCCCGGCAAAGGAACCACTTGATGATCCTGTTTTCTACGCCAAGGATATGATCGGCAATCTACTCAACCAGCCTGGATCGATACTTGAAATAGACAAGCAAACGTCACCTGAGCAGGGGGGTGGCCCTGCAAACCCCCTCCGGCGTGAGAGTCAGTATGAGTGAGGACCAGAGAGAATGGAATTTTGACAACATATGTGCGTAGAAAAGAGAGCGTACCTTTATATAGGGTTGTACGGAGTAAAGTTTGTTATGCCACGACGGCTTCTAGAAGGCATATTTGTCCTGCCGAGGTGGACAATGAGCATATGGCCTGGATTAGTTGGCATCAACAGGTGGACACCTACACTTCTTAGGGCCGCCTGATCCGCCTTACTGCTGGCAATGATATGTTGGGCCTAGTCCGCCCCTAGTGCCTCCTTGTTACCAGTGGTCGTGTTGTAATGACATTTTTACCCCTGTAGGTAATTATGGGCGGCTCAATGCTCATTGATCTTGTTTGTATTAAACGTAAGATAAAAAGCTCGTTAGTTTGAATTGTTTTAATAAATGTCTTATGTGAATAATTATTTGTTTTTTTAACTTTTATTTATACCCTTTATTTAGTTAATAAACTCGCATCATTTACCTTGTAAATATGCAATTTATTTAAGCGTGTTTTTCCGGTTCAAAAAAATATGGGAGTAAAACTCGTTAATTTTTTTAAAGTGTACCATCATGCAATTTATCAAAGATTTTTTAAAATGGGTAAATTCGGGCCGATCCCTTTTTTAAAGTTTTCAATAGCTACAGTTCATTATCCTTTTTAAACGTACAAAGAGCACTTTTCGGGATGAAAAAACTACGATACCCTTAAATCAACGACCCACCACGGAGATCACTTAATCAGTGTTGCATCAATTTTTGCCTCATGATGCATCAATTTAAATTAGCTAATGCAATTTTGTATCGCACTGCACCAAATTTATATACTGCGATGCTTCAATTTAAATAACATAATCTAATTTATGCATCGCGCTGCACCAAGTCAATGACCAAATTGGTGCATTGCGCTACAAATATTGATGCATCTTACTGCAAAATTACAATGAATTAGACCTTCTTGTCCTCCACCTTCTTCTCCGTCATAAGCCTTTTTCTTCCTCTGCTTTCATCCCTACTGAAAATTTCTCATACCTAGGTTCATTACTACTTTGTACATAATGAATTGGAAAAATCGTTTACCTTTTGGGGGTGTTGCCCCTGAACCCCTACGAAGGGGCACTACATCCTCGACCTCGGTGACCTGATTGAGCATGTCGAATCCTGTTTCGTTACGCAATAATCATGATTTTTGAACTACAAAGTGTTGACCGGAGCTGTAGAAGAAGACGATTTGGGCATTTTAGGAACAATATTTCGAAAATGGACTTTCGCGATTGAAAAAAAGAACCGGGGACTTTAGCGAAAAATGTTTGGGAAAAAGTATCGGCCAGCAATTTCTAGGGGTGTGCACGGGTCCTAAGCCTACGGGCATTGGCAATGCCCAGTGTAGGCCCATATGGCCGCAGGCATCATTTTAAAAAGCCCGGTACTATATACAAGCCCACGAACATTAGTGAACGGGCTTTAGACGGACATGAGTTTTATAGGCTCTTCGATTGATTTTCATGTTTTAAAATATTTTTAGTAAGACCTACTCGTACTCATCGTAAAATGCAGAAGTCGAAGAAAAAAGATAGATCTAGAATAATGCATCGACTCGACTTCCAACTATTAAAGAAGGAAAACAAAAACCATAATTGGATTGTGAAAGTGAATACCTCGATCTAACCCAGAAACAAAAAGAAGCATTAAAAACCAAGTGAACTTCCCGGTGAATTTTACATGAATATTCTTTTCTTTTAGTCTCATGGAGTTAATGGCTCTACCTTACCGTGCAAAGTTTACAAGTGAACTTCGGCTAAGGAAGGAGAATCATGAAATTGGAATTGAGCTGGAGGTTTGCGAGAGGATTAATTTGTCTCTCTCGCAGTGTCCGTGAGATGAGAGAGGGTTTTGTCCTCTTGGTTTAGGATCAAAGGTTTTCTACCAATTATTTTTGTTTGTTTTGAATTAATAAATTTTGATTTTGATTTTGATTTTGAAAAGGGCGTGTGTGCGCTCAAAGGTCTGTTGAAGATGAACATGAAAACATCCCCACAGGAATTGACTTTCTTACCCTTAGAAACAAGCTGTGATATGACAGTTGTGGTCCACAACTAACTAACTATCTATCCCATGAGTCAAGCTTTGTTGAAGCTATGAGTCAATTGTGAATGGAACTTCAAGTGTGAATTTATTTTTTAATGTTTTCAAATTGGATGAACAAGGGTTGCAAATTTCATAGGCAAATTTTGAATCTCTCACTACAAGGAGCCCTTTTTGGATTTCATTGAATCTCAAAACTGAAAGTTGGATTTTCTAAACTCCGTTCTTCCCTGTTGCTGCAGACATATTTGAAACGATATTAGAGCAGTGGGGGAACGTAGACATTGGAGTCATTGTGTGTGGCCCTCCAACTCTTCAGACAAGTATTGCCAAAGAATGCAGGACACAAAATTTCAGGAGTAAGAGTAGCAGGGCAATCTTCCATTTCAACAGCCATAGTTTCGATCTGTAGGTACTGCCATATATATTATCTAACTTCCCTAGCCAAGTAGTAAAGAACGATCCTGGCTTCGCATGGATCCAAGCTTCTGTTTACATGCTTACATTTATATATTATCCATGCCTTATATATTATCTTTTTTTAATGTTTTCAGATTAGATGAACATGGGTTGTAAATTTCAGACTAGGCAAATGGACACAGACAAGAAGCCACCTTCCTTCTTCAAAATTTTGTTTCCTAATCTCACCACTGACCATTTGGTACGTAATTCTTACCCTTTCCTTTTACGTTTATACCAAGGTGCATATGTTTTTTACCTTCAGTCTTTTTTTTTACGATTCGATCGCCTTACCTTAGATTGTTAAAGGATAGAGGTTCACAAGATCTGATGGGGAGATTTTTGGGTCTAGCTTCCTGGATTTTTTTAATCCATTTTTCATTTATGAACATAAGGGAGATTCTTGCAACTTTTTCATAGTTATTATCTATAGACTTAATTTTTCTCTGTCTCAAAATGGTTCTTTCCATGTGAAAGATAAAAAGTAGTTAGGATTCACAAAATCTGTCAATGAAGTACGCGATGTAGCTTGTTGCTGTAGTTACACTAGGAAGTGCATTGGTCAGAAACTCAAAAACAGCAGAAGACTTTTAATTTAAAGCAAAAATTAAACACATATGTTTTACCAAACAATCTACAAGCCTATACTTGTAGATCCAACCTTATGGCCAAAAAAATTTCACTTAAAAAGATGGAGTGTTTTACAAAACAATATGTGAAATCACCAAAACAAAAACTTTTACAAGATAACACTTCTTGGAGAGCAAAACCCACCGAAACAAAGGTAGAGAAAACGTGGATTAAAAAATAAACTTCCTAGAAAGACTAGGAAGACAAACATCAACAGCATGTCAATGTAGTTCAGGATGTACTTCATCCGGAGCTTCATCCAACTTTCGGCAACACAGTTTTCTGAATACTGCTCTCTCTCTGTTCTGCACGTCTATTCTGCTTTCTGCACTTCTTCTTTATGCCATGCTCCATATTTATACAATAGTGGAAACTTGCAATTTAATTAGGAAACAAGAAATCCAAGTATCTAAAGGATTAGAAGTTAGTTTCCATAATCAAATAAACTCCTTTATTACATAGATTTTGTTTCCAAATATAAGTCAAAGAATAAATCCTACACAAATAAGAATCCAACAATTCCAAGGAAACATAATGTTAGAAAATAAAAGATTTGTTTCCTAAATTAGTTTCCTAATATAATTCAAGGATCTTACCAAAGATTTTGTCCAACTTAATTATGGACTCTTGATTGCTTTTGGAAGTGATTAATTATGGTAAATACTTCTCATTGCTTTAGGAGAAAGAAAGTAGTAAATATGATAAATACTTCCAATATCTTTTGGACCAAAAAAGGGCACAACAATAAATTCAATGGAGTAAAATAGGTCGATTCTATTTTACCCTTACAATCTCCCCCTTTGTTGAACCTTTCTGATCAAATCAAATGACAAGTGTTTATTCAACACCAATCAAACCATCTAACATGCATTGGTTATAAAATCTTATTTTCCCCTGAATTTGTGCAAGGTATAAAATCAGAAATCATTTATTAAGCACAAATCAGAATGTACCAATGATGCAATCACATGCATACAAAATAAACATGAAACAATTTATGGGAGAAACAATCACAATGATGAATCTACAGAGAATCAGATTCATCATCATCACCAGAAATATGAACACTTGATCTCTCTCCCCCTATTTGACTGGAAAAGGAAGAGGGAGAAACAATCTTTTAGGAATTATCCAAAATCTAAGATTTTGAAAAACACAATTAAGTGTTTACCATGACTTGATCACACCCGTAACATTAACCGAGCACCTCATATCTAGATTCAATACCTCTTAGTTCCACACAAAAATTAGACATCCACTAAATATTTTTCAACATGGAGATTTTTGGAAATTGATTTGCACAATTTATTTTAGGACAAAATTTCACTAAGCTGATATCCTTACCAACAATGCATGTCCTAAAATTTTATGTCTAAAACATGATTACAAAAAGCTAGGCAAAAGAATAAAAAATACAATCACACACAAGTGATAAAGACTAGATCAAAGCGATGTAGTTCCTGATGTAGCTGTATTGGGAGGTGCATTCATCAATAATAAAATTTTGTGTAATTTTTGCATCTTTTCTTTTCTCAAACATACTTCTCTCCCACAATTTTTCTCATAAATAAAATCAATAGGTACTTTATTTCTCTAGGAATATAGCTCTACTTTATTTCAAGCTATAAAAACATGCCACTTGGAACCTTTCACACTATTTACCAAGGGAAGCCATTTTGCACATGATCAACTCATGAAATCCAAAGATTCATAGTCCCAAGAGAGAATGGCAGCAAACCTTGTTCATAGGTAGCTATTTTCTTTTAGGTAGCTTTCACATTTTTCCAAGGGTATCCATTTTTCTCAAGATCAACCTACGAGAACCAAAGCTCCATAGTACCAAGATAAGATGCTACAACACTTGTACATTAGGTAGCTCTTTCCTTTGTGGACTTCAAAACTTGCTCAAGAACTGGGAGAGAGAGTGAGAATCTTAAACCAATACCACAACTAAATTTGAATGCAATTCCTAAGCAACAACAAAATGTACAAACATGTGAGTCAAATGATCTAGAGTGCCATCTAAAGACAAAATGCAATCATGCCTATTTTTTTTCCTTTTCTTATAATTAACTAAGTGTAAAATCATATGACACACATACCAAGAGATTTCCTTAGATTGGGAAATCTCTTCGAAATCAAGACTTTTAGTAAATATATATCAGTCAATCGATTTTTTTCCCAACATGTTTAGTGCAAACAACCTCTTGTTCAACCATGTATCTAATAAAGTGGTGTCTTATATCAAGTGTGTTTTGTTCTAGAGTGTTAAACTGGATTTTTGCTATACTGATTGCACTGGTGTTATCACAATACAAGTTTAAACAAATCACTGTGTAGTCCA
This sequence comes from Codonopsis lanceolata, assembly GCA_013146195.2. Classification (NCBI taxonomy): domain Eukaryota; kingdom Viridiplantae; phylum Streptophyta; class Magnoliopsida; order Asterales; family Campanulaceae; genus Codonopsis; species Codonopsis lanceolata. The sequence continues at coordinate 12,102,941 of CM028381.1, read as the reverse complement.
TAAATTTTGATCATTTGGTTCATAAAAGTTGTCTCAACAGAGTTATGTTTTTTACTAACCAAGAAACCAAATTATTTCCCAAGTAAAAACACCTACTAGATATACTTCTCATATCATCTATTTGTTAAACAGTAATATCTAGAAAACAAGCTAATTTCATATAGTCAACCTTACCTTTCTTCTTAGTAGATATACCATCATGTACATTACTTATTACTTGAGAAGAAGGATGAACTTTCTGAATACGGCTAAGAATATATTGGCTGCGATCAATCACACTAGAATGTGTTTCAGGTTGTTCAGTTTTGTTTCAGCATCCTCAGAATTTCTGACCAATGTAGTTTCTGGTACAGCTTATGATACAATTGCATCCGGAACTGCATTCTGAACTGCATCTTGAACCACATCCACTGAATTTTTAGAATTTGCAGAATCTGTATTTTCTGGAATTGGCACATTGTCTGAATGTCCATCAGCTGCAGAATTTGAATTTTTTGAAATTGACCCAAGATCACCAAAAACAAACAAACCCTTTTTACGCAAAGTATTAGCACTGCACATTGAATAGCAAAATGACCAAACCCTTGACAAGTCCTACATTGAATAGAATCAATATTTTTATCACTTGTTGTAGATTGTTTATCAAAAGGGTTGGTAAAATATTTTTGAGGGGTTTGGAAATAGTTTTCTTTGGGAACAACCTTAATAGACTCAAGTTTGAGAGCAGTTTTGGAGTTTGAAGATGGAGATCTATTTTGTCCTTTGGCTTTCAAAATATTTTTAAACTTCGTTGTTAAAAGAGTCATTGACTCTTCATCAAAATCAAATTCCTCAACATTCCAATTTGAGTAATTCATATTCGTTAATGTAGGAGGACGAACAAAAATCTCATATTGGGAATCCATCATGGCTACAACCAGAATTTCTCTTAGTGTCATCAAGAGGAGGCTTTGATACCAAATGAAAGATCAAAAGTAGTTAGGATTCATAAAATATGTCAATGTATTACGCGATGTAGCTTGTTACTGTAGCTACACTGGGAAGTGCATTAGTCAGAAACTCAAAAACAGCGGAAGACTTTTAATTTAAAGCAAAAATTAAACACAAATGTTTTACCAAACAATCTACAAGACTATGTTTGTAGATCCATCCTTATGGCCAAAAAGATTTCACTTAAAAAGATGGAGTGTTTTACAAAACAATATGTGAAATCACAAAAACAAAAACTCTCACAAGAAAACACGTCTTGGAGAGCAAAACCCATAGAAACAAAGGTAGAGAAAACGTGAGATTCAAAAATAAACTTCCTAGAAAGACTAGAAAGACAAACAGCAACAACAGTGTCAATGTAGTTCAGGATGAAGTTTCATCCGGAGCTTCATCCAACTTTCAGCAACACAGTTTTCTAAATACTACTCTCTCTGTGTTCTGCACGTCTATTTTGCTCTTTTCACTTCTTCTCTATGCCATGCTCCATATTTATACAATGGTGGAGACCTACAATTTAATTAGGAAACAAGAAATCCAAGTATTTAAAGGATTAGGAGTTAGTTTCCATAATTAAATAAACTCCTTTATTACATAGATTTTGTTTCCAAATATAAGTCAGAGAATAAATCCGACACAAATAAGAATCCAACAACTCCAAGGAAACATAATGTTAGAAAATAAAAGATTTGTTTCCTAAATTAGTTTCCTAATATAATTCAAGGATCTTACCAAAGATTTTGTTCAACTTAATTATAGACTCTTGTTTGATTTTGGAAGTGATTAATTATGGTAAATAATTCCCATTGCTTTAGGACCAAGAAAGTAGTAAATATGGTAAATACTTCCAATATCTTTTGGACCAAGAAAGGGCGCAATAATAAATTCAATTGAGTAAAATAGGTCGACCCTATTTTACCCTTACACGATGTTAAATTTCCTTGTTCTTGCACAGACAAGTTGCTAAACCTTGTCTTGTGATGAAATAAGAATTTGCATTCGAATTATACTCCCTCCGTCCCAAGAAAATTTCCCCATTAGACAAGCCTAACTTTTTAAGATATTGGCGCTTTAGCTGTTTGTGCCTCCTCTAAATTGCACTATATTTATATCCGTGTTTTAGAAATGAAATTGCTATTTTTTTAGACAAACCAAAGTGGGAAGTGGGATCATTTTTCTGGGACGAGAGTGTTGTGCACAGCGGAAGACTAGCAAACAAATTAACAGAGTATAATAGGATCAATCACAAAGAAGAGAGAGAGATTAGAGGTCAACGGACTATCGAAATTTTACTAGAGTTCCACCTTCAAACGTTCTAGGTATATAACTATTTATATGGATACAATAGAAACACTAAAACCCTTAAAAGTACAAAAAATGGACAAAGAGCAAAAACCTAAAAAACGGGGTTGAGTGGCTGCTCAGCCCAAAGCACTGGGCGATCGCGCAAAATCCAGTAGCATGCCTCATAGTATTCTTTACTGAGCGATCGCTCAGCCAAAACATTGAGCGATCGCTTAAGCCCAGAAGTTGCGATGCACTTGTCCGAAACACGAATAGTCCGTACCCCACTTTGAGGTCCAATCAAATCCTACTACCTGCCCTTGCCAGTTTCCTCTGAGGGAACTGACTTGTTGACTGGTTAATCGAGCCATCCTATTCTTAACAGGGAGAGTATTCAGTTTGAAGATTTGGCCATAAACTGTCACCAAGGGCTCCTCCAACCGTCATCACCACCTCCATTGTTTATTTTTTCTACTTCATCTACTGAAATACTAGTCAATTAGAAAAAGAGGTTGGGTGGGGATGGGGGTGGGGGTGGAGGGGATGTATATATATATATATATATATTTATGGAAGCAGGGGCGGCACCCTGCGAGATTTTATTGATATAAGAAAATAAATGCAAACTTGAGGGGGACAACCAGCCTTGCCCTTATAAATGGGAGGACGGAGGAGCCTTACCTCGAAAGAGAAATACAAACTATTTTCTAAAGCTAAATAGACCAATTTTGTCATTCCGAAGAGCAGCCAGAGAGGGCAGGGGCAGAGACCCTTCTTGATCGAAAAAAGTAGAGCATCCAGTATCATGGCGTCGACGATCCGCCACCTTATTGCATTCCCGAAAAACATGAGAAATATCAAAACCCTGAAGCAAAGATTTGCATTCCAAAAATTCATAGATATACAACCAGGGGAAACCTTGAGAGCCAAGAATACTCCGCACAGCCACCAAAGAATCAGTTTCTACCATAACATCGGATAAATCCAGAGATCGACAAAGGCGTAAACCATCACAAAGAGCCTTAATTTCAGCAAAAGTATTACTGCCTTCTCCATAAAAATTAGAAAAAGCATGGATAAACGATCCATCCTTACTTCTAATAACCCCACCCCCAGAACAAACACCTCCAATAGAAGACCCATCCGTATTTAATTTGAAACTATTCCCATCTCAACCATCTGCCTCGCCGAAAAGGAATTTTCTGCAAAGGTAAACTACTCATGGAGATAGCAAAAGAATCCCGAACACTACATTTCGATCTAGGAGTAAAAACACTACACATATCTAGAAGGTGACGATGAATATAACTAATAACCCCAACACCATTGATGTCTGAATTATCGAAAACCTTCTTGCACCGAGCCTTCCAAATCTCCCAACATTCAAACATGAAAATACCCAAACAACATGCCCCGGCCTGATTTCTAATTGAAGATCTGGAACACCATGTCTCAAACAAATGTCGCATAGAAGTATATCTACTAACTTTCTGGAAATGACAAGCAAAATGATCCCAAACAGATCTCGCCACATCAGAATGAAGGAAGAGGTGTTCAATAGATTCCCGAGAATGCAAAGCATGACAGCACACACATTTTATATTTGGAGATTATCCATTAGCGATGGTACCCTGCTTGATTCACGGCTGAATGGCTGTTGCGGATGTCATCTCTTAGAAATTTCAGATGTAGACTAGAAAGTCTATATATATGTTGATATCCCCCAATATCATCATATTATATAGTTTGTGTTCAAATATTTCCAACTGTTCAAACTTTATAGTGAGTTGGTAACTTAAATTTGTAGTAAATCTCTTGTCGTGCAAGGTATTTGATTCGAGCCATTGCGTATGTATTTATTTGTAGAAGTATCAGTGACAGACAAGTTGACACCTGTTTGATTTGTGATGCACCTTGGTTGTAAATAAACTATCTGTAATGCAATGAATAGTTGCTATCAGACTTTCTCTTTAGCACATGAAGTCCTGAAATCTTTCTAACTTTTGTACCATGTTTTTTTCCTCATAGAAATTAAGCATAGACTATCCTATGGGCAATTTTCATTTTGATATCGAGTCATTCCGTTTGCATTTATGTTCTGTTTTTTTTCTTTTCTTTCTATTTTTTGATTGTGAGGGTTCTTTGCAGGTTTACTAGCACATGAAAACGAGATGTATATACATAACTATCTTTTATGACTCATTACACTTAGATTAATCACGATTCACTAAACCAATGCTTGATTAGTATCTTAGTTCTATACATATATATTGACTTGTTAGGGGTTTGTGTTGAAACTTCAAATCTTGTGCAAAAAATGTTCCTTGCACCAAATATAAACGTGAATCTTTTACAAATATTGAATAGTTTTGAACAAGGCAACAATTATTATTGACAATCTGCTCGCCTAACTTTCCCTTCTTAGTTCATTGTTAATTATAGTTTTTCCATTGATAGTCTTGTTGGCCATTCTCCCTTTGGGTTCATCCTCGTAATTTTGATTGCTATCATAGCATGGTTCTACAGTCTTATAGTAGATATAATTGCACACATGGTTGGTATATATATAGCTAGCTTCAAATTGTATGGAATTTGGTATTATGTGATTTGTCATAATGCACTCTGACATTGATTATCATTTTCCTTTTAACTGCTGTAGCATATACCCCCCAAATTCAAGAAGCATATATGTGAAGATTTGTCCCATAGTGGACTTCTAAGGATCCCGTTTGGTGGAGTACTTTGGCAAGTCAGATTACTGAAGGTTGCAAATGACATTTTTATGAAAGATGGCTGGGCAGAATTTGTAAGAGATAACTCTTTAGGCAACAATGAATTTCTAGTGTTTACGTATGAAGGATGTCTTTCTTTCAAGGTACAAATATTTGATGTCAATGGATTGTGGAGAGTAAATCAACAGCCAGTAGCCCCTGAAAGTCATGACCCAAGGTAATACTTTCAGTCATTGTTTACATTTGCATGGGATTCGGTCTTTCTATAATTTGTACAACTTTGGGCAGCTCGACCCAATCAACTTCACCGACCACGAGCACTAAAGATGTCAACAACAAAGAGTAGGTCTGCTCAGAAGATTTTATTGGACGGAGGTGACCGGCCTTTTGAGGAGACCAATGAGAAAGGAAAGCAGAAAGCCATTGAAAGGAAATTAGGAAGAGAAAGGAAGAAGCCACATCTTCCAGAAACTGGACACTGCTCCTCATCAACAAAGAAAATGTTGCGTGAAGAAGAAAGAGCACCGAATCGGAAGGCAGCCATATCTTTAACTGCAGAATTACCTTATTTTGAGAGATGTCTGATGCATTACCATGTTTCCAAGCAATATATTTTGGTACGTATCTTATATTTCATACTGGTTTAATGGTGGCATTGGTCAAATATGGCCAATTGACCCGGTTGTTATACATATATGGCCTTTCACAAACCAAATGACCGCCACTTATGGATCTGACAAAAACGTCCCAGCGTTATGTCGTGGTCGACGTTGGTTGTCAAGTGGTCGACTAGTCGACCATGAATAAATTTTGAGCAACAATATTTTTTAATTACATATACACTGGTTTATTAGATAAACCACTTGACGACCACGATATACACTAGCTGAGAAAAAAATACGTATACAACACGAGTGAAAGTGAAAAGACACTTAATTCATTTCATTGTGGTATAACAGAGACTTGTCGACCTAGACCCTCTCAACGACGACCATTGATAAACCATTTGGTTTCGATTAAAAGCTCAGGAGCTCTTAATTATTCAAAACCCTAACTCGTTGGTGATCATCAATTCATAACTAGGTAAACCTCACATTGCTTTTTCGCTTAGGGTTTTAGTGTTGTAGACACTTGTAGTTACGGTCGATCATTTTTTACGACCCCAACTTTTAAAACATTTGAAATGAACATGACGACTTGAAATAAACATGAATACTTGTTTATATTGAATTGTATTGCTATGTTCATGTTCTTATTTATGTTTATCAGTTTGCCATGTAGTTGGTCTGTTAAGGCAAAAATGATTTTATTTTCTCTTTAATGCATCTGGTTTATCAATAAACCATGTCAGTAAACCATATGTAATTTCATACGATCAATTGAAATAAACATGAACACTTGTCCAAAATTGAATTTTATTGCTATGTTCAGGTTTATGTTTATCAGTTTGCCATGTAGTTAGTTTGTTAAGGCAAAAAAGATTTTATTTTCTCTTGAATGCATCTGGTTTATCAATAAACCATGTCAGTAAACCATGTACATGGGTTTTTGTTCAAGGTTAGAAAACCATGTGTTTTATAACCTGATATATGAATCAACCATGTAAGTAAACCATGTGTAATTTCATATGATCACTTGAATCAACCATGGAAGTAAACCTTGTTTTAATAGTCGTATATTATAGTTCCTTTTTTTAATGTTTAATTTATATTTCTATTACAGATGACATATATTGTTTCACGGGATGACTGGTACAAATGCAAGGTTACTACAAGATGCAATTTGTTAATGTTAGATGAGGTATATAAAGCATTAGATCGTGCACACAAAACCATATTCAGGAAATCAGCTTTTGGTAAATTGTATAGGATGAGAAAAAAATATTAATAAGAGCAATGTGCTGATTCATGTTTTGACACTTTTTAGGATTGAGTCACCTAGAAACAACAAAAATTAAATGTGGTTCTGTATAGGTGGTAAAAAAGTTGGATTTTCTTTTTCGGACTACACCTTAATCACAGGTTTAAAACCTGGATTATTGGAAGATTATGTCCCTGAAATCCCTACTACCAAGGAACTAGTAGAGAAATATATTCCTGGACTGAGAGGAAAAACAGTGAAGCCTGAGGAGTTAAGGCAAATATTTAGAGAGGTAACTGACATGGATGATAAGCTGAAGATTGGTCTTGCACTTGTTTGGGAGTATGTGTTGAGGGGTGCATCACCTAATACTGGTATTGATATAGGTGTTTTGAGTATAGTTGAGAACTTGGATTTGTTCAATAAATGTCCATAGGGAACAAAGTCCTATACCCACCAGCTCAATTTAGTGATGAAGATGGCTAGTTCTGGTGCTAAGACTTCTGTATGCAACGGCTTTCCGTTGGCATTACAGGTAACCATTTGTAGCTGATTTTTATATTGAATGGTTAGATGGCTTTTTTCAATTTGATATGCTTCTAATATGTAACATTTTGAAAATGCAGGTTTGGGTATTTGAGTTGTTCCAGGGTTTTCCTGGATTTAAAGAACAATATGGGCTATCAAAAATCAACAATGAAGTGCCCAAAATACCTAGAATGTGCGATTGGAAGTCATGCCAAAATCCAAGCTATGAGGAAATCATGGAGATATTGGATAACCCAAGGGTAAATGTAGAGTTTGATTAATAAAGTTGTGGTGTTATTTAATCCAAACTATATTATTTTAAAAATAGTAGAGTGCCCAATATAGTTTATTTATTAATCAAGTTAGTATTTTGCTCAATTGACAGGATGAAGTGCTTGTTCCACTGATCCCCACCGAAACCGAAAAACAAAAGCGCTATGTTGTTGAGTATTAGCATTTGTTTGGTGTTGATTGGAGCACATCCTTCCATGTTTAGGCTGAACATGTTGAAGATGAAGGCCGTCGGTCCCCACCATGCATCCCTCCCGACAGCATTCCTCTCCCTCTCCCGTTGTGAGTAGCACTAGCACCAGCAACACCAACGCTCCTCATCTCAATGCAATTTTTGATTTATTGCAGAAGATGGACCAGAAGATTGACCATATGGACCAAAAGATTGACCATCTTAGGACTGAAGTGGTAAAGTATTTGACCTTTTGATTTTGAGTAATTTTTTGTGATATTAATTGTTTATACTTACCTAAACTTGCTTACCTACTTGAATTGTCAGGATGATCTAAAAACAAGTTTAGGTCCTGCTCGAGAACAAGCATCACCCCCCAGCTTGACATGGACTCCCACCTGTTACTCTTCTCCTACTTTTCCAAGTTTTGCTATGCCTTTTCCAGAATCCCAAATGCCACTCCCACCATCTCTACTACTTCCCCTATGACCACTCTCATCTCCACTACTACTGCCCCTACCACCACCACCACCACTCCCACCATCTCTACTACTCCCCTTACCACCACTTCCATCTCCACTACTCTCCCTACAACCACCACTCCCACCATCAATACTACTCCCCCTACCACCACTCCCATCTCCACTACTCTACCCACCACCACCACTTCCACCATCTCTACTACTTCCCCTATGACCACTCTCATCTCCACTACTACTGCCCCTACCACCACTCCCACCATCTCTACTACTCCCCCTACCACCACTCCCATCTCCACTACTCTCCCTACAACCACCACTCCCATCATCTCTACTACTCCTCCTACCACCATTCTCATCTCCACTACTTTACCTACCACAACTACTCCCACCATCTCTACTACTCCCCCTACCACCATTCCCATCTCCACTACTCTCCCTACCACCACCACTCCCACCATCTCTACTACTCCCTCTACCACCACTCCCATCTTCACTACTCTCCCTACCACCACCACTCCCACCATCTCTACTACTCCCCCTACCACCAATCCCATCTCCACTACTATTGCGATGAAGAATGAAAGTGTCTTCCAAAGGAAGACCAGAAAAAAGAAGTGATAATATGAGAGGGGTGTTGGAAGATTTGGATCATATTTTGGAAGAAGTATCTGCATTTGAAGTAGGTAAAGATGCTGAGGATAAGCATGGAAAAATAGATGAGGTTAAGGGTAAGAAAAGGAAATGTCTCCTTGGTATTGAGACTGACAATATTTTGGAATCGAATAAAAAGAGGGGGAGAAAAGCATCTGCACAAATCTCTTCTCCCTACATCACGACTGCACCGAAACCTGATCCTAAACTTGTTTAACCTAGTCATTCAGTTGTATACTTTGGTATTGGTAGAGACTATGTTATGTTGTTGTAATTAGTACTTGTAATTTGGAACAAAGTATGTTATGTTGTAATTGCAAACACAATCCTTTCCTATTATGTTGGTTTATTCAACTGGTTTATGTTGGTTTTGGTTTATGTGTGTGGTTTGATAGATTTTTTTTGATAAACCATGTTGATAGAAACTGATTTATCAACTGGTGCATCAACTGGTTTATTGATAAACCAGGTCTGTTTATGTTGTAATTCAATTTCCCAAGTCAAAAATGGTTTTTCCTTTGAAAATGCATCATGGTTTATCAACTGGTTTATCAATAAACCAGTTGATAAACTATGTTGACATTTAAGTGGTCTATGAAACTGGGATATATCTGCATATTACCATCTTAGTCGACAAGTGTAGTCGACAGGTCGACCAATGGTCGACTAAGTGGTTTACACTGTTCAGAGATTAGTTTATGAAACTGGTTTAAGAAACTGCTTTATTGAACTGATTTATTGATAAACCATTGATAAACCATGTAGATTTTATGTTATAATTTGGGTTGAAGTGTCAAAAATGGTTTTTCCTTTGAAAATGCACATGGTTTATCAGCTGGTTTATTGATATAAACCATTGATAAACCATATTCATAGATTGGTTTATGAAACTGGTTTATTGAACTGGTCTATCAACTGGTTTATTGATAAACCATTGATAAACCAGGTAGGTTTTATGTTATAATTTGGTTTGAAGTGTCAAAAATGGTTTTTCCTTTGAAAATGCACATGGTTTCTCAGCTAGTTTATTGATAAACCATGTTCACAGATTGGTTTATGAAACTGGTTTAAGAAACTGGTTTATTGAGCTGGTCTATCAACTGGTTTATTGATAAACCAGGTAGATTTTATGTTATAATTTGGTTTGAAGTGTCAAAAATAGTTTTTCCTTTAAAAATGCACCTGGTTTATTGATAAACCATTGATAAACTCAGAAAATTTTTTCTTGCAGCAGGTGTTAGTAGAACAGTATATGAGGTAAATTTATCACATTTAAAATTCAAGTACACCAAATGTAATGAGTTTGATGGATATATAGAGTTTCTAGTGTGCCTCTAAAACACTTCAATCTTGTGCAGTATCTTCATCAGAAGATTCTTCATTTGCAGCTTCAGTAGTTTGTTATGTTGCTTTTCCTAGGTGTTTAGCTGCAAAGCCTAATCTTTGTTTTAGGCCTGAGATTTTCTCTTTGTAAGCTACAGCCTTTGCTTAAGCTTTTTCACCTCTTGCCTTTTACTTCAGTTCTGCTTCTTTGAGTGCTAAGGCTTCTGCTTTTAGCTTAGCTCTTTGTTTCTCTTCTTCCTTCTTGAATGCTTTAAGTGCAGCAGACTCACCTACAACATATGCAGCTTGAACTGTAATAGATATGGAGTCATGTATGGAGGGTAGAAGAGCTTGAATCTGCATCTGCAAACCTTGAAGCTGTTGGTTCATCTACTGTTGTACTTCCTGAATCTGTTGATTCAGCTGCTGGTTTATGTCCTTGAGATCTTATTTGATGTGCACCTGAGTAATTCTTACAATATCTAGAGCTTCATAATAAGTAGCACCTTCAGGAAAGAGATTACCAGAGGCAACATGGGTTGAAGTAGAAGGATCTGTAGGAGCAGCATGAGTAGCAGTTGGTGGTGGAGCAGCTGTTGAAGTTGTAGGAGCAGCATCTGTAGGTGAGGAAGAGGGGGTGTCATAAGGGAATACAATTTTCATCCCAGTAGGCTGAAGAATAGCTAGTTTAATAGTAGCTTTCTGTATCTTCCTTAGCTTTATAAGCATGAATATGGGTTGGAGTAAATTTGGGCCAGGTTCTGCTTGCTTGCCGATGTAGTTTTTGGAGGCAAAATTTCTTCTAAGGATGAACTGTCTTCAGTAGATGTAGATGAAGAAGATGAAGTTGAATCAGTAGAAATGGCTTTATCAGCTGCTTCTTGTAAGACCCCGATTCCCGGTTAGCGTGAATTGCGTGCAATGCTCGCATTTCTTCCTTGGTTGATTGCTCGTTTGACTCGTGAGAGAGTCTAGATGTGTATGAGAGGCCACATTAAGACTAAAACACTTTTAGGAGATGTCATATAGTGGTTGACTTGTTAAAGTCAAAAGTCGTAACCCGGACGATCGAAATGCGGCAGCGATTGAGAGTTTATGCGGGTTTTGTGTTTCGACCTCGATTTGGTCCCAGATCTTTACATGATGATTAAATAACATTTTTAGATGTGTTAGACTTCTAATTGGATGTATTCCATAAGTCTCGTGAAGTTTTGACGCCTCGAGAATAGCAATTCTCCTTATCGCGTAGTTTGAGATTGAGTCGGGCGAACATCTCGTCTTTTCGAGAGCCTATTCCCCTATCATTGTTCATCATCGAGAGGCATTCAGGCCTATTTTGTAGCCCTAATAGGTGTTTACAATCATGGGTTATTACCCGTCGGTTTGCGGTTTCATTCGGCGTTTAGATAGCAAGTTGTTACGTCTTGCGTCGGTTTGCCCGGGTTGTTTCGGTGTTGTTTTGGGAGTCTAGACCTACTTTAAAATTGGTTTGAGACTTGGATGGATTAGTTTAATGTTTAAGGACTTTAAGGGTTCAATTGTGAGCCATTTCGAAGCTTTAAGGCTCGAGGATGCATGTGGGATCGATCGGACGCTTGAACGAGACAACAAGAAAAGCGATGTCAAGGTAAAAAGGGACCATGCGGTCGCTTTGCTTCATAACCATGCGGCGCATGGGTCTCGAGATCCATTGCGGGATTTTTTGGGTTTTTGATGTGTTGTCCAAACTATCCCCACCCAAACCCAACCTAAACTAATCCTAAACCCTCCTAACTATCTTAGGATATATCCTAACCATCTAATTGAGTTTTGGAGGGGATTATATGGGTTAATTAAGGAAACAAACCTATCATCTAAACACACACCCACTTACTTTCCTAACCCTTTTAGACCAAAAACTCAAAGTCTAACACCCCATTTTCAGCCATTGACTCTCAAAAACGTGGGAGACCTCTATGAGAGCTTGAGAGAAGAGTTCTAGGGTTCTTGAGAGCCCAACCCTTGGAATCCATAGCTAGGAGTCTCCATTTCACAATCCACTCCATAGAATTGAAGAGGAGATTGAGGAGAACAACACCCACCTCTTGGAATTTCGAATTTGTGGCTTGGAGGGGCTGAACTAAGGTAAGTTTCTACCTCTCTTTCTCTTCTTTTGGGCTCCATTGACCCTAGGGAAACAATCATTTGTGCTATGTGAGGTCAATGGAAGCCATTGTTAGGGTTGTAGAAGATGCCATGAACCCTAGGTTTCTAATTGATGATAGAGCTTGGTTGGACCTATGTGAGACCTTGATTTATATGAAATTCAAGTGTTTAATGGTCTATTGAACTTGGTTATGTTGATTATCTATGAGTATTGAGGTTGATTTGGTAGAGATACTTGGAGGGTGTTTTGCCCAAATTTGGTTTAGCTTGCAAAATTATTGATGTGAGCTTGATTACTATGTTTTATATGCTTATTAGAGTATATTAAACCATGTGGTATGATTTAATCATGAATTGGAAATTATGATTGGTAAGGTGACTTGAATGAATTTATGCACAAGATGGCCAATTTGTTCTAAGTTGCATTGTTAAGTGATTTGTGGGGTTTATGTGAGTTTAATGAACATGGGGAGGTGCCTATTGATGATGGTTATGAACATAGAAGGTATTGAGACTCATGGCTTCTATGCCCTAAAATTTTAGAAAGGGTAGATTGGACTCACGGAGTCATTATAAGTTCAATTAAGTGCTAAATGAACTTGAGTTGAAATCCTACTGACGTTTGGATTTCGTTTGATTAGTGAAGTGAAGCATATAACTTCCAAATTTTAAATGGTTGGTGATTGTGATGTGTTTTGTGGATTTTTAGTCTTGGGAATTAAGCCCGAATGACTATTGGGATTTGGTTACAAACTTTAAGGATTATTATGCGGGGTGAATTTGTAAAACACATAAATAATGAAATGTGTTAGTAAGACTCAGCGAGTCGTTATAAGGCCAATAAAATGATAAAGAGCCTTGGGTTGAAACCCTACAATGTTTGGGTTTGTTTGGGTTATGTTTGTGCACACGGGTTTTGGTTGTGCCCTATGGCGACACTTATGTTATGGAGATGAACTAGAAATATATTTTAAGCATGCTTGTTAGAGCATGGGATAATGGAGACCCATATAAGGTCACAAGAATATTTAAGAGAAGATTAAGAAAGAATTCTCTTCTTAAGGATTTTGATTGCGTGCTTATAAAAGCACTTGTGAGAAGTGACTACGGAGTAGTCATGATGTTTTGAGTATGAGGTTGGTGTTATTGATCATGTATGACGATTAGGACTATGATTGAGTCGGTGTACTTAAAATAGAGGCTGAAAATAATAAGTCTTGAATTGTGGATATTTTGAGACTAGCGTAGTAGTCTTTGGTTTGATTTGAGTTGAGGATTTGGGAAGACCTCATATTATATTTTATTAAGCTGGTAAGCTATACTTGATTGGGTTGATGACTTGAGGACTAATAAGTACCTCAATACGTAGTTTTGAACTAAACTTGTAAGTTAGTTAAACACATTGGTTATATGCAATATATGCATTGTTCTTGATACTTGGTAGAGCATTATGTCCTACTTGATTATATGCAAATATGTGCATGAGTTATGGAATTTCATGGAGCAGTATGCCCTACTTGTTTATATGCAAATATATGCATGGTTTATGAGTTTTCGTAGAGCATTATGTCCTACGTGGTTATATGCAATTATGTGCATGGTTTATGAGGTTGTTGTAGAGCATTATGTCCTACATGGTTTAATGAGTCCGATAATTATGAATTTGGTCTCATTGGTTTATGCAAGTAAATATTTACTTGATGGTTTGGTTTAAAGTCCAGCTGGCGGGTTTGGTTGTTGTGTCGGCAATGGGACGATTCATAGTCTTTGGAAACAATCGCTATGAATCGTTGCATTGGTTCCCTTTCTCCTCACTATTTGGCCAATAGTGGGATGTGATCTCGAGTTATGCCATCTAGCTAGACATCGAGCTCTCATTTCTCATCCGGAGACTGGATGAATGTAACGAGTACTCATTAAAGGAAATCTGATGAGTTGTGATTATTGGGGGCGGAACCCGGGTATGATTGAACCCGGGTATGATTGATGGGGTTGAGCCGGATCTTGGTTTGAGATTTGATCTCATGGTAAGTTGATTGGGTTTTGAACCCGGATTTGGTTGTAACGGTTCGATTTACGTTTACTGTTACACATGTTTATTTATGAGCATTTATATGAAAGATAATATGCTACTTGAGTTATGTGAGTTTATGTGCTTTAAAAATTAAGTACATGATTATTGTTGGTATACTAGCATGATACCATGATTTTTATATGATTGCACATTATGCCATGCCATGACATAATATGCCATATGTTGCATTTAGAAACTTCTTGGGTCATTATGACTCACTCCGTGTGATTGTTTTCCCAGTGTGTGCGGTGATCCCGTTAATGCAGCCTTGGCCGGATAGCGATTTCTAGCGGTGGTCTTCCAAGTCATAAGCTTGGAGCTATTTATTATTATTATTGTTGTTTTTCGGTGAGACTTCGGATGTAAAGTTATGTAGACTTTACTTGGGTAGATTGTAGTATTATATTTATGTTGTGTATTTGGGAGCCGGTTGTATATCCGAGCCTTTGTATCCTTAGAGATTATTTCCGTTGTCGTTTCGAGCATGTGTGGCTCGTTTATTCTAGTTTTAGTATTATTGTTGTTCCTACCTCCGACAGTTTTAGTCGTGAGATCTTGGTTGGTGGTTTAGCATTATTATTACTGTTGTAGTTGAATTGTTCCTCCGGCATGTTATAGCCGTTGAGTGTTGTTTATCAGGTTGGGATTTTGCTAGTTGCCTTAGGCCTTGGTTGCCGATGGTTTGTGGGCGTGTCTAATGTTGCGTCACGCGAGTCGATTTTTGGGCCAAGAGATTTACTATCTCTTTGGTTGTTTATACTTAGGAGCTTGTTAGCTCGGGTCCCATTATGGTTTTTGCTTCCGCAGTTTTAGTTTTATTATCCTATCGCCGTTATGGCTTTGTCTTCTGTCTTGAGCTTGTTGGCTCATCTTTTGACTTCGCACCATTATGCTTAGCGGGTGCTTGTGCGTTTCTTAGCTTGTCACGATGGCGACCTTGGGATCTCGTCTTGGGATCGAGGTCGGGTCGTCACAGATGCTCTTCTACTGCTGCCGGTAAGCCTTCATCTTCTTCACCATCCTCTCCAGCTCAACCAACCCCCTCTACCCAGCCTTCTCCTAAAACCAAACAACAACCTTCACCAAAACCAAAACGTAGGCGACTACGAAAAACCTTTCAAGACCAGCCACCTAGCAGACACTCAAGATTCTGCCGATGACGCAGCTGAGCCCCCTATTCAGTTGCTAAGGAAGAAAAAGAGGTCTGCCGACACCCAGCCCTCTACCGCCACCCACTCCTCTACCGACGACCAAACCCCTACCGTTGACCAACCTTCTACCGCCAAACCAAACCAACCCATTCCTACTGAGTCATCTACTCAGAGGACTTCACCCTCAGGAGGTCTATCCCTCGGGAGGAGCCACAGGCAGGAGGAGCCTACGGAACTCCTACCCCTCCTCCTTCCCCTTTCAACTATTCCCTAACCCATCTACCCCTACTTCACCTCATCATACCCAAACCACTCCATCTACTCTATCAATACCAACCCAACCCTCTCCTAGCAAACCTCTAGACTCTGCTGCCTCTAAGTTCCTCTTTGAACTTTCATCGATAGCAGATCTTTTCCCCCAAGATCAACCACAACCTCAGCCAAACCTCCTCAAACCCAAATCCCTTTTCTATCCAGCCCCTTCTTTTTGGTTCTCTACCGACCCCTTACCAGAATCATCAATCGTCAGTGACAACTCCAACACTGACATTGAGTTAGATTCTCCTCCAACGCCTCCTCCCTCCCCACAAAAAACCACCTCATCTTCTACCCACACAATCCCCATCCAAGACTCAACCTCTTCCGGCTCAGTCACTCCACCCCTCCAACAGCCCTTCCGGGTCATGTCCCCTGGAGCAACCTCTTCTGTCGGTGCTGATCGTGTTCACATTGGCCTGGAACCTTCTTCCTCTCAGTCGGCCAATGCTGAAATTTTGTCTCGCTTTGGGCGCAATCTCTGACGAGCTAGGAGAGGCGACAAGCATCTCCACCGGCTTGCGAGATAGCCTTGCCGCGTCCAAGGCCAATGACATAAATGCTACTCTTCTTCGGCAATTCCAAGATGATGTGTGGACCCGGTTTGGACAGATGAAGCATGAGTTTACCGATGTCAAGATCAACGTCGAAGCTCAACGCTCTGAATGTGCCCGGCTCTGCTCATCTCTATTCTATGAATTATTCCACGCCATCACTCTCCATCTCGGCCACAGCCGCCCGCCTGTCCTCGAGCTCAACAACATTGCTCGCGACTCAGCTCATGATGTTATGAATGCTTGGCGAGAACGTGATTTGGCCATCACGGAGGAGAAGCAAATGAAGTCTATCAACCAAATGCTTCTGGAAGATAACAGACGTCTTCGTGAAGAACTGGACTACCGTTCTCAATCCACTAGACCTCTCACTTCTGCCAATGATGAATACATCAAAAGAACTGAAGTGCTTGAGCGACAGCGAAAGGAGAAAAAAGCAGCAGATAAAGGCAAAGGGAAAAGACCTTGGTAAATCTGTATATGTTCTTCCCTTAACCTTTGTATATATCTTATTTTTTGAAAAATCTGTAAATATTAAACTTCTCGTTTATAAATACAGAATATTAATTGACTTTCAAAAATTGTCTATTGTTTAAATTCATGTTATTTCATTTCAATACCTGCTTAGAATTTAAACACTCAGTTTAAATTCATTTGAACTGTTTACTACTAATCTGTGTGTTGTTCTATTGTTTCCCTTATATTTGTAAGCACCTAGATTAGACTTTACCCTTGAGGTGCTCTACTATTTGATAAGAGGCATGTCTACCGATATAAAATTAAAAATTCTCTTAGACATGCTATTATCTATCATATAGTTGGTTATAGCCCTCATTTGTAAGTAATGATGACCAGATATAAATAGGATGAGATTGTTAATGCTCATTTGTATTTAGATTTATATCTGCTCACCATTACAATAGTTTTATACATTAGTGGCTAATTGGGATGCGTATCAATTAGCGTGGCAATTGTGTATAGAACTTTGCCAAGAACAGTTTGTTTTATAGGATTTCACAGGTTCAGCAGAAGACCTCAGTTGTGCTTCACCGAAAGACCTGCTACAACAACCAGCGGCAGACCTTGTCTTCACATGGTCAATCATGACGTGTCCAGTCAAACAAATCTTAGTGGATCAATTAAATTTATCCTTATCAGTTTAAATTTAAATTGAGACATTCCCTTACATCTCGAACCGCAAGCGACTTTCAGCGAGGAAGACTTTCGAGGCGAGCGATAAAAAGCGGTGAGCAGGCGTCACCTACTCTGTACCAACTCTTCTATCGACATCGGATTGCCCTACTACCGGTCTACGCAAATATCTACGCACCCATTCCACCTTTCGATATACGTGAAGATGAAATCTTCAAGACAGCTTCATGCATTTAATGCATTCAACCTAATACAGCTGTTACACTTCATCTTCTCCAACGGATCTCCAGAATGCTCCAGCTATAAATACCGCCATTAAAGACTGAAGATACACACTTGATGAAATGCTCTGAAAATCTACAACAACTCAAAGTCTTTATACTCAGTGCACTCAAGAGATCCTAAACTGATCAAGAAGTCCTCGACAACAACAAGAAGATCTGCATCAACACAAGTCAATATTTTTGTACACGATCCATTGGGTATATTCCTTGTAATAGAACTAGTGGAAAACATAGTGCACTTTTAAATCCAAGGTTGACTGCCTTGGTGGTGGACGTAGCACTCTTTATAGTGTGAACCATCCCAAAATACTTGTGTTCTTCCTTTACTGCTTGTTTTCTTTTGAACTGGTTATTATTTTCTTTATCTATATCATTAACAGTAGACTTGAGTAATCAGTCAAGTCTACCGGTAGTCCTTAATCGGCAGACTTGAACCAGTCTCTTTGCAAGACTTCCGCTACTTCAATCTTCCTAATAGATTGTAAGTGCTTGTCAAAAGAACTTACTTAAAAGTTTTTAAGCGTATAATAAGCTATTCAACCCCCCCCCCTCAAGCTTATTATTGTGCCCCTTGGGACTCACGTATGTAACTCTGGCATGAAATATCAAGGCATGTTTAAACTTAACAAATGTCAAGTTACAGGAGTTAAAAATGCAAAAGGCAAAACAGGATGCGCAAAACAGTAAAATGCAGGGGGCTAAAGCGTCAAAACTGAAAGTTGAATAATGGGCTGGCGCCGCCAAAAGGGGACCTTGGCGCGGTGCCCAAGGGACCTTTTGGCCGCGCCCAACTAGCTACAGTGCACCCCGAACTTAACGCATTGTGCAATTTTTGAAGCGCGGTGTACAAAACTGTGCAAATTTTTTAGCATGAAGAAGGAATTTGTAATCCCCGATGAGTCCTCTCCTTCAGCTATAAATAGAGAGTTTGCGGCTCACTTTCATACACACCGAAGACGTCGATAAAAATTCTATGCGTCATTATGCTGAGAAAATAGAGAGCGAAGTGAGATAGGGAGTGATCCTCCTATAAAGCCTCGAAACCCTGCCAAAAATCCGCCAAACCTAAAACCAACCGGTCAAAGTGATCCCTAGCCCTTTAGTTAGGTATCCACCCTATTTCCCCGATCCAAAAACCTCGGAAAGAGCCGTTACTTTGACCGAGTAAAAAAGCCAAAACCACCAAAAATAAGTCGTTACTCTGCCCAAATCACAGCAGCAGCAGCAATAAAAGTCTCCCTCTCTCGAGAAAGACAGAGCGAGCACTCCCCGTTCTAAAAGGTAAAGCCTTTAAGGGTGTTTATTTTTATAAAAGCTACTTTCAAATCCGGCCCAATGTAGAAAATACAAGCCGTTGTGCTACCCGGATTTAGTTATGAAATACTATGTAAAAAAGCGTTATTATGGCCAAATATTTTTAAATGTATTTGTAACTATTGTAATGAGATGGCTGGAAGTCCGTAAATAATGTAGTCGCGGATGTATTTGCTTTTATTTTTTGTCTTTTAATGCTTTGTTTATTTGCTAAATAAATATAAAAAAATCATACTTTAGCCAAAACCCGCTTTTGAGACCGAAAGGATGAGTTGGGTGCTTAGCACCTTCCTAACTCGTAACTTAGCCTCCGAACCCGTTTTTGCAATCTCTGGTTTTTTTTTTTTTGCTTTATTTCTTCCTTAAAATAAAGATGGCGACTCTATAAAACATTTTGGATCCAGTGGGGGCGTCGCGACACTCCTTTCTTGCACTTTTCTGTTTTCCCCTAAAAAAGGGAAAATGGGAATGAAAGGGTGATGCATTCATATATCCTGGTATCCCCTAAACAAAGGATAACTTGAAGTAGAAAACCCAAAGCACCCATAGTGATCCGAAATAGGCCATAAGGCTATTTTCATAAAATCCATAGTGGGGCCTCGCAACACTCCTTTCTTGCGCTTTTCCGTTTTCCCCTAAAAAAGGGAGAATGGGAATGAAAGGGTGATGTATTCTTATATCCTGGTATCCCCTAAAAAATGGATAACTTGATATAGAAAACCCAAAGCTCCCATATCGGACCAAAAATCTACTAAAGTCAACCGAGGCGTATTCAAACGCGCTATTCTGGACAGCACTTCTCTCGCACTTTTAATTTCGTCTTCCCCTAAACAAGGGAGGATGGAATAAGAGCAGTGGTGTCCCACATCCGCATGTACGCGCACCCCTACCCAAGGGCGCGTGGGGCACGGGCGCAGTCCGGGCAACCCACAAGTAGGCAGGAGTTATTTTATTCCCGACTACAAATGGTTGAATGTTGACCTCTGTGGGGACTTTGATCAACGACGCTAATGTTGTTAAAGCATTGGCAAATTGATTTCTATCTCGCGACAAATAATGGAACGAGATATCATCAAACTCTTTTGCTAAAGCTGTCAGTCGAGCATGACATAAATGTTGTCGGGGATCTTGGGTTTTCTATTTTCCCTCGATCTGATTTATAATCAAGGAAGAATCACCAATGACTTCTAATTCTTTTGCTCCTCTTTGGAGAGCCTCTTCTAGACTGGCGATGCAAGCTTCGTATTCAGTGATGTTGTTTGAACATTCAAACTCCAATCTTATGGCTAAAGAAGTATGAGAATCTGTTGGATAAAATAGTACGATTCCTATGCCGAAACCTCGTTTGTTGGCAGCCCCATCAAAGAACATCTGACATTTGATGTCATTGTCTGTAATTTCTAGGACACCCTTATCTGGGAAACTTGGTTCTGAAGCATCTTCTGATTCTAATGGTAAATCATCTAGATGGTTTACAATCACACTTCCTTTGATAGATTTGTGTGTGACATATGTGATGTCAAATTCATTGAGTAAGAATGACCATTTAGCTAACCGGTTGGAGAGTGATGGCTTTTCCGAAGATGTATTTCATTGGGTCCATTCTAGAGATTACTTTGATAGACTGAGCTTGCAGATCGGTCTTGAGCCTCTATGTTGCCCAAACTAGACCAGCACAGCTTTTCTCTAAGTCTGAGTAATTGAGCTCACTTCCTT
Organism: Codonopsis lanceolata; assembly: GCA_013146195.2. Taxonomy (NCBI): domain Eukaryota; kingdom Viridiplantae; phylum Streptophyta; class Magnoliopsida; order Asterales; family Campanulaceae; genus Codonopsis; species Codonopsis lanceolata. Next base: position 12,081,926 of record CM028381.1, on the reverse strand, counting down.
CTAGCTTCCTACTTATGAAATAGATGGCATTTTCAACATAAGAATCTTCTTTTTCTTGTGCGAGCATGGCTCCTACTGCAGTGTCAATGACAGTTAGGTATAGGAGGAGAGGCTTGTGAATATGAGGTGGAGCTAGCACTAGCGAGCTAACAAGGTAGTCTTTAACTTTTTCAAAGGCAGGCTGGCATTCTTCAGCCCAGACCCAGTTAGTGTCCTTTTTCAGGAGCTTGAATAGTGGCTCACACATGGATGTCAACTGCCTGATGAAGTGACTGATGTATTGTATTCGACCCAGGAAACCCTTAACTTCTGTTGGAATCTTTGGTTGTGGCATGTCTATGATAGCTTTCACTTTAGCAGGTTCTATTTCAATGCCCAGCTCGGTTACCATAAACCCTAGGACTTTGCCTTTGGTAATCCCGAATGTGCATTTTGTTGGGTTGAGCTTCATCTGATGTTTCCTTAACCTTTTGAAGAATATTTGAAGGTCTTTGACATGGGCACCATTTGTGTCTTTAGAATGAACAATCATATCATCCACATACACTTCGAATTCTTTATGTATCATGCCGTGGAAGAGAGTAGTGGTAGCTCTTTGGTATGTAGCCCCGGCATTTTTTAGTTCAAATGGCATAACAGTGTAGCAATATGTTCCCCAAGAGGGTGATGAGTGAAGTTTTTTCCTAGTCCTCTGCTGCCATTTTAATTTGGTTGTAGCCCAGCATACCGTCTACAAAGGATTTTAGTTTGTGAGAAGCCACAACATCTACCACAATATCAATGTTGGGTAGACGGAAGTCATTTTTGGGGATGCCTTATTGAGGTCGCGAAAATCTAAGCAAATCCAAACCTTTCCATTAGGTTTTGGTACGGTCACTATGTTTGACAGCCAAATTGGATACTCAACTACCCGAATGAACTTGACGTGTAGTTGTTTCATAATTTCTTCTTTCACTTTCAGTGACCATTCTGGCTTAATTCTACGGAGTTTCTACTTAACTAGTCTAGCATCTGAGTATGTAGGAATTCGGTGCTCTACAATTGCTAGATCCAACCCAGGCATGTCTTTGTAAGACCATGCGAAGACATCTAAAAACTCTTTGAGTAGACTGATCAATGCTGCTCTTTCTGACCCTTGCAGATAATTGCCGATTCCGACCTCTCTGATCTCACTGTTCAGCCCCAGATTCATAACAGACAAGTCTTCTTCTGATGATGCTGATTGGTGCTTTTCTCGTTGCTTGACCAACTTAGCGAGCTTGATTAGGTATTCTTTATCTTTTGCGTCCATTTTGTTAAATGACTCATTATTTATGTTAGTTAATTCATCTTTTAACGTAGGTGCAACCAAGGAATACACTAAGACATCGAGATTTTCATTATTAATTTTAGGGTTTACAGGGTTGGTTGCTTTATTAAGGCCCTGGGTTTTAGGTCCTCAATTTTATGGAGCGGGCTGGTAGATGACCTGTCCGAGGGAAAAAAGGAAACAGGGGGAAAGGTGTATCTCGAAACGGTCCACCATGTCTGCTGTTGTCAGGAGTGGTCCAACCGTTGTATACCAATTTTTGCAATGGGTTATCAGTGATAGCCTCAAATTCTACCAGAGCTCTGCATAGCTAGTTCCCCCGTCAATCATACCCAGGAAACTATCTCCCATGAAATCATCACCCAATAAAGCCAGGGCATAGTCATCTTGGTCTATGGTCCAGGTATTTTCAACTGTCATAGTTTTGTATGTGGTGCTACGGGGCTCCAAAATGACTCTTTCCATTTCATTGGTGGCGAGACTGACATCTTCAAATATCTCCCAAGCAGGGCATCTTTTCCCATTTTTGTCTATCCAGGGTTCTGGGAACATGAGATAGGCATCTGTTTCTTTTTTCCTTACAAAATACCCATTCAGAGTTTTTCTGTATGTGTAGACACCTCAATTTCGTACCCCTGATATATGACTCTGGCATGTGATATCAAAAACTGTTTAAACTTAACAAACGTCAAGTTACAAGAGTCAAAAATGCGAAAGGCAAAGCATGATGCGCGAAACAGTAAAATGTGAGGGATAAAAGTGACAATTTTGAAAGATAAACAGTGGCTTGGCGCGGCCAAAAGGAGGTCTTGGCGCTGCGCCAAGGAAGCCTTGGATCCGCGCCCAAGCTGCTACAGTGCCACTCCCAGTTAACGCATTGTGCAAGAATGGAAGCCTGGTGTACAAGAAATATTAACGCACTGAGGGGATTTTTAATCCCCGATGTGTCCCCTCCTCCAGCTATAAATAAGAGCGTTGGGGTTCACTTCAGAAGTCCGGAAGAGATCGAGAAGAAACGCTGAAAAATTATCTGCGTCGTCCTAACGCCGAGAAATTAGTGAGTGAAGTGAGATAGGGAGTGGTTAGTCTATAAAGCCTTGAAACCCTGCCAAAACTCCGCCAAACCAAAAACCCACCGGTTAAAAGTGATCCCTAGCCCTTTAGTTAGGTATCCACCTTATTTCCCCAGCCTAAAAACCATAAAGTAAGCCGTTACTCTGTCCGAGTAAATAGGCTGAAATCACCCAAAATAAGCCGTTATTCCGCCCAACCAAAAAGGCCAAAACCACCAAAACTAAGCCGTCATTCTGCCCGAGTGAGCGAGCCAAAACCACCAAAAATAAGTCGTCACTCTGCCCAAATCACAGCAGCAGCAGCATAAAAGTCTCCCTCTCCCGAGAAGGACAGAGCGGGCACACTCCGCTCTAAAAGGTAATAACCTTTAAGGGCGTTATTTTTATAAAAGTTGTTATTTAAATCCGACCCAATGTAGAAAATATAAGCCGTTGTGCTGCCCAGATTTATTTAGAAAACATTATGTAAAAGAGCCGTTATAATGGCCAAATATTTTTAAATATATATGTAATTATTGTAAGGAGACGGCTGCAAGTCCGTAAATAATGTAGCCGCGGATGTATTTGCTTTTTATTTCCTGTCTTTAAATGCTTCGTTTATTTGCTAAATAAATATAACAAAAAGCATACTTTAGCCAAAAACTGCTTTTGAGACCGAAATGGCGAGTTGGGTGCCTAGCACCTTCCCAACTCGTAACTTAGCCTCCGAACCCTTTTTATAATCTCTGGTTTTTTTCTTTTTTTGGTTTTTCTTTATTGTTGCCTTAAAATAAAGATGGCAACTCTATAAAACATTTTGGATCCAGTGGGGCCTCGCAACACTCCTTTCTTGCACTTTTCCGTTTTCCCCTAAAAAAGGGAGAATGGGAATGAAAGGGTGATGTATTCTCAATATCCTGGTATCCCCTAAATAAGGGATAACTTGATGCGGGAAACCCAAAGCACCCATAGTGATCCGAAATAGGCCATAAGGCTATTTTTATAAAATCCATAGTGGGGGCGTCGCAACATCCTTTCTTGCACTTTTCCGTTTTCCCCTAAAAAATGGAGAATGGGAATGAATGGGTGATGCATTTCCATATCATGGTATCCCCTAAACAAGGGATAACTTGATGCGGGAAACCCAAAGTTCCCATATTTGATCAAAAATCCACTAAAGTCAACCAAGGTGCATTCCAACGCGCTATTTTAGACAGCACTCCTCTCGCACTTTTAATTTCCTTTTCCCCTAAACAAGGGAGGATGGAATGAGAGCAGTGGTGTCCTGCATCCGCACGTGCACGCACCCTTATCCAAGGGCGCACGGGGCACGGGCGCACGACGGGCGACCCACAATATGGTTGTAGGGGAGGATCCTTGTAAGGCTGATTTTCACATTCTGCCTTATTCTTTTCACGTTTTTGTCTCATGACCGCAGCTAACTCGGCTGGTGTAGGTTTGTATCCTAAACCAAATAGAGGAGTACATTCTTTGAGTTCTTCTTGGACTAAATTGATAAGCCCCTGTTGATTTCTGCCAAGACCCAGACCATGCATATAGTTCATTTTTCGGAGCATCTTTAATGGGACCATATCTCCGAAGACCGTGGTTTTCTTTCTAGTGATGTCAGTATCTCGCCCACATTCAATTGTGATGACTCTGTCCTGAGAGATGACTTCAAAACCACTATACCCGTGTCATCGTGCTTTATCTCGAGAATTGGGATATCCCCACTTTCTTTGTTTTCCACGATCTTATCAGCAAGTATGATCACTATATGGTCATCGTGGATAACTTGACACATTGGTGTAGCGAAGAAGCTACCCATTTTACCCCATAAATCTATAGATGTCCCAGTAATAAACTGAAAGTGACAGGAATATCTGGGACTTGGAATTCAACTGGCATAGTCAACGGGCCAATTGTCATCATCAAAGTTACCACCCCTAGGACACATCGACTTGTGTTGTAATATGCCCTTACTGTCTGTGATGAAGGAGTCAGTTCTGAGATCTTTGTCCCCATTTTTGCCAATGTGCTTGTAGGACATACATTCATAGATGAGTCGTTATCTATCAGGACCTGAGGAACCCTCTTTTCCATGATCCCTACAGTGATGTGAAGGGCGTCAATGTGGTCGGTTCCTTCTTTTGGCAAATCCAAATCAGTGAACATAATCACATTCCCAAAGTGTATATTTCCGATCATTTGGGTTAGTTCTCCTGGAGATGTTTCAATAGGGATAACTGCCTGACTTAAGGATTTGGCCAGTGTATCACGATGACTCTTGGAAGCACACAACAAGCCCCAGATAGATATATTGGCTTGGGTTTTCTTCATCTGAGCTAGTAAGGTATCTCCCATACTCTTAGCCCCAGTGTCAACTTATTTGTCTTTCCCAGGGTGGTTACCACTATCCTGGTTTGGTTGATATGCCAGACCAAATCTAGTAAGATGACTGACATCCCCACCAATCCAACTAGTTTTCTCAATGTTGTTCATAGCTTGACTATTGCCCAAGATAGTGTCCTAAGATAGCATATTGCAACTAAGCTCTTTTATTCGAAAAGGGAAAAGACGCAGCTCCTTTATTCCAGTTTAAAGCTGAGTGGAAGTACACATTTTTGTCAAACTTTTTTTGCTTGATCTGGGACAAGGGGTTGTTCTCTTGTATCTGACACTGTGATGATCTTATTATCGATGAGGTCCTGGATGGTATTTTTGAGCAGATAGCACTTGTCGGTGGGATGACCACTGCAGCGATGGTATTCATAATACTGGGCATGATTCCATGTGCTAGGTAATGGGTTGGGAGGTGTATAATTCTTGAGCGGTTTAAGCTGACCATGGGCCCATAGCGTTTGAAAAATCATAGATCTCGAAGCAGGAAAATCATCATAATGCCTCTTTTCATGTTCCCTCCTTCCTTTCAGATGGGGTGAGATGTTTGGCTAGGATTTGTTTGAGTAGCATGATTGTACATCTTCTTCTTGGCTTGGGTAGCTTTGTGCAAGAAACTCATTGTATGTGTTTGTATTTGAGGGGAGTCGTCCCTTTTCATTCATACAGATCATTCCGGTTAATGTCACATGGGTCAATTGCTGGGTATAGGTGTTTGAAGGATCGTAAGGGAGGTAGTCTTTTTGGTTATGGTAACAGGCATTTACGTGAGTGAGCTCAACGTTGGTGTCTAGGAATGAGATGATTGGTGGACTAGAATTATAGATGTTGGGAATGATATCGCTTGGGAAATAGGGTTGGTGTTTGGTTGAGGGATGTTTGGTTGAGTTTTGGGATTTGAAGGGAAGGTACTTTTCGTTGGAACGAAAAAGTTGGTTACTGGAATTAGGGAGTTATTAGAGGGAGATATCGGGCTCTTGATTCGATGAGAGAACATGGTGAAGATTTCTGCTAAACTTTCCAAAAGATCCCCAACTACTTGGCTTGCGACTCTTCCTACATGAGCATCCAATTCTCTTTTCAACCAATTCTAGAATTCAGGGTGTGGGGCATATCCAGGAGCTTCTATCTCTGCTCCAAGAGTAGTATGTCCATTACTGGTACCCGTAACAGTCTGTTTGTTTTTGGCGGCCATTCTACCCAAATATGTACCTTTTGAACTGATTCTTATACTCTCTGACCTGACCTCTGTGCATGTATCTCGTATCAAACAACCGGTACTATATTTTCCTTTCCAAATTCGGGCCAGGATTCTGAGGAAAAGGGTTGAAGGTATCAGAAGGGAAGCTTCCAGGATTTTTTTATTTAAGTACAATGTGCTTTTATAATTTATGTATTTGTTTTTCCTAAAATTGATCGGACAAGCACATGCTTTGTTTTGACAGTCTAGGACTTTTCCTCGAATAATAGATTCTTTCTCTAGAGTATAGAACCTATATATTCCACCTACTTTCGACTTCCCAAGATTGGACAGATCTCAGGTGAAGGGTCTATACTCTTTCCGGGATCCACCATTCAAATGGTCTAGGACAAATACCATAAAAATTATTGATCAGCTCTTGTGCATATATCTTTATTCATTTACATATATTTTTGCAACAAGGATTGGTCATTAATTTCAAGGTATAAAAACCGATCGGTCCATGAAGTGTCCTAAAAAATACATATGTTTTTAACGTTGGCTGATGCAAGGCTAGGCTAACTTCATCCCGTTGGCCCCTCAGTAAGGGGCGTAGTGTGAGTCCCAAAGGGCACAATAATAAGCTAGAAGGGGGGTTGAATAGCTTATTATACACTTAAAAACTTTTAAGAAAGTTCTTTGACAAGCACTTACAATCTATTAGGAAGATTGAAGTAGCGGAAGTCTTGCAATAGAAACTGGTTCAAGTCTGCCGATTAAAGACTACCGATAGTGCGGCTGGTCCAGACAGATTTACGGGCAAGTTTTTTACATCTTGTTGGGATATCATAGCGGATGATCTTTATTCTGCAGTTTTGGAATTTTTTGCCGGCTTCTCTATGCCTCGATCTTGGACCAGCACTCTCCTTATTCTTATTCCAAAGTCGGATCAGGTTACGTCGTTTAAGGATCTTCGGCCTATCAGTCTTTGCAACTTTTCCAATAAGATAATCTCGAAATTATTATCTTCTCGGCTAGCTTTTGTTCTTCCTTTGATTATTTCCGACAACCAAAGTGCTTTCACTAAAGGAAGAATCATCCAGGATAATCTCCTTTTAGCTCATGAATTGATGCAACATCTTAAGAAGAAAATTAATGGCTCTAATGTTATTATAAAGCTGGATATGGCAAAAGCTTTCGACAGGGTCTCATGGCTGTTTCTGATCAAAGTGTTGCGAAAATTTGGCTTTGGGGAAATCTTCATTGACTTGATTTGGCGTACTATCTCAGAAAATTGGTTTTTAGTTCTTATAAATGGGAGTTCTGCTGGTTTTTTCTCCTCATCCCGAGGCCTCCGTCAGGGTGATCCTTTGTCCCCGAGCTTATTTATCATTGCAACGGAAGTCCTCAGTCGGAATCTCAATAAAATTCAGACTATGCACCCCCATTATGTGTTATCTTCGATTAGTGGCTGCCCGATCATTTCTCATCTTGCTTTTGCAGATGATGTGATTATCTTTTGTAATGGAAATCGTCATTCCATGTCCCAACATAGAAAATTGCTTGACAATTATGAAAAGTGCTCGGGTCAGCTCATTAACGCCCACAAAAGTTGCTTCATGCTTTCTTCTCATACGTCTCGATCTAGAATTGACTCGATTCGTAATCACCTTGGATTTCCGTTTCGTGATCTTCCAGTCACTTATTTGGGCTGTCCTTTATTCGAGGGAAGGAAAAAAAAGGTTTTATTTGATTCCTTAGTTGAAAAACTTCAGATGAAGATTAGTTCCTGGATTGGTGCTTTCCTTAACCAAGCGGGCAAAGTCACTTTAATCAATTCTGTTTTGAATTCTATTGTGATGTATCAATTAGCCTCTCTTGATCCGTCGGTGGCTGTTCTTAATCTGATTAACCGGATGCTAGCAAACTTCTTTTGGGGTTCCATTGAAGGTAAGCACAAAGCGCACTGGATCGCTTGGGATAAGTGTTGTCGGCCTGTTCTGGAAGGTGGTGTGGGGATTAAATCTCTAACAGATGTTATGCGGTCTTTTGCTATTAAAATTTGGTGGCGTTTTCGGACGACTGATAGTCTTTGGTCTCGCTTCATGAATGCTAAATATTGTTCTTCATCCCATCATGTTTCCTCTACAGGATCTGGTTCTCATATATGGCGTCGGATGTGTTCTATCCGAGATATCGCAGATCCTCATATTCGATGGATTATAGGCAAGGGAAACTACTCTATTTGGTTGGACAGTTGGCTGCCAGATGTTAATCTCATTAAGCCTGATTCTAGTCCTTTATCTATTGTGGCTGATTTATTTTCCTCTTCAGGCCAGCTTACTTCCCGAGCTATATCTACTCTTGGTAATGCTGCAGTTTCTGCCATTCGGTCTCACCGTATTCAGATTTCGAATCAGCCAGATATGGCTTGTTGGAGCCTTCAAGAGAATGGTTGTTTCTCTTTACTCTCAGCTTGGGAACTGATCCGTGTTTCTCATCCTCTTCTCGGTTCTGCCAAATTTATATGGCACAAGTGTCTCCCAAGGCAGATTAGCTTATTTTTGTGGCGGCTGTGGTATCGCCGTCTCCCCATTGATGAGAGTATAATGAGGAAAGGTATCTCTCTTGCTTCTCGATGTTATTGTTGCAATGAAGGATCTTGCGAAACTTATTTGCATGTGTTTCTCAACAGCCCCCTTGCCTAATATATTTGGAATGTTTTTCATATTTTAGGGGCTGTTCCATCGGCTACAGCTTCTATCCAACAAACTTGTTTTGCTTGGTGGCTTAAAGATAAATCTTTGATCTTCTTAATCACGCCTGCCGTTATTTTGTGGGAGTTATGGAAGTTTTGCAAAACAGCCCTACATGAAGGAAAACGCATTACAGGTCGTCTTTTGCTTGTTCATATCAAACAGGAAATTGCTAGCATTTTAACAGTGGCTGGTCTTCCTTCCTATTCTTTGGATAGTTGGGATATGTATTTTGACCTCCCTTTTTGCCTGCGTAGTATTATCCCAAAATCTAATCGTGCTGTTTTCTGGTTGAAGCCTATGCCAGGCTTGGTCAAGCTAAACACCGATGGCGCTTGTCGTGGAAACCAGGGTGATAGTGCAGAGGGGAGTTATTCGGGATTCTAGTGGTGGTCTAATCCACGCTTTTTCTTCTCATTTTGGTCACTCCTCTAGTTTCATGGCCGAGTGCTATGCTCTTCTTCAAGGAGTTGAATGGATTTGTTTGCACAATTATGTTGGAGCTCATGTAGAAATTGATTCTAAAGTCCTCTTTGATTGTATCACCGACAAGTCTAACCCTCCTTGGGTTTCTCTTTATTATGTTCGAGCCATCAAATCGATGCGGGATTCTATGCGGCTGGTCTTCTCTCATTGCTTTCGTGAAGCTAATAGTGTGGTTGATGCTCTTGCTAACATGGGTTGCGATAAGGGTAAAGACTTCACCTTCTCTTCAGTTTCGGATCTTCCTAGACATATCCGAGGTCTCCTTCATCTGGATTCGATTGGCACCGCTTATGTCAGGCTTTCTTAATGTGGTTTTATTTAGTTATCATTTGTTTGTTCCAATTTCCGTTTTAGAGGTCAGGCTCCTCCGTCCTCCCATTTATAAGGGCAAGGCTAGTTGTCCCCCTCAAGTTTGTTCTCTTTTTTTCCTTATTAATAAAATCTAGCAGGGTGCCGCCCTTGTTTCCCTAAAAAAAAAGGACTACCGATAGACTTGACTGGTTACTTAAGTTTGCTGTTAAGGATATAGATGAAGGAAATAATAAACAGTTCAATAACTAAACAAACAGTAAAGGAAGAACACAAGTATTTTGGGATGGTTCACACTATAAAAAGTGCTACGTCCACCACCAAGGCAGTCAACCTTGGATTTAACAGTGCACTATGTTTTCCACTAGTTCTATTACAAGGAATATACCCAATGGATCGTGTACAAAAATATTGACTTGTGTTTGGGGGTTTAGGAATTAAATATCTGGGTAAACGAGATATTTAATTCGTGCAGAAGAATAGCTTTGAATGAAAACAACAAGAAGTTAAATAATAAGTGTTGATGCAGATCTTCTTGTTGTTGTCGAGGACTTCTTGATCTGTTTAGGATCTCTTGAATGCAATGAGTATAAAGACTTTGAGTTGTTGTAGATTTTCAGAGCATTTCATCAAGTGTGTATCTTCAGTCTTTAATGGCGGCATTTATAGCTGGAGCATTCTGGAGATCCGTTGGAGAAGACGAAGTGTAACAGCTCTATTAGGTTGAATGCATTAAATGCATGGAGTTGTCTTGAAGATTTCATCTTCACAGATATCGAGCAGGGAATGGGTGCAGAGATATTTGCAGAGACTGGTAGTAGGGCAATCCGGATGTCAGATCTGTAAGAGTTGGTACAGACAGTAGGTGACAGTCTGTTCACCTGCTCTTTTATTGTTTAGTCTGGGAAAGTCTTCCTGCTTTTCGGAAAGCTGCTTTCGGCGTGTCTGAGATGTCAGGGAATGTCTCAATTTAAATTCAAATTGATAAGGATAAATTTAATTGATCCACTAATAATTGTTTGACTGGACACGTCATGATTGACCATGTGCAAGCACGGTCTGCTGCTGGTTGTTGTAGCAGGTCTTCCGGTGAAGCACAAATGAGGTCTTCCGCTAAACCTGTGAAGTCCTAAAAACTATTCTTGGCAAAGTTCTATACATAGTTTCCACGCTAATTGATACGCAACCCAATTAGCCCTAATGTATAAAACTAATGTAATGTATGAGTATATATAAATCTAAACAATGAGAATCAATAATCTCCTCCTATTTATATCTGGTCATCATTACTTACAAATGAGGGCTATAACCAACTATCTGCTAGATAATAGCATGTCTAAGAGAATTCTTAATTTTATAACGGAAGACATGCCTCTATCAAACAGTAGAAGACCTCAAGTGTAAAGTCTAATCTAGGTGCTTACAAAATATAAAGGATACAGTAGAACAGCACACAGATTAGTAGAACACAGTTCAAATAAATTTAAACTGAGTGTTTAAATTCTAAGCAGGTATTTGAAATGAAATAAAAAGAATTTAAACAATAGACAATTTTTGAAAGTCAATTAATCTTCTATATTATAAACGAGAAGTTTAACATTTACAGAGTTTTCAAAAAAGATAGATACAAAGGTTAAGGGACGAACAGATACATATTTACCAAGGTCTTTTCCCTTTGCCTTTGTCTGCTGCTTCTTTCTCCCTTCGTTGTCGCTCAAACTCTTCAGTTCTTCTGATGTAGTCATCATCGGCAGAAGTAGGAGGTCTAGTGGAACGAGAACGGTAGTCCAGTTCTTCACGCAGACGTCTATTCTCTTCCAGAAGCATTTGGTTGATAGACTTCATTTGCTTCTCCTCCGTGATGGCCAGATCACGTTCTCGCCGAGCATTCATAACATCGTGAGCTGAGTCGCGAGCAATGTTGTTGAGCTCGAGGACAGGTGGGCGGCTGTGGCCGAGATGGAGAGTGATGACGTGGAATAATTCATAGAACAGCGATGAGCAGAGCCGGGCACATTCAGAGCGTTGAGCTTCAACGTTTATCTTCACATCCGTAAACTCGTGCTTCATCTGTCCAAATCGAGTCCACACGTCATCTTGAAATTGATGAAGAAGAGCAGCATTCCTGTCATTAGCCTTGGACGCGGCAGTGGCTATCTTAGCGACAGCGCTAGAGATGTTTGTTAGCTCTCCTAGCCTTTCGTAGATTGCATTCAGGCGGGACAAAATTTCATCATTTGCCGACTGAGATGAAGAAGGCTCCAGGTCAATGTGAGCATGATCAGCACCGGCAGAAGAGGTAGCTCCAGGGGACATAGGCCGGAAGGGTTGTTGGAGAGGTGGAGTGACTGAGCCGGAAGAGGTTGAGTCCTGGGTTGGGATGGTGTGGGTGGAAGAGGAGGTGGTTTTTGGTGGGGAGGGAGGAGGTGTTGAAGGAGAATCTAACTCAATGTCAGTGTCGGAGTTGTCACTGACAATGGATGATTCGGGTAAGGGGTCGGTAGAGAACCAAAAAGAAAGGGCTGGATAGAAAAGGGATTTGGGTTTGCGGAACTGCGGTTGTGGTTGAGGTTGATCTTGGGGGAATAGATCTGCTACCGAAGAAAGTTCGAAGAGGAACTTAGAGGCAGCAGAGTCTAGGGGTTTGGTAGGAGTGGTTTCGGTATGATGAGGTGAAGTAGGGGTAGATGGGTTAGGAGAATAGTTGAAAGGTGAAGGAGGAGGGGTAGGAGTTCTGATAGGCTCCTCCTGTCTTTGTGGCTCCTCCTGAGGGATAGGCTCCTCCGGAGGTGGTGAAGTCCTCTGAGTAGATGACTCAGTAGGAGTGGGTTGGTTTGGTGTGTCGGTAGAGGGTTGGTCGGCGGTAGAGGGTTGGGTGTCGGCATACCTCTTTTTCTTCCTTAGCAACTGAATAGGGGCTCAGCTGCTTCATCGGCAGAATCTTGAGTGTCTGCCGGTGGCTGGTTTTGAAAGGTTTTACGTAGTCACCTACGTTTTGGTTTAGGTGAAGGTGAAGGTGAGGGTGAGGGTTGTCGTTTGGTTTTAGGAGAAGGCTGGGTAGAGGGGGTTGGTTGAGCTGGAGAGGATGGTGTAGGAGATAAAGGCTTACTGGCAGTAGTAGAAGAGCCTCCGGCAGACTTGTCTTGTCTGCTTGCCTTTACCTCTTGCCTGATCCATTTTGCCTGTCACTTCTCAGCTTCCACTTCTTCCGCCTAAGCCTTTTTGGCCTTCGCTGTTTGTTTGGACCTCAATGGCTGCTCTGATTCGTCAGCCAAATCTTTGGCTTGCTGGTGAAGGGTTTGAGCAACTTGGTCATCAAACTTGGCAGATGCCTTTTTAAAACTCTTGCTAGTCGCTTCATACGCTTCCATGTTGAAGCGCGTAACAATTATCGGCATAGGTTGAGCAACTTTTTCGAGAGAGATAGGCGGAAGACCTTTTTACTGCCGTCGTTTGTTCTCGTATTCAGTGTACTTGTTGAAGAACGAGGCGGTCAGCTGTTTGTCCTTTGTCACCGACAGAAGTTCATCTTCCTTAATGGAAGAGTTGACCTGCTCTGTGTCTCGTAGGAGGACATTGATCAGCCTGACAAATGGCCGTTTGCAGTTGGGGTTGTTCTTGACTTTCTCAACGCACTGCTTCAGTTCGTTGAACACAATAGTGCCGAAGTTGAGGTGGATCCGAAGGTAGACAGCACTGGTGAGGTTCAGCTGTTGTGCAGTGAACATATCATGTGCCCCGCTTTTGAAAAGCAGTCCATTGTCAATCAAGTGGCTGGAGCAGTAGACGTCCAGCGGAAATAGATTCCTTAGCATCTTCCCCTGAGGTTCCTTTGGGGTATCAATTCCCCTCATTGCTTCCCAGGCATGATTAGCCTCAGCAATTGATGATTCTAGAGCTCCACCAAAATGCACACCTATAATGGTGGAAATTGTCTTGGCAGTAATGGAGATGGGTCGGCCTCGAATCCATCCACGAAGAGCATTTTGATTTTTGAGTTCCATTCGTTGGTAGAACTCTTCATCCAGGAGAATACTGTAGTTTTTGTCGTTGAGGCAGAAGAGTGGTAGAATCACCGAAGCGTTCATATCTTCGCAGGTCTTGACTCTGGCGGCAATTGTGCAGACGGATTGGAGGTCTATGCACATTCCGAGTATATATAGTTTTGGGTCCAGGGCAATGATGACGTCGTGAGCAGCGGGAAAAGGAGGGTACCCAGGTAGATTGACATCTAAACTGGGTGGGATGTCTATTTCCGGGTCCAACTCCTTCCTGTTGTTACACTTGGATTTTGAGGATTTTACCTGAAAGAATACAATCAGAAATTAGGGTTTTTTACCTCATACGATAGACAAGCAACGATTTCAAGTTTTTCTGAAATTAATCGAAGTTTTTGAAAAGAAAACTTGAAACCCTTGAATGTTTAAGCAAACCAGAGAAACATTTAACAGAAGATTTCTAAAGGAATAAGTACTCAAAGCATATAGAAGACTGTTAGTTTCTAGGTTTTGAAGAACAACAATGGCGGATACTGTCAGATACGCGAAAGTGACTTTTAGAATTCCATAACAAGTAGCTTAAAAGATGAAATACTAAACAGTAAATAATGAATAGCAAGTCGGAGAGTAAAGAAGAGCATACCATTGTTGCTGATGAGAAGAAGAAACAAGAATAATTTGGAAATTGATGGAGCAGTTGCAGAGAGAGTGAGAGAGAGGGGGTTTGAATAGAGAGAGAAATATTTGGACAAAGGGCTTTTGTAAAGTTTTGGAAAGGGCGGTTCAAGGTCTATTTAAAGAAAAATTTAGCGCAAAAGCGGGAACTTAAGATATGTTCTAAGTAGAGAGATTTTACGCTTGACCCCCTTTTTGTTTTAGAAAACCTCTTTAGCTAAAATAGACCAAGTAGAGATACTGACCTTTAAGTCTTCCGCTAGAGGGAAAATGACGTCTTCCGGTAAGTATAAAACTAAGTCTACCGGTATGAAAGAAGAACTATAAGTTATTGAGATTTAAGTAGTAGGATCAATCATACCAAGATTTCTCCTTAAATAAGCAAACCTGGTGGCATCTAGTGACTTTGTGAGTATGTCAGCCAATTGATGTTCAGTTGGAACATATTCCAGACTGATGTTACCTTTCTCCACATGATCTTTGAGGGAGTGATAACGAATATGTTGAATCTTAAAATTATAAAAGATTTGCTTAAAAACATTCCACTTGATTGTCAGCCAAGACAAATAGATTATAATTGGTCAGCTGAATATTATTTTGTCAACCACTTATCTCAGCTGATCTATACGAACCTAAGGAATGAGTTTATCTTTCCTTATTTGTTTAAACATACACTTGTACTAACTCTTTCTCACTTTGTGTTTTTGGTAGATGTCCTGCCATATAATATCTCACAAGATCCTTTGAGATCTTGCCTCTGCCATAACACATTTTCAAATTCAAATGTGTTCCTAACGGGCTGCTTGCAAAGACTATCTATAAATACCTATTGGAAGCATTGGTGAAGACACGAATCTTAACAGTTTTTGAAGTCAAGAAACTTTCTACTCACAATCTCTCAGACGTCGTCTTCACGAAAAACTTTAACTAGATACTTCTCATTGAAAACTTCTCTCTAGTTATTGTTTAGGCAAAACACTGAGTATTTCATTTCAAATTATTTAGAACTCAGTCAGTTTGTCTCACGAGTTTGATTGTTCCTCAATCATTCTCCCAAACACCGGTCTTTTGTTGTACACTGATCCATTAGAGATCAATTAGATTTTTAATAAGATTAGTGCACTTCAAAAATCCAAGTCTGACCAACTTGGTAGTGGACGTAGCAGTTTATCTGTGAACCACTTCAACTATTTTGTCAGCCATTTCTTATATTCTTGCTAACTGACTTAACACTTAAGAAGTTATTAAACTGATTAAGTGTCAGCCAGTTAACAACAACTGTTTGTTTACTTGTTCAGTTAACTTGTGTTCGAGTTTCTTCTCTATATTCAGTGATCAAACATTAAAACAGATTTCTTTTGAAAATTGTTGTGTCAGTCAGCTGACCAATTTTCTTCAGCTTAAGGAATTTCAAAAGTGTCAGCCAACTGACCAATTCTTCGGTTGACTGACAAGATCAAGTTTTTCCGCTGCCAATATTTTAAGATTTTCAAATTAATCCTCAAAGTTTTTAAAGGCTATTCACCCCCCCCCCTCTAGCCTTAACTGTTGCCATCTGGACTTACAATTGGTATCAGAGCTTAGCTTTTTTGAAAAATTATTTTCCAAGCTTAACAGCTTGAAAGCTCGATCATGGCAACTCTAAAAGCTTTTCAATCAAACAATGTCACTCAAGTTCCCATTTTTGATGAAGATCATTTTGATATCTGGAAGGAAAGAATTACAAGATATATGAACAATATAGATAAACGGTTGATGGAATGTGTAAGAGGTGGTCCTATGCAACCTATGAAAATAAATACTAAAGTTGGTAAATCTTCTGCTGCAGATGATGATACTATAAACCCTCTTGCTCCTGTAGAAGAAGAATATGTTCTCAAACCTCAAACAGAATGGACTGAGGAAGACAAGATTACCGATGGATTTGGATGCCGAGTCGTACATATCCGTCAAGTCTGATGAAAACTACAAGCGGATATATGATCGTGGATCGCCAAGGAAATTTGGGATGCTCTTGTAGAATATGTAGAAGGAGATCAGAATACCAAGGACAAAAAACTGTATGACTGCATACAAGAATTTGATGCATTCAAGAAGGACCCAAAAGAATCTTTAAAAAATGCCTACGACATATTTCTCGAGGTAAGTAATAGATGTTCTTCTCTTGGTAAAGTTTATAGTATGAAAGACTTGAATATGCGTTTTCTTAGTTGTTTGGGAAGTAGATGGCATGTAAAAGTCACTGCCATAAAGGAAGCTAGAGACTTGAATAAAACTCATATACGTAGTCTTGTTGCAAGTCTAAAAATTTATGAAAAAGAAGTTCTCAAAACTCAAGAAATTGAGAAAAATTTTAAAGGTATATCCCTTCAAGAAGAAGAAAATTCAAAACTTCTACATCACCGGATGATGACTTTGATGAAGATGAATTTGCTGCTTTTGCTAGACAGTTCAGAAAGTTTAAATCTTTTAAAAGGAATTTTCAAAAACCTTCAGCAAACTTTCAAAAGTCATCATCAAATCCTCAAAAACCTTCTTCAAGCTTCCAAAAACCTTCTACTTCAAACTATCAAAAGTCTTACTTCAAAACAAATGAAGACAAGGTTGAGAAAGATAAACTACTGTGCTTTAACTGTAGAAAGCCTGGTCACTTTGCTTCAAATTGTCCTTTTACGAAAAATGAATACTATAAAAGAGCTCCCAGAAATTTTGAAAAACAAAAAGGTTTGGTTGCTGAAGATCAAAATCTTGCAACTTGGATTGAAACAGATTCTGAAAATGAATCTGCTGGTTCTGAGCAAGAAGCAAATATGTGTCTTGTTGCAGAATCGGCAATATATGATTCAGAAAATGAGTTTCCAAGTCCAAAATATTCAAAGATGCCTGATAATGAGCTGTCAAGCTCACCTATTACAAACTCCAACCGACAAAGGTCATCAAACCCGATCGCTTTGTGGTTAAGAAAATAGGAAATGGATTTTATGGACAAGGAATCATAAGTCGCCTAAAAGAAAGTCAAGTCAGCTTCTCCAAGGATTGCTAAAATAACTCATGATTCAAAAAGGCAGGAGGAGAAGATTACTGACTCAAGTGTTGATGATTTGCTGGAACAAATGCAAGAAATGTATTCTAAATTTGAAACACTTAAAAGAATCCATGTTTCCTTATCTAGTGATTTTGAAAGAATCTCTGAAGAAAACTGTGAGCTTAAAAAGATCAATGAGCTTTACAAAGTTCAAAGAAAAAGAGTCATTGCCGGATCCGAAAAGTCTCAATGAAAATATGAGATTCAAGCAAAAATCTCGTGATGCCCAAATTGTCGACCTTGTAGAAAGAAATCTTCGACCGACCAATGTTGTTGATACTTACTCAAAGTCAAAAGTCAGTAGAAACTATCATCGACAACGAAAGATCATGAAGACCAACATGGTCTTGATACTCAAAAGATGATGAAGGCCGTGAGATCGACATACCAAAAAGGTGAACCTAAGATTCTGAAAAGGACAAGGGATTAGTCTATAATGTTGTACCATTCACTTATCCCGAAATAAGAGTCAAGACAAGAGGTACATCAACAAAAGGGATAGGGTGAACAATGAAAGTTGTCGGGCCTTTCGGTCACAACCTCAAAATCGATCGCCTAATTCATTAACACCGACAAATGTCACAATCGACAAATGTCGCCTAGTCGAAAAAGAGGAGGATTCAAGAAAGGCAACCGACAAGTTCAAACCAATAAATTTTGTTGTCGCTTTAAGACCTCTAAGCCGAATAAAAAGAATCAAAAATTCACCTCAAATGACTGATAAACCTGGTTATCACAAGTGTAATATTTGTTCTACTTTTGGTCATCAGACACATGAATGCTTATATAGATTTAAACCTATTGACAGAATCAAAAAGCCTAATTACAGGCAAGTCTGGATACCGAAGAAAACTAACCCTTTGGACCCAAAAGTATAAAGGGTACCATGATTTAAATATTCATATTTCGTGTATGCTTAATGGTCGATGATCATTCAACCGACATATGGATATTAGATGCTGGATGCTCCGCACATGACGATCAGGATCACCGAACTTCTTACTAACATTATTGCAGCTAAAGGACCTTCTGTAATCTTTGGGGACAATTCAAAAGGAAAAACTATCGGCTATGGATCCATTATCAGAGGATCTATAAAAATTGAAAATGTCTCTTGGTGCAAGGTCTGAAACACAATCTTCTAAGTATCTCACAATTGCGTGATAAAGGTATGAGTCGCTTCATTCTCCTCCACACATTGTTTCATCAAAAATAGCCTCACCAATGAAATTTTGCTTATCGGTACTAGAAAAAGAAATGTTTTTGCTATAGATTTACTTTCCTTAAATAGTTGTACTCAAATCTGTCTGGTAGCAAATAATATTTCCAAAAATTCATGGCTTTGGCACAAAAGACTTTCACATTTAAACTTTAAGTATCTTTCAAAACTTTCAAAAGGAGATTTGGTTAAAGGTTTGCCTCTCATAAATTGTCCAACTAACAAAAAATGTGAAGCCTGTATTTTGGGAAAAATAACAAAAACCTCTTTTAAACCAAAACCAAAACTTTCTCAAAAAGAACTCTTAAACCAAAACCATGTCTTTCCTACCAAAAGAACTCATGGATTTATTTGGCCCTACATGGATTTACTTCAAGCTTAGAGGAAACAAGTATACATTAGTTGTGTGGATGACTACCCATATACTTGGGTTGAGATGATGCAATCCAAAGATGAAACTTACAGCATTCTCACTTCCCTATTCAGAAATCTTCAAACTCAAAAGGAATGTGAGATTATAAGTGTTAGATCTGACAATGGTACAGAATTCAAAAATCTTGGGATGGACATACCGTGATGATCATGGAATTGATCATAACTTTTCAGAGGCGATTAGAACACCTCAAAGAAAATGGTATAGTGAAAGGATGAACAGACTCGATTGAAGCAGGTAAAACAATGATAGTCGAAGCAAATTTGCCAAAATACTTTTGGCGGAAAGTCGTAAACACAAAGATGTTTTACTCAGAATAGATCTCTCATAAACAAATTTCATGGTAAGACTCCATATGAATTATGGAGAGGTAGAACACCTAACATTGCTTTCTTTAAGATCTTCGGGTGCAAATGCTTCATTCACTACAATGGTGGAGATTAGTGAGGTAAAGGGTTTGATGAAAAAAGTCGATGAAGGTATTTTTGTTGGCTATGCCAAACATAGTAAAGCTTATAGAGTTTATAATAGAAAAACTCAAGTAATTGTTGAATCTATGCATGTTAATTTTGATGAATCAAGTTTAATTGAGTCTTGTGAAACTCCTGATGTTACTAACAATTTTGAAATATTTGAGACAGAAACAAGCATGTGTTCAATTCAAAATAATCCTCCATCTTCAACTCCTACTACGTAAACTCTAAACCGGAATGAACCTCAGATGACACCCTCAACCGGTGACAATCCTCATCATATTACAATAGATCGGCCACCGGTGACACACTAGTCTGAAGCCAGTTTTCGGTTCAACCGTGACACTCACCCATCTCTACCTTTACAACCGAGCCTCTCATGATCTTCCTAAGGAAATTAGGGAAGCTAGACACCACCAGGCTTCAAATATCATAGGAGACCCCTTTGCTGGTCTAAGAACCAAAAGTAGCTCTAGATATGAAACTCTTGATTCTCATGCCTTTGTCTCTTCCATTGAACCCAAAAAGATTGATGAAGCCTTGGAAGACCCCCAGTGGATTGAGGACATGCAAGAAGAGCTGAATCAGTTTGAAAGATGTAAAGTTTGGGAACTTGTGCCTAGACCCACAGATCAACAAGTCATTGGAACAAAATGGGTGTTTAGAAACAAGTTGGATGAAGAAGGAAATGTTACAAGAAATAAAGCAAGGTTGGTGGCCCAAGGATATAGACAGGAGGAGGGCATTGACTTTGACCAAACTTTTGCTCCTGTAGCAAGACTTGAAGCCATCGATTATTTCTGCCTATGCAACCTTCAAGGACTTCAAGGTATACCAAATGGATGTAAAAAGTGCATTCTTGAATGGAGACCTTCAAGAAGTATTTGTTGAACAACCTCCGGTTTCTTTGATCTTAAAGAAGGACCATGTATTCAAGTTAAGAAAGGCTCTTTATGGTCTTAAGCAAGCACCAAGAGCATGGTACCGAAACTGCCCAATTCCTTATGAGCCAAGAAAAATCGACACTACTCTTTTCTCTTTAAAGCATAAAGGTAATATTTTACTAGTTCAAATTTATGTTGATGATATTATTTTTGGATCTACTAATGAAATTTTGTGCAAGAGATTTGAGCATCTTATGAAAGGAAAATTTGAGATGAGTATGATGGGAGAACTAACATACGTCTTAGGTTTGCAAATCAAGCAACCGAGGAAGGAATTTTATCCATCAATCTAAATACACTAGAGAGTTGATCAAGAATACAATCTTCAAGAAGCCAATTCAAAAACACTAATGGAGTTGAATGTCATCTAGTCACCGATGAAAAGGGTAAGCCAGCTATCACAACCGAGTACGAGGTATAGTTGATCTCTTCTTTATTTATAGCCACAGACTCGATATCATGTTTGTCAGATGTATTTAAATATTAAGTCCTCATATGATTGCAGCAAAAAAAAGAATCATTAGGATATTTGATTGATACCGAAAAGTTTGGATTTGGTATCCCAAAAGACTCTTTTTAATCTAACGATATTCAGATGCCGACTTTAAACAGAGTAAATAATAGAAAAGCACCAGTGGAACATGTCATTCCTTGAAATGCACTGTTTCATGGGCATGTAAGAAGCAAAGCTCGCTCTTACCTCAACAACCTAAGTCAATATATTGTTGCCGGAGGTTGTTGTTCTCGATTCTTTGGAAGAAGCATCGGACTATGAAATGCCCATGGGAACCTGTCTATTTATTGTGATAATACTTGCTATATCGCCTCTAAAAACCTCCCTGCATTTAAAAACTACACATAGACATTCATTTTTGAAAGATCATGTTGAAAAGGAAATGTTTAGCTAGAATATGTTCTATCCGAATTTCAATTAGCCAATCTTTTTACAAAAAGCCCCAAAGTCGGATGATTTGAATTTTAAGAGGAGAATGTAATGCTTATAATGTCATAGAAAGATGCATTTTTTGGCTTATGGGGTAACTTGTAGTTTGTGCATCGTCGACAATTTATATCGACAAGCGAAATGGTCGCCCAAGTAGCTCAAGGAAATATTTGTCGCCATTAGTCGGACACGTGCAACAAAGCTTTCACCGACAACCGATTAGTGACAAAACTCTTCATTCCTGATTAAATTTGTCACCAAGAGTCGACAAACACTCACAAATGACATAATATTAGTGACAAATTGTCAATGACATATTTATGAACTGAGCATGCAATGATTAATCTGTCATCGCCCGTAAGTTCTAACCTTTAAGTCAAAGCCGATCGTATCTCAGCCTAAGACTTAATCTCTAATTTATTTAAAATTCTCATTTATTTCCCCGCCATTTATTTTCCTTGGAACTCGCGAAACTTTCTTGAAAAGCCAAAATGTCCTTTCCACTATCCCACCAATCCTAAGGTTGAAATGACGTGTTTTCACAAAAACGGCTCATCATTGTGATAATGACTATCGTCATAAATTGCTATTCTTATCACAAAAACCAAAATTCTATGTACTTTATCACTACACTCCATATCTTCGCTTTAAACCAACTATAAGAGTCCGCATTTATCTTATCCCCTTTAAAAACCCACTCACCGCCTCACCTTCTTCTTACCTTCTCTCTCTCTAAAATTCTTTCTTCTTCGTCAAAACCCTAAAAGTCTAAGCATATTGGCTCGAAACTCCATTGATACCGAAAAGCATTCCCCGGATGGTCGCGGAGCATGCAACGCCTCAGTATTTGGTCAATCGAAAGCTTTCAAACACTATTTTAACTCTAAAATCTTTCTTGCATTTCTATTTCTCTCAAATCCTTCTTTCTTTCTTTTGCTTTTCAAAGTTCTTAACTTATCCAGCATTGTTTCAGAGATGGCTTTAAACACACCGTTGGATGCCTCTCGATGTCGTTTTCTCCGAATTAAGAACCTCTAGGGCTAGAGTTGATTCATCTTGTCACCGCAAATGGGTTAATGCCCCTACTATCATTCAAAGATCCGAACCTGCCACCTGCCAACCGACCGAGGAATTTTTATGGAATGAATGAAAACCCACCCGATCCCTTTTCTCCTCATAGGTAATATCAGAGGTGTTCCAGCTTTGTGTTCGACTGCATCATCATCGCCGCTTCCCCCCGGCCTCTATGACGACGGCTCTACAACCCACACCATCTCGATGAAACCCAAAGCAGCGTGCCATGAGGGGTGAAGTTCCAAAGGGAGCTTGCATACCCAGTACGCATCGCTCCACCCACTATGCCCAGCCACGATAGATAAATGCCGATAATCAAGTCTGGGGGTCATGACAAGATCATCGAGGCTCAAATGTTCTTTATGTAGGAAATTGTGAGAATCAGAAATGATCAAGCCATTCTCGGTAGGTGACATTAAGCACAAAGACAACATGAAACCGGAAACTAAGACTCCACTATCACTTGATTATAAACCATTTCCTCGATCCATACCTCTCTTCTCAAGACATATTCATGCTGGCATCTTTGAACCA
>CM028381.1:11964548-12058956 GCA_013146195.2 Codonopsis lanceolata | reverse complement strand
CTAGTTTGCCCAAATAAATCTTGTTCCGCAGCGTAAAATGCAATTCCTTCGGTTTGTCTGTCGGTTGATGCGCGAAGAACAAAATTTAATTCCCGATGAATCCTTTCTCCGCCTATAAATAGAGCTTCGGGGTTCGCCTTGAGAACAACAATTCATCAGCAAACTCTCCGCGTCCTCGTTACGTTGAAGAAATAGAGGCGAAGTGAGATGGTGAGTGATCTCCTCAAAGCCTCGAAACTATGTCAAACCTCCTCCAAACACAAAACCAACCGGTCAGAAGTGAGCCTTAGCCCCCGTAGGTATCCACCCTATTTTCGGTCCAAAAATCGTGGAAAGAGCAGATGCTGCCGATTTAAAAGGTCAAATCGATCAAAATAAGCCTTTATTATGCCCGATTCTCGCCTCCCTCAAGCCTACAAACAACCAAACACAAGCAGTTACTGCGCCCAATCCAGAGGCCAAAAGTAACTTTCGGAAGCTTGATCACTGCAGAATCTTCACAACACACACAACAACAAAGATTCTCTCCACTGAAGGACAAAGCGAGCACACCCAGGCCATTAGTAGTAAGTTTTAAGTTTTTATTCGTAAAAGTGTTATTTCCAATCCCGATGTAGATATATAAGCGGTTGTGTTGCCGGATTTAGTTAGGAAATAACACTAAAAAGAGCTTATTATGACCAAATATTTTCAAGTATATTTGTAATTATTTGTAAAGAGAGCGAGTTGCAGAATGCATAAAATAATGTAGACACAATGGATATATTTGTAGGCGATTAATACTTTATTATCTGTTAAATAAATATCAAACACTTGTCACTAAAACTGTTTTGAGACCGAAAGGCTGAGTTGCTGCCTAGCACCTTTCCAACTCGTAACTTAGCCTCCGAAGCGTTTTTTACAATCTACGGTTTTCTTTTTGGTTTACTTTATTTCTTCCTTAAAATAAAGATGGCGACTCTAAAACATTTTGGATCGATTGGGGCCTCGCAACATCTTTCCTTGCACTTTCGTTTTCCCTAAAAAGGGAGAATGAGAATGGAAAGGTGAGACATTCATATATCTGGTATCCCTAAACAAGGATAACTTGATGTAAAAAACTCAAAGCACCCATAGTGATCCGAAATAGGCCATAAGGCTATTTTCATAAAATCCATGAGTGGGGCGCATGACAGCTTCTTTTCCGCCTCTCTTAAAAGGGAGAATGAGAATGGAAGGGTGATGCATTCCTATCTGGTATCCCCAAAAGGATAACTTGACATTGAAAACTCAAAGCTCCCATATTGGATCCACTAAAGGCAACAGGCGCATTCAAGCGGCGTATTCTGACAACTCTCTCGCGCACGATTTCGGTCTTCCCTAGAAAAGGGAGGGTGGAGCAGGCGATGGAATGTCGCAACACTTTTTTTCTTTTGTTTACGGCTAAAGTATGCTTGTTATATTAATTTGAACACTAGTTCCTTTAACATCCATGTCTATATTTGTGGATATGATCCTCCATCTTGCTTGATGGTTTCATTTCAATCAACATTCTGGATATACTTGAAAATATTAAGTATTTTTCAAAAAAAAAATTGCAATATATATATATATATATATATATATATATATATATATATATATATATATTATTTTATGTACAATTTTCGAGACACAACAAAAAGGGCCGGTGTTTTATTTTAATATCGCTTCGTTTAGGCCACTATATATTATTTTATTACGCTTTATTTTTATTCATAAAATACATATATGCATTCATTGTCATTTTATTTTGGGGATTATGACAAATTGTAATTAATAGAATAGATAGTTCTCCACTTTTCTTTCTATTTCTTCATGGTGTGCTTGCTTTCGCTCAAACTAAAAAGCCGAGAAAATCCACAAATAACGAAGGCTATATTGTTTTATTTTCTATTTCCATATCTAAAAAAAATATTTTACTTGCTTTTTTAGATACGCACACACGTGCACATGCATATAAATATATTCGAATTCCACCATGGCGGCCTACCCCTGCATAAGCCAACGTTAGGCTATATAGATTTCGGGACACTTTAAAGACCGACCGGTTTTGCATTTTAAATCGTGGTTCGACCCTTGACAAAAAAAGAAATGTGCGCAAGTGCATTTTTAAATTGTCGATAAAAAAAATGTGCGCAAGTAATCAAAAAAAAAATGTGCAAGTAAAAAATATATAAATGGGTTGATTTATTATTTTCTAATGCTCGACCTAGACCATTTCGAATGGTGGATCGAAAGAGTATAGGCCCTTTGAGATCAATCCGATCTCGAGTCGAAAAGCGAGGTGGAATACGTTGGTCCTATACTCGGAGAAAGAATCCATTGTTCGAGGAAAAGTCACGAGGCTGTCAAAATTAAGCGAGTGCTTATCCGGTCAATTTGTAGGGAATAATAATAAATAATAAAATATACTAATAAAGGCCTGTGTACTCCAAGCCGAAAGCCTTGACCAGACCTTGATACATCCTAACCCATTTTCCTCGAAACTGGCCGAATTTGGAAAAAGCGAATATCTTGGCGATTGATCGAGGAAAGTCGAAAATCAGTCGAGAAAAAGGGTATCGAAGCGAGATCGAGAAAAAGGGCGAGAATCGATTCGAGAGAAGCCGATTTTAGCGTATGGCGGCGAAAGTGAGCGATCGCTATGGAATGCAGATCTGGGGCTTCGGGGGACACTCAGACTCAGCCAATGCTGCGGCAATGGTTAGAGTCCAAATTTGAATGCACATATTGATCGTATGATGAGCCAAATACAAATCTTATGCAAGGTCCAAAGCCCGGTGGTGAGGTAATCTCTTCCCTGAGTCCCCCGAGGAAGCATCAACCCTCATGTTCCTCCAAACCCAATTTCTCGGCCAAACACTAACCCACCAATCACGCTACACCAATCCAAATCCTAACCCCACCAAATCCATACTACCCAAATATCAACCCTTACCCATCCTATCCTCCATATCCAACCCAAAATCTCTATCCACCCAAAATCTATAGACCCACAAAGCTAACCCGTCGACCAAAATCCATATCACGGCCACCAACTCAAAATCCATATCATCCTTCCCCAAAATTCTATCAACCCAAAATCCTCATCTGTCCAAACCCAAATCCTACCCAAAATCAAAATCCTTACGAACCCTTACCAAACGCCTCCTCAAAATCCTTATCAAATACCTGACCACAAATTGATCCAGTAACCTTTCCTAATCCAACCGGCATATACCAAAATCTAACTCCCCACACCAAAATGGAAGTCGACATGGAGAACTTGAAAAGTATGATGCTCGAAGCTCGGACAAAGGGGAAAATTTTCTATGAAGGCATTAACACTAAAACCTTCGACCATACTACCCCCAAATTTCAAAATGCGGACATAGAAAAATTAGGCGGAATTTGGATGCCTATCTCCCACCTAAAATCTTACTCTATTGGCATGCAATCAAGAGGGGCTAGTTTGAAGCCATGGCCTCCAATTTTCACCTTACCTTGATAGGGGTTGCTAAGCAATGGTTAATGCTAGCAGATGATAGCACCATGGGCACTTGGGACCAAATCGCTGAAGGGTTCCTAGAAAGGTACAAAGATAATACCACCACTGAAAATAAAAGGGAACTTGAGGCATGCACCCAAAAAGAAAATGAAACATTCGCAGAATTTCCAGCCAGATGGAAGGATAAAGTCGCCCAGACTTTGGGGACTGATCCGGCCGAATCATGCGAGAATGTTCATCAAAAACCTCGGCCCATTTACCTAGAGCATGCGGTATCTCCCTTATAGCAATTTTAAAGAAATAATGGAGATAGGAGTCCGTATTGATGAAGAAATACGTACGGGATCCCTAGAGATTGATGCACATACACCCCCAATTTCACTCTGTAACTCTAAATCAGATGAAGAATCTTTGGAAGAAGTCAACGTGGTCGAAAGAATTTCACCTGGTAAGTACAGCAATATGCCATGGTCATATGAGACGAATAAATATGTCAACTCTGTTGAAGGAACCAGTAATGCCAACAAGAACCTCATAGGACCTTACCGAGCAAAAAGAAGGCATTACGATGAGCTGAACGCCCCAATGTCCTGATTTTCCAAGGCTTAATGACACAAGGGGTTTTGAAACCAATGGAAAATTATCGACCTCGCCAAAGCTATCGACACGTGGGACCACTCTCGATATTACGAGTATCATCGTAGTAGTGGCCATCCCACTGATAAGTGTT
Source organism: Codonopsis lanceolata (assembly GCA_013146195.2). Lineage (NCBI taxonomy): Eukaryota > Viridiplantae > Streptophyta > Magnoliopsida > Asterales > Campanulaceae > Codonopsis > Codonopsis lanceolata. Next base: position 12,054,718 of record CM028381.1, on the reverse strand, counting down.
ATAAGCTCATAAGTGTCATCTAAGATCTTATTGATGGCCAAATCATTGAAAAGTCGTACCCATGATTGTCTCTAGTAAAAAGTGGAAAATACCCTAGGATACCCTTGTATATACACCTCCAAAGACTCTTTGTACCTTTGAATGTCCTTTTGTCAAATAAAATCTCCAGGAAACAACTCTTTTCAACCCAACGTCAATTTTCATAAATTTTGGGATCCTTGTTGTTTTTTGGTACCACTAACAATTTTGCAGGAGCTGGAAAATAAAAAAATTTGACTACTATCATTTGCTCTCCTGAGAGGACTATCCAAAGGTACGTAATCATTACATCTCATTTCAAAAAAAATGATTATTTTAAAAACTAAAAAAAAAGTTTCCTAAAAAAAAAAAGGGAGTTTGTTCTCTATAAAAAAGAGTCTTCGAAAACAAAAAAAAAAAAGGTTTTTAAATAGCAAGCATCTCAAGGATCATACGCAACAATTCAGGACTAGGGGCTTTCAAACCCCAGAGGTATCTTCTTAGCCCATATTGATGTCCACAGCCCATCCTTGCAGGAGTATGCTCACGAACCCATTTGGTCACCATTATTTCAAAAAATCCAACCATGCCCTCAGATCGATCTTTCCAAAGGTATCTATATTCAAGTCTGGTAAATTCTTGCTTCTCCTATATAAGTTTGTCAAGTTTTCTTCTTGATCTCTGAGCACATATCGCCAAAGTATTTGTAAAAAAAAAAAAAGAATGAAAATGATGAATCAACTCACGCAAAAACATGATAAATCTACACGAGTTGATGATGAGTCATCAAGAAGATATGGACCCGGAAACTTTTAAGAACACATGAAATCCAGAGCAGGTAAGTCGTCTTGACCGGAATCACCTTCGACCCATTGCGGCCGAGCTGTTAGTAGCACACTGGGGCTTTCCACCATGCACCAAAATCCCTCCGAAAGCTTGAACCCCTTTTTAAAAGTCCACTATATGCCAAAAACCCTATCAAAAATAAGACTTTCCAACATCCCCAGCCAAACTACCCCCATGATCTAGCTTCCCAAAACTGGGGCTGTGTCAGCTTCTCTATCCACCAAGAATGATTATCCCGTTGTCCCAAAAAGGAGAGATGACATTTCTTGACTACTACGATGAGGCTCAGAAAAAAAAAACAAAAAAAAAAAAAAAAAAAAAAAAAAAAAGGAGACCCTCTCCTGAGCAATTTCCTCAAAATCTCTCTCTTGCAACAAAAGAAAAATATCAATCACTCTTGGACCACCCCATAACCCACAACCAAAGGCAAAAGCCAATCTCCCAACCATACCTACAACCAGGCCTAGAAGCCAAATTCTCATCCAAAATCCACAGCTTAAAAGGCTATCCAATGATCGCTTTGCGATCGCCTTTCCGAAAATAACCAAATTCATGTCCTAAAATACCTTTGAGCAAGCGGCTCATCAGATCCTCAACTCTAAAGCCAATCCATCCCAAATACTCAAACACTATACCCGAACCCAGTTGCCACCTATAAGCTCTGTTTCAATCGGTTGTAACGTGATCTGGGTCCAGGACAGAACTCCTTGCTAAAAACACATAAAATTATCAAAAGATAAATGTTAAGTAGGGTCCATAAAACTCATGATACTTGGCAATGAACTCTGGATCATGACTTTTCTTTTGTCCATTAGAGTCGTCTCACTTTCTTTGAGCATACTCATTTATGTCTCCCACAAAAGTCTCTCCAAATCGAGTCTTTCTGGAGCTGTCCCCAATTAATCTCTTCAGAAACCTACCTGTTTCATCTTACAAAATATGACTCATCAAGTCATCCTGGGGCTTCTCTAGCCAAACTCATTGGATGCATAAAGGTTCATCATCTCTATAAGCAGCTATCATTTCCATTTCTACCTGAAGGAACGAAGAAGCTACAAAACCGTGATCCCTCAAGAATAAGTGGCTTATCTTCGCATGCATTCACAGACCGGCTCCCTACAAGGTAAACAACTCGCTAGGTTGAAAACCCGAAAGGGCGGCCTAGATAAAAGTTAGAGCAAAAAAAACAAAAAAAAACAACAATAACAACAACAACAAACAAACAAACAAAAAAGAAGAAAAGAAAAAAAATATGGTTCCTCCGAGGCATTGATTAGTAGGGCTCACTAGTCCCGGTTGAATTATTTTTTTTTTTTTTGAATGAAACACTAGTCAAAAGACTGAAAACTGACCCAACACATCATTCGCCTCCATTTCAAATATCACCATCAACTCCCATACACATAATCCTCCAAAGCCAACTATAAGCCACATCTCAAGCTCTTATATTACATTTCCATCACCTTGCCTTATCTTGTCTTAACATGTTTAAGAAACAGATGGTACACATGCGCATTCAAAAGTTTTTTAAAAAAAAAAGAAAGGGAAAATTTCATTCGCATGCTTGCATCCTTTGCTTGCATCTTTCTAATGCATCTTATCAGGTCTTCCGCCACATCGGCCTATGAATGTTCTGCCAGCATCTCGCCAAGGATCACCTCCCAAAGATCCTCCACAACATCATCAAAAGTGACAAAAGGTGAAGTCCATATCCCCAGTAGATCAGCCGGCAAATGGGGAGAAAAGCCAGAAAAATCAACAGCAAAGCAAAAAGAGAAATTTCCAGCCAAGGTCGGAAATAGCAGCAAAAGAAAATTTTCCAGTTGAAGCAGGAAAATGAAGCAAAAAGAAGAAATTTCCAGCTAGGGCCGGAAATTGCAGCAACAAAAGGGGAAGATTTCCAGCAAAGGTTAGAACTACGGCAAAAGAAAAAAAATCCCCCAGTAAGTGCAACAAAAGCAGCAAAAGAGCAGCATAAAAATAGCAAGTGCAGCAAAAGCAGCAGCAGCGACAGAAGTCACAAAGGCAAAGCCAAGGTAAGAAAAGGTAAGTATTTTACCCCTTTTCTGTGCATCAATAGCTGTGTTGGAAAATTTTCCTTTAAGGGGCACACAACCCAGGATCAGAGGGAAAGGTTTTGTTCTCCGGCGAAGGCAGCGTTCCTGAGGAGACATTTCATACCGCAGCACATGCATCACAACACTTGATAATTACCTTTGCAGCACTCGTTCGATAAACCTTGCAGCATTAGCATTACAACACATACATCATGACATTTTGTCTTTGACTAATGCGATGGATATCACATTCAACGTTGCGATGCAATGGATATTGCATCCGTCTTTCGAGTAATGCGATGGATATCGCATTCAGCGTTGCGATGCAATGGATATTGCATCCGTCTTTCGAGTAATGCGATGGATATCACATTCAACGTTGCGATGCAATGGATATTACATCCGTCTTTCGAGTAATGCGATGGATATCGCATTCAGCGTTGCAATGCAATGGATATGGCATCCGTCTTTCGAGTAATGTGATGGCACATTCAGCGTTGCGATGCAATGGATATTGTATCTGTCTTTCAAGTAATGCGATGGATATCGCGTTCAACGTTACGATGCAATGGATATTGCATCCGTCTTTCGAGTAATGCGATGGATATCGCATTCAGCGTTGCGATGCAATGAATATTGCATCCGTCTTTCTGTATTGATGCGATGGATATCGCATCTAGTGTTGCGATGCAATGGATATTGCATTATGTTTTGTGTCGACGCAATGGATATTGCGTTTTGTGTTGCGATGCAATGGATATTGCATCTGTTTTCCGTGTCAACGAAATGTATATTGCATCTGTTTTCTGTGTTAATGCAATGGATATTGCATTTAGTTTTGTGTCGACGCAATGGATATTGCGTTTTGTGTCACGATGCAATGGATATTGCATTAAGTTTTGTGTCGACGCAATGAATATTGTGTTTTGTGTCGCGATGCAATAGATATTGCATCTATTTTCCATGTTAATGCAATGGATATTGCATTTTGTTTCATGGCGACGCAATGGATATTGCGTTTGGTGTTGCGATGCAATGGGTATTGCATTTTGATATGCGTTTTTTTCACTAGCTAGGTTGTAATGGATATTACAACTATCTTTCCGCATAACATTTGTCTACATTACATCACTTGATCCCAGGCAGAGGCCGAACTACGTTTGGTCTGATTTCTTTTATTAAGGAATACGTAGGTAGCCTACATCAGTAGGTCCGACCATCAGAGCACTTAATTTGCATATCTGCTTAAAAACTGCGATAACCTGCTATAACTGACTAAAAAAGTCTAGGATATGGAGGTTTGATTCACATTATAAACTGTTGCATTATAACTGCTACCTGTTGCATCTCTCTCCCCTCGTTTTAATTGCGCGAAATTGGAGAGTTTATTTCATATCAACGATGTTCGTCTACTCAGTAAGTTGCGGGTTACCCGTAGACTCCATCGTTGAGGGGCTCTGTAGACACCCCAATTTCGTACCCCTGGTATGTGACATGACATAAAATATCAAGACCTGTTAACAACATTAACAAATGTCAAGTTATAGGGTCGAAAATGCAAAAAGACAAAGCAGGATGCGCAAAAGAGTGAAATGCAGGGTTCAAAACGTCAAAAATGAAACTAGTGAATAGTGTTGGCGCCACCCACGCTCAAAGTGGGAGTGGCGCCCAGTTATGCTATGGGCGGCGCCCAGTTTGCCCAAATAGTACTGTTCCCTTGCCGTAAAGTGCAATTCCTTCCGCGGTTTGTACAATCGGTTGATGCGCGAAGAAGAAAATTTAATTCCCGATGAATCCTTTCTCCAGCCTATAAATAGAGCTTCGGGGTTCGCCTTCAGAACACACAATTCATCCGCAAAACTCTCTGCGTCCTCGTTACGCTGAAGAAATATAGAGCGAAGTGAGATAGTGAGTGATCTCCTCAAAGCCTCGAATCCCTACCAAACCTCCTCCAAACACAAAACCAACCGGTCAAAGTGAGCCTTAGCCCCCTAGCTAGGTATCCACTCTATTTCCCCGGTCCAAAAATCGTGGAAAGAGCAGTTGCTCTGTCCGATTTAAAAGGCCAAATCAGTCAGAAATAAGCCTTTATTCTGCCTGATTCTCGCCTCCCTCAAGCCTACAAACAACCAAACACAAACAGTTACTCTGCCCAAATCCCGAGGCCAAAAGTAACTTTCAGAAACAGTCACTCTGCCCGAATCTTCACAACACACACAATAACAAAAAGACTATCTCTCCCTGAAGGACAAAGCGAGCACACCCTAGGCCATCAGTAGGTAAGTTTTAAGTTTTTATTCGTAAAAGTGTTATTTCCAATCCAGCCCAATGTAGATATATAAGCAGTTGTGTTGCCCGGATTTAGTTAGGAAATAGCACCAAAAAGAGCCATTATTATGACCAAATATTTTCAAGTATATTTGTAATTATTTGTAAAGAGACAGTTGCAAGTCTGTAAATAATGTAGACAATGGATGTATTTGTAGGCAGTTAATACTTTATTTATCTGTTAAATAAATATAACAAAAAGCATACTTTAGCCAAAAACCGTTTTGAGACCGAAAGGGCGAGTTGGGTGCCTAGCACCTTCCCAACTCGTAACTTAGCCTCCGGACCCGTTTTTATTATCTCTGGTTTTCGTTTTTGGTTTTGCTTTATTTCTTCCTCAAAATAAAGATGGCGACTCTAAAACATTTTAGATCCAGTGGGGCCACGCAACATCTTTCCTTGCACTTTTCCGTTTTCCCTTAAAAAATGGAGAATGAAAATGGAAATGTGATGTATTCCTATGTCCTGGTATCCCCTAAAAAAAGGATAACTTGACGTAGAAAACCCAAAGCACCCATAGTGATCCAGAATAGGTCATAAGGCTATTTTCATAAAATCCATAGTGGGGGCGCCGCAACACTCCTTTCTTGCACTTTCCCGCTTTCCCCTAAAAAATGGAGAATGAGAATGGAAAGGTGATGCATTCCTATATCCCAGTATCCCCTAAAAAAGGGATAACTTGACATAGAAAACTCAAAGCTCCCATATTGGATAAAAAATTCAATAAAGGCAACCGAAGCGCATTCCAACGCGCTATTCTGACAGCACTCCTCTCGCACTTTTAATTTCGTCCTCCCCTAAACAAGGGGGGGCGGAATGAGAGCAGTGGATGTCCCGCATCTGCACGTACGCACACCCCTATCCAAGGGCGTGCGGGGCGCGGGAGCATTTTCCCGGGAACCCACACCGCGGCTCGCGGCCCGTGCGGGCAAAGCCCGAAAAGCCCAAATCTTAACGGGTATTGAATACACAAGCCCAACCCGCCCCTAATAGGTTGTGGGGCGGGCATGCCCGCGGGCTTTTGCCCTATTTGACAGCTGTACCTCGTACGAACTTGAACTTTGAGCGAAACTAAAGACTTTCTGGTTGAACTACGATCTTCATATGTCATGATCAATAATTTTGCAAGTTTCTCTTGTCGGATTGATATCACGTAGCACGAATATCAATCTCTGGTTCATACCACAAATTCATGTCTCTCGATAGTTAGGTTAGAGGATGTATTTGGTGAGATAGAATATAAGAGAAAGAGTGAGTAAAGGGGTGGCCAACAAGAAGAGACGTATTCTTTTTCGCGTGTAAATAATGTTAGGGATTTATCCATTACTTGTCATATTTATATTATTGTACAAGAAATCTTATTTCTTGTAATTTAAGTTAAGTCAATCTCTAAATCCTTCGAATTAAGAAACTAATTAACTTTTAATAATATAAATACAGTCTATTTGAACGGAAGTAAATAATCGGGGAACAAGCCCAAATTCTAACAAAAACATAAGCGAACAGAGAAAACCTACATCAAATTTAAGTAAACTTGGAAGTGAAAATGGCAACGGAAGAGGATCTCTAATGTGTATTCTTCATGTACATCTTCTTAGCAATGTCTCACTGCCACCTATATACTTTTCTCTTTTTATCTACTTAACAATATATCTCCTCATTGTATAATCTTCTCACACATCTTCTTATACATATAAAAAAAAAATTAACCCCCCCCCCAAACCGGTCATACACATACCCACTTAAGAAAAAAAAATTCCTTCTTCACCAAGAAGAAAAAATCTTCTCTTTCTTATATGACAACTCTAAAAAGGAAGCCCCTAATGTGCAAATTGTCTTCTTAGGCTCCGTTTGTTTCACGGAAAATGACTTTCGGAAAACATTTTTCTCATTTTTCGGTGTCTGGTAACCTTAGGAAAATGTACTCAACGTAAAAGCTTTTCCGAGTCAAAGGAAAATGAAGCCTTTTTTTTTCGGAAAATGACTTACGGATTTATTTTCCGTAAGTCATTTTCCAAAAGTTCGAGCACCCTTCCGCCCCCTTCCACAATTACACATATTTATACACACACACAATATTTCACTCAACAAATTAAATAAATCGTTTAGAAATATAAATAGAGTTTGTGCACATTATTTATAAATTATAATTTTAATAAATATCTACTACGTCATAAAATTAGTGTCAACTACATTTTTTAGGAGCATCTCAAACATTGTTCATTTTCTTTTTAAAAAACTTTTTTTTAATATAAATTATCAAAAAAAAAAAAATTGTATTTGTGAGATTGAAAAAAGATAGAACTTATTGATTTGACACGACTAATAATAAATTAATGTTACTAATGAAAAGTTTTACTTAAAAAGCTCAACACTATCAATTCATATATTGTTTTCCATAGCATTTTCCATATATTTACCAAACACCCGAAAATATTTTTTGGCATATTTTCAAAAAATTACCAAACACTTGAAAATGAAATCATTTCATTTTCCAAAAAATTATTTTCCAAAAATCGTTTTCTAAAAATTATTTTCCGTAAAATAATCGGAGCCTTAATAAGAAAAAAAGCTAAAAAGACAACACCGCCGGTGATCAAAGAAGACCGCAACAAAGGTCACTTCTTGATTCACAAAGTGCCTTTTTGTGTTTAGTTATGTTGACAGGGCAATAGACCACATAACATGGTAGCATGTGAGGAGTTACGATTTTTTTGCAACACAAAATTATACCATACGTGTACCCCCAATCATATTTAAATGCTCCCTCTTTCCCTAAATTATCGTTCTTCTTTCTTTTTTCGTTTGTTTCAAAATAATTGTTCACTTTGAAACTTACCTTTTTAAAACATCACTTTTATCACTTTATTCTTACTTTTTCACCATACTTTAATTATGCCACATACTGCGGAACTTTAAAAGGAAACTACACATTAAATCAATATTAATAATCCAGGTCAAATAGATTTTTTAAGCTACAATCAACTGAGACAATAAATTAGGGACGAAGGGAGTATTAGTTATAAATTATTCTTGAGTAATATAGTTTAGTGGTACATAAGTGTTATATTTTTGTAATACAGAATATCTGGACTCAACAGATGACATGAAAGTTGAGAAAATTTAGGGAAAAAATGGAGATCGAAAATCACTTTACATCCTAATGTTTCTTCGAAATCGAGAAAAGACGCTTTTGATGCATCATGATTACTCCCAAAATTTAAGGGACTATTCCCCCCTTCTTTATTTTCAAGAAAGTGTAAATTTACCACCTATAGATTTAAGAAAAATAAATTAGTTGTGCTACGAATTACATTTTTTTTTTTAATTTAGCCCCCACTTTGTTAGAGGAAATTATCCCACATTCTATGAATGTCCCCCCAACTGATGCAAAATTGCAAATACTAAGCAATTGCAATTCTTAATTCCCACTCCTTTAAGCCAATTACCGCCTTCACACCCCTTTTTCGCACCATGTAAATATAATACTCCTTTCGTTTTTGATAAAAAATCAATTAATTTTATTTTAAAATATTTCATTTGAAAAATCTACTTTTAAAATTTCAATAATTAAAAATATTATTTTATTATTAATAGTCATAGACTACTAAAATATCATTCTTTTTTAAAAAATTATTAATTTTTAAACAAATACTCTTTACTCCGAATTATATTAGTCCCTATGTAAAGTTGATAATAAATTAGAGATCCAGTGACGGTGGAAGCGGTATCAAACTGTGACCTGTTCCTTGTTAGTGTCGTACGACTGCACGTTTTTGATGAGTCATAGGCTTAATTAAAAATAGAAAATAAAAGTTGTAAGAAAGTTTTTCTATGTCATGCGTGGCTTGCTCAAGTGGACGCATGCACCAAGAATTAGGAGTGACTTTTTTGATTTGGTCCAATTTTTTTCCAAAAAAGAGATATTTGAGCTAGTTCAATAGTCAGGTTCTAAAAAAATTTAGGCAAAACATACAAATGGGTCATCTAACTTTATCATTTTTTACAATTCGGCCATCGAAAGTTTAAATAATCTATTTTGGTCACCCAACTTTTGTTCTGTTGCAAGCGTGCCCATTTTTTGGATGACGTTAACCCAAGACGTTAATTTTTTGTAAAATTCCTATTTTACCCTTGTAAATACAGATCTGGGTTCATCTATTTGGGTTCATCTTCAAACCCACCATCACCAAACCTTTCGTTATCTCTCTCACGCTCAATTCGGTCGTCCACATGGCAAGGTTGATGTCAGCGTCTCGGTCCGTAAGCCTCGCTATCGAGAGACTACCCCGCTCCACCGCCGTACGGAATGGCGCCTCCTCCCATGGGCTATGCTCCTTACGGTGCGCCTCAGGCTAGTTACGGTCAAGGCGGGTATGGGCAGGGGGGTTATGGGAAAGGCGGATATGGGCAGGGGTATAAAGAGCAGAAGAAGGGTAGTAAGTATGGAATGGGAACAGGATTGGCAGTGGGGGCAGTGACTGGGGTGTTGGGTGGACTGGGGATAACGGAAAGCGTTGATTACTTGGAAGACAATATTGCTGATGATGTGGCAGATAAGGTAGAGGACGATTTGGGTTATGATGATGGGAGCTATGATTTCTAGATCCTCCATTATTGCAATTTATAAGTCCCATCTGGTTTTTATTTTTGGATGTGGAAGTCAAAATTTTCATATTTTCGAATTTCAGTAGAGATCTGGGTTACTAGATTTCACCGCGTCCTCTCTCTTCTCCGGCGAAAGATTCAGAGCCTCCAATTTCAAGCCCTCGATCTGGCCGATATATGGGCGCTTGGGTGTTTGGTGGCGGAGATGGTAACAGGTGCTCCGGTGTGGAAATGGCGGCAAGGCTCAGATGAAAATATTGGGGCGCTTTTAATGAGAATAGGGGTTGGGGAAGAAATTCCAGAGATTCCCACGAAATTATCAGACAGTGGAAAAGAATTTCTGGGAAAATGTTTTTTTGAAGAATCCGAGGCAAAGATGGACGACAGAGATGCTTTTGAATCATCCCTTCGTTGGTAGCGACGATGATCATGAAGACGCAATTCCATTGAAAAAATATGATCAAGTTCTTTCATTCTCTCCAAGATGTCACTTTGATTTTCTTGATTGGGATCCGTCTTGTGAAATCAACCATTGTCCTCACCTGAATACTCACCGAGGTTTGAACGTTCATGGGAGCTAGCGATTAAATCGTCGACGAGCAGGCCATCAAGACTGATGAGCAATCGAAACAGGTGATGCATTTCAAGCAGTGGAAGACGATAAGGTGAAAGAGAATTATTACTTCAAATGAGGGATCCGACCCAAGATTTTTTGCTAGCAGATAATTTCATTATTTTAGTAGGGATTTAATTGGTTATTTTGGTAGGATGAACTGGTAGGAGGGGGTCGGAGTTTGTGACAGAGGGATATGGAGATGGGTGAAAGAATTCATCGGGGAAGATGAAGCGGGCGGATATGGAGGCTGGCGTGAGGCCGGAATCAGCTGCCTCTCACCGGCGAAGGAAGGAAAATGACTTCTGGGTCAACCATGGAGCTTGCTGGGGGCTGTAATCAAAACTAATGGAGACATGGAGGAAGGGACCAGTTGGATCTGAAGCAGAGGGGTGAAAGAGAGGAAGGAGGATGCCGGCTTCACCTCCATTTTTCTATATATGTGTGTGTGTGAGAGAGAGAGAGAGAGAGAGAGATGAACCCAAATAGATGAACCCAGATAGATGAACCCAGATCTGTATTTACAAGGGTAAAATAGGAATTTTACAAAAAATTAACGTCCTGGGCTAACGTCATCCAAAAAATGGGCACGCTTGCAACAGAACAAAAGTTGGGTGGCCAAAATAGATGATTCAAACTTTCGGTGGCCGAATTGCAAAAAGGGTAAAGTTGGGTGGCCCATTTGTGTGTTTTGCCAAAAATTTAAAGTCGAAACAATTTAATATATATAGGAATCAATACTTTGGTCTAGTCTGCAATCAATCGAAAATATACGAGAATTAGGATTTGACCAATACTATGATTTTAACATTTAATCTACGAAAAAATAATAAAATCATAAACTTCATAAAAAGATTAAAAAAACATTTAATAGTAGAATATTTATTAATTAAAATTATTGAAATCTAGGATCATAGCATAGCGATCCAGTGATAAAAAAACCAAAAGATTAAAAATTAAAAAACGGAACAGAGAATAGTAACTAAAAGTGTTTTGAGAACAAAATAGTAACTAGGATTAATATAATGTTTGGTCCCTGGACATGTCGAAAAACAATGTTTTGGTCCCCGGACAAAAAAACAATAGAAGTTGGTCTCTGGACATGTCTTTTTGGACCAATTTTCCCCCTCCCACGTTAGCGTTAGTTTTGCCGTCTGTTTTTATACAATATGACTAAATTACCCTTACTAAAAAGTTTCTTATGGCTGACTTTTTAAGAAAAGCAAAATAGAAGGGGTTAGTTGTCAATTTTTAAATTTAACCATCTTCAACCATGGTCCGACAAATCCCGAATCCAAACCAATTCCATCCACTAACCTCTTCTTTTTCAAATCAATCACTTTACCAAAATGCAATCCAAGCCTCTCCCAGTTCCATTTTTCATGGAGTACGGCTGATCTCCCTCTGCATCCTAATTGTTCCAGCGCCGTGCCAAAATTCCCCAGGCCGCTTTTGCTGAGATAAAAAATGTTAGAAGGGGTCCTGTTCAGTGCTTGCCCGCCGTGTGTTTCCCATCTTCAGTGCTTGGCCGGCGCGTGTGGAGGTGCCAAGGAAATTAGCCGCTTCAGACACCGCGTGGGATAGCGTGGCTACTCCGTTGGCTGTGATTTTGGTCGTGTTGTGCTCGATTGAGCAAGGCGCACCCAACACTGTTATCTGATCTTTGCTTGGGGACTGCATTCGCGTCAGATCTAGAGATCGAAGCGCTGACGGGGCGCAACAAGGAGTCAACGCCTCCAGCCGTTTTGAGTGGTTCGTAGGGGAGCGTTACAGCTCCGATTGCTATGATTTTCATGGCTGTGAACTCGTCTTGTCAAGGCGAAATCTCGTGCATATTTTGTTTTCTGTTTATGGCTTTCTTTCTCCGCCCATTCCGAATGGAAAGTGAATGTTTTTCTTGTTTTGGACGGTTTCGGCACCCATGAACGGAGCTCGGGGCATATACGTCGGAGTCCATGAGTAACGAGAAACAAAGTATTGTCGTTTCCCGGCGATTGGAGCTTGGGGTTTGAAGGGGGAAGAGAGGGAGAGTCCAAAATCCAAGCCTTAGGCTCAGATTGTGTTGGTGTGTCTTTGTCAATGGGTGTGCATATTTGTGAACAATAAGTAACCCATAAAAACCCACCTCTCTCTACCGTCGAGAATCTGTAGAGACGGTAGGAGAAGAAAATGATCGATCAAGAAGGACCAAGTTACCGGGGGCGTTGACCAGATGGGTTTGTGATGCGATCTTTGAAATTTAGATTGGCTGGTTGGTTGACCAGATGGGTTTGTGTCGATTTTTAGTGTAATGGAGGAGAGAGGTGGAGAGGAGGGGTGCAACTAGAGAGAGAGAGAGAGAGAAGTAGATCATGGTTTGATGTTCTGTAAATGTCGGGAAATGAAGAAGGGGCATTCTCGTCAATTAAAAAAAACAGACGGTAAAACTAACGTTAACGGTGGGAGGGGGCAAATTGGTCCAAAAAGATATGTCAGGGACCAACTTCTATTGTTTTTTTGTCCGGGGACCAAAACATTGTTTTTCGACATGTCCATGGACCAAATTATTATTTAATTCTAGTAACTAAATAGTAGTGCAAACTAACTATTTATATTTTACAACTAGGGTTTGTATTTTGTAAGTAAAAATAATATATATTCGATTCTTCAAAAATTCAGGACCAAGACCAAACTAAAAATTGGTTCGGTCCAATCTGGTTCTTTGGTCCAGTTTGATTTTTAAAAAACATTGATCATCCGAATAATACAAGATCAATGGTTGATTTAAGTTTACATGGACTAATAATTAATAGATATATAAAATATTATTATAATTAATTATAATATAGCTTGGAGTCAAGATATTTATTTTGCATGTAGCGGGTAAAGTATATATATATATATATATATATATGAATTTTGTATGAATAATTTTTTAAAGTGAATTTAAGTTGAATAATTTAAAATAAAATAAAATAGTAAATTATTTGTTTACAACTAACCCTACTAATGAATCAGATTTCGATCCAAAGCTATCTTTAGGATGTGAATTAATTTTTTCACCCTGATAACCCGATTGTGATTCAGGTCTAATAACTTAGAGTTAAACAAATTGAATTTGAATCAAGGGCGATTTAGTTCAATGATCTCACAAGGTAGAACAAATATTTATAATTATCCTTATCATTACACAAATGTTTTACAAAATAAATCTCCAACTTTTTTTTGGAATACTTAATTTAAAGAAATTTTTAATTTTATGTCATTAAAGGTGATATATACATATCAAAACTATATGATCAATTATTTCAATAAACTAGTCTTTGTGCCCGTGTCTATAGCACGGCGCGAGTAGGGGTGAATGTTAGTACTGGAGGGTGTCAATATTTTAATAAATCAATATATGTTTTAATCATGTTTCAAAAAAGTCTAAAATAACAAATTGAAAATGAACACCTCTCGATAATCAATTAAAATATTATGATCATTCAACGGTGGAGAAAAAAAATTAAAACTTTTATTTGTAATTTTATAAACAGAAGCGATACCTTGTTAAATTTTATTAATAGAAATAAAATTGAGATAATTGCAAAAAAAACCCTGACCTATTTTGTGTTTTGCAAAATTAACCTCGTGTTTTGATTTTCGACAAATTGAACCTCCACCTATTTTTTTTTGCAATTCAAACCTTCCGTTAAAGTGGAGTTAATTTTTTTAACGTGATGATGAGTTGGCTGCCCAGTTGGCAGCTGACGTGGACTGTACCCATTCCAACTGATTTTTCCCGTTTTTTTTCATTGCAAATTAAACCCTGTACATTTGTTTGTATTGCAAAAACAACCTTGGTCAAACCGTAGTTTATTTCCCGCCGTTTTTGATTGCAAATTAAACCCTGTACATTTGTTTGTATTGCAAAACCAACCTTGGTCAAACCGTAGTTTATTTCCCGCTTTTTTTCATTGCAAATTAAACCCTGTACATTTGTTTGTATTGCAAAAACAACCTCGGTCAAACCGTAGTTTATTTCCCGCCATTTCTATTGCAAAATAAACCTTAAACAAAATTTGGTAACGGGCTTGAAGACGGGGCTGGGTGTTTTAACGGAAGGATTGATTCGTCAATGAAGATGGTTGGGCGAAGACGATTTGAGCGAGGGAGATGTGATAATTCACCGGCCATGGAGGGTGACGGCAATTATATCTTTACTTTGCCTCTGCTTGACATCGATCTCTTCCCTCTTTCATCTCTCACACTCAATCTCCCCAAACCTTCCATCTCCCCAGTTCGTTCCACCCATCTCCCTCCTGCTCCAATCGTCGGCCTTCTTCTCCAGCCGGCTTTGCCATCTCCGATCTTCTCCCGCCCAGCCCTACTTCTTCTTCCATCGACGGCTTTATCTCTGTCAGATCCAAGCCACACCAATTCCAGCCCCACGGTCCATCATGTCCGGCGGTGACCATCAAATTTTGGTCAAACATAAGCCAAATCACAATGGAAATCCTAAATGACATTTGGTCAACCTCTCCCTCTGTCTCTCTATCTCTCTACCATATAGCAATAGCCGAGAATCCCCACCATCCACGATAAGATTCATAATTTCATACTTACAAAATCTACCTACCTTCCGTCCGTACAAGCATGGCTCCTCAATACCCAGATGGGTAGCTTCCAGAATCCAAACGTTCTAGGATTCTTGTTTATATACTTCAAATGGTACTATATGCAATTTACAAGTATGCAACACCCAAAAGCGTAAACTACCAATAACTACAAGGCCGAAATGAGTAGATGAATACACGGAGGTGCGTCAGGCTTTGCACTTTGCACTCTGCCCAAATGCCACGTACACCATTGCATCCAAACAAAGGTATTTCCAGTTTGTGCGTCGCCTAAATCTGATGCTGAAAACTTAAGCACGAATAATAAAGATCCAATTAATGATATGTCATCGCAAGGCATCTTCGATTTTTAAAAAAAGATGGAGTATATACTCTCATTTATAATCACCCATCATTTCCTACAAGAATAAAAACAACCACTCACGTCTACAACCAAAGACATGGGACCAAAGAAACTTTGTGGAAGATGTCGGCGTAAAGATGGTGATGGTCACCACCGACATGGTGGATCGTGGGCCTGGCTTGGATCTGACATAGATAAAGCAGTTAATGGAAGAAGGGGGCTGGGCGGGAGAAGATCGGAGATGACATAGAAGAAGGTCGGCGATTGGAACAAGAGAGAGATGGGGGGAAATGGGGAGATTGAGCGTGAGAGATGAGAGAAAGAAGAGATCGATGTCGGCGACAGAGGCAAAGTAAAGATATAATTGCCGCCACCCTCCATGGCGGTGAATTATCACATCTCCTCGCTCAAATCGCTTCGCCCAACCATCTTCATTGACGAATCAATCCTTCCGTTAAAACACCCGCGTCTTCAAGCCCGTTACCAAATTTTGTTTAAGGTTTATTTTGCAATAGAAATGACGGGAAATAAACTACGGTTTGACCGAGGTTGTTTTTGCAATACAAACAAATGTACAGGGTTTAATTTGCAATGAAAAAAAGCGGGAAATAAACTACGGTTTGACCAAGGTTGGTTTTGCAATACAAACAAATGTGGTTTAATTTGCAATCAAAAACGGCGGAAATAAACTACGGTTTGACCAAGGTTGTTTTTGCAATACAAACAAATGTCAGGTTTAATTTGCAATGAAAAAAGCGGGAAAAATCGCTTGAATGGATAGTCACGCCACCGCCAACCGGCAAACCAACTCATCATCACGTTAAAAAATTAACTCCACTTTAACGGAAGGTTTGAATTGCAAAAAAAAAAATAGGTGGAGGTTCAATTTGTCGAAAATCAAAACACGAGGTTAATTTTGCAAAACACAAAATAGGTCAGGGTTTTTTTTGCAATTATCTCAAATAAAATTACAAATTTGAAACCAGCTTTGTCCTTATACAATTAATAATATTTCGTTAAAATATAAATTTTTTTTAACACATACATCAAGAGTATTAATTTTTTTAACTTTTTTTTAACCTCGTAACCTGTTTTATATTATAGATTTACTGTGGAGGATAGACATTAAACAATTAATATCTCTTTTTATGTTGGTATAAAAAAGTGACTATGCGTTTAATGAAAAGTGTTTTAAATAGTCAAATCAGGGTCATAAAGAGTTTGTTCATTATTAAACAAATAAAAGAAAATAAAAATTAAAAAGAAAAGAGGGGTAAAGAGGGGAAGTTGGAGATGGGTGCACAACTATTCTTCGTACATGTGAAATCTAGATGAAATTAGGACCATAGGATATTGATAAATGAATTGATCTCAGCCATTCTTTATCCCAAGTCAATTGTGAACGTGTTTCCGGATAATATAGATATTATAAATAATCTAAGAGGAAAAAAGGAAAATGTTTTCGGTGCATTGAAAATCGATTTCCACCTGGAGGAAGGAGCGGCCTTAAACGTGAAGTCTAAACTTGTCAAGATTCAGCAGGTGGCCCCACCCCAGAAATCACGTTATTACTTATTACTAAATCTGAATCAAGACGGCTCCAATTTCTCCTCTTCCTCGCTTCTTCCTGAAATGTACACGTGTCACTGTCTTGAGCTACAAGTTAAAAAGGCAAGAAACTAACAACTAACAAGGCTTTTCCTAGCTGTAGCATCAAAATCACATTCTACAATCTACACCTCCCACGTTCTTGGCGGCATCATTTCCATTTTCCCTCTCTCTCTCTAAAAGTAAGAAAACTATCTTTCTTTAATTCTGTTCTTATAATTACATGATCGTTAATGGTGCTTAATTGTGGTTGCAGATTCTCCATAGTTGTCAGTAGATCTGAGTTCGTTAAAAATCTGAAGCGAAAATGAAAATTTTGAATGCGTACGAGAGGTTTTCGAGAAGTTTCCGTGAAAATCCATCTCTCTCTAGGTTGCTCGTCGTCTTCACCGTCAGGTACTTACGCTTTTTTGCTCTGTTTTTCACTCCGTTGTGTTGCTTTGAATTTGTTTACTCAATTGATTGTTAACTATACATTAATTCCGAGTTTGAATTGTAGCTGCTGAGATTTTAACTTTTAATCTTCTTAGAAATTTCTTAATTGTTGCTTTAATGTAGCTAGTTAGCTACAAATAGTTGAGAAATGCAAATTTTGGAATGCTTTTGCAACTAACAGTTTTGAACTCCTTGTTTATGAAGTTATGATCTAGGTTTGCGATTAGACTTGGAGTGTAAACGTAAATGTTTTATGGTTTAAGAGTCAATTGGACTGTTTTTCAGAATTTCATTTTAGTCAAACATTGTTATCCATCATTTTGGTAAACTAGCAGAGTTTGTGGAAATGATTGATTTAGAATTTGTTGGAGTTGATTATAGCTTCTATTACCATGATATGTTGAAATCGTAGTTTAGACGTGACAGTTTATAATGATAAAATATAAGTTTAGGAGTATATGCCTTTGGTCCGTCTTTCGCTCCGTTGTGTTTTTTTTTTTTAAAATTAGTTTCCTCGATTTGATTGGTTATAGAGAATTCTGAGATTCAATTGCGGCTGCAGAAATTTAATAGGCTTACATATTTTCCTAATTGCTAATTTAGTACAGACAAAGAAAAAGAAAATTACTCGCAAAATTCAAATTACTCGCAAAATGCAAATTACTGAATGCTTTTTCTAGTAACAATATAAGTTTGCGAAGATTTGATCTAGGATAAAGATTAGAATTGGAGTATGAACAGGAATTTTTCATGAGTTAATTATCAATAGAACAGTTAATGATTTTTAACTTTAAATTAGTTTTCTGAAATCTGTAATGATAGTGATCATTGCAGTAAATTACTGAATTTGTGGTAATGTTTCATTTAGAATTTTCAGAGTGAACTGTAACTTCTATTACTATATCAAGTTGAAATGATTTGATCTCAAACTTAGTGATTGCTTCAGAAAGGATTAATTTGATTGTATATCAGAGATCACGTTCATTAGGGATTCATCCTTGGACCTTGGTTATAGCAAGTTGGAGGTGCCTGCTTGCACTAACCGAGTATATCCATGCATGTGTGTGTGTGTTAGCTTTTTGTGGAAGTGTTGTGGATGGACAGTAGAAAATATCTGCAATGCCTTGGTATTTACTGATTCAAATAGCTGTGTTGCAAACTTATTTTCTCTTTAGTTTCTCGGGAAGTAAGAAGAAAAATTGAAGAAAAACATGGAGGATTGATATAAACTCTTCTTGCTATTAATTTAGCTCCACGAGGAAAATGTAGTTTTGCAACCATTGAGATTGAGTTGGCTGGTAACGGATGAATTGACGGAGAAATTTTACATAAGATGAGTGTATAGGTGGAGCTCTAGGTACATCTGTAAGCCCTGAATAGGAACTTGATGAAGTAATGTAGGTCACAAGCCAGTTGAAGTCTGTACTCTAGACCTGCATAAAATTACAAATGTCACCACCAATTAGCTGGGCTCTCTGAACTAACTGGAGAGACTTGGGCAGCATATTACTTCCTCTGTTCCCCTATTCCATTTTGGGCTTTTTCCAAAATAAGTGTCCCCTTTCCATTTTCGGACCGATTCTTTAAGCAAATTGTCTATAGTGTCCTTATTAAATGTGAGATGAAAAATGAATTAGGTCCTATTGATTTGACACCACTTAAGAGTACTTTGATGGCGTTAAACTTAAACAAGAATTACATAAAATAAACAAAAAATTTTTAAACCCGAGAAAAGTCAATCGGGGACACTTATTTTGGAATGGAGGGAGTAATTCCTTGTTTCTATTACATTCATGTTCAGTGAAAATGTGGTATGACCTTTCTAATAGCCATTGACAACAAATCTTAGTGACTTGCTAACGAAAGGAAACTGGAAAGAAAAGGGGGAATAGAAATATAAATAGAGACAGTGGGCAAGTGTCTTAGCATTCCGAACATCAGGTGCGCTCATGACTGATGTTATGATTTCAGTATGAATTGGATAAGGGCCAACGAGGAAGCCTCCTAGTGCTACAAAATAATGAATTTGGTCTAACATTTTAAAGCTAGAATATGTGCTTGTTGACTGTTGACTTCTGTTTCTTTAGACAAAACAAGGATAGATTGTTATTACCGGGTTATTCAATAGGCTGATTTGATGCTGCGTGAAGATGTTTATGAAATTTTAAACCAGTGAACATAGGTTGAAATGTAACCACAAGATACCTTGGGGAAACAAAAAAGGGAGGGAAGGTAGTTTGATTTCATATATGATATATCACTACTTCGTTACGATATTTGAAGGATATCCTTACTTGGGTTAGGTATACTATACTGCTAAAGCACATGCTAAAAATCTTCCTATCCTGACCCTGTTCGAATCCAAGGTATAAGGAAGAATGGAAGAAATTCTCAAAAACCTAACTGGACCTATAATATCTCAATTCCAGAAATGCCAAATTCCATTTGTGAAAGTAGATCAATCAAAGTAAGTGATAGCACGCTAAGGCTAGAGGGGGGTGAATAGCCTTTAAAAAACTTCGAGGTTGATTTGTAAAACTTGTAAGATTAGCAAATGAAAACTTAATTTTTTACCGGTGGTGACACTTTGAAAAATGCTTAAGTCGATAAGTGTTGTGTACTGCTGTTTTTCAAAAGAAGTTATTTTTAAGGTTGATCACTGAAAATAGAGAGGATATTGAAATACAAATTAACTGAACAATTAAGGAAACAACAGTTGTTAACTGACTGACACTTAATCGGTTGAAAAACTTCTTAAGTGTTGAGTCTATAAGCGGGCGACAAATAAGTTGAAGTGGTTCACGGATAAACGCTACGTCCACTACCAAGTTGGTCAGACTTGGATTTTTGAAGTGCACTAATTTTATTAAAAATCTATTTGATCTCTAATGGATCGATGTACAACAAAAAGACCGGTGTTTGTGGAGCGATTGAGGATCAGATCGCAAAATGGGTGTTTTTGGATCATTGGATAATAGGCTATTATCCATGGATAACCATGGATAATAGCCTATTATCCAATGATCCAAAACACCCATTTTGCCACCCCTACTCGTGAGACAAACTGACTGATTTCAAAAAAAATCTCGAAATAGAAACACTCAGTGTTTGTCTAAACAATAACTAGAAGGAATTAAGCAAAGAGAAATATCTAGCTAATGTTTTTCAAAGAAGACTAAGTCACAGAGAATTTTTTGAAAGTGTAGCGGCTTTTGACTTCTTGTAAAAATTGTTGTCTTCAATAATGCTTCCAGTTGGTATTTATAGATAGTCTTCAAGAGTAACCCGTTAGGAACACATTTTGAATTTGAAAATGTGTTTGGCAGATGCAAGATCTCAAAAGATCCTGTGAAATATTATCTAGCAGTATATCTACCAAAAACACAAAGTAGGAAAGTGTCGGTACAAGTATATGATTAATCAAATAAGGAAAAGTAAACTGACACTTTAAACATTAAGGTCAGCTGAAGTGAATAGCTGACAAAATAATTTCGGGCTGACCAAAGATTACTTGAATTTCTTGGCTGACAATCAAGTGGAATGATTTTAAGCAAATCTATTTATATGCAAGATTCAACAAGATCAATCAAAGAATGAGGTTCCAAAGCATAAGCGAACCACCCTGCTTACTTCCTAATGGCTTTTTTTGTGATTTGCGGTAATGTTACTAAGTAACTTGATACTGCTTGATGTGCAATGAGTTCATCTTTTGATTAGCAATATTTTATTTGTTTTAAATATATACTTCTAATTTTCTGCTAGCTGTTTTTGTACTAGATATTGGTGTTTCTGCTTCTAACAAGGTAATTAAAATATGACCTGTTGGACTTTCTTCTTAAGTCTACTTTCACTTATCTCTAACATTACAGTAGTGGGGTTTTGTGGCTTACTCGGAGGTGCTATAATGCTATGAAGCAACTTAGATAATGCTTGATCTTCAAAGAGTTCATCTTCTGCGTAGCAATATGTCATTTGTTATATATCTTTTTTCTTTGCAGATGTTGTGCTTGTGCCTGATATTGGTGTTTCTGGTACAATAGGATAACTAGAATTTGATCTTTACTTCCATCTGTCTCTCTTAACTTTGCAGTGGTGGGGGTCTTGTGGCTTATTCTGAAGTAACTGCGGATAACGGTGTGAAGTTTGTTGATTCACCTGTAACCGGTAACCAGAAAAAGAAGGTGGTGGTAATTGGAACTGGTTGGGCTGGAACAAGTTTCTTGAAAAATCTAAAGAATTCCTCTTACGATGTTCAAGTTATATCACCTCGTAATTACTTTGCATTCACTCCTTTGCTACCAAGTGTAACATGTGGTACAGTGGAAGCTCGCAGCATTGTAGAGCCAGTTCGCAACATTATCAGAAAGGTAATTGGAAAGTGGTTGGTTGGCAAAGGCACTGTATCTGTATCTACAAATATAAGCATATCATGTGTTAGATTGTCTTCTTTTGGTTTTAGAATCGTTCTTGTTCAATTCTAGTATACCTTTTCAGTATATTCCCTTGCGTCATGACACTGGTGAGAAACTCAGACTCGTGTGTTCTGAAGTCAGCTTGGTCTGATTCCCAACGATATCAGTAATTATTGTTCTCATGGCTTCATCAAGTGTTCTGGTGCTGTAAAATTCTTTTCATATGGCAGCTTGGCCATATAAGGTTTTACTTGCTGACTAGATGTAATTTTTGTTTCTTGCAGAAAAACATAGATACTCATTACTGGGAAGCTGAATGTTTCAAGATTGACGCAGCAAATAAAAAAGTTTATTGTCGATCGAATCAGAATACCGATTTGATTGGGAAAGAAGAGTTCGTTGTAGACTACGATTATCTTGTAGTTGCCATGGGAGCCCGTGCTAATACATTCAACACTCCCGGAGTGGAGGAGAACTGCCACTTCTTAAAGGTGACTACCAAAAAAATTTGCCATTCATTTCATTTTAGTTTTTGATCATCAATTGTTTCCTTGTTGATATTTAAATTTCTGGGACATGGAAAGCAGAGGGTCTCACCAACACAGTCCGACACAACACCAAAAAGAGGAAACATAATTTCTCCAAAAAAGTACATGTTGAGGTCCAACATTTATCAAAACATCAGTAATTCAAGTTTCAATACTTGAGACTTTATGACTTCCTTATACAATCGAGTAGTTTTGGGAGTTGAAGTTTCAACCTGTGTTTCTTTAAAAGAAAAGAGCATTTCAGACCTTGTGTTTACTTATGAGTCACAACATATTGAACTTTAAAAGGGATTACTAAGACATTTTGGAGCATCACAAGTGTTCCAGGACATGTGTCTGGCACCAACCGAGGACCTTTAAAGAGTCTCAAAGCTTCATAAGCATTGGGAAGCGGGAAGCCAAGGAACAAAAATGTGAACAATGTTTCCTTCTTTCTTTTAGTGGACTTTCACAATGAACAATATTCCTCTGCCAAAATGATGCAACGGAAACTTTATCTTTCTGGGATTTGAGAATGTCAATGTTGTTGGTTTAGCTTATCTGCAAGTATTTTCAAACATCTGACATGCAGGAAGTAGAAGATGCTCAGAAGATCCGTAGGACAGTAATTGATTGCTTTGAAAGGGCCAGTCTGCCCAACCTTAGTGATGAAGAGAGAAATAGAGTTCTTCAGTTTGTTGTTGTTGGGGGTGGTCCCACTGGTGTAGAGTTCGCTGCTGAACTTCATGATTTTGTGTCTGAAGATTTAGTGAAGCTGTACCCAACTGTCAAAGATTTGGTTAAAATTACACTTCTGGAGGCAGGAGATCACATTTTGAACATGTAAGTATTGTTTAGGTTTAGGGCTTACAGTGTCTCTTGTCTTCTATCATTGATGCTTTTTCTCCATAACATAACCACACATGACTTTTCTATTCTTATACTCCCTCTTATCAATGATGCTTTATCTCCATAAGCACACAGGACTTGGGTTAGTATCTTTGGCTTCTGAATTATGTAATTTACGTCACTGGCATAGGTTCTGATGGATAGAATTTTTGTTTTCTTCTGTTGAAATTCTTGGTTGCGGATGGTGGCATCTGCCATTGATGTTGAGTCTAGTGGACATTGACCTTTTGAGTGTGGTATCTCTAGGTAGGACAGCAGCACTCCTTTCCCATGTATTCCTGATGCCATTAGGAGCATTCTGTTTACAGGTTTGACAAAAGAATTACAACATTTGCGGAAGAGAAATTCCACAGAGATGGTATTGATTTGAAAACAGGTGCAATGGTGGTGAAAGTCTCAGATAAAGATATTGCTACAAAAGAAATTAAAACTGGGCAAATCTCTTCAATTCCGTATGGAATGGTGGTCTGGTCAACTGGTATTGGAACTCGTCCTGTCATAATGGATTTTATGAAACAGATTGGTCAGGTGATTTTCTTTTGCCCATGTCCTTGATGATGGTTGATTTTTGCCTTCTATTCTCCATCTTTATTAGGCTTTCATTTGAATTTATCAAAGTATGTTTTTTTTTTCAAGAATGTCGTTATTACCTCTTATGACAAGAATTTCCATGCACAGGCAAATAGACGCGTATTAGCTACTGATGAATGGCTGCGAGTTGAAGGGACCAGCAGCATATATGCACTTGGAGATTGCGCCACAATAAACCAGCGAAAAGTCATGGTACATGCATTAACCATAATTTCTCCATACTTTTATCGTAAATTCAACGTTTCCACTTCTTAAGGTCCTATGCATATCTTCTTTGGTTTTTGCAATAGCCTTTTTAATGAATGGTGACAAACTTGTTAGCAATTCATAAGGGAGTGAATAAGATTTTTCTTATGATTCACCTCTTGGATCTTTCTCTCTGTCCATGTAATGCAGCAATCTGTTTCTAAAAAAGGATCAACTAAAACCAAATACGCGAGTGAACCCAATTGGAGACTACTCCCTCTATTCTGGGGAAAGAGTCCGCCGTACTATTTTTTGGGATGTTTCACTTGAAGAGTTCACTTTCAAAAAAATATGTTCACTATCTCCCTAACATTTCAACTTTACAATCCACATTTGTTATTAATATATTGATTATGCTCAAGTTATTTTTTGCAATTATGACGTACTGTAATGCTAATTATATATCTTTTAATAATTACATTTTTCAAACATAGACTCTTTGGGTGGAACAGAGAAGAGTATAATATTAAATAACATGGCTCCCATTTAAAGGTCGCTCTAGTTTCAGGATTTCCTTCAAAGAGTTTGGATTCGGAAAATAAGCTTTATAAACTTTGTGATTTTCTAAGTTCGATCTCATAGCTTAAACGAACAGGTTGGCTCTTTTGCAGATTTTGTAATATGGATGACTTTGGGGGTTCTAATGTCCTTGTAAAAAAAATACTTTCAAATAGAAATCCAGGTGGGACGGAGGGGAGTACAGCTTAGATGAGGTTTTTTACTTTAGGTGGGACGGAGGGGAGTACAGCTTAGATGAGGTTTTTTACTTTAGGTGAAAAAGTGAATATTATAAATGGAAAGGGTCTGTTTCTGAGGGTTAAGTTCAGTCAAAGGTATATGTCTTAATGCATTTCAATATCAAGAAAAGACAATTGCCTTTCCTATTTGAACTTAACGAGCATTCATGCCAAAAAAAAAAAATCTGTTGATGATTCACAATAAAAATATTCCTAAGGTTATAGTTAATAACCTTCCAATTTATGCTACAAAACATATTTAGAACTCTATGCTGTTTTTCGCATAAACTTCAAACACTCAAACTAGTCAGCTAGAATGGCTTTGCTGTTCACAACCATCAATTACATGCATGTGACTGATAGTTAAAAAGCATACCTTGAGAATACTGCATTTTGGTATCATACATACATACATACATATTTACATACATACATAAATACATATTTCTCATGCTTGTTCTGGATAGTAGTGTTAGAGTTGTTCTTTGGCACGTAGTATCTTTAAGATGTCTAATTAAGCATAAAAGGATAAAGTGCCCTATGTAATTTTCCATTATAATATGGACTTAAGATCCCTAAGGTCTAAAGCTCCATGTTTATGAAATCAATTACACGAATTCTTGTTATAATCTTTTAACTATACCATTTTATGAATATTTATGTGGCTGGCATGTGATTCTAACACCTCATCCTTTTAAAAATGTTGCAATGGCTTTACACCATTACTGTATTTCCCATCATCTTCCATAAAAGATGTCTACTAGCATCTTGTAATTTAGAGACAGGCATGGGCATGCTACTACCTATATAGCCCGAGAATTAGTAGTTTAGCTGGTCCAAGGCTTTCTGTATTTGCCTTTTTTGAAAATATTAAGGTTCACCGTGGGGATAAGTTTGTCTCCATAGCATCAAAACTGTGTCTTTCTCCTATCGTTGTAACGATGCAGTTGAATATCTGCTCATCCATTTTAGTCAGAAAGGCTCATATTGTTGGCATGATAACCCCTGAGGGTGGCAAAATAAATTGTGGGATTGGAATAGACATTGATCTGAGAGGGGTTCCATCAAAATAAAATAAGTAAAAAGTTTCAAGAAAGGAAGTAAATATGAACTTTCCTGTTCTTTGTTATGGATTTAATCTCTTACTCCCTCCGTCCCAAAATGAGCGTCCATTTTTAGATTCTCACTAAAATGAAGAAAGTTGACTTTTGGGCCATTGTAGTAGCACATATAAATTAATGCTTGTACTGTCTACATATAACATTGTAAGTCCACTCTAAAACATGACAAGTGTCAAAGGTGGAATTCGTAAACTTAAACAAAAATGGACATTCATTTTGAGACAATAAAATTTTTAAAATGGACAAACATTTTGGGAGGGAGGGAGTATGATACCAGCGTCTGGTATATAACATCTTTTGATTGCGAATTGTCTACAGGAAGATGTTTCTGCCATATTTCAGAAAGCAGACAAGGACAACTCTGGAACGCTTACAGTTAAAGAGTGTCAAGAAGCCATTAACGATATCTGTGACAGATATCCCCAAGTCGAGCTATATTTGAAGAATAAGCAGATGAGTAGCCTTGTTGATCTGCTAAAGGATTCCAAAGGGAATGTCGCTAAAGAGTCCATTGAAATTGATATTGAAGAATTCAAATTAGCTCTATCCCAAGTGGATTCTCAGATGAAGAATCTTCCAGCAACAGCACAGGTATAGTGTTGACCTAACTAATCATACCCAAATTTAGGAGATGTATCCTTACAAGCTTTACTGGTGGCTTTGCAGGTTGCAGCTCAGCAAGGTTCTTACCTTGCAGATTGCTTTAACCGTATGGAAGAGTGTGAGGAAAACCCAGAAGGTCCTCTCCGGTTCAGAGGATCGGGCCGCCATCGTTTTCGTCCCTTCAGGTTCAATTCAAACTACTACCGGATTCACACCCTTCCCACTATATATATCCAAGTAAAAACGCCCCGCCCCCCAACCCCCGTTAGGGCACTTCTCGGCTTCTCTTAATATTTTCCTCGCATGCCAGTAGGGTAGGCATAAATGAGAGTTCCAAGTAACATATATTACTCCAAGTATTACATTACAGTAAGCAAGTATAATCCCATGCTGCTGCTAGAGTTAGATACCACGCAGTTGTAGATCCTCACACAATTGAGCTATAGGAAGAACTTGACAATGGAGGCGGGGTCAATCTAACACAAATTGTATACTACTTTTGAAGCAGATGATAAATGCTTCTTTTCTTTTTTTGTGCGTTGTGGGGTAGGCTGGTAGGGGTTGGGGTGGCAAGAAGTGCCATGTCCCTTGTTTGTGCTTAAGGTGTGGGTGCGGCATATAACAAGATTTGACCTTCTCCTTGCACATAACCTTATGTTAAAGGTATCACTTGCTCCTAGAGTCCTAGCTATGGCTCAGTATTATAATGGATGACGTTTGATTTTACCTTCTTTCTTGTTCCATGCATAAGGATTTTCTTTGGCTTTATCATGGTTTGCTCATTGTGTGCTTGTGCCTGTGCTGGGGTATGTGGTAGGGTTGGGGAGTGGTGGTGCTGGTGAATAGTAGAAGGGCCAGTGAGTGATTTCAATCTAAATATAAATAGTTACCAAAGTCCATGTAGATGTCTGTCATATGTCTTGGTGATATATGCACTTTGACTTGAATGTCAGTCAAGGTATGTAAAGTATAGCTCATATTATTGCTTATTCTCTAAAGTCATGGTCCTTCATGAAGGTACAAGCATTTTGGACAATTTGCTCCGTTGGGGGGAGAGCAAACAGCAGCACAACTTCCAGGAGATTGGGTTTCCATTGGACACAGCTCCCAATGGCTTTGGTATTCTGTGTACGCAAGGTGAGCTTTCTGTTTTTATTTCTTGATCAGTTGTTCATCTTGACATTACAATTTCTCAAAAGTTTTTATAGCATAATTTGGATTAATGCAGTATACTTAATTCCCTCTTTTTTCTGGCCTGCAGCAAGCTAGTCAGTTGGCGTACCAGGTCATTGG
Organism: Codonopsis lanceolata; assembly: GCA_013146195.2. Lineage (NCBI taxonomy): Eukaryota > Viridiplantae > Streptophyta > Magnoliopsida > Asterales > Campanulaceae > Codonopsis > Codonopsis lanceolata. Next base: position 12,026,825 of record CM028381.1, on the reverse strand, counting down.
TGATATCTGACTGGATGAGGCGTTTCATCTTTGGGAGGGACTCGAGCCAAATCTGAGGCATCAGTTACGAGTTAAGAGGTCTCAATTTTTCTAATAAGCATATCGGACACGTGTTTCTTTAACTGCGATACGATATCGGACAATTTTACCAAATTTTGTTATATAGATTTTGACCCATACATACTACTGGCTAGTGTAAAACCATGCATAAGGTTCAGCAGCAAAAAGAATTGGCACTATGGACATGGATGATCCCAGTTTTGTAATTAGTGTCACTTAAGGTACTTGGTTAAATGTATATTTGAGCGATGGTTATTTTTCCGCCATGAAGGGAAACGTTGAATATTTGTAATAAGAGAAATAGTTTCAAACCTCCATGATCAAACATGCTATTTCTACAATGGAGTTGGTTAACATGTTGGTATATTGATGTTGCAGTGACGAGTTTAGTATATATGTTTGCCAGGTGGATTATGTATGATTTTTTTGCGGTTTAAATGAGATATGAAACCGATGTGGTTTGCAAAATTTCTGAAAGAAATCTTAGAAATTTATCATTTGGAGATCAGAGCTATAATTTACTTAATCCAATAGGTATATTCTTAAAATGTTTAAGATGTTTCAATTAATGCTATATAACTTCAACGGAAATTTGGCATGAAGACGTTTGTTATTACTCCTTTACTTTCGACAAAGAGTTCTCGTTTGAAAGTTAAATTTTCTTACTAATTCATTAATAATAAAATGATATTTTTATATCTTATTTTTAAAAGTAGGTTTTTTAATTGAAACATCTGAAAATAAAATAATTGATTCTTTATCCAGAACGAAGAAAGTGCTTATTACGAAGAGTAGGAAGTCCTGAACATGACCATGAGGAAAGAAGACGATAATTTTGTAACTGTTCTTTTAGATCAAATTTATTTATTGTTCCTTTTTTTAATACAAATATTGCCTTAAGAATTAATGTTTTGGATCTAGTTTCCTTAGCCTGTGATGATGGAATTCCTGTTCTAAAATTGTGTTAATGACATTACAAGTCCCTCAAATTTAGACCCATTTTAGAAATAATCCCTTAAAAACTTTTCGTAAAAATTAGATTCTACAAGTCTTAAATTTTTACCGTTCTTTTTATAGATGATGTTAGAAAAAATTATGTTAAATATCTCATGTGTCTTCCAATTGCATTTGAGTAAGGGCTAAAATGAATATTTTCACTATATCACAATTTTCAAATGTGTCCCTAGGGTTTGGAAAAAGATCAAACAACTTTCTTCCCTAAATTTTTTTTCCCTCCTAAGGGGGGCATGGGAAGGATGATGTTAGAAAAAATTCTGTTAAATATCTCATGTGTCTTCCGATTGCATTTGAGTAAGGGCTAAAATGAATATTTTCACTATATCATAATTTTCAAACGTGTCCCTAGGGATTGGAAAAAGATCAAACAACTTTTTCTGTGAAGAGCCTACCCCCTTAGGGGCTCTTCCCCAAATTTATTGTCATCATATTGAAATAAAACAAAATGTAACACTGCCACATGGCGTACACCAATCCAAATACCCAGTGGCGGATCCACATGTATTTTAGGGGTGTACATGGACACCGCCCAAGAAAAAAAATTTGGGAGTAGGTTTATGATATTTGATAATTGGACCTTTCTAAAATTTTCCATTTGACCCCTTCCAAATTCTCTATAATGAATACTGTTAAGATGGATTTATGAAATCGAATGTCCGATCAATTTTTAAATGATTCTTTTGCATGTTATATTGAAAAAGACATGTAATTACGCGTTTTCAACGTATGAAAATGCATAAAAGACAAATGTAATTTCTATTTTTTTTATGTAATATTTAAAATTTTGGACACCGATCAAGATTATTCCAGAAACCGCCGCTGCAAATACCTACCCCAAATTTATTTTCTTCCTCCCTAGCTTCCACGTCGGCTATCCTACTTCGTTCCTCCGCTGTCCCCGATGGCTTTGCGTACAACGATGGTTCCAAGAATTATCGAGACAGAGGCGGAAGTAGAAAACGTTGCAGTTAAACCCCAAAATTGCGACACCAAAGGTACAATTCCGATTAATTGGAAGGGGCAACTCATAATCCTGCATTGCCGCAAAACGTAATTCAACACCGTCAGCAACGCATGTCGGCATTGGGAACATGAATTCGTTCAGTATTGGGAACGCAATAGCTTGCTACTTTCTTGACATCCTCATTAACTCCTTCAATCACGAATAATTATCCGACTTCGAGACCCATCCTCTTGTCGACACCCTATATTTCTGTATCGGCATGGGGAACGTAATTCTATATTCTACTTTTCTTTCGCCAGCGCCGACATTCTTTTGCAATTCCCAATTTCATTTTTGTAATTGATTGGTGTGATGATTTGATTTTTTGATGGCTTGTTGAATTTATTAAGGTTTTGAGCCGCCCATAATTATCTACAGGGGTAAAAATGTCATTACAACATGACCACTTGTAACAAGGAGGCACTAGGGGCGGACCAGGCCCAACATACCATTGCCAGCAGTAAGGCGGATCATGCGGCCCTAAGAAGTGTAGGTGTCCACCTGTTGATGCCAACTAATCCAGGCCATATGCTCATTGTCCACCTCGGCAGGACAGATATGCCTTCTAGAAGCCGTCGTGGCATAACAAACTTTACTCCGTACAACCCTATATAAAGGCCCTGACCCCTTCACAGAAAGGTACGCTCTCTTTTCTACGTCCATATGCTGTCAAAATTCCATTCTCTCTGATCACCACTCGTACTGACTTTCACGCCGGAGGGGGTTTGCAGGGCCACCCCCTTGCTCAGGTGACGTTTGCTTGCCTATTTCAGGTACCGATCCAGGCTGGTTGAGTAGATTCCCTATCATATCCTTGGCGCAGAAAACAACATCATCAAGTGGTTCCGTTGCCGGGAATCGAATTGAAAACCAGATACGTAACAATCAACTAGATCGGATCTAAAATTTGCTCAATGCCAATGACTGGAGAAGGAGTGACAATGGGCACCGGCCTTGAACCTGTGGCGCTTCAAACTGGGTTGGAGGCGGAGTGGCTGCTATCACGGAGCAAGCAGCAGGCAGCCAAGGGGGCCAAGGGACGGAGGAGGCCAGAACGCTAAGAAACAGAAAGGAAAGAACATTGACCACCAAAAAAATGATTAAGGGCAAGGGAGCGGCCACAAGTAAGAAGAAGGTGGAGAGGATTTGCAGACGGTACCGGAGAAGAAGAAGCCAGGGTCTACAATTGTTGGTGCTGAGAATCCTCAACATGTTGCCCGCAATTAAAGTTCAAGCCCAACAGATCCAAACTCAAACGGCGGCGTTAATGCAAATTATGCTAAACAACCAGCAGCTGTGGGCAATGGGTATGGCTGAAATATCCATCCCGCCCTCACTGCTGGGCGTTCCTCTACAACCCGCACACATTACCCCGCCCCCGATGATTACAATAAGTGCTTCTCAAGGGCAAACTGTGCATTCAGTCAAAGAACACTCTGCTAGAAGGGGATCAGAGGTGGAAAGATCAGGACAAATGCAAGTTGATGAGCAAATGGCTAGGAACTTTGTCGTGCAACAGCCTACACATAGCAGGGTCAGTGTCAAGAAGAGGTTGGTTTCCCAGAGGAGAGCCCGCGAAAGGAGTCAGGAAGGAGATTCAGGCCCCCATCCTCACCATGCTGGAGGATCATGCGGACTGGTCAAGCGGCCTCGGGCATCTAAATCCCTCATCACTCTTGCCCCACCACTTGAGCAGACTGAAGTTCCACAGCCCGTGCAACCTTTAGCAGACAAACATGGGGGGAGTGAGTTGCAAGATTTGAAGAAGAGAGTAGATGCAATGGAAAAGGAGAAAACAGATAAAGCGGGCATCCACACCCGTTTTCGCCCATTTGCAGATTGGATCAGGAGTGCCCCTCCCAATCCAAAACTTATTTACCCAACTTTTCAGAAGTACGAGGGACTTACTAATGCTCGCGACCATGCATCGGATGTTGAGATGGCAACGACATTGTTGACGGAGGACGAAGCAATTCTATGCAAGGTGTTTGTGGGATCGCTACAGGGGAAAGCAACATCTTGGTTTAGAAATTTACCTGAGGGATCGATTGCGGGATGGTCGCAATTGCAGGAGGCATTTATCGGAGAGTTTGGAACTGCGGGCACATTACCAAAATCAAGGGGTGAGCTAAGCAATGTGAAACAGAAACAAGGGGAGTCTACAATCAGCTACTTGGAAAGATTCCGAGTAGTGCTAGCACAGATTTCGAGCATTTCTGATAAGGAGGTGATCACATGCTTTGAAGGTGGGCTGGCACCTGGGAACTTGAAAATTGAATTCGGGGCTAGGGCTCCCACGAATCGGGCTGATTTGTTCAAGAGAGCCCAAGACATAGGCAATGCTGAGCCACAGCCAGAAGAAAGGAAGGCAGACAGAAGGAATGGAAATGGAGATGGCAATAAAGGAGGAGATAGAAACAGTGACCGCCGGGGCAGTCATAGCAATAGAGGTGACAAAGGATACCAGGGCCGAGGCTATGACCATGGATACCAGGGCAGAGGTTATGAGCACAATTATCACAGGGGAAATGGAGCCTATCGAACCTTGGCCAGGTTTGGTCAAGAGCGGGGGCAGGAAGAATTTACTCCTCTTAACACACCAATTGTGGCCATTATGAGAATTGAAAACATGCCTGCACCACGACCAATGAACCCAGACACAACACACCTAAGGAATCCAAACAAGTACGAATATCACAGGGAAATCGGGCACAGGACCGACGAGTGCATCCAGCTGAAAAAGGCGATACAAAGATTGGTGGACCAAGGAGTTTTCAACAAATACAAAGCAGGGCAACCACGGCCCGCAAGAAACGACAACAACCCCCGACAAGAGGACATCCCCGTCATAAGAGTAATACAGGAGGAATTTTCAAGCACTAATCAGCTGAAAAGCCAAATATTCAGCCTGACCCAAGTTCCTTTTGTACCACCCAGACCTGGAGACGAGAACGAGTTTATCGGTTTTACCCGATCCGAGTTAGCACCAACTCCTTTGCACGCGGAACAACCGCTAGTCATTGCGGCCTTGATGGTGACAACAAAAAAACATAACGTGAAAAGGATTTTGGTCGATACAGGAGCTAGTAGGGACATCTTGTATTATTCATGCTTTAAGGCTATGGGATTACGATGCTCACTTGACCCCATATGGCGGGCAAGGATTTCATAAGGTCAACGTCTCACGTTAAGGCGGCTTTATGGTTATGGATCTGTATCTTGGGACAAATGCCTTGTATTGACCCCATGCATGTTTGGCAAGCTGGACCATGGGATTTTATCATAAGGTAACACGTGACCCCTGAAAGATGGTCATGGTTTGGTGAGTCATGGATGGATAAGGTACAAACAATGGAGAGAGCGGTCACTTTTGCGATATCATGAGAGGTGCTCATCTCCAAACAAATGCAGTGATCCCTAGCCTAGTTGTTAGGGTAACCGCTAAGTTCCGCCCAACCAAAAGGGTCATTTGATTCGAAATGGTTCTCAGTAGCACATAAAAGGTAAAAAATTTATTTAACAAAGTTGTTATTTAAAAATGTAGATAAACCGTTAAATATGTTTGTAATTATTTGCGAGTCCCAACGAATGTATTTGCGGCTAAATAAATCGACAATAAGCATACTTGTAAGCCTAGCACCTTCCCAAAACTTAGCCTAAGTTTTGCTTTATTTGCCTAAAGATGGCGAAAGCCTCGCAACAATCCCGATGTGGAACAAGGGATAACTTGATGCCATAGTAATCTGAATGGGCCATGAGCAATAACCAATGAGAAGGAGGGTAGACTGCGTGATGAGATTATAGATTGACCATGACCAAGAAGCCAAAAGAAGGCGAGCCGATGATAGCCGTAATTGAGCCGCCTAATAGATCTTGACATGGAACGGGTTGGGGATCCGTGGACATCATAGGAAGTAAGAAGAGGGAGAGGCGAAGTTGAAAAGGAAAAGGGAGGAGGCCCAGAAAACCATAGAGATTGAAACAATGCAGACAAGGGAAGAGCCAGACCTAAAGCCATGTGAGGAATTGGATGAGGTGGTGATCAATCCTTTATTCCCCGAGCAAACCGTCAAGATTGGAAGACAGTTGCAAGGAAGTGACAGGGAGGAGTTGATAGAATTTTTGAAAGCAAGCCTAGACATATTTGCTTGGGCAGTTGAAGACATGAAGGGTATAAGCACAGAAGTGGCGGAGCATCATTTGAATGTGAACCCGGAATTTGCGCCGATACAACAGAGAGCAAGGGCATTTGGGGCAGAAAAAGAAGCTGCCATCAAAGAAGAAGTGAAAAGGTTGCTCAAAGCAAAGATAATTAAGGAGGTTTACTATCCATCATGGCTAGCCAATGTGGTCATGGTGTTGAAGGCAAACATGAAATGGCGGATGTGTGTTGATTTTACAGACCTGAACAAGGCATGCCCAAAAGCCTACCCTTGCCCGAATTGATAAGTTGGTGGATTCCATTGCTGAGCATGAAGTGATGAGTTTTATTGATGCCTATTCCGGGTACCACCAGATAAGGATGGCTCTAGCAGATCAGCCATTGACCGCGTTTCGGGCGGCGGGTGGAACTTACTGCTATGTCATGATGCCTTTTGGGTTGAAAAACGCTGGCGCCACGTATCAAAGGATGGTGAACAAGGTGTTCGGAGACCAAATCGGGCGGAATGTTGAAGCTTATATAGATGACATGGTAATCAAGACAAAACGGGGAAAGCATACCGACGACCTGGCTGAAACTTTTGACAATCTGAGAAAAAATCAAATGGCGAATCCAAGCAAGTGCGCATTTAGATAACGGAGCAAATTCTTGGGGTTTATGGTGAGTCGAAGGGGAATTGAGGCCAACCCCAGAAAAAATTCAAGCCTTAAGAGATGAAGGCTCCAATATGCATCAAGGTACAACAACCGAATGGCAGCGTGGTGGCCTGGGTAGATTCATGTCGAGGTCCGCAGAAATGTCTACCATTTTTAAAGTGTTGAAGGGAACAAAACCTTTGAATGGACGGAGGAATGTCAGCGCGCCTTTGAGCAAACTTAAAGAATATTTGGGCCGTCCACCACTTGCTTGTAAGCCCCAAAATAGGAGAAATGTTATATTTGTATTTGGGCGCCACTTAGCGATGGCCGTCTTAATCAAAGAAGAGGGCAATGTTCAAAAACCCGTTTATTATGTATGTATCAAAGCACTTAGCGATGTAGAAACCAGATATTTTAATGCGAGAAAAGTTGGCCTACTGTTGTTATTTACGCAGTAAATTAAGGGCATATTTCTTATCGCATGAAATCACTTATATATCTTGATGCACCGCTTAGGAAAATATTGCACAATCCGAATGTTACGGCGATTGTTAAAGCGGTCGATTGAGCTCACGGAGTTCGATATAACTTACACCCAGCAAGCGATTAAAAGCGCAAGCGCTTGATTTCTGGTGGAGTGTACATTTACCGGGGCAGGGGATCGCCCAAACAAGAAAGCCAAGAACAAAGAGCCTATAGCGGGCACATCAATGAACAAGCCAAAATTCGACTGAGCAATGTTGGTCACTTTATGTAGATGGGTCTTCATCACAAGAAAGCGATTAGCGCGAGGAATATTTTTGATGGCACACGAGGGGCGAACACCAATTCGAGAAGGCCTTGCGGTTTAAATTTAAAGCTTCGAATAATCAGGCGGAGTATGAGGCCCTTATAGCCGGAATGGAATTGTGCATTGACATGGGAATTAAACACTTGGCTGCCCACAGTGATTCTCAACTCGTGGTCAACCAAGTGAGTGGGGAATACGGAGTCAACAACCCGACCTTGGTGCAATACTGCGAACTAGTGAAGAGGTTAGCCGAAAAATTTGTTTATTGGAGGCGGCGGCAAAGATTGGAAGGGATGACAACAACAGGCGGATTACCTATCAAAATTGGCCGCGTCGGATGTAGAGGCCCTTAGTTCAGTCGAGGTACCCGCTATTTGCCGACCCCAAGTAATGGAGATAGTAGAAGAAGAAAAAAGTTGGATTACGGAGTTGAAGGAGTACATCGAGGATGGAAAATTGCCAGAGAATAAGCAGGAGGCCCGCAGAATTCAATGTCGAGCAGCCCGATACATCATGTTAAACGGAATTTTGTACAAGAGATCTTTTGGCAAGCCGCTGATGAGGTGTGTTGGGCCAGATATGTCACAAGGTGTGCTCGAGGAAGTACACGAAGGCGTATGTGGTGGACACCCCGGAAACAGATCATTAGCAGAAAAAATAAAATTTCTTGGGTATTATTGGCCAAGTTTGAAGAGGGATGCAGAAAAATATGTCAAAAAGTGCGAGACCTGTCAGAAATTCGCGGACATTCCTAAGTCAAGCAGACACATTGTTCTTTGCTGGCCGCCGACAAATGGGGAATTGACCTAATCGGGCCTTTCCCCAAGGCCCGAGGGGGATGCCAGTATGCAATCGTAGCAGTCGACTACTTCACCAAATGGGTGGAGGCCAAGGCGCTGGCAAGCATCACGGAGGCAAACGCGATCAAGTTTGTCCGCGAGCAGATTTGGTGTCGATTCGGACTGCCGCGAGTTATTATATCGGATAGGGGAACACAATTTTCAGATAAATTTACTGAAACTTGCCGAACCATGAAAGTCGACCACGTCCGATCTTACGTCTCGCAGGAGAGCAGGCGGCGAACAAACAAATACTTGCTTTGAAGAAGAATTTGGAAGGCGGGCGGAAGATGGGTGGGCCAGCTGCGGTGCTCTCGTGTGTTCGAACCACGGTCAAAGGTCCGAAACTCCCTTTTGCCTCACATATGGCTCAGAAGCAATGGCTCCTGTTGAGGTCGCTCTGCCTTCTCCACGGGTATCTTTTTTCCAGGAGTCTGCCAATGAGGAGGCCCGCATTAATGAGTTGGATTATATCGAAGAAAGGCGATTACAGGCAAGCTTGCAGATGGAGAACTATAAGAAGAGGGCCAAGGCCCACCACGACAAGAGAGTGAGACCACGCACGTTTGCTGTCGGTGATTGGGTGTTGAGAAAAATAGAAGCAACTGGTAAACAACATGCTCAGGGGAAACTGTCACCAAACTGGGAAGGGCCGTACAGGGTGACCAGGATCATTAGAGAAGGGACCTATAGGCTTCAAGACGAACAAGGCCGGGAACTGAAAAACCCCTGGCATGCGGATCACTTGAAAAAATTCTACATGTAATCTTTTTGTTATAAACACTTTGTTCGAATTTCACACTTCCGAGCAATACCAAGGAATGAAGATTGGTTTGTTTCCAAAGTATACAACTCAATATGTAGACCTTTTTGTAAACCTAGACTACTTTAAATTCAAAAAGTGGGCAACCAAGTAAGGGCAGCGGCCTAACATCAATTACTTGACACCACTCATCGCAACTAAGGGTAAGCCCCGCAAGTCCGGGCACCAGGCCATCTCCGGCCACATTCGAGCTTTGCTCGCGCAACTAAGGGTACAGCCCCGAGTAAGCCCCGCCAGGGCACCGAGCCATCTCAGGGCACCGGCCACATCTAAGCTTTCGTCGATGCAATTTCACGGAAGAAACAGAAGAAACAGGGATGAATACTCGATAATACGAAATACATTTAAAGGTCATATCGAAGGACCTATTGCTAACAAAAAAAAAGTCAAGGCTAAAAATTACGGGCACATGCGCCCATTTCCATCCCAGTGCAGTGGAGAAAAAGTCAAATGAGAAATGTCTTTAAAAGCGGGCACAAGCGCCCATCACTAACCCGACGCAGCGGGCAATTACTTAAGCAGAAATAGTTCTTTCAGCACCTTACTCCTCGGCGTCATTCAGGTATTCATCGCCATCATACTCTTCATTTTCGGGCGTTCCTAGGTAGGCAGTTAAATTATCGGTGTTGATCGGCGGTGGAACCCACTCGGGTTTCTTAGCTTCCAGGTCTTTCTTTCGAATAGTAGCCATATCAGTCTCACCATAAGGCACCCAAGGATGGCCACGACGAGCCAACTCCCCATATTTTTCCTCAACCTTCCAGCCATAAAGGATTCCCAAATCATAACCAGAGCCTGCCGCCACCCGGAGAGCATGGTTAACGCCATCATCAAAATAGGTCAAAGCTTGGCGGCCAAGATCCGCATGATATTGTGGCCGGACTTGTACTCTTCAAGTTGTTTAGGGCTTGTTTATTGGCCGCTTCTTTGGTTTCTCTTTTTCTCGACCTAAAATTTTCAATTCTTCTTCTTCCGCCCGACATCCTGTGGGCGGACTTCAAACTCTCAAACTTCTTCAGGAGAACATCATAATCAGATTGATACTTTTTTGCTTTCTCTTCGCTAGCAGATAGTTTTTTCTTGCCCTCCTCCAATTCCTCATCCAAGGCAATAGAACAATTCATCGCCTAAAGGGTACAAAGTGATAAGTGATAGGTGGGAAGTGGGAAAAACAAAAGATAATGGAATAATTTTACCTCGTAAGGCTGCCAGGATCCGGTAGCGCTCTCTGTTTATTCCTTTGACAAAAGGACTCAGCTGTGCCTGACTTGACCCAGATGCAAAGGCCGCAAAACCAAAGGACGGGATTGTAATAGTCTGGTCAGTCGAAGTAGACGATATCACCAAAGGCCGCTCCCCAAAGACTTCAATGTTATCGAGTCTCGCCTCGTCATCCCTGCCCACCGCGGTCAGATTTCTTTTGGGGCTTTACGTTTCAAGCAAGCGTGGCAGGTTACCTGAGAGGCAAAGGTTTGCTCCGCCGGGTGTTGTCTTCTCTCAGTTTTTTCCCGCGGTTAACGCGACCCTGTTAGTGCTGCTTGCGTAGTTCGTCAATATCAATAGCGTCCATGGCTACAAAAAAGAGGTGAAAGAGATACATAATCCATCCAATTAAATAAAAATGAATAAATAAAAATTACTTAGCTAAGATGGATATTGGGATAGCATTAATGAACACACTGGCTTACGTCGGCAAAATCCTTGCCCGCAAACACGACAATCGCTTTTGAAGACATTATTAAGGTGGACCATCCATTTGGGAAAAGCGGACAGTATCGTCAATAGTTACCCAAGGCAAGGAGTCTTTATATGGTTTGGGTGACAACCCCGCCTTCCACAGCCACCTCTCACTGCCCACTAACTTGTCAAAGTCAAAATACCATTGTTGATCTATCACTTTGCCGCCTTCGCCAAGAATGGGGCCAAGAGCAGAATATATCATGCGGCATAATGCTTGATCCTCATTAGAAGTTGCACTCTTAGACTTTAGTAAGTGAATAGGACGGTCTTTTCGGGGTAGAGGAAAATTCCAAGCCTCTCGAGACTCAACCCAGATGATATTTTTGTCCAACTCTAAAACTCTATTGGGTGCAGGACCAAACATGGAAGGGACTTTGCCCCCTTCGCCAGGCTGCAATCAAGTCACCATCACCAGGCTCACGAGTGGTGTGAAAATGAAAAGAAAGACACAAGGTGGGTTCAAAGCGAAAGTAGACAAACTATGGCAAAGCTAGCAAGGAGTCGGGACCGTATGTATAGTGAGATTGATAGGTGCCCCCTAACCTTTTCTAAAAACTCACAAATAAAAGGGTCATGGGCAGCAGGAGACTGCATCAAAATGAGCCAAGTAGAAAGCCACCATGTCATTCCTAAGTCTAGCCACCCCAATATCCACCGGGTCAGTTTCTATCATAATTTTATATTTGTCAAGATTAATGCCTTTCTTCCCTGCCCATCTTGGGACTTCTTCATTAGTGCGTGGAGTGCACTCATTCGGTCGTTATACGAGAAGGTTCGACGGCCTCGAGAACTTGTAGAAGCTTCACTTGCCCGCTCAGATGTTCGCCCTAGTGAAGACATGGAATCTGCGGAAGGCAGTCGTGGTCAACACAGAGTGTGCGGGGGTCATAATAATAATGAAATTTAAAATAAAGAAGAAGTTCGTTAAGGGTAGGGAAGTGAGATCTGCGGACACCCGGAGGAAAAGACATTGTGGGAATGTCTTCTACATCAATGAACCTAGGGTCCAACCCACGCTATCATAAACCTTCTGAATCTCACCCTCGAAAAGTCCGCCACCATACAGGTCGTCATCACAAACAACATATTTATCTAAATGGGTGAGGGCAAACCTAATACCCTATAGGTAGTTTTGGTCATGGCCATACGGAGAGGTGCTTACAAGAAAGGCAATACAAGTGTACCTGACAATGAAAGTTAGCAGGCAACTTTTCAAACCAGCGGGCAAGATTTCGGACGGTGACCAAGCAGATTGGGAAACAAACAAATAAAGTGGGATGGCGGACAACCTCCCGGCAAAGGCGGTTATTTTGTGGCGTAACAAGCGATTTGAGCGGATAGAGGGCAACCTATGAAGGGTTGCGAATAACTCAGCGACAACTCACGACTTTTCAAAGTAGGGTAAGGCGTGATTCTCACAAGAAAGTTCGACCCAGTCGGCGCTTTACTCGCTAAGGAAGAGTAAACTTTGAAGAAATGTCGATATAATGGAGTAGAAAAAAGAGATGATCTTTAGAATTGAGCCGATGTACACAGAAGTATTAACTTTGAAGAGTTCAAATGCTTTGGTTGCAATGCACACCAACGAGAATGCTTAGAGTTGCAAGAGAGGAGAGAAGTTGTTAAAGAAATCCTACCAAAAGAAGAATGGAGATAAGTTGAGAAACGAGAGCAATTAAAATTATTTTATAAATAGTGGAGGGGCGGTTTTCGTATCCTTCGAAAATAAAAGGTGGGTGAGTTAATATTTCTGTAAAGAGGGAAGGTGGAGCAACATTAAATAGAATCAAATTTCAAATAAAGGGATTGGTGGAGAGAGCGTTGTTTAATCGTACATTATAAGTTTTGATTTCATTGATAGCGTCTGTTGAGGTTCATAAATGTTCATAGACAACAAAGGATGTAGAAGGTAAGGTTTATAAATATTTGGGAGGATAGTACAACCCATGTAATCAAGCATTGATAGTAAAAGACATGGATGGTTGAAGATTAGAAAGACACCTTTCATTATCACTGAATTAAAAGCACTTTGTTAATCGTTGGAATTAAGGTTACAGCGGGTTTTGGGTGTTGAACCTTAGGAGAACTCAGCGGGGCCGATCGAGAAAAGACAAAAATGAAGTAGTATTATAGCGGGGAAAGTGTATTATAATCACCAAAATGAGGTTTTATGGATTACATATATAGTCCTTCACTGTCCAAACAAAATTAAATCAACACAGTGGGCCATTCTCTAAAATAATATGGCTTGTGTATTTGCAAGTATTGCCTCGAATAATTCACGAGTTTGTTTGCGAGAGGAGATATTAACGCAGGGCCATGGTTCTCTAACTTTGTATTAGCGGTCTGATGCCTTGCAAACTTGAATTTGCATTGGCCGCCCGCCTCAATTCGTGTATAGTTGAGGACAGTTCTTGGCGTCGACCATCTTCATTTTCCGCCACACACACGCCCTCTCGGATATAGATTGCCGCCAACCCGCATTTAGATCTCGAATTATATAGAGTCCGGCATTTAAATAGCTGTTATGTATCACGTCAAGGTTGCGGCCAGCTGCATCGAAGTGTGAGTTCTTCACTTAGTTCACCGATCTTGCATCACATATCTAGCGACTTAAACTATGAGCCTTCATGCCGCGTAATCTTTCATTGCCACATCATTTTTATTGAGCTTGCAACCCACATGCCCGACCGAGACATTGCCAAAGCCATAATTTGGCTCATTCAAAAATCGGCCCATATAAACTTTTTGTCTGCGCCTTCATCACGAAGATGGCCAATGGCGTAACACCCGAAATGATTCTTCAGTGAAGTAAAGCACTCTTTGCAGTTGCCACCTCTATAATGCCGCTACGCCGCCACATAAATTATTATTCGCCATATGCCAAAGCCATGTATTTTAGTTACAATTCTTTTCTGCCGTCAAAATATATACTTTCAAATGGCCGCCATTTTCCCTCGACGGACCGCACCAAAAAGTTCATAATAAGTTCACATAAATGTCTGCACCCCGCGACTCCATTTAAATATCGTCTCGCATTGCCCATAAATTTAACCTACGTCGGGGAAGAGAAATATTATGATCTTATCTTGTTTAAATTGCTTTGTCCAAGTTTTACTCACTTTTATAATGTCATGCACAACCAAAAGTGTCCATTTTACGTTATCATGCACCAAGTGAACCCACATTAGGCGCCTTGAAAATTTCACCAAAGTGAAAACTTGCCAGCCTTGATATGAAGAAAGAAGATGTGTATTTATGTTGAGGGAAAATGAGTCTCTTGATGGCAGGCCAGGGGGAATATTATAAGTCACCAAAATGACACATCCACCTTTATAATACTATATTTAAGTGATCATTCATTTCCATGGGGTTTACTTGGTCAGTGGTCTTGCATTGCCACGAACATGCATCGCCCGCACTCCTCATTACTTATAATACCCGCTTATATTTTTTGAGTGGCCACCTTACCTTGCCCGCAAACTTACATTGCCCGCGAGAGATTTCACTATCAAGTTCAGGTATTTTCGGTTCATTTCTAAGTCTTCAACGCCATTTAATTTCTCGCACAGTTCATTTTCTTACTTATCGAATGGATGGCCAGTTGAAATTTTTTTTCGATGCTCATCACGAGGTTAGGGTGGCCCGTATGAACTCGCTGCCATCTAGATATCGCTGCCCGCATGTGTACCAAACAAAGATGGCCTATATCGGCTTACGGAAAGGTGAGGTATTAACACCACAATGCATTGCGCTACTACACAAGCCCACCGCGGCTATATCGACTACGAAGGTGAGGTATTAACGCCACAATGCATTGCCACAGACCTGCTGCCCGGACCTCGGCATTGCCTACAAACTAACACTGCCCACCAAAGAGGTTGACCCGTTCACCTTGCACTGCCCACACCGAATCTATCAACTAGGGTGGTCCATATTCGTGACGACATTGTCCATTGCCCGCATGCCTCGCATTGCCTGAACAATCTCGCTACCTACTAATGAACAGTCTGCGTTCATATATTTGAAACCCATAGTTACTTGACTAACCGCTATCATTGCCTGTCATTTTTGCTTGCACAAATTCGTTTGAATGTTATTGTCAGTACCGAGGTAGACCATTTGTTGAGGCTGGTCGTCCGCTATGTCGAGAAATACATTGCCCGCATAAATCCAAGAAGAAAACCCACACTAAAATGGTTTATGATAGCGGGCAATGGAGGCCGCCGCAAACGATCTGGTCGCCATTTGAGATATTGTCGGCTCATGCGCATGTGTTTGAATTGACAAGTTCTTTCACCATGGTAATGCCTTGCACAAGCCCCATAATTTGGAGAGATTTCATTATTAAAAATTAAAATTAAAAAAGTATAAAAAGACAAGGAAATTGAAAGTGGCCAGGTTTTTTGCACTCTTATTTATTGCCTAGACCACAAATGTCAAATAGGGTGGCTCGCCTTCATGAGGGCACCATGTATTGCCCGTGAAACATGCACTGCCCGTATCCCACAAGTCGACCTTGCCCGCACACTTGCCGGAGGATATTACCCATTTTCCAAGCAGTTATTTGACATCAAGTAGTGCCAAATATGAATTTGGCACCTTGCCTTCGGCCCGCAAGCTTGTTTTGCCCACAAAATGTTATTGTAATGAAACACACTTACATTGCACGCAAGCATTGGCCCTCCATACGAAGACGATGAAACTGATATATAGTTTATGCGTGTCCCTCACGGTTTCAAATAGTTGTAACCCTTGGAACAGTCAAGGTTATTCGTTGCGAGAACAACAAGTCAAAGGGAAACAAAACGCTTTAATTATTGTCCGCATATACTTTTTGCTTACTTTACCGTTTTTGCTCAAATAGACCGATAATTAGCCAATGTAAATTGCTTCTAATTGATTATGTGCTTATACTTTATTTTTACTCTTTGATTCGAGCCCGCTCGGACAACAAAGAGTAGGGGACTACTGAGCCGCCCATAATTATCTACAAGGGTAAAAATGTCATTACAACATGACCACTTGTAACAAGAAGGCACTGGGGGCGGACTAGGCCCAACATACCATGGCCAGTAGCTGTAGGGCGGATCATGCTGCCCTAAGAATTATAGGTGTCCACCTGTTAATGCCGACTAATCCAGGCCATATGCTCATTGTCCACCTCGATAGGACAGATATGCCTTCTAGAAGCCGTCGTGGCATAACAAACTTTGCTTCGTACAATCCTATATAAAGGCCCTGACCCCTTCAGGGGAGAGGTACGCTCTCATTTCTAAACCCTATATAAAGGCCATGACCCCTTCACATGAGAGGAAGGCTCTCATTTCTACACCCTTACGCTATCAAATTTGATTCTCTCTGATCATCACTTCCTAACCGGTTTGGGAAGACAACATGAAATGTTCTTTTGTAAGACTCAATCAAAAAAATGTGTAAGAAAATTATACAATGAAAAAATAAATTCTTAAGTGAGTAAGAAAAAAAAATGTAAATGACTATGAGATCTCACTAAAAAGATATGTAAGAATAATTAACAATAAAAATGCTCTAACCATTAAAGATGTTGCACATACAATGACGGAGCAATATTTAACCCACCATAAAAATAAATAAAAAATCTCCGAAGAAAAAACTCTCCTACGTAATGAAGGAAGAAAAGGTCTCCCATTATTATGATTCCTCCTCTTAATAAGAAGGAAAAAAAAAAACCAACAATACACTAAGCTAGCCATAAGCTACAAAAAAATAAAAAATCCTTCTAATGGTGGCATTTTCGCAAACCATATCTATTATATTAGTTTAATACATTTATATCATATCTATATTAATAAATGTAGTGTTCATGCAATCTAAATTTGATATTTCAAAAATTGATATTTTTGAAATTATATTAAATTTTATGATAATTATATTTTGTAAATATAAATATTCCTTATTAAATATTAATACTAAATATTTATATTTATTCAAAATTAATATATTTAAATTGTATTAAGTATATTAATTAGCGGGACTACCCAAAACGTATTTGATGAAAATAATGCACCACTGACTCTGACTGGAAGTCAATAACTAATTGACAAAATGTGAAAAAAAAATATAAATTCATAATTACGAAAAATTGACAAAAAAAAAGGAAGCCTCAGAACTTGTTCCAGTCATCAAAGTGAACTCAGTCGGTAATTCCAACATAAAAAATGTTAATCATCAAAGGCTTCCAAATTCCTTTTTGTAGGTTTCAAAATCAAATTGAATAGAATAAAAATCAGAAAATATAATTGCAAAAAACGGCTCCGTGTGAATGAATGGAATTCGACAGTTCACAGGTTCCTATTGAATGCGAAACAAATGATCGATTTGGTTCAATCATAGCAACGTATTTTGATGAAAAATATCTTAAAACTTCCGACTGGAAATACCAATATTAGGATATTAGGTAAGAATTAATATTGGTGTGTTCAAATTGAGACGAGTTTAACATAATTAATTAGTGGAACAACCCGAAGTAATTACATGAAGAAAATCCTAAAACTTCCAAATGGAAATAGCCATTGATGAGTAATTTAACAATAAAATAAATTTAACAATTGAACAAAATTGTTGGAGATGATCTAAGTACTATTTCATTTGCAAGAGCAAACACGGATTAGCAAGGACCAAGAAAATAATGCACCACTGACTCCGACCGGCAGTATTGTCAAAATGTGAAAAAAAAAAATTCTTAATTACGATAAATTGACAAAAAAAAGAAGCCTCAGATATAGTACTTAGTCATCAAAGTGAACTCAGTCGGTAATTCCAACATAAAAATGTTAATCATCAATGGCTTCCAATTTCCTGTTTGTAGGTTTCAAAATCAAATTGAATGGAATAAAAATCAGAAAATGTAATCGCAAAAAACGGCTCCGTGAATGAATGGAATTCATCAGTTCACAGGTTCCTATTGAATGCGAAACAAATGATCAATGTTGGTTCAATCATAGCAACGCCGGTCAATGCACTTTTGGCTACCGTAGTCGTGGCATCGAACCTTATAAAAACAATTATAATTGAAATATAGAAGGAACCTCAGAGACCCGTTCCAAATCACACACACAGCAAAGACGGCTAAATCGTTTCGATCCCGACCAACGAACAACCCATCCCGATTACAAAAATCGGAGGAAGTGATCGAATGGTGGATGGGAAGAAGAACCGGCCGCCGTGCTCCGCTGCTTTTTAAAGTGTCATACGGCACTTCCTATCTTTTGGGAAATTTTCCTCATTGGAAACTTCTGTAAAATAAACATAAGAAAACCAGAAAAAAATCAAGAAATATGTTATCAGGATGAAACTTAGAATTGCAGATACAAAAAGAAGAGTATTGGCAAAGGAGAGGCGAACGAGAGTTTATATAGACTTGAAATGTAACCCTAATATCTATTGACCTAATTTTGAAGGTTTGGCAAAGAGGCGTTGAATGAAGTTCGAGAGTTGGGCCTGAAGGCCCATGCAGTTCTCGTGCTCTAGCAAGTAGCAGTAGCGGAAGAAAATCACAAAACGAATGACCCGTCATTTTTAATACTAGATTTTCGTACCCGTGTCTATGCACGGTGTTAATATATATGATTTCGTTAATTGAAACGATAATTTCTGAATAAAAAATATAATTTTAAACTCAACTCATAGTTTAGGAGGGTTATTTGTAGGGAGTTATATGTAACTGACTCATGACCACTTGATCTTGCGATTGAAATCAATCCCCACCGCCAGATAACCTCAATCAATCAACTGAGCTCTATTGTGACTTTGTGAGATTATATATTAATGTAAAAGTGATATGTTTATAAGAGGTGATTGTTCAGGAGAAAAATATGTGAATGCTCATAATATGACAAAACACATAAATGAACCACCCAACTTTACCCTTTTTTGCAATTCGGCCACCGAAATTTTGAAATATCTATTTTGGCCACTCAACTTTTGTTCTGTTGCAAGCAAACCCATTTTCTAACGCCCGTTAGACCAGAACGTTAACTTTAGGGGTAAAATATAAAAAAATAATGTTAAAATATCAAAAGGCAAAATCAAAGTTAAAGGGGCATGATGTTTAGCAATCAAAGTAACGTTGGTACTGGTAGGTCCACAAATTCAGATAATACAAAACACAACTCATTAATGTTGCCCAGTTTAACGAAGATTCATCAATGGTGCGTCCTATGAGAGATTCGTCTGCCATTTATCCCAGTGAAGAAAACTCTCCTCCCTCATCTACTTCTTCTCATAGCACTCCCCCAACAGTTAAAATGCCCTGTCTTGTCCTTTTTCAACCTCACCGACTCAACCAAATCTTCGTCTGATCTACAACCTTCGCCAGATCTTTGCCAGATCTGAAACAAAGATGCAACAGTGGAGGGAGATTTGTTGACTAAAGGCGGAGATCTGCTCATCTGTTTCATCTTTGAAGCAGGTAGGTGTTCCAGCGTATTAGGGATTTTGTGGAGGTTTTCTAGATATCGACGAAACAAATTTGAGGGAGAAGGATATAGATGGAAGATGGTGCCATAAGTAGCACTGGAGCAGGGAGAGCGAACTAGGTTCGCTTTGTGTTATGGGAAAAGGATAGAGATAGGAATTTGACGGGAATTCGCCGGAGAAGAGAGAGGACGCGGCGCTTCATCTGAAGGTGGAAGAACTCGGCAAGACATGAAGGGCGATGACGATGAAGATCTGGAACGAGCTCTCTTGGTGAAGCCCAACGATGACAATGAAGATGACATGGTTTGGACGCTGCCTTGTTGGAAACTGGGAGATGAAAAACAAAGATGTAGATGGCGGCAGGGAAGGGAGGTCTTCATCAATGGAGAAGGACGCTGCTAGGTTTGGCCGGATCTGAAGGAGATCAGAGAAGGAGGACGACGGCTTTGCTAGAGCTTGTTGCTGGGCCGGCGACTGGAGAAAATTCGGTCAGAACTGAGGGATGAGATGAGTGAGGCCGAACTGAGCGTGAGAGAGAGAACGATCTACATATATGGCGATACAAAAAGAAGATTTTGACTTTCACCTTTAACCAATGTTTTGGGAGCCATCTACATATATGGCGAAACAAAAATAAGATTTTGATTTGAATCTTCCCCAAAAAAATTGATTTTTTTTTTTTGGGTTTTGGGATTATTTTCTAGATAAAGATGAACAGATCTGGAAGAAGATGAAGATGAACAATCCCCTTTTTTGATATTAACAGGGATAAAATATGAATTTTGACTTAAACTTAACGTCTTTGTCTAACGAACGTTAGAAAATGGGTTCGCTTGCAATAGAACAAAAGTTGAGTGGCCAAAATAGATATTTCAAAGTTTCGGTGACCGCATGATCTTGCGATTGGAATAATCCCCACCGCCAGATAGCCTCAGTCAATCAACTGAGCTCTATTGTGAGATTAAATATTAATGTAAAAGTGATGTTTTATAAGAGGTGATTGTTCATGAGAAAAAGATGTGACTGCTCATAATATTAATTGTATGGGGTGACTTTGTAATAGTGAGTTAAAAGTGGATAACTATCCTCACACATGTGAATGTGAGAGTGAATCACAACAGTTAAATTTTTTTAAGATAATTTAATATCAACCTCTAAATAACTTTAGTTAATTGCGCATATGTGAGTATAAACTTTATTGTATATTAGATTTTTCAAATTGAACCAAACTAAATTGACCACTCGATTTGGTTTAGTTTTGTTATACAGTTTTCAACTGAGCTTATACTTATCGTTTGTTCTTGAGAGAAAGAGAGAGAGAGAGAGAGAGAGAGAGAGAGATAAACCACTTGATGTACCTAAAATGACATTCAGGATCGGCCCTTACACAAGACCAATAAGGCCATGTTCCCAAAAATTTCCCAAATTTTACGGCCCCCAAATCCCCCCAAAAAAACCTACTACCTTTTATTTATAAAAAAAAAACAAAATTTTTAGGCAAATTCTAAAGAAATAACTCAAACAAGTAGGACAGTGAAAAAGACATAACCGTGCGTAAGCCGTCCTGTGCGCAGCGAGTCAAGAAGTAAATTCAGTTCACCGTTTGTTGTCGTTGGTCACTTTTATTTTTCCCAAATTCCCAAGTAATTTTGAACAAAAGTTACAAACCCAGTTCATCTTTCTAATTTTCTTCCTCCATTTTTGTTCTAACAGTCCAGACCCCCTCCCCTGCCAAGACGGAAACGCATTCTCCACTCTCCACGACTCCACTCCAACGAGTCACCAACAGTAAATTTTTTTTTTACTTTTCCTTTCTTTTTTTTCTTCATAATTTCACAATATTTTCTTTATTTCTTCAATTGGCCCTAGCTTATTAATTTATTTAACTAATTATTAATTAAGTTTTAAGTATGTGAATCACATATTATACTATAGTTATTCAAAAAATAGAAAAAAAATTTGCTAGAAAGGAAGGCCCCATTTGAGATGATCGGCCTTAGGCCCCCGATTTCACAGGACTGGCCCTGATGGCATTGTTGTAAACATTGATTTGTCAAATGATACAAATTTCGTTGAAGACTTTGTTGAAGAATGATTTACGCATGCAACAAGAAGCTAAAATTGAAAGGAATTGAGAGTTTAATCAACACAAACAAGAACTTTGGCGTTGATGGTCGTAACCCATGATTGTTGTAATCATAAACCACATAATAATGAATAACGCCACAATTAGTATGGACAAACATTGATAAGTCAAGGTTTTGAAAGCCACGAAATAGTCTGATAATTTGAACATTTTACGAAGAGCCACAAAAGCTTGAATCAAACTCACAAAGTATATCATTTTAACAATGAATAGAAAGAACTATTATAGTGTTTAAAACCCTAAAATAAATCATAAAAGGACTAGGAAATACATGACCCTAAGTCTAAAGACAAAATACATAGTCTAACATGGAGAAAACAACCCTAAATTACAGAAAGCAAAGTCAAATTCAAAAGGTCAAATTTGCTTGATTTGGGTGTGACACCCAATAATTTGGCGCGATGTCAGTTTCCTTCGGCGAGGGCACTTCACTCTTTTGATGCGATTGCTTCACTTGCATTGTTTATCCCAAATTCTGGCACGAGTGCCCCTTTTCATGTTTTTTTTAGCCTCCAAAGTTGTCCACTTTGCTTTGTACATTATTGACAACTTCTCTCAGTTCTTCAAACTTAATCTCGTGGTATTTGTCGAGTATCCATTGAAGTAACCCAAATCTTTAATAAATCCACGAATCTTTCATAAATATACAAATCAAGTTTATGTGGAACTCTTGAATTCTCCATTTATATTCTACACTTTCCAAGGACTTCATTTTATGTCTTTGATGGTTGAACTCTCGAGGAATCACGAATGTTCATGTTTGATCAACCTTGCACGAACTCTAGCTATCGAACCTTGTAGCTCATGAATGGAATATGATCTTGAGGTTGCTAGGTTCGCATTTGAAAGCCTCGACTTACTTGAATTTAAAAGGCTCTCAAGCCCAGATATGCCAAGCCTAGCTAATTCGAGTTTTTGAGTTGCCTCTGTTCATCTAGACTTTAAGCCCAATTGAAGAAAATTTTCTAATTTAGCCCAAAAGAAAGTGCTCCAATGGAGTAATTGTTAACAATAACATGGCTCAGCTTTAAATGATATCAAAGCCAATAAAAGATCTTAGTAGTCAATGGACCAAGGCTGAAGCTCACCCAGGCAGGCTCACTTTTCTAAACGTAGTTTTCGGTAGAAATTATCTAAGTTTTCAACCGTCCTAGTTATTTATGTTTTTTTTTAATTGAAACATGAATTTTTATAATTTTCGTCATAAAATGCCTTGTCTAGCTGAAATCTATGATCCACAAATTGATGCATCACGATTCATTGAGGAAGCGATCCTTAGCGCGTGTCCGGTTCATTAGTGGCACAATTACCATTTCGCCCCAAAAGTGTATTTTTTTAGTTGAAAAAATTGTAAAGATTTTTCAACATCTTTTGAGACAAGACTATTCTTTTAAAAAAACTCTCTATTATGAGAACATGATAAGAATTGTCTCTTTTTTTTGGAGCATAATTATTAAAACTGAAAAATGTACGTGTATTACTCATCGGATTTTCATTTTCTCCATATCCTTTGGAAGAAGGAAGTATTAGTTAGACGAATCCGAATATTTAGTAATAAAACTAATTTAATAATGGCAGGAGTACACATGATTGCTTTATATATATATATATATATATATATATATATATATATATATATGAGTAATGCTTATGGCCACTCTAATAAGATTCAATTTTGGACTAAATGATGTGACATCTTACGTCATATTGTTAACATAACTTTTTAACTTATAATGGAAAGCCTTTAAAATGTCAAATAAGATGACACATCGAAACCACATCATTTGGCGCACAAATTTAAGTCTTTCTTTCAAGATTACTCATATATATATATATATATATATATATATATATATATATATATATATATATAGAGAGAGAGAGAGAGAGAGATTTTATGTTTATGGTTAAACGAGTTATGAGCCGTTTATATCTGTGTTAATCCGTAACCTACATGGGCATCGCACATGCCTGCCTAGCCCACCCGTTTCCCATCTCTACCTAATATTGGATCATACAAAAAACATGTTTACAAACTAAAATTTCACCTTTCTCTGCAAACAAGAAACGGTAGCAAAAGCACATACATGTGTGTAATTGTTTAATTCGAAATTAGATATATTAATTTTATAATAATTGATAATGAGTAGAGGTAATTATTAAAGTGGTATACTTATTGATAATCAGTAGATCCCATATTATTCAAGTAGTAAGATAAAATTGTGGGCATATATTTTTCGGTCATAGGGAATTACTTTTTGAGCAGTGAGATAAAAACAGAGGCCCCTTTGCCTCTTCCTCTTTCACCTGAATTGTCACACAGAAAAATCACAGCTTCCTCCATCTTTGAGATTTCTTCCCTGTAAAGTGTAAACCCACCCCATTAATATGCTAGCAGTAACCTTTATGTTTCTGGCTGGGTTTGCAGTCTTAGTCCCAATAATGAAGAAGCACAGAACAGAAGAAGGCATGAACTGGGTCCTTATGGCAACACCTATTCTTCTGCTCTTTGCTGTCAAGTGGCTGTCAAGTGTTGAAAACCCAGAGAGGCTTTTCGGGTTCGGTTTGCAGCCGTGGGAGCGGCGTCGCCGGAGCCATATGCATTACGCTCCTTCGGAGGGAAGCTCGCCGTGGGGTGTAGCTTTGTTGATCATGGTGCTTCTTGTTTTGTTACAGTACCAATCTACTTTTCAGGACAGATGGTTTGGTGGATAGTTATGTGATCAAAATTACTATTTACAAGGCACAATAACTGTAAGTCGTTATCATCACACGACCACGTTGCATTAAATATATGATTCTATTCTTTCAATTATGACGTTTAAAAATGAAATTGTATTCTAAAGATGATTTTGATTTATCAAATATCAACCTCTGAAACTAAAAACAGAATTTGAGTTCTATTGGAAAAATAGCATCCCCTAGAAGTCCAGAACCCTTCCTGTGTTTCCCGAACAGATTAATGAAACAAACTTATGATGCATACGTGAATCATCCGGCGAATGAATCGATGGTGGATTTGTCGTCGGATATCTGGCTATGTGTAGGTTTGCAAAATGAAACTAAAGTGAGTTGGCAGGGAGAGATACCCGCCAAAACCATGGGCCTGTTTATCGGTCGGGTGTATAAATAGCTGTGTGTGGAGTGATAAAGGGTCGTTTAGGGACCTCCACTCTGAGCTAATAGGGTTTATTTATAGATGAGGAATTAGGTTTGACTTGTCAAGCATGAGTGAGACTCATAACTTTTGGTAGTTATGTATAACACAGTGGCCCAGTATAATAGAGAGTCACATTACCTAAGACCTAAATACCTTTGAGGCAAATTAAAAATATGCACATCACAAACATGTCATCGAAGATCAAATTGCAATGTTGGAGTAACAAGCATGCTTCGAAGGTTTTGGTTGTTTTGATTTTGTTTCAAATTCTTAAACAGCTACATTGGAAGCTACTCTTCCGGGAACAATAACAAGATCATGCTTCACAGGCTTTGTACCATTTGTTGATCAATGGGGTCTAACTTTTATTTTTATTTTTAAAGTTTTATTTATTTTTATTTTTATTTCTAAGGTTGGAGGGGACATAGACCGTACCCCAATCCTTAATTTTTTTTTTTAATGCCTTGAAAGGCTACAATTATATATATATGATGTCTTTGGTGTGGCTCGAACAAATGATGCCTCTGGTGAGGCTTTGAACATCCGACCTCTGGTTGAGAATAGTTAAGTCCCAGGGGTGCCTGCAGTAGGCAATACTCAACCTCTCCGTAAGATAAGTGAGTAGCTAAATGGGGCCTTTCAATAAGGCTTTAACAACAACGATGCCTCTGAGGAGGCTTGAACACCCGACCTCTCTACTGAGAGTTGTAAAGTCCAGGGTGTCTCTAATGAGACTCGAACACCCAACCTCTCCGTTAAAAGAAGTGAGCAGTACCAGTTGAGCTAGAGCTCGTTGGTAATGGGGTCTAACTTATTGTAGTCTGACCTGGATAAACTTTGATCCTTGCTCTTACCGCATATGACCAGATACAGTCCAAGAAGGATGACAACTGATCCAAGAAGCCTAAACGTAGATTTTTGTAGATTTGATTAGCCAATATATAGTGATCAAATGCTGCACTGTCTGTCACTAAATGGAAACAAGTTTGTATGCATGTACCTTCCCAAGTCCATTTGCCCAGAGGATTAAAAGCTGTAACAAAAACTGGTCCTTTTATCTTCATTACTACCCCTTAAACATAATAACTAGCACCCGAACGTACAATTCCCTTTGTGAGAAAAAAAAAAAAAAAAAAAAAAGATAGAAAATGACTGGTGTACTTGGAAGATGCAAACCAAGTATATTCATTTTGTTGCAAATCGTTTAAATCAGTGAAAATAGTAATTTTCAATAATTATTTTATGCTTACTCTCTCTATCCCAAAATTATTGTCATATTTTCTTTTTTCGTTTATCTTGTTTTGTTTGAAACTTTCTTTTTTAAAACAATTTTTTTACAATTTTACTATTACTTTTTTATCTTACTTTAATTATGGACCACATATATATGAACTTTAAAGAAAACTACACCTCAAACCAATGTTAATAATCAACTCATTGTTTTTCTTTAATTTGTGTATCGGGTCAATTATGTTGTTTGTGTTAGATTTTTATATTTAAACTTCTACAAAGATCTTTTTTATTCTTTTTTTGCCATGAGCTTAAACGTAATTTTAAAAAGAGATAGAACCAAACTTAAAGTTTGAGATAAGAGAGTTTCTCCGATGCTAATGCGGATGTGAAAGAATTTAGATACCACATAGGGTTTACATATTTTTTAAAGTAAAAACATTTTCAATGCAAATGTGGATGATAAGTGTGGATATGACATGACAACCAAATTTGTTCACATTGTCGATAATAATATCAATCTTTCACATTCTATTATTGTATAATAATTAGTTGTTCTTTTTTGCTTTTGTTTTTTATTTTTTGGTCAAATACTCCCTCCGTCCCTAAATTATCGTCCTCTTTTCTTTTTTCGTTCGTCTCAAAATAATTGTCAAATTTGAAACTTACCTTTTTAGAACATCACATTTACCACTTTACCCTTACTTTTTCACCCTACTTTAATTATGGGTCACATACACATAGACTTTAAAGGAAACTACACCTTAAACCAATATAAATAATCAAGTCAATTGTTTTTTTCTTAAATTATGCACCTGGATCAATTAGGATGATTATTTAGGAACTGATGGAGTATTATTTTAGCGATGGAATGCATGTCACATAAAATTAAATTTATATTTGTATTTGAGAGATCTATTTTGATTGAATGTTAATTAAGAAAGAAAAAATAAAGCATATAATTAAGGATATGAATTATTCACGATTACGTAAGATTAAATCCACGGTTGTTGCAAGACTTTAAGTTGAGAGACAAAATTATTTCTTTAATCCTAAAATACTAGGAAAGAGAGTCAGATCCAAGTAGATTCCCTAGTTGCAAAATACGTCCTTCTTTTCAATATAAAAAAGAAAAAAAGTAAAAAGTAAAAAATAGCATAAAGTGAAGGGAAAAGAAAATGCAAAAGGCAGAGGCTCAAAGTATATGCTGAGAAGATACTCTCCCCTCCTTCCCTACAAAACCCCACCAACAAATTTGACTCAAATCCTCCCTCCCCTCCCCTCTTCACATTTCAACTTTGCCCATCTTTCTGAAGCTCAACATTGAGATGGTTAACAAGGCTGCCCATGGTGGCAGTTCGGCGGCGGCGGCGGCGGCAATGGCAATAAATATGAAGGCTACATAACGTACGGTTATTACTCTCTTTTGAGTGGTCCGGGAGGGCAACTAAGACCTTTGGCAAAGTATCTGCAGTGTCTTGAAATGGTTATTTATGGCTTGAAGCCTATATATCTAATTATCTGTGTAATCCACTTTATGGGGTAAATGCTTATATGGATCGTATAATATCTTTCTTTGTGTTTATTGAATGCCGACACTTGTGCTTGGTTCTTATATTTCATTTCAACAAGTTCATGTTTATATAGTCCATACACTAACGTGAGTTGGCCAGATTAGTGGAGAGAGAAGTTTTGGCAAAAACCATCTTTAGGCTTCAAAAGTTACCATTTGGAACACAACTTAACTATAGACATCAATTTAGCCACTTTTCTGATTGTCGTTTAATCTTTTACACAATGTGCCATTCAATACTAGAGACTGTAGAGACTCCAACCTCATCTATTAGTTGTCCTATCTAGGCGGCTTTTGGGGACATCATCCTCCCACTTCCCACTAGCCTCAACAATTGAAATTGGAAACCACTCAAATGAGCGACATCTCACAATTGGCATTAACTCAAGGTATATGCTGAGAAGATATTCCCTTGGTATTCCAGTTTCCCTACAACAAATTGATCTCAAGTAAAGTATGGACAATTGGGTGGGTTGAGTTGAAATGGGTAATAGGTTGGACTCAATTAGAAGTCAAATATCAAACGAATCGAAACGGGTCGTGTTTAAATGAGTAACGGGTTCAGGCGGATCGACCTATCTTGCCCCCTAATTCCCCCTCCCCAATCTATACATTTATAGTGAAAATATTGAGTTCTACTTGCTTTAACCCAAACCATTAATTTTTTGGTTAAAAAATATTAACGATTTGGGTTTGATAGAGTAATTTTTACATTAGATCGAGTGGATTAACGAATATGGCGTTGTACTTGTGGGGCCAAACCCAAAGTCCTCCACCTCCCTTTACACATGTCGGCTGACCTTGTTTCCGTTTTCTTGGATTACAAGGCTGACGAAAGCGAGAATCTACTCCGAGGTTTAAGTAGTAAGGGCATCCACAATGACCCCTTTTTTGAAACATCTAAAAATCATTTTAGAGTTTTTTTTTCACACTTAAGCTCACAATGGTTACTTTTTTCCACCCTTTATCCCTAAAATAAGTTAAGTCTCCCTCTAAGTTTGGAGGGACCTTTAGTGGAATATATAGTGATCCACTTTCTCTCTCCAATTTTCTTTCTTCTCCATTTTCTTTCTTCTTCTACACAATTTGTGTAGTTATTATTAATTTAATAAGTTTTATTTGGTGCTAAAATTTAAAAAAAATCATTTCTTTAGTAGGAGTTAAGTTTAGATAATAATAAAAAAATATTTTAAACATAAATTTTATTTTAAATTGACATTTATTTTGAGATAAAAGCAATTTTAAAAATTATTAAAACTTATATTCCTTTTGTTTTTAAATAATCGTCCTCTTTTGACCAAATAGTTTAAAAAAATTAATTGACTGTATTACAAATATTGGTGTAATGTGTGGTTTCCTTTAATTATACTACTTTTGTCTTCTTAAATTTTCCTATCATTGCAAGCTACCGATATACATATATTCTTTTTTTACATTATTATCGTAAACTAATTAATCGATTGATCAAATTGAAAGATACTTATTTTTTTATGTGAAATGTGTGTATTAATTGCGAATTCTTTTCAACCAAAGGAAATGATTTGTTTCATGTTCGCAATCTATGAGAGGATAAAATAATAATAATTATTATTATTATAAACATAAATTGACCCTTAAAATGACATATATTTTTAGATTAAAGTAATCAAAATAATTAAAAAAATAAAATATTTTTTCCATAAAATATATAATATAAAATATAAATATTTCAATTCAATTGTGTTGGAAAAATAGAAATAAAAAAGATGAGAAATACGGTGGTAGTTAGGTTTGTTAGTTGTGATGAAAAAAATGTGTGGTTTTTAAAGGATTGTATAGATGATGATTATTGGAGTCGAATTTTTTTTTAAATGTTAAAAAAATATAAAAAGAACAAAAAACGAAATAATTAAAGGATAATATATAAGTGTAGAAACTGACAAAGTCTAGGAATAATGGCATAGCCTTTTCATTGAATAAATCACATATTTATAGGGGGATTTACAATTAGGGTTACACTAGAAGTAGGATACAAGAAACCTATGCAAGGAAGGTAACACAATTAGGAAAGAACTCTACAAGGTAATTACCACTAATTACTCATTACTGAATCAACAAGAATAATTAAAAGATATTATTCTCTAACATGCCCCCAGATGGACGTCCAGGAGGAGAGACCAATCTTGTGAAGTAAATGATGGCGGTTGGCGGCAGAGGCTTGGAAACATCAAAGGTATTGATCGGAGAGACATGGCAAACAAACTCGCATAAGCCCGTCTGAACTTGTTGCCAAATGAAATGAAAGTCGAGCCACATGCTTCATGCAGTATGGAAAAGGTTAGAGCAAAGACTTCGTGCGCCAGCATTGTCCACCGATAAATATTGGTTGAGTCGAGGAGGCGAGGCACCGAGTTCACTAAGAAGAGAGACAATCCAGGACTTGGCTGCCGGTATTAGCCTTGATCGAGGAAGCGAGCAAGTCGTTGTTTCTTGGAGCTCAGGAGATCGGGTTCTTTGCCAAGATAGACAATGTAAGATGGACAATGTGTAGTCATCCTTGTTGCCGCCCCGCCCGTCGGTATGATAAAGGCATGGAGCGAGGAGGCGGCGATGAAGGAGGATGCCGCATCAATTGTGCTACGAGATCTTAGAAGAACTTCGTTTGGCATGACCCGGTGCTCGGTGGTCGGCTATGCATGAATCGGGAGAGTTTGTTGGCAATAAGCAACATCGTGCGAGTGAGAGACAAATCTTGAAGGCCGAGCCATTGCTCGAAATTACATCGGATCAGAGAGCGTGCACATGTGAAGAGTCAAGGTAGGCGAGGTAGCAAGGCGTAGCTTGTGCGAGCATCGGTCATGCACAGTATGAGCAAGGAGATCGGTATATACCATTTGGGAGAAGCGAAGACCACTTGGGCGCTTAACAACTTCAACCCAAAAGTAGTGAAGATCACCAAGGTCCTTGAGAAAAGCGAGTAAGCGAGCATATAGATGAAAGTCGAACCCGGCCCATTTGGTTTCATTGACAATGATGTCATCCACATATAAGGAGATAGATGATGGTGCCGCGATGCGAAGGATGAGCAGCGATGTGTCGGCCATAAGTTTTGGAAGCCGAGACAAGAAGAAAGCGGACTCATTATACCATCTTGCGGGGAGCCACTGCTTGAGACCATAAATAGCCTTGCGAGAAGTCGGCGCACATGTTGAGGTTTGTCTTATCGGTAAACCAGGCGGTTGAGCCATGAATACCTCTCGGACGGGTTGCCTTGAAGAAAGGCATTGTTCACATCCGATTGACGAAGAGCCCATCCTTGACAAGCGGACGGTGAGAGAACAAGACGAAAAGATTGGTCGGTTTAACCAGTGAAAGTCTTGTGGTAGTCGACCCCAGTCGATGGTGAAATCCCTTGCTACTAGGCGAGCTTTGTAGCGATCAACGATACCATCGGCATGTCTCTTGTCTGGTAGATCCACTTACGCCAACTATATTGCGAGCATCTTGGGAAGGGACTAGATCCCAAGTCCTATTGAAGGCATCAAACTCTTCGGACATGGCTGACGCCACTTCACATCCTTGAGCTGAGTAACAAGCATTTCTAGGCTGGCCAGAAAGACTCATTTTGATCTTCGGTTTGAAGATGTTTTTGGGCAGTGACTATGGAGGATGTGCAGGCATATGGCGGAGGCGATGGCCGAGGTGAGGCGGCGGGCATAGGAACCAATGTAGCGAGCACAGGACTCGCAGCCTGGGTGATCCTCGAGACACGATCTTGGTTCTTAGAGGTAAATTTGAGCAACGGATAAAGTGCAATCCATGGCGAGGGAACCGGTGGCCAGGAGGATGGATCGCGAGCACGACAAGAGGAGGCAGGTGCGGTGGTATCCCCTGATGCTGTAGCCGATGTGGGAGGTTGGGCGCGGGCGTGAGATCAACAAGTCGATCGATGGCGGAGCCACGGACGGAGAATGCTTGGAAGTACCGGCGGCGGCGGTATGTATGAGGGACCAGCGGTTCATGAGGGGTAGCCAAGACTTCATTATCATATGTGTGCGTGCGTGGCAGTGGCCGGGGTGGACATGGGAAAGGTGGACTCGACAAAGCGAACATGGCCAGCGATATGCAACTTGGTGGTGCTCGGATCATAGCGAGATAGGCACTGAGTGAGCGAGTAACCAAGGAAGACACAGGAGTGGAAGCGAGCATCGAGTTTGTGGGCGGAGTAAGGGCCGGAGCCAAGGATACTGAGACAACCAAAAGCACGAAGCTTGGCGTAGTTCGGCAGAGAGCCAAAAAAGTTTATGGTAGGGAGACTAGCGAGCAAAGGTGGGTATAGGTAGTCGATTTATGAGATAGGTCGCGGTTTGGAAAGCAAACGACCGAAGCGGAAGAGAAGCACGAGAGAAGGCGAGAGAGGTCTCAACAATGTGGCGATGGCGATGTTCAAAGAACCCATTGTGTTCGGGGTGTGAGGGGCGGGTAAGGTGAGAGATGCCATGAGTGACGGGTAGGCGGCCAAGCCGAGTCAGGAAAGCCCCGTATACTGCCACCATTGTCCAGAGTAAAGGGTGACTATGGTTGTTTTAAAATAATTTTCCATCAAGGCTTTGAATTTGGGAAAGATGGTGGCAACCTCAGATTTGAGTCGGCGGGTAAAGCCGGATGTAATGGGTATAGTGATCAACAAAGATCACATAGTATTTGAACTCATCAATAGAGGAAAGGGGGAGGTCGAACATCAGGTATAAATAGTTTGAAGGGGAGAGTAGACACAATAGTATTTTGATGAAAATGATTTTATGACTTTTATTAGAAAGACAATCATTACAATGAATTGGAGTGCGGCGGTGTCTAATGCTAAACCTAGGCTAGATAATATCGACTTTGGATGGGGCCGACGGATGGCCAAGCGATGATGCCGTCTTGATGAGACTTTGGAGGCGACACAAGGGGTGGGGCGGGGAGGCGTGGTCGGCCATTCATACAGATCCTTAGGCTGTCCGGTCAACGATTCTCCTGTCGGCCAGATCCTTCACATGAAAGAAGTTGGTAAGAACTCGATAGAGGTTTTATTAGAGATGCAAAATTGAGATATGGATATAAGATTCTTTTTCATGTCGGGAACAAATAGAACATTATGAAGGGAAAAAGTGTGTGAGGGTGTATGAAGGGAGGAGAAACCGGTTTGGAGATAGTTAACCCGGTACCATCACCATGACCATGTCATCCATGCCAGTGTAGTTGGAGTGTAGCGAGAGATTGCCGAGGTCGCTAGTGACATGATGAGAGGCACCACTATCGAGTAGTCGAGTCCCGTGTCTGCCGTGGTTGCAAGGTGAGCCCGTGGTTGCCACTTGGAGCCACTTGTCGAGTTGGGAGTAGGCTGAGGTGGTGGCGATCGGTTGAAAGTTTGGGCGCGAGTAAGAGTGGCCTGTTGGCGACATGCTTGACACTTGCCATCACCGTGCCGGAGGCGGATGCCGGGTTGGGAAGGTGGAGGTTGCGGGCCGGGATCCGAGCTTGCGAGGGGGGATTGCCGGCCGAGCTATTGCTCCTCGTGCGAGGTTGGCCGAAGTGGTGCGAAGGCGAGGCGAGGCCAGCTCGCGATTGATGAGTTTTTCATGAAGCTCATCAAAGCGATATGAGTATCCGTCCTTTAACCACATCCACGATGTGGAGGTAGTCATCATCCAAACCACCGGGATGGTCTCATGAGATCCTCGTGGTCAAGAGGTTGCCGCAGCCGAGTTCATCGGCCGACTTTTCGCATGTAGTCGGTGATCGAAGTTCCCTTGGTTGCTCGCGAGGTAATCTTTGATCCATTTAATGTGACCGCGAGTTGGGCGAGCATATGTATGAGCCGAGGATGTCCAGGGCTTCCGGCGATGGGACTGTTGGATCGAAGGAACGTGGGAGCGAGGAAGCCAACAAGAGCCCCAAAGAGGAGTTTGTCTTGGCGAATCCAAGGCCGGTAGTGAGGTTTGGGGTGGGAGCGTCCTTGGATGTTTGGGCATTCTTGGTGAGGACAGTGGGAGGCGGGCATGGGTGTGAACCGTCTACAAACTTGTAGAGGTCATAGCCAATGAGGGTGGCCTCAACTTGGAGTTTCCAAGCTATGTAATTGGTAGAGGTGAGTTTAGTGATGTTGTGGTGGGAGATATTGATGAGGTCGAAGGTTTGGGTGGGATCAAGAGGGTTTTTGACGGTGAGAGAGTGATTTCCGTTAGCCATTGTAGGGGATCTTTAGGGCGGCGGCTAGAGGAAGAGGAAGAAGGTTTTAGGAGCAGAGCTCTGATACCATGTAGAAACTGACAAAGTCTAGGAATAATGACATAACCTTTTCATTGAATAAATCACATATTTATAGGGGGGATTTACAATTAGGGTTACACTAGGAGTAGGATACAAGAAACCTATGCAAGGAAGGTAACACAATTAGGAAAGAACTCTACAAGGTAATTACCACTAATTACTCATTACAAATCAACAAGAATAATTAAAAGATATTATTCTCTAACAATAAATAACAATAAGGTAGTATCATTGGAGATGCTCTAATGATGGTATACTATAGCTAAGGTAGGGCAACCACACAGCTTTGGCAAAGTGATTATGGCTATTGATATTTGACAGCCAAGGGAATTACACACATGCCACCCCCATTCTTTTACTTTCTGAATACGCTCCCAAGTCCCAATTATTTGTACGAATTAGTGAATTACATAATGTTATTGTTTGAGTTCAAAAATACCCCATGAATGTTGTTAACTAAATGACTTTTTTTAACACATCACAATTTTCTAGCTGCCTATTAACTAAGTTGAATTTAAAAAATTAATTTTTTTTTTGTAATCTTATTTATAAAATTCCTATTATAACGGATTTTAAAAAAACTTTAATACATAAATAAGTTATAGTTTTAGTAAAAAAATTATGAATTAAATTACATTCAACAAAGAATAAGTGCTAATGACTAGATATCATGAATTAACATTTTTTTATAATTTGTTAATTTATCAGATTTCTTTTAAACTTGCAATTTTTATTATTATATTTTTGTTATATGATTCAATAAAGCAAAATGTATATATTAATTAATTGAATTTTTTTTCTATTACTTTTTTATTTAGGCAATATATCTATCTTATTTGTATATTCAGTCTTTCATTTTTTTCTTTCATAAAAATATCTTTTTTAACCCCTAAAATAAAAAAAGATCCCCTTATAATTTAAAAACCAAAACCCCATCTACCTTTTAACATCAACTACGGTTAAAAATCTTTCCACATTTTTTTAAAAAAATTAGGAGATGCGACTAAAATTAATTGAGTTAGAAAATGGATAACAGTTAGGAATAATGAAGAAATCATATCCTCCTTTAAAAATACAATGACAATCGTGCTAAAAAATAATATCATAACAAAATGTAAAAATTGATAGGCACAGAAACAAAATTAACTATTTTCACTATAGTATGCCAATTGCCCAGTCCATTGAAACAAAGAAAAGTTTCGCTGCCCATCTTTAAATTGCATTCTCAGCAACGTATACTGTTTACATTTTATGCCTATTGTCATTGATAATAAACCCTTAGTCCCAAACTCCATATTAATTTCTTGATTGGTTGCTCAATGTTCTGTTATACTCCCTCCAATCCACCAAATAGTTCATGATTGAAAAGAAATTGTTAACAGCTATATAACTAACATGAAAGGTGATCGCACCGCAGAGATGGAGTGGCTAGGCTGGTGATCCGTGTAATGGACCTAAACTGACGCGTCCTTCACGTCGATGCATGTGAGTACTGGTTGTACCCAAGTTGATAGGATATCTGGGCTTTGTGCATGTTCTTTACCGTTGGGTACCTGAAAAGAGACTACCGTTAGGGTGTTGGGGATTTTCTAGCTACAACCCTCAGGCGTGAAAGTCAGTAATCAGGGAGTATAAGTGCCGGACCTAAGCGTTCCCTTAAGCTTTCGGTGATAATGTGTATAGCTTGTTGTTCTTAATGTAATTGTGTATGCTTGCTCAAGTTAACTTATATTTCTTGTAAGGGAAGACTTTCTTTTATAGTAGTGTCTCTTGGGGATCATAATTGATGTAGGGGCCCTTGAGCATGGGGATCTGTTGTTGGTCGACTGGCTGATGGGTAACGTGTGATACATTCATTGTGGGTGGTTGACAAGTAGCCGTGTTACATCGGCTTGCATGACTTGCTCGCATCCTGTTAAGAGGACATCTGGAAGCTATATACATGTTATATGTCAGATCCATCACATCATGAAAGGTTTGTCGGTCAAGCATGATCAATCCTCGCCTTGGTGGTCGGGTCTTACTCATTTGTTCGAATGATCCTCAACCATTATTGAGGATAGTGGTCGACTAATTGATGATCACTGATCATGGTCATCTCATTGATGATCCTCGGTCTTGGTGGCACTTGCCCAAATCCAATTGGAGTCCACGTGATCACGTCACGTAGAAGGACCCAGATCGAATCCCTTCAAAAGGTAAACTCAAAAAGTTGAAGATTGTAGACATTTTTTAAAAAATGATTTTTTGCCTGAAACTTATGAAATATATATCATCAAAGAGTTTGTGACCTGTTGGACTGCCTTCTTCGAGGAAATCTTGATTTTAATTAGTATACATATCATTTATAAAATGGAATAAATCTCATATATGACCGTCTTACCACATCATATATAAAATGGAGTAGATCTCCTGTAAAATCGCCTTACGGATCTTAATTTATAAAACGATCCACTCTCTTACAGCTTAACACATTAATGGGTCAGATAAAGAAAATCTATCTTACAAAAAAATATCCATAAGACTATCTTATACAAGTATTTGTCTATAAAGCATGATTGATTAGTTGAACATTTACCCAAAACTATGGAAAAAAGTTTTGCCAAAGAAAGATAATGCTAAATTTATCTCTTTTTTTTTGAACTCTTACTTTAATAGTTAAAGATTAAACTTCAACTAATAATTCATACAATTTAATTACAAATCACATGCAAATGAGATTTAAAATAAGCTACATATAATAAAAACATTAATAATCAAGTTAATTATTTTTTCATAATTAATAGGCAAAATTGTTGGTCCAAAGCCGTACTGATGCTAACTGAAAAAACCTAAGTTATATATGGAGCCATGCCTTTTATCCTAGTTCAAGATAAGAAATTAAACAAGAAAGTGAATAAAAAAACAAGTGAAATTGATGAAGAAACACAAAACAGTTACCCAAACACTACATAATAACTAAATAGCTATTCAAGCTGAACCTTAACATAGCCAACAGTGGCTCATCTTCCCAATATGTTTCGAGCTCCAACGAATTGAAGCCGATCAAACCGAAAGGAACAGAGCCCTCAGGTCGTGATCAACAAGCAACCAAAAAGGAGAATGAGATAGCAATATGATGGACAACTAAGTCTTTCTTTCCTTCCTTCCTATTTAGAGCTCAATTACACCAGAAACACAAATTCCTTCACTATCGTTCGTTACAAGGCCTGAAAACCTTTATGAAAATCCTCAACTGTAAAAATGGAGATGCACATTCTCTCTCAAATATATCCTTTCATTTAGAATCAAAACTTAACGAGTCTAATAGAAGAAACCAAGCACTTTCCCTCCAACATTCTTTCTCCTAGCCTCTTCATGATCCATGATACCAGCGGATGTGGTCAGAACAATGTATCCAAACTGCAAGTTTTAAGCACATCAATCATCATTAAAGGCTTATTTCATCAGCAACCACATACTATGATCCATGAGTCTAAATTAAGTAAAAAAACCATCAGCAACCACAGCTACTATAATCCACACGTCTAAATAAAGTTACAAAAATACTATTTATTTGGATGAAGCTACACAGTACAAAATGAAAGTATTTTGGCTGCATAGGAAGGTTCTAGCTAAACATGCACTGATAAAGAAGGAAACACATTTTTTCTTCTAATAAGTATGCATTAAACATGTTCGATTGAATTAAAGAATCTTATCAGATAGTGATGTGCACTACTAAGGCTTTTAGCTATTTTCAGAAAAATCTGTGCTAGAATATTGCCTAAAGATTGATTCAGAGTATTCATACAAACCTGTCTAGAGGGAAGCAATCTAGCAGTCCATCCCTCAATCTCTTTGACACCAACATCAAATCGGGGGCTGATGACACCACATTTGTTCAGTCTTCCATTGAGCTCAACAACAATTTTTCCAGATCTATGGTCATCAACATACTCGAACTCACCAATGTATCCTACAGCGAATAGAAAAGTCAGTAAAAAGGTTTATGGAGAATCACACAGAATGGCAATACAATATTGTTAATTCAAAACAAACCATGCTTCTGCATAACCATAAGAAATTTTATGATCACTTTAGAGGAAGGCCTCAACATGACCTGGCGCTTCCCCCGCTTCTCTGCATTGTACATGGTCTTAAGAGCATCATGGAGCACACTAGCCTTCATCTTTGCTAATTATGCTGCAAACAAATAGAATCAATAAACACGGAACCATCAGTTACCTTATAAACAAAAAATATTAACAGCAAAAGGCCTGGCATAAATTGTAATCCAAGAAAAATTGCTTAAACTACTTCAGTGGGAATCAAATATCTGCACTTAATAATCCACAAGTGTTATTCTGTTTGGAGACAGGAACAAGGTATACAACTATAATTTAGTTACAATCTCCAATATTGATCAAAAAGAAAAATTCAATCTATGATAGGATATCAACCTTATCCATTTTTGTTTCTCTTTTTTTTTTTCGATTGACAAGTGTCATTTCTTGATACACCTGAATCATGCTTAAGTAAAATATAGACTGTAGGTTGACTCACACAATTCATTAATATTAGCATTATAACCTAGAAACAAAAAACAACAAACAAAAAAAATACATTTAGATATACAGAGTAAAATAAGGTTGCTACAAATGTATCAAAGGACGCAAAAATCTACAAACGAAAGAATTCTATTAATACAAAGAAAGAGGTTTGACAATAACCCTCACTCAACGGAGAAGAGTAATTTACAAGACCAAGGCATCAACTTCCTCAGTTTCCTTTTGGGGTATGTTCCATTCAACAATATAACTTTCAAAATTATAACTTGCAATTTTATCTATCACAGGAACACTTCTAAGGCTAGTTAAGTCAAAAAGTAGAGATAGCATGATTTACTTGAAAATAGTAAAAAAGAAAAGAGCTAAAATATTCCATACCATGACTTTGTTAAGTGTCTTGATTAACATCATCTTAATAACAAATATGAAGCCAAATGGAACGATCACAATAATAAGATTTGAGTGAAACAAAAATTTGGTAACTTGAAGTTATTCTAGACAATACACCAAATTGAGAGCAAACCCAGATATGAAAAGAGGAGAGTGTAGAAGAAATTTGTTAATAAAAGTGAAGGAAAAAATTGAGTTTGGATTTGGGAACTTTCAATAAACTGAAAGGAACAGTGAGAGATGTGGGGACGAACAGCACCAAAATAAGAAAGAAAAACAGATTGTGGGTAAATAGGAGAGAGAGAGAGAAGTTGAAAATGAAGATCCTATAAGAAAGGAAATAAAACTTTTTGGCTTAGCTCCAAACCCAAATTTCATTAACTAGTTGGCTTTAGTGTTTTCTTTGAAAAACACCTTGGAACACCATTTTGGTGTCCCTGTTTTTAATCCAAGCTTGATAGAAATAGTAACTGGTACCAAACACATGTATGCTTCCACTTTTGATTAAAAAGTACGAAAAGAAACCATTACCAACAAGCTTCTATTTTTGATTAAAAAGTGCCATATAGAAATTCATACACCAAAAGACATTATATTCAGGACCCACTCCAGCCTATTTAAGGTTAAAACAAATACTTAATGCAGTAATTTCTAAACATCCATTTGAGACTTAGGCTTCGTTTGGTGTAGCGTTTTCAAAACACAATTTTTTCTTGTAAACTCGTTTGAAAAACTATTTCAAAGTGCAATACCAAATTTGAAAAATGCTGAGTTATAAAACGCTGCATTGAAACACATTTAAATATAAAACACTGCATTTTTTTCTTGTGTTTTGGTCAAAAAAAACCTCCACCAAACAAGCACTTAGTTAAAACCAATTTGATTATGCTAAGTGAATTTTTACAAGTCAGCACCAACATAATCAAACCACATATACTAGCCATATAACCGGTAAATAGCTATGCCAAAGTCAATACTACTTCTCAAGCAGCATACATGAAGCCTGCCCATTCAAGACACAATCCAGTCTATTCAGAAACAAAAACAAATTCAGAGGTTAGCTATACCGAATTTGTTTCATATTACATAAACAATCATTGGAGTTGCACAATCCCTCATAAGAATAACATAAATCAATAATTTAACACGTAAAATACCTAATTAACAAACCACCGTAATCATACACACATCAAAAAATAAGCTCATAAACATTGCATATTACAAAAATTAGCTAAAATCGGCATATACATTTCCACTTGGAAACCTTTTTACAGTATCACACTATTATCTAAAGTGTTGAATCAGGTCATAGAAATATACACGAAAGGCCACGGATTCGAAAAAATAAAACCATTTTACAATAGCGATCGTCAAAAGATTTAATCTAAGGAACGAAGCAAATGGCGAAGGAGTTGACCGGAAGGGATTTGAGCTTACCGGAGAGATCCACGAAAATCGGCGGCGCGTTTTTTCAGACAGCTCACAGAGAAAGTGAGTGAACTATGTTTTGCTCTAGGGGGCTTTGAAGTGTAAGATGTTAAAACCCTAACGTGTATATTAGAGGGAGGGTATTTGTTCACTTACGGTTTTACCCTTGCTTCTTTCGGGCTGCTTTCTAAAGTAGTAATGGGCTTTCGAGTCTTCAAGGCCGGGCTGCACTTTCGGCCTACAAACTATACCCAAATGCTGTTAGCAAACCCAAATAGTCACCAAGAGTGATAACCGGGCCGGACCCATGTCATAATATTATAATTGGAAAAATCTTTTTTTCAACCCCTAAATTACACGTTGGTGGGGGGGGGGGGTGGTGGTGGGGGGAAATGAAGATGATACCCTTAATGAATGAAAAATGCACACACAAAGTCACTATCTCAATTTGTGCTTCGGTCAAAAAAATTGGACGTCGCTCAAAATTTAAGCACTGTTTGTCTTTAATGCCAAGAAATACGCATTGTACCCCTTCTCTTTTATCATTTTTCTCTGTCTTTCTTTTACTTCTCTGCAATTCTCTTTCTTCTCTTCCATACGAGTTGACTCAACTTCAAATATTCAGCAGATCATTTGGATTATTGAAATCGTACATTAGACCAAAGCACACTTCCATGTCCATCGTATCATTCATGTGCCACCCAAGAATGAAATTGACACCCATTTGCTCCTCTCTCTCTCTCTATCATACTCGGTTGCTGCTCTTTCTCCCGGTGCACGTTTGGGGAAAATAATTCCCAAAAGAAAAGTGCAACAGAAGGCGTGGAAAAAGGTTATAGAAATGGGAAAGAGATGGAGGAAGGGATATTTTTTGAGCAAAATTTTCAAAAAACATTTTACCGTTTGAGAAAAAAAAAAAGGTGATAAAGCAATTACAATTTTATAAAAGTATATCGACCAGCAATTATTTCTTATTTCAATTTTAACTTTTATTGAAGTGATTAATTACTCCCACCATCGCCATAATTAATACGGAGTAATTATTAGAACATTGTTATGCTTGACTGTTTCATGAACTTTCCCATATAAATCCTGAATCTCGAATTTGTAACTAGGCTATTAATTATGTGAATGGTATTAAGCTATGAGGCATGATATTATGATTTTAAAGTCTGACAATTACAACTTAAAACACGTTAACTCACTTGATCTGACTTGAAAATTACTCAATCAAATTCCTTAACATTTTAGGTCAAAATGAGTAACATGCTACAACTCAAAAATATTATCTGGTTGGGTCTGATCGAGTTAAAGCGGGTCAAACCCGTTATCCATTTTGATCCTATAATTTTTACTCTATAAATATATGACTTGTTTGGGGGGAAAGTATGGGTTAAAACGGGGGTGAACCGTTTTAACATGTGATCCGCTATAACCCGACCAGATTCAACCAAACTCATTTCGACACGTTTGATATTCAGATTCTAATGGGTTCCGATTCATGATTACCCGCTCCAACTCAACCCATACTAGGGTTGACAAAAGTCCCGTTTTTCCCGATTCTTCCCGATGTCCGACCCGATCCCGTCCCAATATTTCCCGATCCTGATTTTGTCGAAAATTTTCCCATCCCGACTTATTTCGGGACGGGATTCGGGATAATTATCAATCCCGTCAGGATTCCCGAATCCCGACCCGTCCTGACTATTTTTTAAATTATTTTTTTATTTTTTATTTTTATTTATTTTTAATTTTTTATAAATATTGTGAGTGTTAAACATTGTCTATTTTGTGTTTGGTATAATTACTTAATGATGTTTCTTAAATTTATTTTCACATTGTTGTGTGTGTTTTTTTTTTGTCTATCACGTTTCTGCACTTAGTGTAGCTCCTCTCTTGTGAGTGAAGGGTGCATTTTATTCATAATGACAGATTTAGCAACACTCATCATTAAATAAATATTCAAGTATACTTGTAAATATACAGTCTGAAATCTTAATCATGATGGAGACATTTTAAAAATATTTTAGAGTCAGAAAATATTGTTCATAAATATTATAGTCGGGATTACGAGATTTTTATCTCCCGAATTGTCGGGTCCCGATATTTATCGAGAACGAGATCGGGAAGGAAATTGAAATCCCGAATTTTATCGGGACGGGACCGGGATGAGGGTTATCGGGACGAGTTCCAT
Source organism: Codonopsis lanceolata (assembly GCA_013146195.2). Classification (NCBI taxonomy): domain Eukaryota; kingdom Viridiplantae; phylum Streptophyta; class Magnoliopsida; order Asterales; family Campanulaceae; genus Codonopsis; species Codonopsis lanceolata. The sequence goes on along the minus strand of CM028381.1, from coordinate 11,984,328 downwards.
CCCGATTCCACCCCTAACCCATACATGACCCAACCAATAGTTTGTAGTATTTTTACAAGCTATATTATTAGTGACGTCTGATCAAATTTCTATACACCGTCAAATCAAAGTTGTCATTATTCTAAGTAATGACAACGGCATTCCAATTCATCACCAACTTGGTCATCTAACGGTTCCAAAACTAAAGTTTATAATGGGGTATACTTAATACAGCACTTATAAAATATCTAATACAACACTTTTTGTTATAAAAATACTATATTACCCTTAACAAAAAAAATTTAAAACATTGGGATTGGTTTGGGAGCAGTCCTAAATTAAAAAAAAAAATTTAGGTATTGGGATTGGTTTAGCAACAGTCCCAAACCAAAAAAAAATTTTTTTTTGGACATTAGGACTGGTTTGGCGGCAGTCCCAAACAAAAAAAAAATGTTTGGGCATTAGGACTGGTTTCAGAGCAGTCCAAACAAAAAAAAAATTTGGACTTTTGGACTGGTTTTGAGAGTCCCAAACAAAAATTTTTTTTTGGACTTTGGGGTTTCGGAGCGGTCCAAAAATAATTTTTGGGTGGTTTCGATCCCAAACAAAAAAAAATTACTTTTTTTTTTCATTTACTCATAAAATGGTAAAGGGCAATTTGGTCTACTTTTTTAAAACAGTGTTGTATTAAGTATTTTATAGGTGTTGTATTAAGTATCCCTGATAAGAATATCACAAGCTCGATCTCCTAATTATGGGGTGGCAATGACTGACACGATACGATAGCATGAACCAGCACGACACGATTATAAAATATGATTACAGAGACAAATAACACGATAAGACTGACACGACACGACACGTAAGTTACGAAATTATTAATATATTCAAAATAATATTTATTGTTATATTAATAATTAAATAAAGTAGATAAGATGAAAATACGGCCGTAATATATCCTTTGGATTTTTCCCATTTTATGCCCGGTGGAAATGCACAAGAGGTGGACAGGAAAGGGTCAAGAACCAATACTCCAAGTGCACGACCGATTTGCCAAGTGATATAAGTAGCATTTTTTTAAAACACAAAAAATACAGCTGTTGAACCCCCAGAAAACAATATGAATGTTGCAGTGTTTGAATATGTTTGTCAGCTTAAGCATGGAAAAAGAATATGTTCATATTTATAGCTGTAATAATTACAAATCCAAGCTTTAATTTTGTCAGTATCCGCCATATATCTAGTTGTCACATACAAATTATAATATCAAAAATTAAAATTTTAATATATTCATTTTCATGTTAATTATGATCCCAGTTCCAATCCCAATCATGATATAGCTAGAAAGATACTTCTTGAGAGATCACCACACCTTCACATTGGCCTGCATGCATCGTTGTTAACGGCTTCGACATCTCACAAATTAGTGCTTCACTATCTATCACATACGCAGATTGAGATTTTTTTTTCAATGGGGGCACAAATTTAATTATATTTTTTTTATAATACAAAGCTTATAAATTATAATTGTGTTGAAAAATTGTAATAAATGTGAGTATAATTATGCAACTTTCGGCATAATTTTCTTCATGGCTCGTTTGTCTAATGATAAGGTTAATAGTGGAAGGTAAAAACTTAGGAAATACATTCTTACGAGTATTTTTTATAAAACAAATATTTTTGACCCGATCTACTGTGTGTTAATGAGGTGAACTGTGAGAAAGTGAGGCTCCGTCTTACGGATTTGGATCACTAGATCTGTGAGAATATCATTATCATATATTTATCTGTCTAAATTAGTGTTTGAATAAATGAGAAACTAATATTTAAAATATAATGCTCGAATTTGTTAGAAAATATTAGTCTTGGACTTTCGGGCTAAGATATGTACCTTGGAAACTAAAAAAATTATAACTTGGTTTTGAGAGTTTTATCTCTATTATGGTCCTAACCCGATCTGAGGATTAGTCTCGGACTTTGAACATAGGGATACCTCGAGAAAACTAAGAAAAATAAAAAATTGCATATTAACTTACACTCTAGCTTGTCATGTGCCAAATTTGTCATTAATTATGTCATTTGGTGTTGGGCAGTATAACTCAATTATCCGAATGGACCATTTGACTATGTTAGTGTGTAGGACTTGGTTTGAGCTTAAAGAGGGAACAATGGCGTAGCCTCCGTGGTACAAACTTTTGGAGATATCGCAATAGAGCAGTTGCGGAGGACGTGGAGACGTGAGCGTGCATGTTGGCGCAAACGACGGCTGACGCAAGTGCATTGGTTTCGGGTGTCGTCTCAGTACTTGGAGCGATCGCTTGGATCGACCTCGTGATCCCTTAGGAGACTTCACATAAGATGGGGTGATCGCGTGGAGTGACTGCAACAATTTGGGTGAGCCTTCCAGTTTTTGGCCCTTCGCGAATTGGCGTATACACGTGAGCGAGGGCGTCGGAGTCAAGGTGGTCATGCTATAGTACATGGAGCGACCACGCAACACCGTTTGCTGTGTTTTCTAGTTACTTTATTCGTGTATATAATTAGAGTTTGGTCTTATATTATATATAAGTGTAACCCTAAAACCAATATTAAGGTTGACAATTATAAAAATTCATCAAGTCTTTTTGACAATCTCTCTCTTCTTGCTCAATTATATTTGCTATTATCAATTGTTTCCGTTGCTGCAAAACATTTGTATATAAAAACATAAATATATATATATATATATATATATATGTGTGTGTGTGTATATATAATATTGAATTGCTGAAAAGTTAATTTTTAGACAACCGTACTCATATAAAGTATTGGAAGTTGGTTTTGCATGGAATGAGACATGGCCTTCAACTTCAACCAGAAAATACAGGCCCTAACTTACAAAGCTTACCTTTAAAGTATCAAATGGTCAGCCATGGTTGATCAAATATATACTATACTATATTTCAGAATCAAGCATTCATTATTCTCTCAACTTCTTTTCTAGAAGACTAGAAACAAATACGTATATATATTCTAATTTTTCATTACATTTTTCTATTATAAATAAAAGCTGATCATATTATATATATATATATAGGAGCATAAATGAGTGGAGTCAAGCTTGACTCAATATTTTCACGAAAGTACTAAACTGAATTGAGCTTTAACTGAGATTAATCTGGCCCATTATTTAGTTGTAAACTTGTAATCGAGTCATTGGAATTATAAATGAACATGGAACGTACAGTTGTCTAATCTCGTATTCATCTGAGCATACGCTAATCCGCTGGTCAGTCAATTAAGTACGTAAACCTCGTACTTAATTACTTTAACAAAATCGATCGTAAGTAATCTCTTGATTAGATTTGTTACATTAAAAACTTGATTAATAATGGTTAAGCAGTTTGTATTGATTCCACATGTCACCATATAAGCCTCTAATCCTAATTTTTGGCTTCTTTTTTGCAACATCATAGGTTGACTTTCTGCATACATTTTTAGTTAAGTACTGTAAATGATTTTTGGTCACTGTTATATAGATCACAGGAAAACAACACTTAGATCTGACTGATCTTTTAATTAAGAAACTTTAATTACATTAGAATCGCATCGTCTCGGGGGTTGATCCACGTGTACTGAAGAGCGGTAATGATCTTGTTAATCGTAACAAAAAGAGACAAAGAGAGTAAAATTGGCTTTTTGGATATCTAATCATAGTTAATTAGTCACTACTAATTACTAAGTTAATCATTTTAATAAATTTTATCTGAGAATGCATTAATTTAAACAATTAGGTAGAAATTAAGATTTAATTAAGAATGTAGGTTTTATACTAATCTTGTCATATGATTGCATGCAATGAATGGATCAAACAAGTCTATCTAGAAATAGAAAACAGCGTACGCAGACATCTTGTCTGGGGTGATCGGGTCAAACAAATATTCAAAGAGAGGTCAACACACACACCCACGGCATAAATCATAATTATGCAGTGACAAACAACTAAAACCAGGCATGGGCGACAAATAGAAGAACCCTAACTCTAATCTTATCCTAAAAAATAAAATGTGACTGATATATGATAATGAAAATCCAGATTTGAAATTATAATTACAAAAAAAAAATCTATCAATTGAATTTTTTTTCCCAACACATGTGGATCAAAAAAATTATGAATTTTTTATGTGACTAATACTCCATCTGTTCCGGGTAAAAAGTTCATTATTATATGTTGGGATGTTTCACTTTACAAAAATTAAGGCATAAAAGTATCATTTTATTATTAATGAGCTACTAAAAATATCATTTTCTTAAAAAAAAAAATTGACTTTCAAATGAGGACTCTTTGCCAGAAATGGGGGAGTACATGATAAGAAAAATCCAGATTTAAAATTATAATGATTAAATTAAACATCTAATTATATGCAAAGTGTATTTGGTTCACTTAAATGGATTAGAAATCTATCATTTTTTATTTTATATTATGATAATACTTTTATTTATTCGTTCCAAAAAATCGTCCCGTACGTTTCTAAACTTTTATGTTTTAGAAATTTTATTATCGGTTAGCCTTTCTTTTTCTTTATACTTTAATTATGATAACATACACAATGACTTTAATGAAAATTATAAGAATGCCTTTATATTTTATTAGTTTTCTCCAGTATTATTTTTTCTCTACTCTTATAATTTTTATTCATTCATTTTGGTTGATTTTAATTTATTTAATATATATGTTCGTGCGTTTAACGTAATTGTGTAAAACTAGTATAGAATAAAGGAAGAAGAAGATAATGTTTACATCCTCCGTCCCTAAATAATCGTCCTAGTTGACCCGGCGCACAGTTTAAGAAAAAACAATTTACTTGATTATTTATATTGGTTTAATGTGTAGTTTCTTTTAAAGTATATGTGTATGTGGCTCATAATTAAAGTAGAGTGAAAAAGGAAGGATAAAGTGGTAAAAGTGATGTTCTAAAGAAGTAAATTTCAAACTGGACAATTATTTTAAGACGGACGAAAAAAGAAAAGATGATGATAATTTAGGGACAGAGAAAATATACGTTTATTTAACACCCCCCCCCCCACACACACACACAAAGTACACCAAAAATTGTCACGCTAATCTAGCAAATAGATCAAGGGAATCACCATTAGCACTACACTTTTCGATGAAGCCCGCAATAGCACTATATATATATATATATATATATATATATATATATATATATAATTCTCAAGACGGGTAGGACACAAGAATAATAAAGTTTTTCTTACCAAAATTTTAATGCAACTTCATTTACTTGAACCTGTAAATGTGGTATGTGGTTAAGTTAGGACAACTGTAGACAATACTGAAGTCAGTAATGTGGCTAATCCTCAAGCCAATAACGTGCACAGATCAAACAAGATGAAAACAGATTTGCAACGATTCTACATTGCTATCAAACTACCATGTGTGGATGTATGGAGATGATTTCCACCTCCAGTTAAGCTAGTTTTGTAGATTATCTAAAGGCAATTTTGTAACTGTTTGTTGGTTTTTGTTTTAGATATTTCTTTGCCAGGCTGTAAGTTAGTTATTTCAAGTTTGTTAGTGGAGGTTGAGAGTGGAAATTGTAACTATATAGCAGGAGTTGATACTCCATTTTCTGTAACAAATACACGACTCATGAATGAAAGAGATTTTCCCTCCAAAACCTTCACTACACTGTTCGATCTTCAATCTTTCATTTCCAAAGTTTACATGGTATCAGAGCATCTCGATCCAACCTATTGATCAATGCTCTATGTCCTTTTCATTTTGAAGCTCGTTTGAATCCATCGATTCTCATACTTTCAGAATCCTTATTATCGAATCCTATTCGATTGTTTCTGATCGAATTTCACATTCAATCTATCTCATGGCTGATGCAAGTAATTCAGAGCAGAATACCTCTTCCAATTGAGCAAGAGAAGGAACCAGAACATCTACTTCAATGGAAATTTCCATAGATTCGAACATGCATCCACTGTACATTCATAACAATGATCATCCAGGTTTGGTTCTAATCTCGATAAAACTCACTGGTAGTGACAACTATAGTGCTTGGTCTAGGTCCATGCAGATTTCCTTATCTGCTAAGAACAAATCTTCCTTAATCAGTGGTAATTACCCTATCCCTGAAACCACTTCTGTTCTATACCCATTTTGGGCAAAAGCCAATGATATGGTAATTTCATGGATTTTCAATGTGGTTTCAGAAGAAATTAGTAATAGCCTGAGGTTTATTTTTTCTGCATTTGTAGTTTGGACTGAATTAAATGAGAGGCATTCTAATATTGATGGACATAGGGCTTTCCAATTAGAAAAGGATTTGCACAGGCTAGAACAAAGGGATGGATCTATTGAGGCTTACTATCATAAGATGAAGGGATTATGGGATGAAAGTGTTGCTCTAGACACCATTACAGCTTGTACTTGTAACAGCTGTATGTGTGGTGCTGTCAAAGCACAAGAACTTAGAGAGCAAAGAAAGAAACTCATGCAATTTCTTATGGGATTGCATGATAGTTATGCCAATATCAGAGGTCAAATTTTAAGAATGAAACTTTTGCCTAGCATTGAAGAGGCATATTACATGGTACAACAAGAAGAATCATTGAAGATAGGGTATATTACTGATCATAATATTGTGGTTGCTAACATGACCAAGACTAGTCAAGAAACTGAATTAAAATTGGCTGCAAATTATACAACAAATTTTAGATCCACTGATAGGTCTTCTTCTGGACATGGGAATAAAGCCAATTATGTGAAGGCACCTTTTAAAAAGGGAATCATTTGTAACTATTGCAATAAAGAAGGTCATGTTAAGTCTGAGTGTTTCAAATTACATGGATTCCCAGTGGGACATCCAGCTTATTCTATGAACAACCAGAAGCAGTTCAAAGGTTCTGGAGATGGACACAAAGGCCAGAATATTGGGAATGTGGGAGCTAAGGCAATGCAAGTACAAGGTAAAATTACAAATGAGAGGACTCAATCAGAAATTGAGCAATTAAAGACACAACTAGGCCAAGTCATGTCTTTGTTAAAAGGAAAAGATCATCCAGAAGATCATCTTGTTCCTTCCACTTTCACTTCAGGTTTCAATATTCCTTTGGCAGGTATGGGTACTTCTAATTGTTGTCATGATAAGTTTATATCCTCAATTCAAGGTATTAATGTCTGGGTAGTAGATTCAGGTGCTACTGACCATGTTTACATCTCTATTCAGCTTATGCATTCTGTAGTTTCATTGCACACACCCATTATTCTATCCCTTCCCAATGGAAATCATGCCACTGTCACACAGAAAGGGTCAGTTAATGTGACATCTGATTTTGTTTTACATGATGTCTTATAATATGTTCCTGGTTTCAAGTTCAATCTTTTATCAGTTTCCAAGTTGTTTTCTAATACCTCATACTTAGTTTCATTCACCAATTCTAAGTGCATCTTCCAGGACCAGATGAAGAAGGTCATCACCACTGGTGATCTTCATGGAGGATTGTTTTTACTGCAAGGACAAGCCTCCACATTCATTCCCACTATGCCCAATTTGGTTGGATCAGCAGCAGCCATGCCCAACCTGGACATTTCTGAGCTCTGGCACAGAAGATTGGGCCACTCTTCTCTCCACACTTTGAAGAAAATCCCTCAATTGTCTCATGTTTTTCATTCCAAGACAATAAATCATGAATGTATTTCTTTTGTTACATACGTCCTCTTGCCAAACAACATAAACTGCCTTTTCAAAATAGTGTTTCTCATGCTTCTAAGTGTTTTGATTCGATTCATTGTGACCTATGGGGTCCTTACAAAATACCTACTATGCAAGGTTGTAGATATTTTCTTACAATTGTGGATGACTGTTCCAGATGTGTATGGACCTTTTTACTTCCTACAAAGTTCCATGTATTCAAAGTCTTGCAGGATTTTATTGCTTATGTTCAGAATCATTTTCAATCCACAGTTAAGACAGTTAAATCCATTAGAACAGATCATGGTTCTGAGTTTTTCAATCAAGAACTTACTCCTTTTCTAGCCAAACTAGGAATATCCCACCAGTCTTCATGTACCTACACACCACAACAAAATGGTATTGTGGAAAAAAACACAAACAACTTCTTGAAATGGCTAGAGCACTGGGGTTTCAAGCCTGTCTACCAAAACACTTTTGGGGTTACTGTCTTCTCACAGCTACTTATTTGATAAACAGATTGCCTACTAGTGCCACAGATTTTAAGATCCCTCATGAACTCCTATTCAATAGTCCAGTTAACTACATTGATCTCAAAAAGCTTTGGGTGCCTATGTTTTGCCTCTATACATGGTTCTGATAAATTTGAACCTAGGGCCATCAAATCAGTCTTTCTTGGCTATCCTCATGGATAGAAGGGATATATTTTATATGATCTTACTTCAAAGAAATTTTTCATAAGTAGGCATGTTGTCTTTCATGAACATATTTTCCCTTTTTCTTCCATTTCTTCTCCTATTCTTTCAGATTCCACTTCCTTACCTTGGCCTGTTGATGATCCTCCTCCTGTCTATCATACTTGTCCTTCAACCTCTTCTCCTCAAGTTCATCCTTCTCCTCAAATTTCTGCATAGGCCCCTTCTCCAACTTCTATATCACCTCAGGTCTCTTCCTCTCCTCAAATACCTGAACAAGATTCTCAAATTCCTCCTCCAGTCCCTCTTAGGAAGTCTTCTAGAGTCTCCATTCCTCTTGTTATGTTTAAGGACTATGTCTCTCCCTTCTCTAAACATCACATCAATCACTTCACCACTTATCATCATTTTGATTCTTCACATCTTCACTTTGTTAATGCTCTACATGGTAATGTAGAGCCTGCATCTTATAATCAGGCTATTAAACACCAATATTGGATTGATGCCATGAATAAGGAATTGACAGCTTTAGAAGCTAATCATACTTGGGAACTGGTTCCATTACCTCCTGGCAAGAATACTATAGGTTGTAAATGGGTATATAAGGTTAAGTATAATTCAGATGGAAGTGTTGAAAGATACCAGGTCAGATTAGTAGCCAAAGGGTACACACAATCTGAGGGCATAGACTATCATGAAACCTTTTCTCCTGTTGCAAAAATGGTCCTACTTTCAATTGCAGCTGCCAATGGTTGGGATGTTCATTAATTGGATGTTAACAATGCTTTTCTACATGGGGATCTTCATGAAGAAGTCTACATGTCTGTGCCCCAAGGATTTTCTTTGCCAAAGGATCCAGGACTAGTTTGTCGACTCAAGAAGTCACTGTATGGTCTAAAACAGGCTTCTAGACAGTGGTTTGCAAAACTTACAAATTCTTTAGTGAACATTGGTTTTGTTCAATCTCATGCAGACTATTCTATGTTTACCATGAAGAAAAATGACAAGTTTACTGCCCTTCTAGTTTATGTTGATGATATCATCATCACAGGGAATGATCCTACTGCTATCCAGTCTTTAAAGCAATTTCTTGACTCTCAATTTAGTATCAAGGATCTTGGTTTCATCAAATATTACTTGGGCATTGAAGTGACAAGGTCTGCTCATGGATTTCACCTCAGCCAAAGAAAGTATGTGCTAGATCTGATAGATGCTGCAGGATTAACAGAAGCAAAACCCTTGACCATTCCTTTGGATCCTAATACTAAGTTGTTGGCCTCTTAAAGGACTCCTCTCCCAGATCCCAGTCTCTATAGACAGTTGGTTGGTAAGTTGTTGTTCCTCACCATTACTAGGCCAGATGTGGCTTTTGCTGCTCACACTTTGAGTCAGTTTGTACATGCTCCATCTGATCTGCATATGAAAGCTTTGCTTAGGGTTCTGAGATACCTCAAAGCTTGTCCAGGACAGGGCCTTTTTCTATCATTCACTAATGACTTCAATCTTACAGCCTATTGTGATAGTGATTGGGCAGGGAACCCTAATGATAGGAAATCTGTCATAGGATTTTGCATATTTCTTGGGAATTCTCTTATTTCCTAGCTATCCAAAAAGCAGTCTGTCACAGCCAGGTCCTCTGCTAAAGCTGAGTATAGAGCTCTTGTTACTGTTAGTTGTGAAATTCTATGGGTTCATGCTCTCTTGAAAGACTTGCAGATCTGTCTACCGCTTCAGTTCTTGTGATAATTTAGCTTGATTGATATAGCCTCTAATCCAGTTTATCATGCTTGATTGTTATTTTGTACGTGAGAAGGTCCAGCAAGGTTTAATACATCCTCAGTACATCCTTTCCAAATTCCAGATGGCTGATATATTCACCAAATCTTTGGGGAAAGTTTCCCATTGGTTTCTGATATCCAAGTTGAAAGTTCTTAGTGCTTTCCCACTTTCAACTTGTGGGGGGAGTGTAGACAATACTGAAGTCAGTAATGTGGCTAATCCTCAAGCCAATAACGTGCATAGATCAAACAAGATGAAGACAGATTTGCAACGATTCTACAATGCTATCAAACTACCATGTGTGGATGTATGGAGATGATTTCCACCTCCAGTTAAGCTAGTTTTGTAGATTATCTAAGGGCACTTTTGTAACTGTTTGTTGGTGTTTGTTTTAGATATTTCTTTGCCAGGCTATAAGTTAGTTATTCAAGTTTGTTAGTGGAGTTGAGAGTGGAAATTGTAACTATATAGCAGGAGTTGATACTCCATTTTCTGTAACAAATACACGACTCATGAATGAAAGAGATTTTCCCTCCAAAACCTTCACCACACTGTTCGATCTTCAATCTTTCATTTCCAAAGTTTACAACAACTTATGCCGGTCAATTGTTTATATATATATATATATATATATATATATATATATATATATATATATATATATATATGTGTGTGTGTGTGTGTGTGTGTGTGTGTGTGTGTGTGTGTATAGCTTTTGGTATAAGCAAAATAAAGTGTCGATGAAGTTTTATAGTTGAAAGTGGAGAGTTAAAAGCAACTTTGTTTGTTTGTTAATTATTGTAGGTAATTAAGATGAGTTTTTGTTGGAGCTAGAACGAATTCTATAGCATCTAGCTTTTATTTATTTATTTATTTTAGAACATTACACTTAATTACAAGTGTGTGTGTGTGTTCAATCAAAATAAGATTGTATTTGTGGAAACCAACTTTAGATTCTGGTTTACTATTTTAATTTTACATTGTAATTTTTTTATAATTTAAGACGGTCTTCAAATATTGCTTAAACACAGTCAAAATGAAAGATAGAAAGCGAAATCTAACAAACACACTATTTTCTTACTATAATAATTATATATAGCCGCCCTTGACAATTTAAAAAAAAATATTTATCATGCTTTAAATAGGCTTCCATCTTTTGGAATCTATTTTGAAAGGACAGAGCCATCGTTTTATCTGTATATTCATAGAGCAACCACAACAAGTTGCAAAAAGATTCAGTCTTTACAAGTTAATTAGTTAGCAAAGGTGAGGAAAAGGATCCAAGGGTAAGTCAATGTATATTGGTATCTAGCTAGGTTTGATCTTCTTTTTTTTAGAGTTTTTCGATTTTCTTTCCAATATTTTCAATGTATATAGTGTGTGATTCGATCTCTTGAGTTGGTGCATATGATTCTCCTTCTTAACCACACGACCGGGTTTGGCGAAAATATATTGACAATGGAGTATATCTATCAGTCATGCATGCATGTAGTCTTCTTCATCTCTTACCTAAGATTTTCTTCGACTGATCGACAAAGTTCGCGTTTAGTTCAGTCTGTCTATTAGTGTATATGGTTTTCCAAATTGATAATATATGCAGTTTCCAAAATGTGAAGAAGAAATCTTTGGACAAGTTTCTTAATGTACTATATATAATGGTTATATTACCATGCATGGGAAAGCTATAGGAGATTCATTTGTGTAACTTACTTTAACAGGTTACAACTCAAGAAGGCTGCAGCCATTTTTGTCTGATAAAATCGAGAAATTATAGTATCAAATTCCTGGGAATTGAATGAAGAACGCGATCCTACCATCAGTTTCTTCTCAGCTCCATGGCTTTGGTAATATATATAACACTATATATGATCTGGATTAACATATGCATTTATACGAAGTCATAAATTTTTCTGACGAGCAAATTTCTTATGTTAATTACTTTCAGGAAGCATGAGTCAGTCCATCTACGAGGTTCCTGCACAAATAGACGGCACATTGTATGTCTCCATATATCTTCTTCTTCTCTTACGCAACATATATAAACATTAATTGGAATGAGAATATTTAACTGATGGGATCGATGGGTACAGTCCTAGAATGTTTTTCAAAGCAACGAGAAAAATTTGCAGGACGAAAGGTTACTAACGACGCTTATAGACTTATAGTTGTCACTTGTCACACTCACGATCAATCAATAATCATACGTCGAGTTGTGTCATAGCTAAGAATCGAAAATGAAACGAGATAAATTTTATTAACTTGCGTACGTAGATCCAGTTGAATAATTGACAATAAGTCTCTTTCAATGTTTTCTATGGAAACAGCTTCAACTATATGGATTCAAATTTGTATAACAATCAATATGATTTCGCTATTCCTCCTCAATTCCCTATGGACTATCAATCAGGTAATTTCACTTCTCCTTATTTAATTTTCACACTATTTTCTTAATTTCATATTAACTCCTACGTATATAAATTTTCATCTTTTAAGTTAATTGTTATATGTAAATGTATATATTAATGCTGATAAATATATATTTTTTATTGACAGGGCTGTCCACAATAATGACAATGAAAAGATTAGATTGCCCCTACGACGACGGAGCTGTAGGTTATCCAACATGTACCTCCACCACTACCACCTATGATGATATGGATAATCCACTGCAGCCATTGCCCTTTACAAATAAGCTTTCGGTTCCACTACGTTTAGATGTACGTTGATCCATTAATTCACTGTATGTGTATGTACGTGCGCGCCCTAGTAGGTCTCGTAATTGGGTGTGTTGGGTATGAGTGAGTTTGGGTCAAAATGAGTGAATCCATTAAAACTCAAATATCAAACTTGTCAAATGAGTTGTGTTGGATCAAGTTGTGTTAATCTCGTCTTAACCCGAATTTTCTCTAAAAATTCATTGAATTATAGAGTAAAAACTAGCATGTCGAAATGAGAAGCGGTTTGACGCGCTTTAACCCGACCTGTCAATATTTTGTTTAAATGGGCTACCCATTTCGGGTAAAGAGTCTCCATTTGAAAATCAATTTTTTAAGAAAATGATATTTTTAGTAGTCAATTAGTAATAAAATGACACTTTCGTATCTTAATTTTTTAAAATTGGAACGGAGAGAGTATAAAACACGACACTTATAGGAACAGAGGGAGTGTGAAGTTTGTCAACATGCATAAACTATTAGTCAAATGCTCAATCCATTTCAGAACTCCCTTTTGTCTACTGCAACATCCTTTTCTTCTTCATTTTGTTTGTTTTCTTGGTTGAATTTCAAAACTGAATTATTATATGGTTTTTTAGGACACTGATGAAGCCACAAAAAACCCAAGAAAACGACCAATTGAGGCAACTAAAGAGGATTCTAAGATAAGGGTTAGCAACAACAAGATTGTCTTAAACCAGACAAACAAGAAAATGGCACATCAAGAACAACAGCCTAGTCAAGACAAGAAGAAGCAAGAAGCATTTGATCATATCTCAAGACAAAAAGTATGTATCTACATTCATTTCTAATCATTCAATCTTAACTCTTTGTCACAATAATAGGTCTCCTATAATACCGTCTTATGGATCTTAATTCGTAAGACAGAGCATCACTCTCTCACAGCTTAACCACCAGCACACACGGTAGATTGGGTAAAGAAGATCCGTCTTACATAAGATATCCGTAAGACCATATTACCCAAGTTTTTGCCTCGTCATAAACACAGGTTTAAGAACTCACTAAAAAGTAAGAACCTCGTTACTAGAACAACCATTTCTGTTTTTGTTTGTCTCGAAAAAATGGTCACGTTACAGAATTTTAACCAATAAACTACCATTACTAACCTTTTGCTGCGACTATTAGGCGCCTGTGAGAAGAAGCCAAAAGCTAAGTGACAAAATTACAGCTCTCCAGAAGTTGGTTTCTCCTTATGGCAAGGTGAGATGAGAGCTGCCTGCTAACTCCAACCATATTGTTAGTTCTTTCTATTTTCATCACTTCCCAGCACCTAACTAATTCTCTGTGTTTTGATGAAATTATAATTTCTAGACCGACACGGCATCAGTACTTGAAGAGGCTTCCATTTCTATCAACCTCCTTCAACAACAAATTCAGGTAAATGCATAGTTAGTGAGTGAGTGTGTGTGTGTGTGTGTGTGTGTGTGTGTGTGTTTATGTGTGTGTGTGTGATCAAATTCACTAACAATAGTTATTGGTCATCTTTGTGAACAGAATTTAGTCAACTTGAAGTTGAGCTCCTCATCTATCAACACTGAACCTCTTCAATATCAGAAGCCACACGACTTGCGAAACAGAGGGCTGTGCTTGGTTCCAGTATCATTTACACAAAGACTGACAGAACCAGAACGGTTTACTCAACGACCTACCTCTAGGAATCATGCAATGCCCAGAAATTTTTGATACTTTGAATTTTCGAGTCCTTGCATAACTAGACTAACCCGTAATTCTCATGTCTCCTTAGTGTATGATTGAATTTTGTTCCAAGTTCTATGACCATATAAATAGCGAAGGAAACATTTTGGCACCAAGAATGTAAGACATATTTTGACTCTTAGGAGGATTGGAGAGAAGCATCTATGACAGTGACATAAGCAAAACTACACCAGCATCACATGTTTACTTGGTTGAAATCACAGAAATCTGATTCACTATTCGTACTTGGAATCATTAAGTTCTTGACAAAGGCAAAACTTGAGGGCTAAGCTAAACAAGACGCTAATATTGTATCTAAGTGCTTTCCACGTTCTACAATTTATAAACATCTAAGATGGGTGAAGCGGATGTGTTCATTAAATTGCAAGTTCAGTTGGCTCGGATTCTAATAACATCAATGTCCACCTCAGTAGGATCTGTTGCTTGCAACTCTACCTGAATACCATCAAGCTCTCTCTTGAACCTGTCCTTCGAGCTTGCATAGATCATCTTGCTTCTTACTCTTGCTGCATCAGGAGACCTTCAGAGGAAAGTAATGGGACAATCATAATATGCAGGGTAAACACAAGCAACTACATAAATAGAACTCTAAAGGCAAAGAAACCATCAAAGCAAGAGATTTACCAAGCGATGAAGAAAATCCTGCTTTTTTGGCAATTTTCCTCGGTTACAAAGTCAAAATCATAAACAGCATATCGACACTCCTCAGCAGGGAGGTTTGCCATGAAATCCTCATAACTTTCAGCTGGTTCTCCAAGCTTCTCCACAATCACTTGCCTTTGCACAAAGAAGCATCCCATGCCGTGATTAGTCAGTGCCTTTGCACAAAGAAGCATCCCATGCCGTGATTATCTCCCAAGCCCGTGCCTCTGAGCGGTTAATTCCTCATCAGTTTCCCTCTTTTCCTTACCTAACGCTTATCCACCCAACCCAAGCCTTCGCCTAAATACAAGGAACAATTCATGTTCACTGCCATTAAATTTCCCAACGTCTAATCAAGGTTATAAACACTTTTTGGAAGGGACAGATCAAGTTCAGAAACTATAGATCTTGTCATGCAGAAATACACAAATTTTGTAGAAGTGAATTGAAAGCTTTCACCAAATCCCTGATTATGAGTGTAATACCCCAATCCCACATCGGGTAAATGTGAGACTTGAATGTGCTTTATATAGTGGTCACACACTACCGCTGGGCACCAACATCATCCATAAACTTTTGGGTCGGCTTGTGGTGGGCCTGATGACCCAAGCTTGCTTCAGTGCGCCCTTTCGGGCTCGAGGCGTTACAATGAGATTAAAGTTGAGATCAGATAAGATTTCCCAATAAAACAATATCGACTTCTATTTCCTTGTTAGGGGAGGGGGGCTCTGTGATGAAGACCAGATCACATATCCACATTTAGTGTGGAATCCAAACCATCAGAACTCAATAATCATGCATCATCAATGAATGCTTTTACGATTAATCGGCTGCACAAACTATGTTCAATTCACAATTCTCTACAATCAAACACTCGAAAATCAGGGAAAGGGCATGGAAAAAGAATCTCAACAACACAAGTCAATCACATCTGTCAAAAGATCATACACCATCACAAGCCCACTCAGCATTTATCAATAGTCACCACACACTCCACCCTTAATCTGACAGCCAATTTTAGCCGCTGAAAAATTGTGAGAGCTTGATCAGAAGCTTTGTAATCCTTGGAAAGAAAAAAAAATCTTTTTTTTTTTTTGGGGGGGTGGGAAGGAAAATTGCATAATGAATGATCCAAAACTACGAGATAATGGCTAAAGTTTCATGGTAGTTGATTTCTCATTATCACTGTATGTAAACTACTTCTTCGGAGTACCGCCTTCAACTTACGGCCACAAAGTTTGAGATTCTTGGTGCTCATTTTGGCACACAAAACTCACCATAAACTTCCATTTTATTTGAACAACTATGTTATGAAATTTACACTAAAACGTCATGGGATTCCTGCAATTGCATACATACCAAAAAAAAACATCACTTAGTCTGCTAGTGAATTGCTTTCATTGTTTCAAATGTCCGTACAAACATATAGATTCCATTAACATAGCACTCACACCTACGAGAGAGTGACACCAAAATTGGTTCAAATTCCCTAACCCCAGTCTCGATACAAACAAATACAGAGGTTTTACACAACAAGACGAAACATTCAAAGCTAAATTGATCACAATATAAAGGCCCACGCGACGCATTTTCAGCTTGTGCAACAAACTCGTACAACAAAAACAATAAGAGTTGTAAACTGACCATGTTTTCAAGATGAGATGCCGAGGAGAGGATGAAACTTTGATCGACAAAATCTAGGGCACCGCTGGAATGGAGAGAACGGCTTGTTGTCAGTTAGAAGAGCGGAGAGAGGTGATTCAAGACAATTTGCATGCCTTCTTTACTCCAGTTATGGAAATTATTTTCGCACCATTTTGACAATGGTGGTAACACCATCGCACCCTACATAACGCGAATTAGCCTTTTGTTTGTTTCAGGAAAAATCATAAGTCATAACATAAAAAGGTTTGTTCATTTTTCGGTATTTAGCATTTTTTGATAATCGGTAACTTTAGGAAATTATAGTTCGCATAAAAAAAATTCAAATCAATTAAAATTGAAGCTTTCTTTTCATGAAAATAACTTGTAGTTTCATTTTTCATAAGTAATTTTCTAAATTATCGAGCATCTCTCCGCCCCCTTCGACAATTAGACATATTTTCATACACACGGAATATGACACTCAACAAATAAATTATTTAAAAATATATATTGGTTTTTGGCACACTATTTATAAATTATAATTTTAATAAATATTTACTATCATCTAAAATTAGTGTCTATTATATAATTTAGGGACGTCCCAAATATTATCTATTTTATTTTTTAAAACGTTTTTTTCATATCAAGTATCAATTTTTTATTTGTATTTATGAAATTAAAAATAATGGATCTTATTGATTTGACACCACTAATGATAAATTGGGGTTACTAAAGTAAAATTACTTAAAGCTCAACTCTATCTTATATTCAATATGCGTATTAATATTATAATATATTTTTTATATTTATTCATACATTATTTTCCTCAACATTTTTCGTACGTTGGCCAAGCACCCAAAAATGCTTTCCAGCATATTTTCAATAGATTTACTAAATACTTGAAAATGTAATCTTTCTATTTTTAAAAAATCATTTTTCATAAATTATTTTTCGTGAAATAAACGAAGCTAAGATTATTTATTTTCAATGAAGAAATTGGAGGAGAATAATTTTTTTTAGGTTTCCTAAGGTAACCCTAGTAGCCCGACCGAGTATCTATATATATATAAAAGCAAGAAAGTATTCCTTTTCAGGAAAGTTCCCGCCAAAACCACATTTCCAAAATAAGAAAGTAATATTTGCAATTAGTCAGGGTTATAGATGTAATATTCTCAATTCAGTCCAAATCTAATACAAAACCGTGTAGCCCACATTAATATTTGCCCATTGTTTTGAGTTGTTTGACTAAACAGTGCTTAATTTACTAATAGAACAAATCATATACAGCCAAATTTTCAGCCATAAAGTGGCCTACATTGAAAAGACAACAGAAAAAAAATGCAAACAACTATAAAAGATACAATTTGTAAAGCTGATTGTATTGCTTCTGAAACTTCCAAGTTGGGATAACCAAGGGAAATTTTGCTGAAGTGACCTGCAACCAATGTCATAGGCTTAAAAAAGGTTAGCAATACAATCATTGTCAATTTGAAATAATTTTGTCCTCACAGTTTTGATCCTAACCGGCTGGAGCCCATTGAAGATTGGATAACCGAGGTAAACCTTCCACCAGATTTCCTCACAATTTGGAAAAAATTTTGCTGAAGTGACCTGCAACCAATGTCATAGGCTTAAAAAAGGTTAGCAATACAATCATAGTAAATTTGAAATAATTATGTCTTCACAGTTTTGATCCTAACCGGCTGGAGCCCATTGAAGATTGGATCAGATTTCCTCACAATTTGAAAATAAAACTGAATTGCCCTGCATGCAATTTCATTGGCTTTTAAAAAGTTTGCAATGTAATCATTACAAATTTGTAATTATTTTGACTTGAAAGATGTGATGCAAACCAGATGTATGCCAAGCTTAAACACTATAAATACACCTCTTACTTCCTTCCTCACCAACAATGGCTTCTGTGCATTCACGATTCAAAATACCCAGCAAATCTGAAAAAATTGCCTTTGTTTTTCAGTATGATACACGAGTTGAACCCATCGAAGATTGAATGGGTACTGAAGGTTCGACTAGCTCACATTTATAGTGTGCCAACTTTCAATGACAATTCTACAATTTACAGTTTAGAGTGCATCTTTCATGACAAGGAGGTAAACATGCATATTCCAGTTTCCTTTGAACACTGTTA
Source organism: Codonopsis lanceolata (assembly GCA_013146195.2). NCBI lineage: Eukaryota > Viridiplantae > Streptophyta > Magnoliopsida > Asterales > Campanulaceae > Codonopsis > Codonopsis lanceolata. The sequence continues at coordinate 11,965,286 of CM028381.1, read as the reverse complement.
ATTTCCTGATACGTTTTTTAATTCATTCACTTTCTTCTTGCAGGGTTCCAGAATTCACGCAACTATCAAGCAACAGCACGTAGGCAAATTCAAATCCACATTGAAACAAAATCATTTGTATGCCATTAAGGATTTTGTTGTTGCTGACAACATAATGAAGTTTAAAACAACAAATGAGAAGTATAAAATCATGTTTCTTGGCAAAACATTGGTGACAGAAATTTTTGATCAAAAATTCCCAGTTAATATTTTTGATATTAAGCCGTTTGGATATTTTTCCAACATAGATGAAGTTGATGAGTCACAGTTGATTGGTAAGTTCATTCTTGAAATCAGTTAATATTTATGAATTTATTACACAGCTTCTGATATATTTTGTTGTACAATATTGTGAAGATGTAATATGGAAGCTTACAGCAAGAAATTCACCACAACAAAAAGAGTTAGCGAGGCGACATGCAAAAATGATAGACATTGTGTTAGAAGATTCTGAGTTAAGTCAATTAAATCTATATATGTTATGATCAACCAATTTTATATTCCCATAATTAAAATATTGTATTTTTTATTTGTTGCAGTGGAAAACATTGGCATGCACATTGTGGGGAGAATATGTTGATATGCTAATGAATAAATTAGCTGAAATTGTTGATTTGTCATAATTCTCTCCAGAAATGTCGCGTTAGCAAAAGTTTCGCGATGTGGTTAGAATATCAAACACGTTCTATGTTAGCAAAG
>CM028381.1:11922155-11964448 GCA_013146195.2 Codonopsis lanceolata | reverse complement strand
AAACTTTTAGTGGACCAATTTAACAAGTATACAATATAAGGTTAATTATTAGACATTGGTACCAACACTGTGCTTATGTAATCTATTTATGTCTTAAATCGTAGGTTCGGACCGACGTGCGTAATAACATACCTTTAAGTACAAGCGATTTTGCGCTACAACACTATTTGAAGGGACACGCTTTTAAGTTCTTTACAAAAGAAATATATATTTTTTATGTTAGGCTTCCGCTTATTCTTGAATTTTACGTTCTTTCATTTGTCATGCCCGACCTCGTGTCGGTAGTTTCTTTGACTCCGTCGTTAGCCTTTGTTGACTATCTTCGTTATGATTTCGTTTTTACAAATTTCATGCTTAAACTTGTTTACGTGAAATACTCTTTGCTATCAAAAAATCTACTTCGTGTTTGTCAACTTATCGACATACTCCTTTGTATTGAAAAAAATGATTTGCAGTACAAGCATTGTTTTGATAGTAGTACATTTATAGTACTATATATCTATGTTTTGAAAATATTATGATCACTAAGTATGAACAACCTGTCACGGGGACTACGTGACAAACAATGAAATAAATTAAATTGCACCACTTGGCCCGTGAGTGCGGTAATCCGGACATATCATAATAATGTACCCTTAGGGGGATTCGTGTACCCTTCTGGGGACTTATGTACCCTACGGGGGATTTGTGTACCCTTCGGGGGATTTGGTTCTTGATCAATAGACTCTTACATGATCTTATTAAATGTATTTGATCTTCGGTCGTTACTAGCAAGTATGGAACAGTTAGTAACGACAAACTTGTTTGATCCACACTTAGATTTGCTTGAACTCTCCATTTAAAAAGAGTTTTTTAATCGTTCGATACCTATCTTTTGATTTTTCAAGTTATCAAATGTCTAAACTATGTTCTACATATAACACGATTATTTTTTGAGTCACCCCTCCTTAGAAACCGGAGGGGCGACATATGATCTTACTGAGCTTTGTTCGCTCACCCTTCACATCACTCTTTTTCCAGGTCGGAATTAAAGACTAAGCTTGAGGTAGAGGATACCAATGAAGAAATCAAAGCTTTTAGGACGTACCTTTATGATTTGGAATTTAATAGAGACGTAGTTAAATTAGTAGACTTTTGTTTCGTAATTTATTTTGGATGATTGTATTTTAATTGGAGACTTTTGTAGTTTTTGTTGGATGTCGTTTCAATTCAGTCTTTACTTAAGTTTAAATTTGTAGTGACGTGACCAGATGTGGGTCTAAAAGATCGAACCCGAGTTTGGGGCGTTACACTCTCCCTTTGCCCAAGTAACTTCGTAGGAGTGTCATTTTTTTATTCTTAAACTAAGAGTGTGATATTTACAATTATCTATATAATTTTAAAAAGAAATAAACTCAAGGAGTTTGAGGTGTACTTGTGATTTAGGATAATACGGGAGGATGATAAGCGTTTTTTACTCTCAATCTTCTATCTTACTAGTTATAGAGTTTATGTTCCACACCGGTGCAATTAGACTTTGAGATTAGCTGTTACATTTCAGGAGTATTTTTATCAAAATTAATCATTATAAATATAGGCAATCTTGAATTTTAAATCTATACCAAGGAAGTAATGTATATGCTGAATAATACTATCCAAAATAGGCTCATGCATTGACATTTGTGTTTTAGATGACTTCTCTTTGCTCTTGAAGCAATCGATACTTTTAGTTTTGAAGGAGTGATTCTATTATTAATTGTTGGGGCGGGGTGAGATCATATATATGCGAAAGTAGCTTCATGAAAGAGACTGCATGTCTTATTTGTTTTCCCTCATTGATAATGAGTGGTTGATACCTGCGAATGCATTCACACATCTTATTTAAAGTTGAAGACTCTCATTGATAGGAATATGAATTTCTAGCATTCTTTCCAAGCCAAAAGAATGTGGCATTTACTATATTCTTACCAAGTCTAAAAATTAAAGCCAAAAGAGAGCACCATCCTCTCTTCTAGAACTAAGTGAATTTAGCTAATAATTCAAGCCTTAGAATCGTATCTTACATTGGTTAGAAAGTGATATTAGTTTTAATTGTAGTATTATATATATTTTATGTCTCTTACCAATAAAAGAGATTAAATTTCTATAACCATTGAAGAGTTTAATACCTTATATCATTGACCTAACACACGGATTAAGAAAAAATAATTGATTTGACTATTAATATTGGTATAATGTGTAGTTTACCTTAAAACTCATGTTATGTAATCCATAAGTAAAGTAGAGAGAAAAAGTAAAGGTAAAATAGTAAAAATGTTATATTAAAAAAAATAATCAAACAAGACAATTTTTTTGGAACAAACAAAAAATGAAAACAAGATAATATTTTTGGGACAGATGGAGTAGTTATTATTATTATTAATAAATAAAATTAATAGGTATTGAAATCCCAATCATAATGCTTATAATTCAAAAAGTTACAATTGTTAGAATGCTAAAGCTGAAGATTTAACAAATGTATATAAGGTGTCACAATCTAAGACATACTCATTAACTAATTTGTAAATTAGACATAGAGGTGAAATGAATTATAATATCAATTTATGAATTATAAATTTCAACCAAACAAAACTTGAATGGAGATGTGCACAAAAATATTAGGCTAAAAAAGATAGCCAAAATAGTACTCCAATAACATATGTAGAAGATTGGTTAAAGCCCATTCCTAAAAGATGGGCCCGATCCTAATAAGATACAAAAGCCCAACATGTGAAGATGGTCTGATATTATGAAGGAGGAAACTTCATCCTTTAGAAGGAAGTTTAGCCTTCTCCCAGCAAACAGAAAACTACTTCCTCCTTGACTTCATTTTCCTCTCTCCCTTATGGTTATAGACATATACACCACCTCCATTTTATCTCTTTCTCATATATACATCACATAGACAGATTATCATATCGAAGAGTTATGGCAGGGACATCCTCGCCCGCTCACGCTGCTTCATTTTGCAGATATTAACGCTAGATATCTAACCACCACCACCACCGTCGGATGACGGCTCTAATACGGCGTCCCTTTTGGCATCCCCGACCCGTTGATTTTTTGGCATCATCAAATGGTAAATTCATTGTTGAATATTTATTTTATAAATTGTGTACGTATCTTAATGATTGTACAACACTAGATTTTGTATCAAAAAGAGTCTTAATTTTTTTTGGGTATGGTGACATACATGTACTCCAGCCGAAAGTGTTTTTGAATATGTTCAACAAAAGAAACTTAAACTTACAAAATAACTAATTTAAAATTAACACTTCTCATTAACCAATTAAAACAATATGATCATACAATAGTGGAATAAAAATTAAAAAAATTACTTTTTAATATATTTTTTTAGGGAAATAAATGTGGTTTACAGAGCATTGAAGAATACAAATGTGACCAAAGGAAAATGTTGCTTTAAATTTTTCAGGGTAAAAGTCTACTCTGCTAACATACAGTATGGACAATTAATTACTTTAAATTACTTCTTGTTATATAGAAAAACATCTAGTTTTAGGCTTCAGTATCGCAGACATGCAAAATTAGGAGTATATAGCTTTGCGTGACTCAAACACCCTGGTCATGTAAAGCTTGTCATGAGCTATATTTTATCACTCATTCAAACTCCGTCACTATCACTAAGAGCATCTCCATCAGAAAAATTCTTAATACAAATTTTTAGTTGGATCTCAATGGCCAATGCCACCTACATATTTTAAAAATATTATTCTTTAAGAATTTTTTTGTTATATGGTTTTCATTCTTGCTCAATTCTTACATGGATTCCACCACCAAATCATTCACTTTATTCATACTTTTTTCTTAATTTTATATTTTTCAAATAAATAAATTTATTTAACTTTAATTATTATATTTCATATTCAAACATTTTGTTTAAATAATAAAATAATTTATTAATTTATTTAACTTTAATTATAAATAGAAGATTGGAAAAAATGGAATTTTTTTTTCAGTTTTTGGAAACAGGCAACAGTCACATTGCCCTAAGGGGGTGGCCCAGTGGTAGATATGAGAGTTCGCAAAGTATGAGGTTTTAGGTTCGATCCCTTCCCATACCTTCCTTAGGAGAAAAAAAAAAACAGTTACATTTATTTTCTAAGAAAGAAGTCAGAATGGTCAAATTTTGAAAAGTAGGAAAAAATAATTTTTTTCACTCTCAAACAGCCAAACGGTCACTTTTTAGATTTTTTTAAAAACAATTTTGCATTAAAGAAGAAGGTGGAGGAACATGTGGTGTCTGGTTTGTAGAAGCTCTTCACGCGCTGGAAGAGGGCGTGTGATGCACGCGCCATGTTGGAGAAGGAGGTTCGTCACACTCTCTCCCTCTTCGTCAATTTCTCTCTTTTGGTTGCATAATTCTTAGGGCTAGTTTGGTACAGCGATTTTAAAACGCAGTTTTAATTTTGTAAACACGTTTGGAAAATTATTTTAAAACGCTATTTTTCATAAACAGACTAGTTGAAAACGTAGCATATTTTTAAAACGCTGCATTGAAACACTTTTAAAGAGAAAACGCTGCGTTTTTTACTAGCGTTTTGACCAAAACGCTCCACCAAACAAACACTTAATCAAGAATTAACTAAGAATTTTTGGGAAGACTATCTTCTCCGATGGCAAAAAAATCTTATCTTAGCTAAGAATTGAGCATCGTAGATGCTTTAAACTATGATGTAATAACCATTAGTTGTTGTTGTTAGAAGAAAATACAATTTTTTAAACTTTTGTTATAATTCACGAACTAGGACTCCATCACTCAACTACATATCGTAGTCTCCATAATTCACGAACCGGGTCTTTGAAATCCAAACTTCTGTAATTCACAAACTTGGTTTTACAAACAAAAAGAACACAATAGATGGAAAACGAATTGGGTCTTTCAAATTAAATCGGAGAAAAACACTATGAACGAACACAAACTAGGTCTCTCAAATCCAAAATTTTGTAATTAACGAACTGGGTGTTTGAAATCCAAAATTTTGTATTTCACGAACTGGAAACAGAATGAAGAAGTTGAGAAACTCGAAAAGAGAATAGGAAAAAAAAGTCACGAACTGGGTGTTTAAAATCCAAAATTTTGTATTTCACGAAGAGTCTTTCAAATCCAAAATTTTACAAATAGAAAGAACAAAATAGATGGAAAAGATAATTTACAAACATAAACCATGCTTGAAACGCATAAATTAAAATAAGCTTGGAAGAAGGCAGATTAAACAAAACATAAAGAGGGAGAAGAAAGCCAAAGTAGACAAATAGATCAACTATGATATCTAACCCATTATCTTATTAAGAAACTGAAGAAAAAGTACAAAATTTGATGGGGGCTCGAAGAGAGATAGCCGAACAAAATCGAGAGTAGGTTGACAAAAAGAAATCGGAGGGAGGGTTTTGTAGATGGATTGAACCCACTCCAAATAGACTAAGGATTTACGGTCCCCAAATTAGAGGATGAAAAGGACCAATAAAGTGGCAATTGAGGCGAAAGGAGTCACAACTCGGAAGCTGAGAAAGCGAAATGAGTTGAACTATCCTCTAGCTGTCTTTCACATGCTTGGAATTTAAAGTAAATCTAGACCGTTGGTAAAAAAATAAATTCTGATCTCTGAATAGCTTTTATCAATTGTACACGTATAACTCAAGACCTATTGTAATATAGACTAGATTTTGTGATCGTACCTATCGCACGAAGACATTATGATAATTGATCAATATATAAAGCGGATAATAGATTTTGTAGAAATCGGATCAATGTATGCAATACAATAAAAAAGAGATCAAAACATGTATAAGTGAATAATTATAGATTTAGTGCTAAATTTAGCATTTTTTTTATTACCATCCTTACAGACATCTACTAATGTGTTCCATGAGATTAGTTCTACTTCGAATTGAACAACGGAATTTGGAGGAGGGTCATATGTGTGCCTGCTACTCCATAGCCCGTGGCATGTCAATGCTATTCTCCCGTTTTCATTGTATCAATCTCATGATCAAACACAATAATCATTTGGCCTAGAAAGTCCTAATACAATAAAATAAATAAATAAGGAATCAACTCCTAAAAAAGAGTACAAAGTAGATATTATTGAATATCAATCTCTAATTTAAACTAAATCCACCTTTCATGTATCTTAAATTAACTTTAGTTTCTTCTTTTTAGTAGATAAACTTTTATAAAACTATGAAAGAGTACTTTTTAGGAGTATATAGAAAAGAGCACAAACCATATCTCCCAGGATAATAAACTGTGCCCAAATTATAACAATATCACCCTTTCTTGTTTTCTTGCATCCTTTCTTGTTATGCCCATGTTCTTTACGGTTACTACAACTAATTTCTTTGCCTTGCAAACTTAGCTTTTGTGTACCCTTGGTTTTCTTGGATTGTTCTTCATGTGGAGCTTTCACTCTTTTTTTCTTTGGCCTCCCTTACCCTTAGTTTTGACTGGCCCAAATTATCAAAGGGCACACACTATAGAGTTCATACAAACTACACATACCCTCTTCTTTTCGTTCTTCAAAAACTTGAAATCAAATCATTTCTCTACTGCATATGCCCTAATTGCCTCTTTAAACTGATTTGCATTTATGAATTCCATGTTTAATGAAAAAGTAATATCCTTTGGATCAATCTTTGGATTGAATAATCCATATTTTCTCCTTTTCTTCTTTTTCCCACCATTTCCCTCGTCTTCACTCTTTGCACTAGCTTCAAAACAAGTATTAGACATGAATTCTTTTTCAATTGCATCAATTTCTTCTTGTGTAAGTTCATTGTTTGTTTCTGGGTTACCTAAGACAACAACATGTGTATCAGTTTTTTTTCTTCTAGCATAAGCCACCATAAGCCACCTCTTCATCACTTGCTTCATTATATTCACACTCAGTTTCTTTTTCACTGTCAACACTATAACTTTCATCATCATTATCAGCACTATAGCTTTCATCTTCAGTATCAACAATATAGCTTTCATCTTCGCTATCAGCTTTATCATGTTTTATCTCAACATTATCATCAGTCATAACACACTCAACACTACTTTCTTGTGTACCAATACCACCATCATGTTTACCCAGTTCATGTTCAATATACATATCTATGCTCTCACTTTCCCCTAACATTTCTCACATCATGCTTGCTTCTACATTATTACGCATCCTCCTAAGTCTATCATGTAACTCTTTACTTGGAATTACGTACCACATACACTTGATATTATTAAATTTCAATAACCTTTCAATACCAAACTTCACTACAATAAAAGAGATGCAATCTGTGTTCACATCATTCACAATATCATAAGTTCCCCCAATGTAATCGACCATTCCATCCTTTTTCACAAACTTACCCCCCATGATATAGTATTATATTAAAGATACCCATCCTGCACAACAATTGCATACGTACAACATCATGGAATTAAATAAAGTAAACCAATTCATAACAGTAAATCAATTCATAACAGAAAAACAATAGATAAAAATTTAAGGACCAGTAAAGCATAGCAACAGAGAACCAAAAATAAAATATGACTTCATAAACATGGGGTGAAGCCATTCATAACAGACAACATCATGAGATTAAATACAGTAGGTGGTAGACAAAAAAAAAAGTAAATAAGCTTGGGGTCTACTTTTTGTCCCCCAATATAACATCATAAACATGGGGAAGGGAGATAGTTAAGCCAATTCATAACAGAGAACCAATACATAAAAATCGAGGGACCAATAAAGCATAACACGAAGAACCAAAAATAAAATATGACTTCATAAACATGGGGATCAAGCAGATAGTGAAGCCAATTCATAACAAATGTCATACTACTTGACCAGTCAAGCCTAGGACAGAGAACCAAAAATAAAATATAACTTCATAAACATGGGGACCAGGGAACAACTTTATGCCTCTAAAGCACAAGCAAACAAATTAACATGTAAGAAAAGGACATAACTTAAAAATAATATCAGTTTCATTCACAACATTCATATAATAGAACAAATAAAATCTCATTCATTCATACACAGTACAAGGTGCAAAACCCATATTCGCATACAATAGCTGGGTATGAAACATAAAAGCATATGAAGTAAACTGAAAACCCAAATTCTCGATGGGAACCAAAAACCCTAACAATTGAAACACTAATTTCATATACGAAGTGAGTGAGAAGGAAATAATTCTAAAAACCCTAACATTTGCAATCAACAAATCATCAATGACGTACCTATTGTCTTTGATTCTTCAACGATTTTTAATCTCACTTCAATCACTATATTACTATGATTCTTCAATGTCCGGATCACTTCGATGTTCAATGGTTTCTTTTTGACTCACTTCGATTTGAAAAGATTTGAGAGAATTTAAGTTTGAGATATTTTGGAGTAGAGACGGCCGACAGGTATTACGCATATCAACAAAGACACAGTTTCGTGCATGTGCGTTTAGTGAAGGGTAGTTTTGCCATTTCAATTTTTAGATGGTGATATTAATGGTAACGCATAGAATTGTGTATCTCATAAAGAATCTTAAATGGAATGACCACATCTAATAAAAAAAAGGGGTAGGACAAAAAAAGGTATAAATGGAGGGACCAAATAATTATTTAATCATAAATTAAACTCTTTTTACCACTTCACAAGAGAGAGAGAGAGAGAGAAGAAGAAGAAGGAGGTGGGTGCATGGTTTGTCAGGTGATGCGACGAATTTAGCAGTGGAAAATGAAAGAGAGTTTGATGAAAAAAACTATGGGAAAGAAAAAGGGAACTAGGAGATGATTAAGGGAATTTTTTTTTAATAAAAATCAACTACACAGTCCCTCCAAAATTATTATTCTATCGGATCCTACACATATATTAAGAAAAAAAATAATTGATTTAATTATTAATATTAGTATAATATACAATTTTCTTTTCAAAGCTCATGTACATGCAACACATAACTAAAGAAAAAAAGTAAGAGTATAATGCTAAAAGTGTTGATGTAAAAAAAATTACAAACAAGATAATTTTTTTTAAAATGTACGAAAAAAGGTAGGCCAATAACTTTGGGACATGGGATGCATTAAAGGGCTCCAAATTATGTCTTATTTAATTTTAGCCTTATACATGTCCTTATACAAAAAAGACCCGGTAAAATTATAAGGACATATGCATGACTAAGATTAAATAGGATAAATGTGATAGAAAGTGAGACAAGATGATTTTAAGCACATTAAAAGTAGTTAGAAATTAGTGGTCGTTGAGAAAAATAAGGGAGTGATCAAGATAAAAATAATTTCATGCTAATCTATATTATAATTTTGCTCATTAGTTAACTACTGGTCAGGATTTATTTTTACCAAACATAACTACTGGTCATGATTAAATTTTCTGAAAAGTTAACTATTGGTCAGGATTCATTTTTACCAAGCATAACTACTGGCCATGATTAAATCTTATCACCTTAATTATATTATCAAGTTTCTTCTCTATGATTATCTCTAATTATCTCTAATTTATTCTTTTATTTTTGTGCAACCTAGATTTATTGTTTTACAAATATTTAGTTTGTAGTTTCTTAATTGATTGATATCGTAATCAATTGAAATCTCAATTTAATTTTTGTCCGACCTAGATTTAGTTTTTTTTAAAAAAAATTATTCGTAAGTTTTGTGATTAATTTTTGTAATTTTAAATATTTGTATTTTTAATTTCTTTCTTTTTTAAAAAAAAATTGTGCTAACTTTCCCTTATTGGTCTAAAATCTTTGTAATTTCAATTTTCAATAGTCTTTTATTAGTTCACATCGTCTCATTCAATTTATTTTATGGTTTTTGTCTGAGATTGTCATTTTTACGTTTATTTCAATTAATATGTGTTGGGTTGGTGTGTGAGAGAGAAAATGCGTTTGGATGTTTAATTATACTCTTTTTGGATGAGTTAGAAAATTTTACAGTTAATAAAATATGTTTTTCTTTATTTTCTGGGATGTCGTCTTTGTTTTGTGTAGTGTACATTGATCCGACCCCTACAAAATCTCAAGCATATATTAATTTATTCGCATTATACTCACTTCATATACTGATTATATAATATATATTGCTTAATTATACAAATGAGTACACATATACGAAGACCAAAATTTTATATATCCTCAAATCCAAAATAATTGATCACACTTGAATGAGTTTTATAAGAAAGTGGTAGTCTCTTGTAAGACGGTCTTACGGATCCTTATCCGTAAGACGGAGCCTCATTTAGAAATTCGTGGATCATAATAAATAAATAATATGTTACAAGAAATAACAAAAATGGGTCGGTTGAGTTGGTTCCCAGTGAATTGCTTAAGGTTTCAAATACGGTGTGGTTGGTCTTTGATTTGAAACTCACCAACGTTTTTTTTTAAGTTTTATTGCCAGAGATGTGTCATTTTGGCATTGTTTACATTTACGATCAATCAGAGTGTTACTTTTAGGCTTGACGTGTGTCACTTTGAGAACAAAAGTGTGTCACTTTTGGATAATTGTTGCCTTAGGTCTGATTAAGTTTTACTTAGTTACTTTAAATCAGAGTGTCACTTTTAAACATAAAATGTGTCGCTTTTAAGTTTTACGTGTGTCACTTTTGGCAAAAAAAAAAAAATCACTTTTCATCTTTAAATTTTTATTCATAAGTGTCACGTTTAGTGTGTCACTTTTAGGTATTAATTGTGTCACTTTTAGGTATTAGGTGTGTCACTTTTGGTAAAATAACTCATTTTTATAATCATACAATTTGTATCAATAAGAGTGTCACTTTTAGGCTTTGGAACGTGTTACTTTTAAGACTAAATTGTGTCACTTTTGGGCTAGTGATTTTAACGGCAATAACCAATTGAACACTACTGAAATATATCTTCTTATTCATAGAAATGTATATAATCCCAAGTGTCAATCGTTAAAAACACAAAACCATAACTTTTTCAAGGTAAAGTATATGTTTCTTACTCAAACTGACAAATTTTACTGAAAATATGTCTAAAATAACCAAGCATTAGAAGTCTTGGAACCAAATTCCTTGGCTTGATGGAAATCAGAAAAATCAGTAGTCTTTTTCTTGCCCTTTTCAATACTTCCCTTAATTCTTTTTCTCATTCTCTTTGTAATAGAGCGAGCAAGATCTAGGCATGTAGTAGATGAACTTGAAACACAAGATGATTCATTTTGGTCCGGTAAATTCTTTAAAGAAGAGTGTCACTTTTTAATATTAAGAGTGTCACTTTTTAGTATTAAGAGTGTCACGTTTTGTATTAAGAGTGTCACTTTTTAGTATTAAGAGTGTCACTTTGTATTTTAATAAAAATTATAATAAATTTTCATTTATAGTGTCATTTTTGTGTTTTTAATGTATCACGTTTGGTTTTAAATGTGTCATTTAGCATTTTGTCAAAGTCCGTTAGAATCTGTTAAGTATCCCAAGGTAATTGATGCTAACGGATGGCTAACGGAGCTAACAAAGGATTAAACTGTAAGGCGTGGGAATTCAGCGACAAACATTGAAAATGAAGGGGCACCATAGCAAATAGAGGAAATGAGCATTAAAATTTAATTTTTTGTAGTTAGGGTGTTCATTTAACATTTCGTCAAAGTCCGTTAGAATCTGTTAAGTATCCCAAGGTAATTGATGCTAACAGATGGCTAACGGAGCTGACAAAGAATTATACTGCAAGACGTGAGAATTCAACGACAAACATTGAAAATGAAGGGGCACCGGAGCAAATAGAGGAAATGAGCATTAAAATTTAATTTTTTATAGTTAGGGTGTGTGGAACCCTGAATTACCTTGGGCTAAACCTTTAGAGCTTGTTTGGTAGTTAGACAATAATAACCAGTATTATTAATCCTAGTAATATTAGTGCCCTTGCTATTAATCCTCACTTGTATATCGGGGGTAGTTTTGAGATCAATAATAGAAATATGTTCTTCCTTTAATTTTGTTGGGTTCGTTGTTCTTTGAAAATAAACTAAAGATAAAAAATTTTTTAATAAAGAGAAATGAAAAGAAAGTTGTAAGGAAAATATCTTTCTCCACCTCCCCTGGAATGGTATTAATAGTGAGGGAATAATGACTTTATCAGTTGTATCCCTTTTATTATAACTCATTAGTCCACCTTTGTCAAACATTAGGGGCTAATAATACCACCCTCCCCCTATCGACCTTAATCTTGGTTACCAAACGGCACCTTAAGGTTCACCCTTCACCAACTCAGCTAGCCAACTTTTATAATATTTTTTAACAGGTTTAGTTATTAACCCGCAAATTACTCTAACTCAGCTAGCCAACTTTTGTAATATTTTTTAACAGGTTTAGTTATTAATCCGCGAATTACTAAATGAGTCAAACTTTTGTAATATTTTTTAACAAGTTTAGTTATTAATCCACAAATTACTAAATGAAGCTCCGTCCGTCCTATACAAATTTTTGCCTATAAGAAATTACTACATCTTATACCCGTATTAATAATCAAACCTCCTCCTATAAGGCTATAACCGATGCCCCACACCAAGAAACCCATTCCACAAATCTGTGATCAATTCTCTCTCCCTCTCTGTATCAACCAAACCCACTCCCCTTCATTTATTCTATCTGCCCTTCATTCACTCCATCCGCCCCCCACTCCCTTCATTCACTCCATCTTCCCTTCATTTATTCTATCTGCCCTTCATTCACTCCATCCGCCTCCCACTCCCTTCATTCACTCCATCTTCCCTTCATTCACTCCATCCGCCTCCACTTCCCCTCATTAACTCTCTTTTGTTTAGCAAACTTCCATCCGCTTTGTGTATTCCCTTTTCTTCACTTCTCCATTGCAGCCGTACTCAATTGCCCATGATCTTCAAGTAGTAAGGTATTATTATTCTCACTTCAAGCAAACTCGACACGCTTAATTGGTATGTTAAAGAGACTTTTCAAGTCATAATTTGCTATCAATTGAATTCAGATCTGGATTTTATGGCGCTCGGTCTCCATGAGTACTCTTGGATTTTATTTGATTTTGATGGAGCGGTTTATGTTAAACTTCAATTGATGCTTATGAACTTCGATCGACCGTTTTGTGCTGTTTATGGCCCCAACATTATTCGACCATGGTTTCTCTGTTTAAAGGTTCGGTCATTAAATCCTTTACTTTCAATCTCTTGTTGATTGCACTACCCATTTTATGTTTCCACCTTCTAATAGAATCAAATAATTTGATGTTTAGTTTTGTATTATGATTATATGTATATACAACTGGATTTCGATTTCTAGAATCGGTTAGTTTAATATAGATTTATCAGATTTTACTTAACCGAGACTATTTCTTTTTCAAATGTTGGATTCATTTAATTTTATCAAAACAATATCTTTACATCCAAATTATCCAATATAATTATCAGTTTTAGTCTTTGATAAATAAATAGGTGTAACTTAAATACGGTTGAATGTGTTATCCCAAACTAATGTTATAGTTTTCTTTTTTGAAATTTAATTTGCATGTGTTTAAGGTTATGAAAACCTCCACAGTCAAAAGCAGGTTGAAAGTCATTGCTTTCTTTTGACTTTCTTATTTTTGTTTTTTGTTTTACTAATTTGACTCTTTACGATAATTAATTAATTTTTTCTATTGTATTTCAAAACAGAGGTTTTGTAATGAATATCTCGCACAAGGTCTTGCTTTCCACCCAAAGGTAAACTATTAATTGTATTTCATGTGATGTTCTAAGAAATCTTTTTCTAGAATATTTTAATTTTTTTTGCATAATCACATAAATGATAGGTGAATTTATTTTGAAATTTTGTGATTAAATTTATTTTACATTAATTTATTTTTACAAGCTTCTTTATAATTTTTAGAGAGTGGGAGAATTGATCTCTTTAAGTGTTTGTTTTGTGGAGCGTTTTGACTAGAACGTAGTGTTTTTCTTTTAAAGTGTTTCAATGCATTGTTTTAAAACAGCGTTTTAAAAATGTGGGCGTTTTAAAACGATCAATTTGTAGTGTTTACTCTTTAGTAGTATTATGTATTTATTTATTATTTTTTGAGGAAAATATTTAAGCCCTTAATGAACGTAGTTCATGGGTTGCACTCGCTCGGAAAAATGAACTAATATACTTTCTTTGAATTTGTAGGAAATGGCGCATAACAACACAGGTAGGACATTGATCGCTTCACCCAGGACACCTGTGGGAACGAGATTGAGTACAATGCGTGCTAGAATAGTCGAGCTGGAAGGGATGAACCAAGTGTTGGTACAGGAAAATCAATTGTTAAGGAATGACAATCAACTACTAGCAAATGAGAACCAAGCCCTTATAGAACAAGCTAGAGAGATGACGAAGGCATTGAAGCTGGCCCAAAATGCCTTATTTAGATCGTTTGATGAGATAGATGACGCTAGGAGGGCCAATACAGAAGTTGAAGCAAAGATTGAACAATACATAATTTTTGGTTAAGAATGCTTGGGATGCGGTCCAAATGGCCATAGATATTGGATTGGCTGTGGAAGAAGATCCAGAAGAGGAGGAAGAAGAAGACGAAGAGATGGTGGACATCGAGGCGGATGTCAACCCTGTAATTAACATTGGGAATCAAAGTAATGAAGAATCTGACCCAAGTGAGGACGAAGACACCCAGGCAGAAGATAGTTAAATAGGAAAAAAAAATCGGAATGATTTAGGTTGGAAGAAATGACCGCATAAGGTGGAATTTGGAGGACATTTTTTTTTCCTTGTTGCTTTTGTTATTTGAACAATGGAACGCACTTAATGCTTCCGAGTCTTGTTTATTAGACAATTAAATAAAAGTTGAAATAAATGGATTTTAGCTTTTTTTTTTTTTTGTATATATGAATGAGTAATTTTGTATAGTGTACTCCTTAGAACTTGACGGTGTTTACCAAATTGTCTTATGATGTCATACTGATCGAACTATGCCACTATAATAGTAGTGACCCTAAACCTTATTGACGTCTCAACGTTTCCATCTCAGTACCTAATGGCACGAGGAGGTCGCGCCGGAGCTCGTGGTAGGGGTACTCGAGCTGCTAGGGTCACGGTGAACTCCATTTCAGAGAGTGTGGGAGAATATAGCGTATTTGCACCAAACGTAAACGCCAATGAACCAGAGCGTAACAAACCAGTCTAATGCAACAGCTGCTGGCCCAACGCCAGTAGACCCTACTCTATTTGTGTTACTTCAAACTATAGCACAAGCCCTGGTGGGAAATAGGAACCAAGATAATCCAACACACTGAGCACCATAAATACTGCAACATCATTCGCTACCCCACAACCACACTGCAAAGACATCAACCTGGGCCAATAGTAAAGGACCCATTGGACATCTTCCAAAAAAGGAGCCCTCAGACTTTCTCAGGCACCCCAGGAACCACTAAGCCGGAGTTATGGATTGAAAGCATGAACAAGATTTTCAGGACTATGACTCTCACAAGTGAGCAGAAAGTTACTCTTGCAACGTTCAAATTCGAGGGAGAAGCAAATCAATGGTGGGAATCAGAATTAAGGATTGCTGAAGCAAATGGGTTAGGAAAATACACTTGGGAAACATTTCTTGAGGTCTTTAATAAGAAGTATTTCCCGGAGAGCGTGCGAGATAATAACTTGATAGAATTCCTCAATCTGGAGCAAGGAAAGATGACAGTAGATGAGTATGCCATGAAGTTCACAGAGTTGTCGAAGTACGCTCCAGGGCTCGCTGAGAATGACAAGCAAAAGGCCAGAATGTTTGAGAGGGGCCTCAATGGAGGAATTAGCCATCGGTTGATCGCTTTACAGTTGCAGATGTACGCTGAAGTCGTAGATCGAGCTAGGATATTAGAGCGATTATCAAAAGACTATCAGAAAAAGAAGGATGAGAAGAAGAGAAATTTTGAGAGTATTGGAAACAACTCTCGTGATCAGTCGGACTACCAAGGAAATAATAATGAGAATAAAAGGAAGAACATAGAGAACAACAACAACAGGAGGTTCAACCAGACGAATCAGAACTTTAATAAGAATAATCAGCAGAATCGGTGGAGTAGGCAAAATCAAGGTCCAAACCAGCACCAGTGGCGTAACCAGAATCAAGGTCAAAACCAGAATCAGTGGCGTAATTCGGATCGGAATACCAACCAGAACAATAATCAAGCTTGTAGCAGATGTGGGGGAAAACACAGAACAGAGTCATGTTTTTGGACCAAGGGGGCATGTTTCAATTGCGGAAAGGTAGGACATAAATCCAGAGACTGCTCAGAACCACCAAAAGCTGGCAATAACCAAGGAGCAAATGGGGAAGATAAGGCCAAACCAAGGGGACAAGGAAGAATTTTTGCTATGACAGCCAGAGATGCCAGAGCAACAAATGACGTGGTGACAGGTACCGTTCGACTTTACTCTCGTGAAGTTTATGCATTAATCGATCCTGGTGCCACACACTCGATAATAAGTACCTCACTTGCACGTCGTATGGAACTGTCTTCCCAAAGCTTGGAAGTGGATTTAGTGATAGATACGCCTACTAAGGAATCCATCCCTGTCACTGAAATATATAAGTCGTGTTCTTTGATTCTAGAAGATAGAGAGATGCCTATTGACTTACTACCTTTAGATATTCAGGACTTCGATCTAATTTTAGGCATGGATTGGTTGTCAGCGTTTCATGCTAAGGTTGATTGTTTCGAGAAGGAAGTAGTATTTTGCATACCAGGTGAGACAGAATTTCGTTTTAAGGGATCTAAATCGATGGTTTTATCTGGTCTTATTTCTTCTCTGAAGGCAAGAAGACTTCTAAGGAAGGGTTGTCAAGGCTTCTTGGCCTCCATTATTGATAATCGAAAGGAAGGGGTCACACTAGAGTCGCTCGCAGTAGTTAAGGAGTTTAAAGATGTATTTCCTGAAGACTTGCCCGGTATTCCACCTGAGCGAGAGGTAGAGTTTGGAATTGATTTAGCACCTGGGACGGCGCCTATTTCTAAAGCACCATATAGAATGGCGCCAGCTGAACTTAAGGAGTTAAAAGAACAGTTACAGGAGCTATTAGAGAAAGATCTAATTAGGCCAAGGTTTCACCTTGGGGTGCTCCGGTGCTATTCGTGAAGAAGAAGGATGGAAGTATGAGACTGTGTATTGATTACCGTGAACTCAATCGGGTTACGATAAGGAATAAATACCTACTACCTAGAATTGATGACTTGTTTGATCAGTTGCACGGAGCGTGCTATTTCTCAAAGATTGATCTTCGCTTGGGATATCATCAGCTGAGAGTCAGGAAGGAGGATATTTCGAAGACTGCCTTTCGGACTCGCTACAGACATTATGAATTTTTGGTGATGCCTTTTGGACTTACGAATGCCCCAGCTGCCTTCATGGATCTCATGAATAGGATTTTCAGGAGATTCTTAGACCATTGTGTGATCGTATTCATAGATGATATACTGATTTACTCGAAGACCCGAGAAGAACACGAGCAGCACTTAAGGTCTGTACTCCAGATCTTGAGGGAAGAGAAGATGTATGCCAAATTTAAGAAATGTGAGTTTTGGATGGAGGAAGTAACTTTCTTGGGTCATGTAGTGTCAAAGGGCGGCATTTCGGACCCACCAAGATTGAAGCAGTAATGAGTTGGGAAAGACCAACGACCGCAACAGAAGTAAGGAGTTTCTTGGGTTTGGCAGGATATTATCGCCGATTTGTGGAAGGATTTTCGAAAATAGCAACACCTTTGACTAAGTTAACTCAGAAGAATGTAAAGTTCGTGTGGACAGATGACTGTGAGTCCAGCTTCCAAGAATTAAAGAAAAGATTGGTTTCGGCACCAATTCTCAGTGTACCATCGGGCACAGATGGATTTGTAATCTATAGTGATGCTTCCTTAAAAGGTTTGGGGTGTGTCCTAATGCAAAATGGGAAGGTGATCGCCTATGCATCGCGGCAGTTGAAGAATTTTGAGAAAAACTACCCGACCCACGATCTAGAACTAGCTGTTGTGGTATTTGCATTGAAGATTTGGAGACATTACTTGTATGGCGTGACGTGCGAGATCTACACAGATCACAAGAGTCTTACGTACATTTTTACCCAAAAAGAGCTGAACATGAGGCAGAGAAGGTGGTTAGAATTGTTAAAGGATTATGATTGCACCATTTTATACCATCCAGGCAAAGCCAACGTGGTGGCCGATGCCTTGAGTCGTAAGAGCAGAGGAAAGTTGGCAAAGATGCTGACTAGGGAGAAGTGTATTCTCGAAGATATCAAGAACTTGGGTTTAGAAGTACGAGTAAGAGGAGGAAAAGGATATTTGGCACGTTTGAGCCTGCAACCGTCGTTACTAGAAAGGATTAAGATAGCCCAGAAAGTTGACCCGGCGTTAGTAAAAATTTCTGAAGGAGTAGAGATGGGAGCTCAGATAAATTTTCGACTTGGAGGGGATGGTATCTTACGCTTTGGAAGAAGAATTTGTGTTCCATCTGACCCTGAGTTGAAAAGGGAGGTGTTAGAAGAGGCTCATAATTCAAGGTTTGCGGTACATCTGGGGAGTACAAAAATGTATCGAGATGTAAAAGAGACGTTTTGGTGGGAGAATATGAAAAGAGAAATTGCAGAATTTGTCTCTAAGTGTTTAGTTTGTCAACAGGTCAAGAGTGAACATCAACGACCTGAGGGAATGTTACAGTCAATGTCGATTCCCGAATGAAAGTGGGAACATATCACTATGGATTTTGTGGTGGGATTACCTAGAACGCAAAATGGGCACAACACAATTTGGGTTATTGTAGACCGATTGACCAAGTCAGCTCACTTCCTTGCCTTTAAGATTACTGACTCCTTGGAGAAGTTAGCAAAGTTGTATATTGATGAAATTATCAGGTTGCATGGGATTCCAGTTTCCATAGTGTTAGATCGCGATGCCCGTTTTACTTCAAAGTTTTGGGGCAGCTTACAGAAGGCTTTGGGCACAAATTTGAGTATGAGTACGGCGTTCCACCCACAAACTGACGGTCAATCTGAACGAACTATACAGACATTAGAGGACATGCTGAGATCATGTACCTTAGATTTGTAAGGGAATTGGGATGACCATCTGCCATTAATTGAGTTTACATATAATAATAGCTTTCATGCAAGTATTGATATGGCACCGTACGAAGCATTATATGGAAGAAAGTGTAGATCGCCTACGTGTTGGGATGAAGTCGGCGAGCGAAAACTTTTGGGACCGGAACTAGTACATATTACGTCAGATAAAGTGCAGTTGATCAAGAAGAAACTTCTTATGACACATAGTCGACAGAAATCATATCCAGATAAGCGTCGTCGTGAGCTTGAATTTGAAGTGGGAGATCAATAATTATTGTGGGCTTAACTTTTTTAACTTGGAGTTATTAGAATTGGGTTAGGCCTAGTACACTTGAATTCCATTTTAGTGGGCTTGATGTTAGTTATATGGCCTACTTTAAGGGTGGTCTTGACCCACCAATTTGGGTTTCCTTTACTCATAACAATAGTTGTTACATAATAATGATAATAATAATTAGATTAAAATAAAAGAAAAATAAAATAAAATAAAAGAAGAAAAACAAAGGGAAGAGGTACAGGAACAGACTTAGAAGGGATTGAAAAAAATCGGTTCTTTGTACCTTGGAAAAAGAAAAGAAAACGCCGGTCGAAATTTCAACGGACGGAGAAGGAGAACGATAATGTGGGTGTATAAGAAGGACCCAACACTTGGGTGTTTTATTTTAGAAAATTTAGAAAAAAAAATTGTGAGTAAGAAAGAGAGACGGCAGTGAGGTGAAGAACAAGGAGAAAGAGAAGGGAACCTTGAGCATGAAGCCAAAAGCATACCGAGAGGTTCTACGGTAAGTCGTCTTGATCCTTCTGCTCGATTGATGCAAATATCAAATCTCCATTTTGTTACATAGAATTGTTGATGGGTTGTAATTTAAAAAAAAAAAAGAAGAAGAAACATGAAGTTTCGGTTGATGTTGTTGGGTTGTAATCGGTAGTTTGACGATGAAGGAATAAATTGGTTTTATATAGGTGTGAGTGAGTTTGTATTAAAAATCAAAATGTATTTGGGGTTTAAATTAATTGATAAATTGGGTAACAAAATGGGAAAAGAAGAGGGTGGAGAAGAGGGTTCAATATAGATTGAGGAGGAAAATTGATGGTGAAGTCATGTGGGTTTGTGTACTGGATGTTTGTTAATTTAGTGAATGGATTTTAGTTGGATTATATATTGTTGTGTGTGTGTGTGTGTGTTTCGACCGAATAGTAAAGAACAAAAAATAATAATAAGAGGAAGAAAGCAGAACAGAGCGGATGGCTGAAAGAATGGAGTATAAGGAAGAAAAGAAGAAAAACGAAATGGGGGTAATGAAGTAGAAGAGGAAGAAGAGAGAGAGTGTATGTGGGTGTACTGGAGGAATAAAAAAAGAAAAAAAAATTGAAGTTTCCCAAAGAGAAAAGAAAAGAGGAAGAAGTCAAATCAAAAAGTAATTGGGTGATAGAAGTGACGGATAGAAAAGAAAAAAAATAAATAAATAAATAAAATGGGTAGTATTCTGTGAGTGTAAAACAAGTTTTCATTTATTAAAATTTAGTTCAATTACTTAGATAAAAGTGGGTGTAAAATAATGTGTTTTTGCATCTTAGATTTGAGCAAGCACGGATAGCATTTTATATTTTTAGAATTTTTCCCCAAAGTTATAAAAGTTGTAAAAATATCATATATAAATTTTAGTAACTATTTATTCTACGGATTATTAAAATTATTTCTTAGACTCTAAATTTTAGTAGAAGGTCCCTAAAGTCAAAATTATATTTTGTATGTTTAGATTCGATTAAGCGTGGGTAGCGATACATTGTGCTCAAGTTAAATTTTTCGCAGCAATACTAAGGTAAGAGATTATACCTCTTATAGTCTATTTTTTTTATCCTCCGTTAGACTTCCAATTATTTTATTGACACCGGCATTTTTTGAAACGTACGCCGACTTGGGTCGGTAGTTGATTTGAATTCCGTCGATTTTACTTCTTTGAAAATCATGAATTGATTCACGTTTGGCTTCATTTAATTATTGAATTTCATGTTAGTTATTCTTCCTACATGAAATATATGATTGTTGCAATGCAAAATTTTGTGATGCATAATTTTTGTGATGCATGACCCTTGTAGTGAAATTTGATTATCGTTTCCTTGAAATTCTACCATGATCATTAAACTGATTTTTATGACTATCGAATGCCACTTAAATTGTGAGCATAATTATTGAATAATTGAACTTATCGAATACCACCTAGCTAGTGATATATGGTTATCCGGATATACCAAACATGATTGAATTATCAATACTCTTCGGAGTAATTATTGAACTGCTTATCGATACTCTTCGGAGTACATATTTAAAAATTGTTTTATGATCATGGGATTCTGTGAGTAATTTACTGTCTCCAATCGGTATGGGACGGTTGGTGACGGTTGATTACTCGAGTCGTTTTGTTGTTAAATTTTCATTTGACTTCCTTTTTACTTTGAATTAAAAATTTGATAAATTGCTTCCGCTGATTGATACTTGAATTGTGAACTTGGAATATTAAAATTTATTCCTCTCTGATTTATTCTGGTCAACTCCTCCTTAGTAACCGGAGGGGTGATCTTGCTGGGCATTGTTCGCTCACCCTTTCTCTTTCAAATTCTCCTTCTTCAGGTAATGAGTAGGAATTATGAGAAGACTTGACTCGGATAAACCAAGATGACGGTTCCGAGAGATTTTGGATCTAGACTTTATTTAATAAATGATAACTCATTAAGAATGATTGACTTTTATTTAGCATCAAGTTGTGGTAAATTTTATTGGGTTATTTGACTTTAGTTAAAGATGGTTTAAGGTTTATTTATTTTGAGTTGGGAATATTTATGATTTTAAGATGTTATTGTAAGTGACGTGGTCAAATTGTGGGACCGCGGTGTCGGTACCGAGTTTGGGGCGTTACAAGTTGTTTACAAATAATTACAAGCAAGTATAAAGCTTCACTGTTAATACTTGCCATATAAAAGGTCGCTCCATTTGGTGTAAAATAAATTCCATAGAAGTCATGTCTTGGTCCTTCATTCACAACCTTCCTGGGCCTTCCTCTATTTTTATTCTCACTTTCAGGTACTTGAGGTGTCTTCTTTCTACCTTCATTTCTATTCTTCGTATAAACTCTTTCAACTTTATCTTTTCCTTTGTCCTTTGAAGTAGTAGCAACCTAGATGAAATCATAGAGAACAATCAGCAACAATAGTAACCTAGAAAAATAAAT
The DNA here is from genome assembly GCA_013146195.2 of Codonopsis lanceolata. Classification (NCBI taxonomy): domain Eukaryota; kingdom Viridiplantae; phylum Streptophyta; class Magnoliopsida; order Asterales; family Campanulaceae; genus Codonopsis; species Codonopsis lanceolata. The sequence goes on along the minus strand of CM028381.1, from coordinate 11,942,106 downwards.
CAACAACAATGATGTACCTCATCTTTTCCTTTGTCCTTATGGCTTGTCCCTGTTTTCTTTGAAGTATCAACAACAACAACAACAACCTATAGAAAATGATATTTAGATGTTAAAAATATAAACAAATACATAATGCTATACAAATGATAATGAAGTAGCATTTCACTTACTTCACCCTTTCTTGTTTTCTTGCATCCTTTCTTGTTATGCCCATGTTCTTTACAGTTACTACAACTAATTTCTTTGCCTTGCAAACTTAGCTTTTGTGTACCCTTGGTTTTCTTGGATTGTTCTTCATGTGGAGCTTTCACTCTTTTTTACTTTGGCCTCCCTCACCCCTTGTTTTGAATGGCCCAAATCCTCAAAGGGCACACACTGGAGTTCATACAAACTACACATACCTTCTTCTTTTCGTTCTTCAAAAACTTGAAATCAAATCATTTCTCTACTGCATATGCCCTAATTGCCTCTTTAAACTGATTTGCATTTATGAATTCCATGTTTAATGAAAAAGTAATATCCTTTGGATCAATCTTTGGATTGAATAATCCATATTTTCTCCTTTTCTTCTTTTTCCCACCATTTCCTTCGTCTTCACTCTCTGCACTAGCTTCAAAACAAGTATTAGACATGAATTCTTTTTCAATTGCATCACTTTCTTCTTGTGTAAGTTCATTGTTTGTTTCTGGGTTACCTAAGACAACAACATGTGTATCAGTTTTTTTTCTTCTAGCATAAGCCACCATAAGCCACCTCTTCATCACTTGCTTCATTGTATTCACACTCAGTTTCTTTTTCACTGTCAACACTATAACTTTCATCATCATTATCAGCACTATAGCTTTCATCTTCGTATCAACAATATAGCTTTCATCTTCGCTATCAGTTTTATCATGTTTTATCTTAACATTATCATAGTCATAACACACTCAACACTACTTTCTTGTGTACCAATACCACCATCATGTTTACCCAGTTCATGTTCAATATACATATCTATGCTCTCACTTTCCCCTAACATTTCTCACATCATGCTTGCTTCTACATCATTACGCATCCTCCTAAGTCTATCATGTAACTCTTTACTTGGAATTACGTACCACATACACTTGATATTATTAAATTTCAATAACCTTTCAATACCAAACTTCACTACAATAAAAGAGATGCAATCTGTGTTCACATCATTCACAATATCATAAGTTCCCCCAATGTAATCGACCATTCCATCCTTTTTCACAAACTTACCCCCATGATATAGTATTATATTAAAGATACCCATCCTGCACAACAATTGCATACAACATCGTGGAATTAAATACAGTAAACCAATTCATAACAGTAAATCAATTCATAACAGAAAAACAATAGATAAAAATTTAAGGACCAGTAAAGCATAGCAACAGAGAACCAAAAATAAAATATGACTTCATAAACATGGGGTGAAGCCAATTCATAACAGACAACATCATGAGATTAAATACAGTAGGTGGTAGACAAAAAAAAAAGTAAATAAGCTTGGGGTCTACTTTTTGTCCCCCAATATAACATCATAAACATGGGGAAGGGAGATAGTTAAGCTAATTCATAACAGAGAACCAATACATAAAAATTGAGGGACCAATAAAGCATAACACGAAGAACCAAAAATAAAATATGACTTCATAAACATGGGGATCAAGCATATAGTGAAGCCAATTCATAACAAATGTCATACTACTTGACCAGTCAAGCATAGGACAGAGAACCAAAAATAAAATATAACTTCATAAACATGGGGACCAGGGAACAACTTTATGCCTCTAAAGCACAAGCAAACAAATTAACATGTAAGAAAAGGACATAACTTAAAAATAATATCAGTTTCATTCACAACATTCATATAATAGAACAAATAAAATCTCATTCATTCATACACAGTACAAGGTGCAAAACCCATATTCGCATACAGTAGCTGGGTATGAAACATAAAAGCATATGAAGTAAACTGAAAACCCAAATTCTCGATGGGAACCAAAAACCCTAACAATTGAAACACTAATTTCATATACGAAGTGAGTGAGAAGGAAATAATTTAAAAACCTAACATTTGCAATCAACAAATCATCAATGACGTACCTATTGTCTTTGATTCTTCAACGATTTGTAATCTCACTTCAATCACTATATTACTATGATTCTTCAATGTCCGGATCACTTCGATGTTCAATGGTTTCTTTTTGACTCACTTTCGATTTGAAAAGATTTGAGAGAATTTAAGTTTGAGATATTTTGGAGTAGAGACGGCCGACAGGTATTACGCATATCAACAAAGACACAGTTTCGTGCATGTGCGTTTAGTGAAGGGTAGTTTTGCCATTTCAATTTTTTAGATGGTGATATTAATGGTAACGCATAGAAGTGTGTATCTCATAGAGAATCTTAAATGAAAGGACCACATCTAATAAAAAAAAGGGGTAAGACAAAAAAAGGTATAAATGGAGGGACCAAATAATTATTTAATCATAAATTAAACTCTTTTTACCACTTCACAAGAGAGAGAGAGAGAAGAAGAAGGAAGTGGGTGCATGGTTTGTCAGGTGATGCGATGAATTTAGCTGTGGAAAATGAAAGAGTTTGATGAAAAAAACTATGGGAAAGAGAAAGGGAACTAGGAGATGATTAAGGGAATTTTTTTTTAATAAAAATCAACTACATAGTCCCTCCAAAATTATTATTCTATCGGATCCTACACATATATTAAGAAAAAAAATAATTGATTTAATTATTAATATTAGTATAATATACAATTTTCTTTTCAAAGCTCATGTACATGCAACACATAACTAAAGAAAAAAAGTAAGAGTATAATGCTAAAAGTGTTGATGTAAAAAAAATTACAAACAAGATAATTTTTTCAAAATGTACGAAAAAAGGTAGGCCAATAACTTTGGGACATGGGATGCATTAAAGGGCTCCAAATTATGTCTTATTTAATTTTAGCCTTATACATGTCCTTATACAAAAAAGACCTAGTAAAATTATAAGGACATATGCATGACTAAGATTAAATAGGATAAATGTGATAGAAAGTGAGACAAGATGATTTTAAGCACATTAAAAGTAGTTAGAAATTAGTGGTTGTTGAGAAAAATAAGGGAGTGATCAAGATAAAAATAATTTCATGCTAATCTATATTATAATTTCGCTCATTAGTTAACTACTTGGTCAGGATTTATTTTTACCAAACATAACTATGGCCATGATTAAATCTTCTGAAAAGTTAACTATTGGTCAAGATTCATTTTTACCAAACATAACTACTGGCCATGATTAAATCTTATCACCTTAATTATATTATCAAGTTTCTTCTCTATGATTATCTCTAATTATCTCTAATTTATTCTTTTATTTTTGTGCAACCTAGATTTATTGTTTACAAATATTTAGTTTGTAGTTTCTTAATTGATTGATATCGTAATCAATTGAAATCTCAATTTAATTTTTGTCCAACCTAGATTTAGTTTTTTTTAAAAAAAATTATTCGTAAGTTTTGTAATTAATTTTTGTAATTTTAAATATTTGTATTTTTAATTTCTTTCTTATTAAAAAAAATTGTGCTAAGTTTTCCTTATTGGTCTAAAATCTTTGTAATTTCAATTTTCAATAGTCTTTTATTAGTTCACATCGTCACATTCAATTTATTTTATGGTTTTTGTCTGAGATTGTCATTTTTAAGTTTATTTCAATTAACAGGTGTTGGGTTGGTGTGTGAGAGAGAAAATGCGTTTGGATGTTTAATTATACTCTTTTTGGATGAGTTAGAAAATTTTACAGTTAATAAAATATGTTTTTCTTTATTTTCTGGGATGTCGTCTTTGTTTTGTGTAGTGTACATTGATCGGACCCCTATAAAATCTCAAGCATATATTAATTTATTCGCATTATACTCACTTCATATACTGATTATATAATATATATTGCTTAATTATACAAATGAGTACACATATATGAAGACCAAAATTTTATATATCCTCAAATCCAAAATAATTGATCACACTTACATGAGTTTTATAAGAAAGAGGTGGTCTCTTGTAAGACGGTCTTACGGATCCTTATCCGTAAGATGGAGCCCCATTTAAAATTCGCGGTCATAATAAATAAATAATATGTTACAAGAAATAACAAAAATGGGTCAGTTGAGTTGGTTCCCACTGAATTGCTTAAGGTTTCAAAGACGGTGCGGTTGGTCTTTGATTTGAAACTCACCAACGTTTTTTTTAAGTTTTATTGCCCGAGATGTGTCATTTTGGCATTGTTTACATTTACGATCAATCAGAGTGTTACTTTTAGGCTTGGCGTGTGTCACTTTGAGAACAAAAGTGTGTCACTTTTGGATAATTGTTGCCTTAGATCTGATTAAGTTTTACTTAGTTACTTTAAATCAGAGTGTCACTTTTAAACATAAAATGTGTCGTTTTTAAGTTTTACGTGTGTCACTTTTGGCAAAAAAAAAAAATCACTTTTCATCTTTAAATTTTTATTCATAAATGTCACGTTTAGTGTGTCACTTTTAGGTATTAATTGTGTCACTTTTAGGTATTAGGTGTGTCACTTTTGGTAAAATAACTCATTTTTATAATCATACAATTTGTATCAATAAAAGTTTCACTTTTAGGCTTGGAACGTATTACTTTTAGGACTAAAATGTGTCACTTTTGGGCTAGTGATTTTAACAGCAATAACCAATTGAACACTACTGAAATATATCTTCTTATTCATAGAAATGTATATAATCCCAAGTGTCAATCGTTAAAAACACAAAACCATAACTTTTTCAAGGTAAAGTATATGTTTCTTACTCAAACTTACAAATTTTACTGAAAATATGTCTAAAATATCCGAGCATTAGGAGTCTTGGAACCAAATTCCTTGGCTTGATGGGAATCAGAAAAATCAGTAGTCTTTCTCTTGCCCTTTTCAATACTTCACTTAATTCTTTTTCTCCTTCCATTCGTAATAGAGCGAGCAGGACCTAGGCATGTAGTAGATAAACTTGAAACACGAGATGATTCATTTTGGTCCGATAAATTCTTTAAGGAAGAGTGTCACTTTTTTGTATTAAGAGTGTTACTTTTTAGTATTAAGAGTGTCACTTTTTGTATTAAGAGTGTCACTTTTTAGTATTAAGAGTGTTATTTTGTATTTTAATAAAAATTATAATAAATTTTCATCTATAGTGTCATTTTTTGTGTTTTTAATGTGTCACGTTTGGTTTTAAATGTGTCATTTAGCATTTCGTCAAAGTCCGTTAGAATCTTTTAAGTATCCCAAGGTAATTGATGCTAACAGATGGCTAACGGAGCTGACAAAGGATTAAATTGCAAGGCGTGGGAATTTAGCGACAAACATTGAAAATGAAGGGGCACCGGAGCAAATAGAGGAAATGAGCATTAAAATTTAATTTTTTGTAGTTAGGTTGTTCATTTAGCATTTCATCAAAGTCCGTTAGAATCTGTTAAGTATCCCAAGGTAATTGATGCTAACGGATGGCTAACGGAGTTGACAAATGATTAAATTGCAAGGCGTGAGAATTCAGCGACAAACATTGAAAATGAAGGGGCATCGAAGCAAATAGAGGAAATGAGCATTAAAATGCGACAAACATTGAAAATGAAGGAGCACCATAGCAAATAGAGGAAATGAACATTAAAATTGAACTTTTTGTAGTTAGGGTGTGTCAAACTCTGAACCACCTTGAGTTAAACCTTTAAGGTTCACCCTTCACCAACTCAGTTAGCCAACTTTTGTAATATTTTTTAACAAGTTTAGTTATTAACCCGTAAATTACTAAACGAGACTCTCATAAGAAATTACTACATCTTCTACCCGTATTAATAATCAAACCTCCTCCTATAAGGCTATAACCGATGCCCCACACCAAGAAACCCATTCCACAAATCTGTGATCAATTCTCTCTCCCTCTCTGTATCAACCAAACCCACTCCCCTTCATTTATTTTATCTGCCCTTCATTCACTCCATCCGCCTCCCACTCCCTTCATTCACTCCATCTTCCCTTCATTCACTCCATCCATCTCCCACTCCCTTCATTCACTCCATCTTCCCTTCATTCACTCCATCCGCCTGCCACTTCCCCTCATTAACTCTCTTTTGTTTAGCAAACTTCCATCCGCTTTGTGTATTCCCTTTTCTTCACTTCTCCATTGCAGCTGTACTCAATGCCCATGACCTTCAAGTAGTAAGGTATTATTATTCTCACTTGAAACAAACTCAACACGCTTAATTGGTATGTTAAAGAGACTTTTCAAGTCATAATTTGCTATCAATTGAATTCAGATCTGGATTTTATGGCGCTCGGTCTCCATGAGTACTCTTGGATTTTATTTGATTTTGATGGAGCGGTTTATGTTAAACTTCAAGTGATGCTTATGAACTTCGATCGACCGTTTTGTGCTGTTTATAGCCCCAACATTATTCGACCATGGTTTCTCTGTTTAAAGGTTCGGTCATTAAATCCTTTGCTTTCAATCTCTTGTTGATTTCAATACCCATTTTATGTTTCCACCTTCTAATAGAATCGAATAATTTGATGTTTAATTTTATATTATGATTATATGTATATACAACTGGATTTCGATTTCTAGAATCGGTTAGTTTAATATAGATTTATCAGATTTTACTTAACCAAGACTATTTCTTTTTCAAATGTTGGATTCATTTAATTTTATACTTTATATTATCAAATGAAATTTTATCAAAACAATATCTTTACACCCAAATTATCCAATATAATTTTCAGTTTTAGTCTTTGATAAATAAATAGGTGTAACTTAAATACGTTTGAATGTGTTATCCCAAACTAATGTTATAGTTTTCTTTTTTGAAATTTAATTTGCATGTGTTTAAGGTTATGAAAACCTCCACCGTCAAAAGCAGGTTGAAAGTCATTGCTTTCTTTTGACTTTCTTATTTTTGTTTTTTCTTTTACTAATTTGACTCTTTACGATAATTAATTAATTTTTTCTATTGTATTTTAAAACAGAGGTTTTGTAATGAATATCTCGCACAAGACCTTGCTTTCCATCCAGAGGTAAACTATTAATTGTATTTCATGTGATGTTCTAAGAAATCTTTTTCTAGAATATTTTAATTTTTTTTGCATAATCACATAAATGATAGGTGAATTTATTTTGAGATTTTGTGATTAAATTTATTTTACATTAATTTATTTTTACAAGCTTCTTTATAATTTTTAGAGAGCGGGGGAATTGATCCCTTTAAGTGCTTGTTTTGTGGAGCGTTTTGACCAAAACGCAGTGTTTTCTCTTTTAAAGTGTTTCAATGCATTGTTTTAAAACGTAGCGTTTTAAAAATGTGCAGCGTTTTAAAACGCTCCAATTTGTAGTGTTTACTCTTTAGTAGTATTATGTATTTATTTATTATTTTTTGAGGAAAATATTTAAGCCCTTAATGAATGTAGTTCATGGGTTGCACTCGCTCGAAAAAATGAACTAGTGAAAAAGTAGTCACATTAAAAGTACTTGAGCAATAGACCAGAGCAGGCCAGTGCAATGAAATGGAGTTCGCTAATGTAAGGGAAATATGTTGATGTAAAAGAGGAGGTTGTCTCATATAGAGGAAGACAGAAACAGAATCAAGGAGGTTGTGAGTCCTTTGCGGCGAGGCAATGATTGTGAGAGTTGGGGCGAGTATTATGGCTTGTTCTGAGGTCAATCGGGTACTAATGCTCATAATCAGGGTTTTGAGCAACTATCTAGTGGTGCTCATGCTGCCACCACTGTTAAAGGCTATATCCAAAATTAAACAATTCAAATTGGCCCGGAAGTAACAAGAGGTGCACCTCAACTTAGCCTAGGAACCTAGTGCCTAGGCGAAAAAGCCCTTTATCTGTAAGAAAAAATAACAATAAGCTTTCCACTAGATCATTTTGATGTACCTCGTTGTATTTTCTAATCTAAAGACTGAAAAATTCCTCGGAAGAAGGAAGTGTTTGCACCTGTAACCTTGTCGCATCCACATATATTTTGGTAAATAGTTGATCTGTTGTCCGTGAACTTCTCCTAGTCTTTCGTTACTATTATTAAGGCCGCACTGAACAAGAGAGATCGTTGTTGGTGTGTTTGTAAATAGTGGATGTTGTGTAACAAAATACTTTTGGTGCTCGCATCCAGAAGTTTGCCATTTTTAGACCAGTTTGGTCAATTAAGGGAGCTCTCGTAGTAGCGCTAATGTTCAAGAAGAAAAATTCCAAGTGTGGACAATATAACGGTTGGGGTGTATGTGGTTCAGTTTGGCTTGGTTTAGGCCAAAATCACGAACCGAACCACCCCTAATTGGTTCCAAAGTTTTCAAACCGAACCGAACCGAATAAGACTTAGAACCAAACCACTCGGTTTAGTTTGGTTTGGTTCAGTTTTGTGGTTTATATAAATTGTTTTTAATCGAGTTAACCAACATTAAGAATAAGATTTTAATTTTGAATAGATAAAATATGTTTAGGTTTTCAAAGGAAAGTGAAATTATCAAGAAGAAACGGTGCGTTTTGTTGTGGGCAATGTGAGAATCAGGATGTGTGACATAAGTTTGAGAGGCTGTATTGGTAGGGTTTCTCTGTAGCCAATGGAAAAAAAATGAAGAAGAAGAAGCATTAGTGGTTTCATTAACTATAAGTACCATTTTATCATTTTTCGATCTCTCCCAGTGTTGACGAAGTGCTACACTGTGAAAAGTCTTGCCTGGTCGTCCTTGCGAATTCTACAAAAAGAAAAATGAAAGTAAAATATTTTTGTGTAAAATGAACTATAAGTACCATTTTATCATTTTTCGATCTCTCCCAGTGTTGACGAAGTGCTACACTGTGAAAAGTCTTGCCTGGTCGTCCTTGCGAATTTTACAAAAAGAAAAATGAAAGTAAAATATTTTTGTGTAAAATGTTGGAGATAACTCCCCAAGTGATATGAAACGTATGTTTAAGAAAGTTATTCTGAGAAAATAAATTTATCTACTCTATTTTATTAATAAAGTTTTATTAGATGTTAATAACACATTGATTTGAGTTGCCTAATAACCTTTCTTTTATAAACCAAGTCGTATTCGTGTATCTAAAAATTTGAAAATTTTTGAGCCCCAATATCGGATATGTACCCGCACCTGATCCTTTGTTGAGTTCGGGTAAAAGGCCCTTGAGGACGTACTTACCATTCACCTCCCTCTTTAGCAAACTAGAGTCCTTGTGATGACCCAGCTCTTTGCTATTAGTTATCCTGACATCAAGGTCTCACAAACTCGTTATGGGAACAGTGGACTGGGCAGGCTGAGTCACCATATTCGTTAGTGGGGAGTACCCATCAAAATTTTACATGCATTAATATAACTGTCTTTACAAACTGTGACATGAAGCGCGGGGAAATATGAACTCAGTCATCCTCACCATTATTGGTGTAGGGTCCATCAAAATCTAACACCTATTCATATATCTTGGATATACAAACTGTGGACTCCACTGGTAATATCTGATAGGGTGGTTAAAAGATCGTACTTGGGAAGTAGCCTAGATGGATGCAAGTGTGACCCTTAGATTGCTTTTAAGGTTGAGCACTAAATGACAACCTGTGGATGCATTAAGAACCACTTTGCGGCCTTCCAATCAGTGGCACGGCTAGCAAGTAATGTATGAGGTCACACTTACACAAAGCTACAAATTAGAAGCTTAGCTTCCACAACACAAATTTGTTGGCCTTACAATATCTTTCAACCTCAATATAGCAATTTCCAATTTTAAATTAACTCAGTTGTTACGCCCACAATCCCACAACTCCACTTTGGCCTTGCGCCCATAGCCCCTCTAAGATTTGGGGTCGAGGTAATGTACAAAAGCTGCAGTGAGTCTGGTTGCAGAGGCACCATATATTGTATATGGGATGCAAGAATTTTCTAAACTTTTTCAAGATTGTGTTAAAGCGGGGGCTTACATTCAAGCTATTCTTGTCTTTGCAACTGGTCAAGTTCATGAGTTGGCTACATGAAGGAGTCAAGGACGGAAAGAATGATGCAATTTAGAAACCTGACCAAGACATCTTTGACTGTTAGATTTTTTGGGGGTTCCGGGGTTCATCCCCATGTTGCTTAATTCCCAGAGTTTACATGGATGCCTTTTATCTATGTGACCCAGAAAGTTGCCATTTGTCACCCTGTAGGCATCTTTGAGTAGATTAAACCTTAATTATCATCAGCGACACCTCAAAAACATAGTTACGAGTCATCTAAGTGAGTGGATTCCTATTCACTTGATTACCATATCATCCATGCAAAATTTAATGAGCTGGATTCTCGCGTGTGTCATGGAAAATGGTTGTTGGCATTGTTCTCCATATGTGACACGGTCTTGTTCAAACTGCAAGGCATAACAATGGCGTAAATATTTCCATTGCGAGTGTGAAACCAGGTTCTCTTTACATTGTCTCAATCCATTCATCTGATTATAGCCTTGTAGCCCCACATTCAAAATGTTTATCGTGCCCGGTCCGGCATCAACTGAGCCATCAATAGGTAGCAACTGGAATTGTTAGCAGATAACCTGTATGATACTGAAGGCAAGGTTGAGATCAAAATTCAGGCAATGAAGTGAAGCGATCCATAGACAACACAATGGAAGTATTCTATCAACTGAAAACCAATAATTTTCATCCAAACCTCCTTAGTCTATTACATTGGACGCTTTAATACAAGTGAATAAGTATCGGTCCCCAAGCAAAGCATCCTAATTAACGAATTCCCTAAACAACAATATTGAACCAACAAAACCCCACAAGAACCAACTATTTAAATAGTTCTAGTTTACTAGTTACAGCAGTACTAGGAGTTCAAATTGGGGCATGTCTTTGTTAAGGTCATGAAATTCTTCACACGTCTTGATCTATCTAACTTGATTCTTGGTAAGTATAAGTAAACTAGGCTTAACATTACCCACTTTTAGGATTTCCTCAACTTCATCCTTTATCTTCAACTCGAGCTAGCTTAGCCATGGGGTTGACATCTAACTTATACTCGTATAAATGCCTTCTTAGCTAATGGGATGAACACTCTTGGTACTGTATTGGTTCTCCGTAAAGCCTGTGCTGAGTGCTATATTTGAACTTAAACATATTGTATTCAGATTTTCCATTGGCTCCGACTATGCTTACTTAGCTGTACATTTAATCCTCTGTGTGTGTGTGTACATGGCCCTTGATACAGTAGTGAGGGAAAAGTTTATTCCTGCTTAGAGCAGTCGTGTGCATGAGTTTCTGCATCTATAACCTTAAGATTTTTTTCTCCAATGTCGATTTATTTTATTTTCTGTTCCCATTTTTTTCTTTGTTGTTGGCAATTGAAAGAACGTGACAGCACGGATTCTCGATATGGGACGATGTTACTGTCAATGTTGCAGTGAATGTTGCAACAATGGCAGTAACAATGTGAACTGAAAGTATGTCACAGAAAATAGCAGCGGAAGTATAGTTTTCAGGTTTAAAATCAAACAGACTTAGAAAGACAGAAAATCACACAAAAACAATCTACAAGTATCAAACTTGTAGATCACGCCTCAAGGCAACAAATAACATTAAAATCAAGACTGTTTTTGAACCTTAATGATTAACACAAAATTCTCACAAGATATAGTATCTTGGAGAATCACAAAACCCACATAAACTACTAGAACAAACGTGGGAAGAAAAGATCAAAACAAGGACAGCTTCCAAACAACAAATCAAACGGAAGCACAAATCTGAACTTCAGGAAATACAAGGCTGTATTTCTGAAGTTTTTGAGCAGCAGCAGGTGTGTTCAAGTCTGCCTGCAGAATAGTCTTTGTGTATGAGGTGTTGATCTCCTCTCTCAAGCTCGGCACACAAGAAAACTGGATCGACTCTCTCTTTTCTGCCCACAGCACTCTTGAACGATTTCTTCTATATGCTCTCAGCTCTCTGCCCATCTCAAACTGCTCGACCTCTGGCTCTTTATATAGGCTGCATATCCTGTACGCAAACAGCCAACAAATCCTGCAAGCACACGGCAAACTACTCCTACTAGGAAAGAGATTTAGCAATATTTAGGAAAGATTATGTTTCCTATTAAGACTAAGATACATCAAATAACTAATTTATTTACATAAATCTAGTTACCAAAAATATGTTGCCTAAATCTTTTGAAAGATTTGAAAGATCAAATCTTTTGAAAGATTTGAAAGATTTTCCTATATAAAAAAATCAAAACCAATCTAATCTTTTGAAAGATTTTCCTATCAAAAATCAAAACCAATCCACCAAAAGTATTCTAAACAAAATCTAACACCTAAATAAAAAGACTAATTTAAAATCCTTCTTTGACCAAGAAAGGTGAAAACAAGATAAAATAGGTCATGTCTATTTTACCCTTACAATCTCCCCCTTTGTTGAACCTTTCTGGTCAAATCAAAAGACAAGTGTTTATTCAACACCAATCAAATCATCTAACCTGCATAGGTTAGAAAAACTCATCTCCCCCTGAATTTGTGCAAGGGGTAAAATCAGAAACCATTACTAAGCACAATTCAGAAAATATCACCATCACAAGAAACACTTGATCTCTCTCCCCCTATTTGACCGGAAAAGGAAGAGAGATAAAACATCTTTTAGGAATTCTCAAACATCAAAGATTTTGAAAAACACAATAAAGTGTTCACCAAGATTTGATCACACCACTTTGCAAAAACTGAGCACATCATATCCAGATTCAAAACCTCTTAGTTTCCCACAAAAATTAGACATCCACTAAATATTTTTCAACATGGAGATTTTTTGAAAATTGATTTGCACAGTTTGAGTTTAGGACAAAATTTCACCAAGCTGATATCATTGCCAACAATGCATGTCCTAAAATTTTATGCCTAAAAACATGATGACTAAAAGCTAGGCAAAAGAAATAAAAAATGCAATCACACACAAGTGATAAAGACCAGATCAAAGGATGTAGTTCCTAATGTTGCTGCATTGGGAGATGCATTCGCCAAAATTGTGATTTTATTTTCAATTTTGCTCTTTTTTTTTAAATTTTCTCAACCAAATTTCTCTCCCAAGATCATAAAATTTTCACAACAAAAATCCATAGGTACTTTATTTCCCTAGGAATATAGCTCTACTTTATTTCAAGCTATTCAACACATGCCACTAGGAACCTTTCACACTATTTACCAAGGGAAGCAATTTTGCATTTGATCAACCCATGAAATCCGAAGATTCATAGTCCCAAAAGAAAGGTGCCACAACCTTGTTCATAGGTAGCTCTTTTCCGTTAGGTAGCTTTCACACTTTTTCAATTAAGGGGAGTCAATTTACTCAAGATCAACCCATGAAAGCCTAAGCTCCATAGTACTTTGACAAATTGCAGCATCCCAAAAATTTCAAAAGGTAGCTCTTTCCTTTGTGGACTTTAAACATACTCAAGAACTGGGAGAGAGAGAGAATCATAACAATGAAACCACAATGATTTTGAATGAAATTCCTCAAGCAACCACAAGAGACACATACATGTGAGTCAATTGATCTAGAGTGCCCTCTAAAGACAAAATGCAATCATGCTTTTTTTTTTTTTTTTATTACAACTAAGTGTAAAATCATATGGCACACAAAACACAAGAGATTTCCAAAGATTGAAAAATCTCTCAAAAACAAGACACTTGGCAAATATATCAGCAAGATGATTTTCGGTCCCAACATGTTCAATGCAAACAATTTCCATATTTAACCAAGTCTCTAATAAAGTGGTGTCTTAAATTAATGTGTTTAGTTCGAGAATAATGAAGCTGGATTTTTGTGCTAAGCAAAATGCATAGGTGTTATCAAAAACAAGGTTAACACATCAATGTGAACACATAATCTTTGATCATTTGAAGCATCCATAAAAGATTTAAGGCTTCTCTCAAAAATATTTTGATAAGCATGCAAATTTTTGAGATTCAACCTTACTTCTTCTCCTTGTGTATATCTCATCATGAATATCACCTATCACTTGAGAGATTGGATGGTTTTTCGAATACTGACTAGGAATATCATGGCTGCAACCATTCAAATTTGGTGATTTTCGAATGTACGGACGATTTCGAAAGTTCAAGACTGTTTACGAATACGCCAAGTTTACGTCCAATGTTGCTCCCATTGTTGCAACATTGGGTGACACATTGGGTGAAACATTGTGAATCACATTGGTGAACTTTCGAGAATATGCAAGTTCGATCATGTGCGATTCTTGGTTTCGAATCTTTGGTTCTGAAGATTTTGGAGGAGGTTCATCATGGGGCGGCTTAGAACCGGGACATATATCAAAAGGTTCACAATATTTGGACTTGCCTTTGTCATTACTACCCTTAGGAACCCACATCGTTTAAAAACTTTGGGTTGGAGATTTTTGAAAAATTTCGATTTGTCTTTGAATGAGGCTTCCAATGTGTGCGCCAATGTTGCAACATTGGTCGGCGCGATGGGCTCGCTTCATACGATTACGCCAATGAGTTTTTCAAAGAAATCTTGCCTCATTTCATTCTCATACATGGCCTTTTTCGAGAAAACAAAAGGGTTGTATGTGACCGAGCTTATGGCGAAGTGACAAACATAATTTTTCTTTCTTAACTCTCGGTTTTTCACAAAAAAGCAGTTTCAGAAAACTTTCATTGTTACTGTTTGGTTCAGATGTTCCTTCTCCTTCTTTCACAAATACCTTAGGGACAAAACCAATACCGATCTAGAAGTATTACGAATTGACAAATCATCAACCTTTTGTTTGCTAGAATTCCACTTGGTCATGGTCTCTTTTGCTTGAGTAAGGCTGCTCCTTTAACTTCTCAATCTCCACATCCTTTCTACTTAGGACACTCTCAGCCTCACTATGCATTCTTTTTGTTCTTCATTAGCCTTTTTCGGGTTCGTTTGCCTTTCCAAGCACTATAACTTGATGAGCTCTTTTCTCCCAATCCTTGTGCGACTCTTTGTACCCTTCCAGCGAGATCGAATCAATGTTCATCATCCTCGCAATTGTGGAATTAAAAGCAGAAAAAATTGTTCTGTTTTACGCTCACATGTTTCTCCCAATGTTGCTCACGATGTTGCAACATCGGGTGACACATTTTGAAACATCTGCATTTCGAATCGAGAATCACAAGCGACATTCAAGGCAAGCGAGTGGTGGGCATTCTTAGTTTAGAAGAACGAACACGAGGGTCCTTCACATAAAGTCCGAAGGGCCTCCCACACATCTTTAGCGGATTCATAATTTGCTATCACCCTAAAAGTATTTGCATCTAAGGCCTTATAAATTGCAGACAAGGCTTTCGAGTTAAAAGAAGCAGTGTTCCTATCATCGTTGGTCCACTCAGACTCTTTGGTGATTTTGACATCACCATCAGAATCTACAGTTTTGGGAGGACTCCAACCATTCAACCAGACAAGCCACGCTCTTTCATCAATTGATTTGATGAAGATGCGCATCTTGACTTTCCATATAGAATAATTAGCATTTGTGAGAGTAGGAGGGCGAACCACGTTTCATCTTGAGAATCCATCACGTCTTTAAGCGAATCGACTCTTAGTGATATCAAGAGGAGGCTCGATACCAAATGAAAGAACGTGGCCGATTCTCGATATACGATGCCAATGTTGCGTGAATGTTGCAACAATGGCAGTAACAATGTGAACCTGAAAGTATGTCACGAGAAAATAGCGGCGGAAGTATAGTTTTCGAGTTTAAAATCAAAGCAGACTTAGAAAGACAGAAAATCACACAAAAACAATCTACAAGTATCAAACTTGTAGATCAAGCCTCAAGGCAACAAATATATTAAAATCAAAGCTGTTTTTGAACCTTAATGATTAACACAAAATTCTCACAAGATATAGTATCTTGGAGAATCACAAAACCCACATAAACTACTAGAACAAACGTGGGAAGAAAAAGATCAAAACAAGGACAACTTCCAAACAACAAATCAAACGGAAGCACAAATCTGAACTTCAGGAAATACAAGGCTGTATTTCTGAAGTTTTTGAGCAGCAGCAGGTGTGTTCAAGTCTGCCTGCAGAATAGTCTTTGTGTATGAGGTGTTGATCTCCTCTCTCAAGCTCGGCACACAAGAAAACTGGATCGACTCTCTCTTTTCGCCTGAGACTCTTGAGCGATTTCTTCTATATGCTCTCGGCTCTCTGCCCATCTCAAATGCCGACCTCGCTCTTTATATAGGCGCATATCCACGCAAAGCGACCAACAAATCCTGCAAGCACACGGCAAACTACTCCTACTAGGAAAGAGATTTAGCAATATTTAGGAAAGATTATGTTTCCTATTAAGACTAAGATACATCAAATAACTAATTTATTTACATAAATCTAGTTACCAAAAATATGTTGCCTAAATCTTTTGAAAGATTTGAAAGATCAAATCTTTTGAAAGATTTGAAAGATTTTCCTATATAAAAAAATCAAAACCAATCTAATCTTTTGAAAGATTTTCCTATCAAAAATCAAAACCAATCTACCAAAAGTATTCTAAACAAAATCTAACACCTAAATAAAAAGACTAATTTAAAATCCTTCTTTGACCAAGAAAGGTGAAAACAAGATAAAATAGGTCATGCCTATTTTACCCTTACAGCAATTAAAGATGATTAGGAGATTAAAAAAACCCAACTGGGTTAGCTATGGGATGGTCGGAGAAGTGAGGGACCACGATGAAGGCGGTAAGATAGTTTACCAACCTTTATTTAGTGTTCAATTTTATTAATGATATACATTTTACTAAATTGTATTTATGTGTTTTATCTTCTAGAGATGAATTTGTTGGGAAATCATCGCTACACAGGCTGTAACATCATTGTATTTGATAACTATGGGCATAGATATTACATTCTTGCCCCCAAGAGCTTGTCGATGGGTGAGTTTTGCGGTTAGCCTGGAAGACAATGTGTGGGGTTTGAGAAAAGAAGGGGATATGTTATATTTTTGTTAGCCAATTTTTTTCCTCTTGCTATAGTTTTCCCGATTGTAATCTCAATTGTAATACATGGATATATTTATCTGCCCAGATACACGAGCCACTCTTGGTTAAGTTGAGGGTTACATGACATATAGCGCGCCTTTTCCAACTATGTGAGTACATGTCAAAACTTGCCTTTTATCTTTATAATATTTTTGTTGTTAAAGTATGATTTTTAAATTTCAGGGGTGGTTACAATGAAAATATTTTTTGGGGTTTTCGACACAATTGGAGTCAACCATTCCATTGTGTTCCAGCTAAGTTGAGAGATCGTAGAACTATTACGTTTTAAATGCCTTCTAATGTTAGTATGTCTTTATTATAAAGTAGAATAAGTAGATAATTTAAGTATTTTATGTACCTGTGTTCTTGTGTTCGTGGCTATGAAAGAACGGTTTAGTTACAATTTCCAGTTTTATGTTGGGCATCTTGTTATCAAGATTGTGTTATTGTATTTTTAAATTCTGGAAGCATGCTTGTTGCCCTTTCCAGAAAGGGCAAATTGAACCATTGGTTCTTTGACCATAGGTCCCTTATAGTTTTTGTGCCTTGATAATTTTGTCAAATTTTGGTCATTTGAGTATTAAATTTGGGCTGGTCCACTTTTTGAATTTTATAGGGGAAATTTCAAGTGGGTACAATTTTAGAAACATGTTTTCATTTATGACCATTAATTTTTTGGACATTTCATGTAACTACAAATTGGTTGCCAAATGACAAAAATATCATTAATGAAGACAAATGTCATCTGGTCTAAAAAATTCAAAAAATACTGATGTCAAATCTTGGCATCAAGAATTGCTTAAAAATTTCGTGAACCAAAAAATTCAAAAAATGCGATGCCAAATATTGGCATCGTAAGCTTTTTCTGATTTTCTTAACCAAAAAAATTCAAAAAATCCTGATGCCAAGATTTGGCATCAGGGTTGTTTTTTAAAATTTTATTAACCAAAAAAAACTGATGTCAAATCTTGGCATCAGAGCTGTTTTTACAGATTTTCTTAACCAAAAAAATTCAAAAAATTCTGATGCCAAATCTTGGCATCAGAGCTGTTTCTCCAGATTTTATTGAGCAAATAAATTCAAAAAAAAAATTGATGTCAAATCTTGGCATCAGAGTTGTTTTTCTAGATTTTATTGAGGAAAAAAATCCAAAAAATTCTGATGCCAAATCTTGGCATTAAGGATGTTTTTCAAGATTTTATTGAGCAAAAAAATTCAAAAAAATTATGATGTCAAATCTTGGCATCAGGGTTGTTTTTCCATATTTTATTGAAAGAAAAAATTCAAAAATTTCTGCAAAAATCTTAAGCATCGTGTACGTTTTAAAATTTTCTTAACCAAAAAATTCAAAAAAGCGATGCCAAATCTTGACATCGACTGCTTTTTACTGATTTTCTTAACCAAAAAATTCAAAAACGATGTCAAATCTTGGCATCAAAGCTGTTTTTTAAAATTTTCTGAACAAAAAAAATTCAAAAAAAACTGATGCCAAATCTTGGCATCAGAACTATTTTTCCATATTTTATTGAGCAAAAAGATTCAAAAAAAACTGATGCCAAATCTTGGCATCAGAGCTGTTTTTACAGATTTTCTTAACCAAAAAAATTCAAAACATTCTGATGCCAAATCTTGGCATCGAGCTGTTTTCCAAATTTTATTGAGCAAAAAATTCAAAAAAGTTGATGTCAAATCTGGCATCGTGTCGTTTTCCGATTTTATCGGAGCAAAAAAATTCAAAAAATTCTGATGCTAAATCTTGGTATCAGGGCTGTTTTTCTAGATTTTATTGAGCAAAAAAAATTAAAAAATTCTGATGCCAAATCTTGGCATCAGAGCTGTTTTTAAAAATTTTCTTAACCAAAAAAATTCAAAAAAAGTTGATGCCAAATCTTGACATCGCGTTAGCTTTTCCGATTTTATTGAGCAAAGAAATTCAAAAAATTCTGATGCCAAATCTTGGCATCATCGGGCTGCTTACGTACGATTTTCTTAACCAAAAAAAAAAGTCGATGTCAAATCTGGCATCATGTCGTTTTTCCGCTTTATAAAACCAAAAATTCAAAAAATAGATGCCAAATCTTGACATCGTAGCTTTACGCATTTTCTTAATAACATAGCGCCGGTTTTCTTATCATGTATGTATAACTCTCACCCATAAGAGTTCGATACAAACATTGATCAAATAACGCAAAGAAAAGGCATAAAAACATGGAGTCGATGGGCAAATGACAAGAAAGATAATCGATTCTAACTCATCATTATCACATATATAATATGGTAGCTAATTCCAAGTCTTGGAATCGAAAAGGAAATGGCAACAGTGCCAAGCAATGGAACCTTGTTTCGTAGCTCTAGATTCAACTTCAAGAGCAACTTGCCGCCTTCAAACATATTTGGGTACTCTTCCTGTCCGCTAAAGATTCACTGCTTTCGATTAACTCCGCAGATGTATCAACCCTTCACATTGTCAAGATGATGAGAAGGAAACCCTCATTCCCATTCTCAAACCTATCATACCTCCCCAAACATCCACCTCCTCCCCACCCCCCTCTCGTCTGGTCAGAAGTAAAAAGCGTGATCCAATACCGAATAGATCGACGATATATGACTTTTGATACGAAACCAGGCAAATGCCCAGATAGTAACTTATATGACCTTTTAGTGTGTCTCGATGCAAACAATTCGTGAGGATTAGTGATGGACATAAAATCTGGTCCTGCTTGCACATTAATGATTTTGATATGGCCCCATCTGTCAAGTTTCAAGAAGGAGGATATACCGCTTCAAATACTTTATATGAACTTCAGCCTAACTTTTTCATACTAGAAATTCATGGTCAACATGCAACGTAATACACATTAGATGTCAAAAGTAATTACAAATGT
>CM028381.1:11834172-11922055 GCA_013146195.2 Codonopsis lanceolata | reverse complement strand
ACTCAGGCTTTTAAGGCAAATATAAGCCATAATCTGATTGGTTGACCTTCATTCTTCACCTCACTCTCCAAGAACGAATTTCTTCCTCTCCCAAGTTCTTCAATGGTTCATGAAGATATTCTCTTGGTTCTCATCATTCTCATCCTTTGCTCAAGCCTCCTTCTTCAAAGTGTTGAGCTTGTAGAGAGTTAATAGTTCCAACCAGATTGGTTTTGTGCTCTTCCCATCTTCTTCCTTGGTGCAAAGGTAAGCTATTGATTCCCTTAGGATGTATGTTAGACTTGCCATGTCCCCTCTTCTCATGTTTCCCATGCTCTACCATGTCCATGCCATGCTTGATGATGAGTTGAGTTTGTAGGATTTTGAATGATATATTCATCTTGTTTTTTGGTCTATGCCTAGAATTAAATATGTTCTATGCCTGGAACAACTATTGTTCTTGGACTAATGACTTTTGATAACTCTTGAAGATTATGAATTCTAGGTTTCATATGCTATGAATTGTTCATCCTATTGATTGGGTCCTATGCTTAGAATCAAATGTGTTCTATGTCTTCCTAGGAATAACTAATGTTCTTGGACTATTGGCTTTTGATAACTTTTGAAATAATGATTCTAAAGTTCCCTTGATTATGAAATATTGAACTTATGATTCTTGACTATGGTTTGTTAAGTGGATTAATGGCTAGTTACTCGATCACGAGAACTTAGAAAAGGGTTTTGGATGCATTTAGCATCTTAACTCTCTTGGATGAATTGTTAGAGGCGACTCCAGCGAGTCAAATTAGTGAGCCATTGAACAATCTGGCTCAATGATCAATCCTACTGACGTTCTAATCCGTTTCTCTAAGAATGATAATTCTAGACTATTGAATTGGATTGATTACCATGCTTGATTCTTGATGTCATGTAATAGAATACCTATTTGACATGTTGAGATCGCTCTTGTCGAACTCAATCACGCGATTATTGATGAAATATTTACTTGTCATGAGCGAGATCGCTCTTGTCGACCTCGTTCCTACTTGAAATTTGTTAAGTAGACTACTTCATTTGCATGAAATCATCGCTTGATTCACACACGCCTCAGCTGTGTGGCTGGTGAAGTGCTCCCTTCTTTATGTCAATCACGAGCATCATTGGTGTCTATCCAAGGCATCTCCTCGGAAGATCGATGTACTTACATCGATACGGCACACTCGGATAACTTGTATAGAGGCGGCACGTAAGCGACATATATCCTTATCCTATGTGATTTAATTGGACCTATGTGAAACAATGTGCATCTTGGATATATGATCTCTACATGTATGTGACTATATGCCTTGTATGTTGCATATTGCCATGACATGCATGATTGATAGCTTACAAGTCTTTATGACTTACCCATTCCTTTCTTTAGATCCTAGCAAAGCGGTCCTTCTCGTTGAGGATTGCGGTGTTCGTGCTTTGTTCCTCCTTTTGTCGGCCGTTGCGGGTTGAAGAGGTGGTCTAGATGTCCTCTTCCTTTCTTTTGTTATTTTGCAAGGACGATGGGTTAAAGCAAGTCAATTAGACTATGCTTTTTGTATAGAACTTGATCTTGATGCTTTATTTAACTACTTGTAGTTTAACACTTGTAGTACTTGTAACTCCTTTTGATCTTAGCATTGTGTAAGCCGGAGCTTTGGTTATCATGTTTAATAGTTCACTACGTATAAGTCTTCATTGAGCATCTATTAGCTCTTATCTAATTCTTGTCCATAAATGATGGCTTGGGTTCAGGCATGTAGTGTCGCCGATGACTTAGTTTAATTGCTTAGCTTGTTTTATCGGGGTTTGAAAAGTTTTAAAAATACCGCGCTTTAGGGCCGGGGCGTGCTAACTCTAATGTTGCGTCGTCGTTTCTTAAAATGAGTCCTTGCATGTTAATTGTCCACTTGTTTCCCCATTTGGGCGGTCCACCCTCGGTTCCACCTCGGGTCGGGTTGCGATTGGTATCGAGCTTGTTATAGGTTAGCTATCGGCGGGATAGGTTCCATGGCCTAGGTGGGTTAGTTTCTTGTGTGATGTTCTAACGAAGAGTGAATTCTTATAGGTGCTCGATGGTGAATCCTAGAATCGTGTAGGCAGAGAGCGAGCTAGTGGTTCTCAAATAGGCACGAGTGAGAGTTGCCACCTCCTCAGGTCCGGCTGGTATGAATGCTCGAATGGCGGATATGTACCGTCGCATGTGAGTTTATGACCGAGATGGCTCGGCTTGGCCATGGTCGGAATGTACCTCCACCACCGACCAGCGAGAGGCGGGCGTCGCCACCGCGTGTTGTTATACCACCGGTAAGTGCGGAATAATCTTTGTGCTAGAGAGGTTCATGAAGATGAAGCCTCCATCTTTTGAGGAGAGGCGGATGCTAGTCTTGGAATTATGGCTTGAGGATGAAGAAGATCTTTGGCGCTAGATTGCGGATGAAGAAAGGTGACTTTAGCTGCATATAAAGCGGAAGGCCGCCAATCATTGGTGGGAAGTTCTACTTGCTAGTTGGGAATTGAACAGGTGGCGTGTGGCCTACATTTGAGAGAGTTTAGGGCAACTTATGTGCCTAATGTGGTTGGAAGCAGCGTAGAGAAAAAATTTGAGGCTGGAGGCGAGGGATCTATGTCTATAGCTCAGGTATTCTAAAATTCATTGAGTTGTCCCGTTATTGTGCACATCTAGTCTTTGGATGAAGAACCACAGAACCGAGATTCGAAAGGGTTGAGAACCGATTATAGGAAGCGATTGTTATCTCTACGGTTGGCGGTGCCGAGTGCGGTGGATCGTGCTTATGAGATTGAGCGAGACATTGAGGAGCACGGGCAGAAGCCTCTGTGCAAACTTCTAGCAGCGACGGCGAGGCGGCAGGTAGAGTCGATCTTACTGAGGAATCGGTCGGCTATCGGGCAAGCCGTCGCAATGGTGGTCGAGAATAGGCGGCGATGCGGAGGCGAGAATAGGCGCCGTATGAGAGTCGTGGTAGTAGTGCTCCTACTCCTCGAGGGGCGGCAAACTCGAGTAGTGGGCCATTGATTGTTCTTATTGTAATAAGATTGGGCATTCTAGTGAAGTCTGAGAACGAGACTTGGTACTTGTCTTAGTTGTGGAGATCTAGTCATCGGCTCAAAGCGTCCTAAGTCAAGCGGCTCAGTCCTTGGGGTCGGTTCGAGTGCAGGTCCAGAGGGATAGTGATGGGCGTCTAAGCCCAGCGAGGCTCGTGTTTCGCTTGATCGTGAGGTCGAGTCTACTTACGTGATCGGAGGTATTCTTCGGTCTTGGTCATCATGCTCGAGTTCTTATAGATCGGGTTCTACTCATTCTTATGTTGCATCGCATTTCTAGAACATTTATGTGTATTGCTGCCCGGTTACCTTATGTGCTTGAGGTGTCTACAGTTGGGTGATTGCTTGTTGGCGTCGGGGTCTATAGAGGCAGTGATGTGCTTGTTCATAATCGAGTCTTGCATCTTGATTTGGTAGTATTGCCTATTAGAGACTTTGATGTGATTCTTGGTATGGATTGGCTATGTGTACATCATGCTTTAGTTGATTGCCGTCGTAAGAAAGTGACTTTGCCATGCGGTATTCGGAGTTTGTATTTTCGTGATCATGCTATGAATGGGTTCATATTATTTACGCCTTGAGGCTAGACAACTTTTTATCACGTGGGTGTGCAGGGTATTTAGCTTGCGTGCTTGATACTAGCATGTACGCTAAGTTAGAAGATATTCCGTGAGTTAATGAGTTCACGATGTCTTTTCTACGAGTATGCTTTTGCCTCCCACGACCAGAGAACTAGAGTTACTGTATTGAACTATTGCCGAGGGACTTCCTTATTTCTAGGAGCACCTGGGAGTTGTGAGTTGAAGGATCAGCTGAGGAACGATAGGGAGTTCATTAAGCAGAGTGTATCTCCTTGGGGTGCCCGGTGTTTGTGAGGAAGAAGGATGGTAGTTTACGCCTTTGTATAGACTATCGGCAGTTGAACCGGGCTACTATCAAGAATAGGTATCCGCACCACATGATTGATCTCTTTGATCAACCGGGGTTGATTGTCTATTCTAAGTTTGACTTGAGGTGGCTATCACCGGTTGAGGGTTCGAGGAGGATGTCCAGAAGGCGACCTTCGTGCAGCGTTATGGTCACATGAGTTTGTTGTGATGCGTTTGGATTGCACTGCGGTTTTATGGACTTGATGAATAGGGTTTTCATGAGTATCTCGATTGTTTTGTGGTGGTATTTATTGATGACATTCTTGTGTACTCCAAGTCACGAGAGGAACATAAGAATCATTTGAGAGAAGTTCTTTCTATCTTGCGGAAGAAGCAACTTTATGCGAAATTTAGTAAGTGTGCTTCTGGCTAGAGCAAGTTTCTTTTCTAGGGCACGTGGTGTCTAGTGATGGTATAGCGGTGGATCCATCCAGGTTGAGGCGATTACTAAGTGGAAGGCCTGAATGCGGTAACCAAGTTCGTAGTTTCTTGGGCTTGGCGGGGTTAGCCGTAGGTTTATTGAGGGGTTTCGAAGATCGCTACTCAGATGACTAATTTGACTCGAGAAGAAGTCTTCTTTTATATGGAGTGATAAGTGTGAGGCTAGTTTTCGGGGAGTTGAAGAGAGGAGGTTGACTACGGCTCCTATCTTAGCATTGCCTAGTGGTTGGAGAACTTTGTGATTTATAGCGATGCCTCGTTAGAAGGCTTGGGTTGCGTGCTTATGCGAGAATGGGAGAGTTATGCCTATGCTTCTCGGAAGTTATCACCTTATGAGCATAATTATCCGACACATGACACAGTTGGCAGCTATTATTTTTTGCGCTTGACAAGTGGAAGCATTATCTTTCTGGTCTAAGTTTGAAATATTCACCGATCATAAGAGTTTGAAGTATCTCTTTTCGCAAAAAGAATTGAATATGCGGACGAGGCGATGGATGGAGAAACTTAAGGATCATGAGTGCACTATTTTATACCATCAGGGAAAAGCTAATGTTGTTGCGGATGCCTTGAGTAGGAAAGCTTTTATGTCTTGCTTGATGATGAGGGAATGGAAGATGCTTGAGGATGTCGTGAGTGGAGTCTGTTGTAAAGTGGGCATAGGGTTATCTTTGCTAGTGTGCGTGCTACGCTGCATTGTTTGAGTTGATTAAGAAGGCTCAAGTTTCGATTACGAGTTGAGGAAGGTTATTGATGGATTGGGTGATGGTAAGACAGGAGTTTCTTTTGTTAACAGATGAAGGTATCTTAACTTTTCGAGGTAGAGTTTGTGTTCCTTCTACCGATGGAGTTAGGCGTTTGGTTCTTGATGAGGCTCACAAGCCAAGTATACTATACATCCGGGGAGTACTAAAATGTATAGGGACTTGAAGAGACGATTTTGGTGGAATGGGATGAAGAGAGAAATAGCGAGTATGTATCTAGATGTTTGACATGTCGGCAGTTAAGTGAACACCGGAGACTGCTTGGGTTTACTTGACCACTTGAGATACAGGAGTGGAAATGGGAGCATATCACCATGGATTTTGTGACGGGGTTCCACGTACTCGAGGTTTGATGCGGTTTGGGTTGTTGTGGATAGGTTGACAAAATCTTCACATTTTATTCCTATTGCGATGACTTATAGTTTGAGTCGGTTGGCGGCGTTATATTCGAGGATATCGTGAGGTTGCATGGTATTCCGATTAGCATTGTTTCGATAGAGACCCCGGGTTCACTTCTAGATTTTGGAATTCCTTGCAGGGAAGCTTTGGAGTGCAGTTGAATTTTAATACGGCTTTTCACCCATGATCGATGGTCGATCGGAGATTGATTCGGTATTGGAGGATTTATTGCGTGCTTGTGCCATGGATTTCAAGGCGTTGGGATTCTCATTTGCCATTAGCTGAATTTGCTTATAATAACAGTTACCAGTCTAGTATTGAGATGGCGCCATATGAGGCTTTATATGGGCGTAAGTGTCGTTCACCGATTTGCTGGGATGAAGTTGGTGAAGCTAAGCTTTGGGGTTCAGAGATGGTACAACAGTCGGCTGAGAGTGTAAAGCTTATTAGAGATAGATTGCTTACAGCTCAGAGTAGACAGAAAAGCTACGCAGACAACCGGAGACGTGACTTAGAGTTTCAGGTTGGTGATCTTGTATTCTTGAAAGTATCGCCCCGGCGCGGTACTAAGCGATTTGGGAAGAAAGGTAAGCTTTCTCCTAGATTTATTGGACCATTCGAGATCCTAGAGAGGATTGGAGCTTTGGCGTATCGGTTGGCATTGCCACCTTCTATATCGGATGTTCATGATGTCTTTCATGTCTCGATGCTACGCAAGTACTTGAAGGATGAGTCTCATGTCCTTACTTATGATGAAATTACCCTTGAACCTGACCTTTCTTATGATGAGAAGCCGGTGAGGATTCTTGATACGAAGGAACAAGTCTTGAGAACAAAGAGGATTCCGTTAGTGAAGGTCTTGTGGAAGAATCATAACATTGAGGAAGCCACGTGGGAGACCGAGCTCGATATGAGAGAGAGATACCCTTTTCTATTCGATGAACTTGGTAAGAATTTAGGGACTAAATTCCTAAAGGAGGGGAGAATGTAACACCCCGGATTCTTGCATGTGTATTGTGTGCTTGTCTTCATGTTTTCTGGTTGATTATGAGCATGTTTACTTAGTCTATATTTATGATTTAGAAGCATTCTTAAATCATTCATGAAGCTCTTAACATGTTTAGAATCATAGTAAGCTTGATTGGAAGTTTATAAACCTTCTTGCTTTGTTTCGCCCTTAGCGATTTCCTTCGTTGCCCGTATTGCTTGTATTTCGACGTGTGAAATGTTCGTTGAGTTCTTGGACTTGTATTCAAGTCATAACCATGTTTAAACAAGCCTTGACCATGTCCAAGTTATCCTAGTTTGATTGGTGCTTGATTGGTGTTTGATTCGTTAGCCATTCCTCGCTTGATTCGAGCCTTGTTTTACCTTGTCCCGGGTGTTGTTCGGGTGTGTTTCCGGCTTGTTTTGAGTTGGGTTAGACCTTAGAATAGTTGCCGATGAGTTTGGGATCATTTAGGTCATGTTTAGACCAAGTTCGAGGCTTGGGGGCGCATCGAATTTGTGCACCGGCCGCCTCGGGAGAGCATTTCAATTTCAGCTCCAGACTCTGTATCCCAGGCGCCCGCCTGGCTAGTAGTGAGGCGCCCGCCTCAACTTCTGGGAGCTTCCTACGGGATTTTCCCCTGTTCTGCTATGTACGAACTTTGGCACTCAAACCTCTTTCCAAACTATTTTTAAACCTCACTAAAACCTTCCTAACACCCCTTGATTATATCCTAACACTTGTAGCATGTTTTAAGAGTGGATTAATCAACCATTAGTGAGCATTAAACAAACCAAAATCAGATATTTTCTCACCACATGAGATGAGAGTGACACTTGTCCCACTCAGCTTTTCAGCAAATATAAGCCATAATCTGATTGGTTGACCTTCATTCTTCACCCTCACTCTCCAAGAACGAAATTTCTTCCTCTCCCAAGTTCTTCCATGGTTCCTTGAAGATATTCTCTTGGTCCTCCATCATCCCCTCATCCTTTGCTCAAGCCTCCTTCTTCAAAAGTGTTGAGCTTGTAGAGTTGAACAGTTCCAACCGATTGGTTTGTGCTCTTCCCATCTTCTTCCTTGGTGCAAGGTAAGCTATTGATTCCCCTTAGGATGTATGTTAGACTTGCCATGTCCCCCTCTTCTCATGTTTCCCATGCTCCTACCATGTCCATGCCATACTTGATGATGAGTTGAGTTTGTAAGGATTTTGAATGATATATTCATCTTGTTATTTTGGTCCTATGCCTAGAATTAAATATGTTCTATGCCTCCTTAGGAACAACTATTGTTCTTGGACTAATGACTTTTGATAACTCTTGAAGATTATGAATTCTAGGGTTTCATATGCTATGAATTGCTCATCCTATTGATTGGGTCCTATGCTTAGAATCAAATGTGTTCTATGTCTTCCTAGGAATAACTAATGTTCTTGGACTATTGGCTTTTGATAACTTTTGAAATAATGATTCTAAAGTTTCCTTGAATTATGAAATATTGAACTTATGATAATTCTTGACTATGGTTGTTAAGTGGATTAACGGCCTAGTTACTCGATACGAGAACTTAGAAAAGGGTTTTGGATGCATTTAGCATCTTAACTCTCTTGGATGAATTGTTAGACACGACTCAACGGAGTCAAATTAAGTGAGTCATTGAACAATACCGGCTCAATGATCAATCCCTACGACGTTCTAATCACGTTTCTCTAAGAATGATAATTCTAGACTATTGAATTGGATTGATTACCATGCTTGATTCTTGATGTCATGTAATAGAATACCTATTTGACATGTTGAGATCGCTCTTGTCGAACTCAACTCGCTTGATTATTGATGAGAATATTTACTTGTCATGAGCGAGATCGCTCTTGTCGACCTCGCTCCCTACTTGAGAATTTGTTAAGTAGACACTACTTGGCATTTGCATGAGTCGGTGGCATCCACGTCCTTGATTCACACACGCCTCCACTGTGGCCACAGTGGGGAAGTAGCTCCCTTGCTGTAATCAATACGAGCATCATTGGTGTCTATCCCGGGCATCTCCTCGGAAGATCGATGTACTTACACACATCTGATACCATGCACAGATAACGCTTGTATGCGGGAACTACGTAGCGGCGGCTCTCCATATATCCTTATCCTATGTGATTTAATTACGAGCACCTATGTGAAACAATGTGCATCTTGGATATATGATCTCTATGCTTATGTGACTATATCTTGCCTTGTATGTTGCATATTGCCATGACATGCATGATTGATAGCTTACAAGTCTTTATGACTTACCCATTCCCCTTTACTGCTTTAGATCCTAGCAAGACAGTCCTTCTCGTTGAGGATTGCGGTGTTCGTGCTTTGTTCCTCCTTTTGTCACCGTTGCGGCTTGAAGAGGTGGTCTAGATGTCCTCTTCATTTCTTTTGTTATTTTGCAAGGACGATGGGTTAAAGCAAGTCAATTAGACTATGCTTGGGAATTTGTATAGAACTTGATCTTGATGCTTTATTTAACTACTTGTAGTTTAACACTTGTAGCACTTGTAATCCTTTTGATGCCGGCATTGTGTAAGCCGAGCTTTGGTTATCCTGTTTAATAGTTCACTACGTATAAGTCTTCCGCTGAGCATCCTATTAGCTCTTATCTAATTCCTGTCCATAAACTGTTAGCTTGGGTTCCGGCATGTAGTGTCGCCGATGACTTGGTTTAATTGCTTAACTGTTTTATCAGGTTTGAAAAGTTTTAAAAATACCGGCCTTTTAGGGCCGAGGCGTGCTACGACTCTAATGTTGCGTCACGTCGTTTTCTTTATCTGAGTCCTTGCATGTTAATTGTCCACTTGTTTCCCCCCTATTTGGGCGGTCCGACCCTCGGTTCCACCTCGGGCCCGGGTCGGGTTGCCACAGTATTACACGGCAAAAATAGGATTAATATATAATTTGGTCCCTGAACTTGCCAATTTCGATTGATATGGTAATTGATGTTGAAACTTTCCTATAGTGGCTCTTCAACCCAACTTTGAGCTTCATGTTAGTCCCTGGTGACGTTATCTTTGGATGAAACGTTAAATATTTTGTAAAAAGACCAAATTTCCCTCACCAATTCTAATGAATAACTACTTTGCAATTTATTGCTGAGTTGGAAATTGACCTAAAATAAAATAAAGAAAGAAGAAAATTCCTTGACAACCACTCACGTTCCTGAGGAAATTATCTTCCTCTGATCCCAAGTTTAAGTGTTGTACTCCATCCTTTTCTCTATATCCTCCCTCATCCTCATCATTTTCACAACCATCTCAGCCCAATCCCTCACTCTTTCCCTCGACATTGCAGCTTTCCTAGTCTTCAAGGACTCAATCAAACCCTTCACCATCTTTTCCTTCTCATGCCTTGGCTCCTGGAATTTCTCCTCCGACCTTTCCTCTGTTCCTCACTTAACCCACTTCGTTTGTGGCCTCTTCTATAACTCCAACCGAGTCACCCTACTTACCCTTGACCCGGTCGGTTACACCAGCACTCTCTCATCGCTTATCCCTCACTCTTTCCCTCGACATTGCAGCTTTCCTAGTCTTCAAGGCCTCAATCAAACCCTTCACCATCTCTTCCTACTCATGCCTTGGCTCCTAGAATTTCTCCTCCGACCTTTCCTCTGTTCCTCACTTAACCCACTTCGTTTGTGGCCTCTTCTATAACTCTAACCGAGTCACCCAACTTACCCTTGACCCGGCTGGCCGGTTACACCAACACTCTCTCCTCGCTTATCTCCAAACTCACCCAACTCACCACCCTTGACCTCACCGGCAATAAATTTTACGGCACGATTCCCGTTTCTCTCTTCTGCCTCCCAAATCTCCAAACCTTAATCCTCCGATCCAACTTATTCTCCGGCTACATCCCTCCCTCCATTTCCAATCTCAAATCACTTCAATTCATTGACATGTCTCGTAATTCTCTCTCCAGGTCACTTCCAAACACGTTGAGTTCACTCACCAGTGTGAGACAGCTCGACTTGAGTTTCAACAATCTCGTCGGGTCAATAAAATCCAATTTACTATCCGGGTCTTTTCTTAAATTGTCCTTCGACGGGTTGAATTAGTTGGAAGTGGTAGAAGAGACGTAATGCCGGAGATCGTAGATGGAAAAAGAGATAAAGGGTTTCGATTTCATGAAATGAAGGGTATAGAGGTGTTTTTACGGAAAATTTCGACTCTCTTTCTCCTCCGAAAAACCCATTTATGAACGGACCAACTTCAATTGTGTATGGGTTGCTGTTTGGTACATTCACACAGAAAACATAAAAATAATAAAAATAAAATAAAGGAAGAGGCAGTCTTGACATGATTAAAGCTCGTAAAAGCAAAACCCAACAAACGTCAAAAAGTATTAAGGCTTTGTTTTGGTGATTCCTTACGTACCCATGATTCCAATAGAATATAAAAAACACTAAATGCAACATCCACCTTAGGATCTAATTACTAATTATTAATTCTCTTATAAAAACAGTTACAATTAATCATAAACTCTAAATACTATTTTATCCTCTTATAAAAAAAAGTTATATCAGCTTTGAATAAACCCTACGTTACAATTAACCCTAAACTTTTATTCTCATATCCAACAATTTTTCAATGAATTGTTATCTGAATAACAACGTTCATGTTGATTCTTCTTTTATAGTAAGTTCTTACCTACGTTGTACACTCTTATATATATATATATATATATATATATATATATATATATATATATATATATATATATATATATATATATATATTCTATATTAAAAAACAAATTTCAAAGTTGGAATCAAAACAAATTTTTTTTTGATTTTGTAGCGTAAAATCAATTCGAACAAGCCAGCCCTCCCTAGCGACTTTTTTGTTATAATGCCAACATACATGGCGACTTTATTGTCTAATTTTTCTTTTTCCTAGCAATTTTTTATTGTTTGCCTTAAGAGTGGATGGCGACTCTTTTTAAAAAAATATGAATTTTGTGGCAATTTTTTTAAATGGATATCTTTTGGCGATTCTTTTTCAAAAATTGTGACATCTTTTGCGTTTCTTTTTTTAAAAATGTGATATTTCTAGGTCAAAGTTATTTCTTTTTCAAAACTAAGTTTTTTTTAAATGAAAAAAAAATTGTTTAAAAATAAAAAATAGATAGTAGGAAGTATAAGAACACGAAACATATTTTTTTGTTAAATATAAATTTATTTACCTACTGCTTAATTCAATTTAACATTTAATATTAATTTAATTCAATATTCATTTTTTTTCTTTTCAATAGGGTAGTTTGGTAACTTGACAAAAGTTTTTTATTTATTTAAATTTGAAGCACATCTTAAATAGTGTGGTAATTAGTGTTTTTGAGTGTAACATTTAGGGGTTCTGTTTTTTATTTCTATTTCTTCTTGGTCAATTTATAACTCATCAATAAATTGACAACATATATATTCATTAGAATTAATGAGGGCAATTTTGTCATTTCACAAAAAATTAACGTTCCTTCGAAAGATAACACCACCAAGGACTAATATGAAGCCCAAAGTTAGGTTGAAAAGTCACCATAAGAAATGTTCAACATCAGGTACCATATAAATAAGAAATTCCAAGTTCAGGGACCAAATTTTATATTAATCCGCAAAAATACTTATGTGTGTTAGCCGTCCTTTTCTCTCTCTCCTACGAAGATCATAATTCAAGATGAAAGTCTTCCGCTTCGCTCAAGGTTCTAGTTCGCGCGAGTTAACTCATGATTTCTTGTAGATAATGAACTTATAATATATAACCTTCACAAACTATAGCAATTTGTTATTTGTGAATTGTGTTTGTTAGGCTAGCTAGGATAATAATTGATTTCATTGGTGCAAAAATTGGTTGTTTGTAATTAGTATTTAACGAAACCTTGTCTAAAACAGTTTCAAGCGTGAACGCGTATACCATGCATGAACTGAATAGCCCTCTCCAGTCTCCAACTTCATATTTCATCTTCTTTAGTTTTGCTCGTGCGCTTAGAATTGGGAAATTGACTTGTGACACTGAGGCACAACTTGGTTCTCTTTCACGTTTATTGTGTTCTCAATTTGTATATATGCCAGGGTGCCCAAGTCTCCTTTGTCAGGTACATTTGAGATTATTAAGCCAATGCCTTTTATTTACATCTTCTTTATATTATAGAGTACGTACATTCAAAAGCCACAAGGAAAGAGTAGTGCGTACGTACATAAACCAAACCTGGCTAATACTGGAAACTACCTTCAAAATCCTAATATGTGCTCTGCCTCTTCCACAACAGATGACAGCGTGAAATTAATGACTGAGCAATCTGAGCGAATTTCACCTTGTCTACCTGTCAATACCCTCAACTAGTCAATTGCCCCATCTTTATCATTCCATCCACAAGTCTTGATTTGGGTAGAGGCAAGAGGTGAAAGGAAGTGTAATGACTAATGCCAATGGTGTGGTCACCCTGTTAAATCTCAGTGTATGAATTAAGAGAGATTTACAGAGGCTTCATAATGCAACCAAAGTACCATTTGTTGATATATGGAGATGAGATGTTACTCCTTCCAGTTAAGTTAGTTTATTAATCGAAGGGTGTCCATGTAATTTAGTTAGTCTAGTGGCTGTGTTAGTTAGATGACGGTATCATTGTAACCTTACATTAGCAGTCAGTTAGGGGCAGTTAGAGCGATGTATTAATACACAGTTCAGTGATTTAGTCTGTAATCAAGAAAACAATACATTCAGTGAAAATTCCTCTTTCCAAATCATCTCTCAATCTTTACAAAATAGCACTCCAATATATTAAAATTAACAAATTTATTATAAAAATATATCAAATTTTATAAGTATTAAAATAAAACGAAGGGATCACTATAATAACTAGTTTTACACCCGTGCGCACGGATATAGATCTCTTTTAATTAAATTATACTTTAAATAAAACGAAGATTATAAACAAAACTAAAAAATATAGAAAAAATATGATGAAGGGAACAGCCTACTAAAAAATACGATTTTTAAATTAAAGACTTGTCTATTTAATAATATTTTTTGTATTTTCAAGAGCTAAGAAAATAAAATAAATTCTTTTTTTGGTTATAAAAATTTCTGATGTGATGAAATGGATAAATATTTCTGATAATTATCATTTTTCTAGATACTTTATTAATTATTTCAATATATTGTAATAAATCATGAGTAATTCTAATGCATTTTATTTTTTTAGTACAATAACTTTTTGAAATATTTTTACAAATTTATAAATTTTCATAACCATGTTTACTTGAGAGTTGTGTAATCAATTAATGAGATTTATGTTCTGAATGCATGCTACATGTTGTATGATACTAATACTTAATAAAGATGACTTTCCCTTTTTGGAAAGTGCATTTTTACGAAATTTTACATGTTTTAGACTATCTACTATATATATATGGTAATTGATAAATATTTCATTGCCGTATCGACATGTTAATTATGTTCTGATTCTAAGGCTTAATTAACGCCCACTTATTTTAACGTTTGGATCTGAAGAAACTAAACCAAAACACGGATAGATAAGACCGAACCTGAAGGAGTAAGCATAGAAATCTATATATATTACTCGGTATTTTCAAATGGAAAAACACTTCTTGTAATTAAAAGGCACAAACAAGGGGAACCCCTTGATTTATTAATTAGCCATACACATTGGCAGAAACCTGCAAATTATTACAAGAACCACTTAACACAGTACGTATGTACATCCTTAGGGCAAAGTAATTCCAGCACGGCACCTTCAAAATCCTTCCAAGCTTTCCACTGCTTCCACCACCGACGACAAGAAGTGATTGTTTGAATTCCTTGCAGAGCAGTTTGCACGAATTTCTCCTTGTGTGCCAGTTAACACGCTTAATTGTCCCATCTTTATCATTGCATTCACAAACCTCTCGAAGAACAAAGTTTGGTTAGTAGCAAAGCTTGTGACAATGCTTCTAGTCCTACGATCAGTGTACAAGTCCTGATCTGAGGTAAAAAGACCTTGTCTATTCATGAGGTCGATGTAGTACCTATTATCGAAAGTATTTGGTGAACGAATATCCATGAAAGTGGTATTGTCGATTTTATTTGTTTGGCAAGTGCGTCTTAGGTTGTTGGCAAAGGTTTGATCCATCGTAGGGTCTTGGTTTGGATAGAGACGTGTGTCGAAGGAAGAGCAATGGCTAATACCGATGGTGTGGCCGCCGGAGAGTGCTACCACATCGGTTGGGTCAAAATTCTTAGTGGCGAATAAGGTGAGAATAGTCGTGGTGTTCAAAGATGGTGAAGGAAGGTTGGCTATGGTTTCGTTTCTTGTGGCAAAGCTAAGCCCATCACGCCTTCCCAAAGGGACACTGTAGTTGGGACCACCCGACTGCAATTGCCAAAGATGATTTGTTACTTAGATGAGCTCTAAACGCCCTTTATAGATTAAGAATATGTAAAAAAAAATAAGGTTTAGCTCAGAGTTACCAAGACGACAGCATCACGAGCAGCAAGAGCGGTAATATCGGCACAGGAGACGACTCTACCACAACGCCGGTGTACACGTCTGCGAAGGTCGTCAATGATCCTGAATGCCTCTGGTCTGAGGTTCAAATTTGGTGGTGCATCCTGCTCACTTGGGTCACTTGCCGATCCATTAAGCAACACCGAACCATCGCATCCCTGATCATCACATTTATAATTTGGTTACGAATTAAGATTACTTTAATTATAAACCTTCACGATATACTTTTGGTCTGTTCGCCTAATAAATTCATCTATATGAAATTATATTATTTCATATCATTCCAAAAAATTAATCTCATTTATTAAGATAGTAGTTTTACATGGGTGTATACTCAAAAAGTTGCACTATAACCATAAACTCAACCCATTGAAACAGATTGAAACTCATTAGAACCCAAATGTCAAATGGGTTAAAATAGGTTGGGTTGGAATGGGTCGTGTTGAAATGGGTAACGAGTTAAAGCGGGTCGATCCGTCTCAACCCAAAAAATTCCTCCCAAAAAACATAAATTTATAGAATAAAAAGTCATGGATCAAAATGGGTAATAGGCCCGACCTGCTTTAACCCGATCCAACACAACCCATTAATATTATTAGGTCGAAACAGGTTACTCATTTCAACCCAAAAATATTAATAGATTGGGTTAGGTTGAATAATTAGTGGGTTGAGTTAGGTGGATTAATGGATAATGAGTTACAATTGCCAGCATACCGATGATCATGTATGCAAGGCCGGCCCTGTCATAAGGAGAGCAAGGCCATGGCCTTGAGCCTCCTACAAATACCTAATTTTTTGGGCCCCCAAATCTCACAAAAACCCCACACATTATTTAAAAAATAAAATAAAATGTCCTATTTTAATTTCTAAAAAAAAAGACTTAAGTTTCGTTTGTTTTACGGAAAATGACTTTTGGAAAACGTTTTCCTCATTTTCCAGTATTTGATAACCAGAGGAAAATATAGTCAATATAAAATCTTTACAAAATCAACGGAAAATGAAGCCTTCTTTTCAGGAAAATGACTTACGGATTTATTTTTCAAATGTTCGAGCATCCCTTCGATTTCTTCCACAAATAGATATCTTTACAAACACATAATATTTTACTCAACAAATACATTGTTTAGAAATATAATTAGAGTTTGTGCACATTATTTATAAATTATAATTTAAATAAATACTCATTACATCATAAAATGAATGTCCATTATATTATTTAGGGATGTCCCAAATATTATCATTTTTTTTTAAACGTTTTTTTCATTATTACCATTTTTTTGTTTGTATTTGTGACATTTAAAAAAATGGACCTTATTGATTTGACACTATTACTGATAAATTAAGGATTACTAAAGAAAAATTACTTAAAATTAAACATTATTTTATGCTCAATATGGACATTAATATTAGAATATACTTTTTGTATTTATTCATATATTGTTTTCCGTGTGTTTGCCAAACACCCCAAAATGTTTTTCGACATATTTTCAAAAAATTTACCAATAGAAAAAAATAACATACGTAAACTTTGTTTCTTTAATTTTTCAAAAATTAAAAAAAAACATTTATGCTACAAAAGAAGAAGGACCCGTGTAACGTAAGTAGCCTTGGCCCCCGATTTTACAGGCCGGCCCTGCATGCATGAACCGACATGTTCCCCCATACCATAAATAGAGGTCACCACATAAATATCTTGCAAAGTCGAATTTAGAAATCGTCGCGATCAACTAGAAGCAGCACTCAGCCATTTGGAGTTTATTCAATTGGTACGGACAATTACATGAATAAATATGTTAATTATATCCGGAATACAAAACATCAAGAGAGCATCAAGAGAGCAAATTAGAGTTCGTTTGGTTCAGCGTTTTTAAATCGTAGCGGTTTTAAAACGCAACGGTTTCTTTATAAACATGTTTCATATGTAATTCTTAAACGCTATTTTCATAAACTTGAATAATTGTCAAAAAAACAATTATAGCCTTTGATCCATTGTAAATAAACACGACTGAGAATCATGCGAGAAAAAACTCTTATATATATTAATATTAAATATCATCTAATAATCTAAAATATTAAAATTATGATCAAATTACAATTTACAAGATTAAAATTTTAAATCTAACAATTGGATTTCATTACATAAATTGTAAATCACAAAAAAAAGTATGAATATCAAAAAGTAAATTTTGTGTCAAAGTTACAAATTATGTATTTAAATCTAAATAAGAAAAAGGAGAAGAAATAAATAAAAGAGAAAGCTAAAGGGTAATTTGAAAATATAAAATGCCTAGTTCCCAACCCAAAATATCACTCATCCCTTCCTTTCCCCAAACCCACTTTAACATTCAAACAGAGCCAAGTTTTTTTCCAGAAATACAAATCAGCCCCTATTTCCTCAAATCCAATCCCTATTTCTCTATCTTTCTTTCTCAACGGATCGGTCCATATTTCTCTCGCCTTCGCTCTCCTCCCTCTCTAGTCTCTCTCTCCAAATCCAATTCCTCCTCCATTTCCCCTTGCCTCCTCATCTCCTCCTCCCCCGATCATCTCCTTCCTTTTGAAGGTAGCAGCTTGAGGAAAGAAAGAGGTGGGTATATTTTTAGCCTGTGTTAATTTTACAATCAAGAAGAAGAAGAGGAGATAAACAATGGAAAATG
Organism: Codonopsis lanceolata; assembly: GCA_013146195.2. Lineage (NCBI taxonomy): Eukaryota > Viridiplantae > Streptophyta > Magnoliopsida > Asterales > Campanulaceae > Codonopsis > Codonopsis lanceolata. The sequence continues at coordinate 11,904,268 of CM028381.1, read as the reverse complement.
CAGGGGTACTTTGGGTCTAGTTCTGGGAGGTGAGCGTTTTGCTTATGTCGTTTCTTAAAAAGCTATAATTTATAACGTTCCACAAACGCAGCGTTCTACAAAACGCCGTGTTCCATGACCACGACATTGATACACTCTGATGGCTAAATTTTAGCTTAATGCATTAGTTGGATTATAACTAGCCTAAAATTATCACTTTATTATTAATTAGCTGCTACAAGTGTTATGTTTTTTTTCAAAAAATTAACTTTTAAATAAGAACTTTTATTCGAAAACGAAAGGGAGTATATCTCGATCAAAACTTAATCAAAATAGTAGTAGATGTTATATGTATCATGTTTAACAGTTTTCGATTGATTAATTTAAAATTTATAACTATTTTAAACATTAAGACAGTAATTGTAGTATTACTCAATTAAATTGAATCAGGGAGCAAACTTATGCTCAGTAGTCAGATCCCTCAGTTTCGAAGAAAGTGTGGTTCTAGTCATAACAACTAATTAACTCTGCATTAAATATCTGCCTTCACACAAAAGTTATCTTATCCTCTTTATCTTTCAAACTTCTCCAATCATAAAAGAGTAAGCTTATTTATTATCCTCTTTATCTTTCAATGTGTAGTTTCCTTTAATTCTATGTATATGTGACCCCAAGTGGTAATAAAAGTAAAGTAAGACAATTATTTTATTTAATTTGGAATAGGTAATAAGCTAGGTAAGATGATATTATGAATAATTTTTGTAAGATGGATCTTTTTTATCCGATCTATCGTGTGTTTAATGGGTTAAGTTATGAGATGGTGGGACTCCACCTTATGGATTAAGAACCATAAAATGGTCTTACAAGAGATCTACTCTATTTATTACTACCAAATACAAAAATAAATATTATTTTACTTACACAGATTAATAAAACTTATTAAAAATTGATTTAACATTATTTAAGTTCAATTATTGTAATTAAATTGCACTAATAGTATTCTCTTTCTTAAGAACTCTCTTTAACATTACATAGAGAACATTAAATAAGGGCACTTCTAGTAAAATTATAGGAAAATATTTTTTGAAATCCAATAACCACATGTATTTTGGGACAATTATTTTTTTTTGCTTAAACAACTTTTATTTTGGGGCCGAGGCTATACGAGCATATTTGTTCACCTACAAAATTTGTTAAAAAGTGTGCATGACTCCAAAACTATACTACATACTAGTTATTTAGCCCGTGTTTCGTATATGTTCAATATGTAATAATAATATAACTTTTGGACATTATAATTAGATTGTTAATCTCTTCCATAGTTATATATATATTTTCTATTGTTACTAATATTAAACGATTTTTTTACCTAAATACTTTTAAAATTAATATAAGTTTCTAACAAACATGAGATACATATTTTGTATTAATAATAATAGTAATTTTTTTTTATCTAAAGACTTTTAAAATTAACATTTAACTTGATAATAATATTAGAAGTCATTTTGTTAAAAACTTTTAAAATCATAATTTATTTTTAAATAATGTGAGATACTTATTTTATATTTTTATTGGTAATGAAAGTTTAAATCGTTTATCTAAAGACTTTAAAACCAACATCACATTATAATCATGTGGTATACATATTTTCTATTGGTAATAACAAAAGATGTATTTATCTAATGCCTTTTATAACCAATACTCATTTCTAAATAATGTGAGATACATTTCTTTGTAACCAATGTGAGACACATCATCAAAAAACTTTTTAAACCAATATCACTTTTATAACCAATGTGAAATATTTCTCTTCTATTGCTAATAATTGTAGACTTTTAAAAGCAACATCACTCTCTAACCAATGTGTAATACATATCCTCATTTGGTAATAATAGTAAAAGTCTTTTATTTTAAAAATTTCATAACCAACATCTCTTCCTAAATAATGTGGGATACATCTCTTCTATTATATTGATGATAAAAGTAAAAGTCTTTTATCTAAAGACTTTTAAAACCAACATCATTATTTAACAAATGTATGATATCTCTTCTATTAGTAATAATAGTAAAAGTCTTTTATCTAAAATTAAAATCAACATCACTTTCTAATCAATGTGAGATATATACATATTCTATTGATAATAATGGTAGAAATCTTATATTTAAAGACTTTAAAAACAAACATTATCCTTTACCAAATGTATGATACATCTATTCTACTGGTAATAATAGTATTTTTAAAACAAACATTAATTTATAACCAATGTGTGATACATCTAGTCTATTGATAATAATAGTAGAATACTTTGTAACCAATGCGAAATACATGCATTTATTCTATTTGTAACAAAAAATCTTTAATCTAAATACTTTTTAAACCAACATTTATTTTTAAACAATGTGAGATATATATCTTTTATTGATAATAAGAGTAAAAGTAGTTACAATAAGACTTTTAAAACTAACATCTTTTTCTAAACAATGTAAGATACACAATTTTCATATTCTAACAATGTGAGATACTTCTTTTTTATTTCTATTGGTAATAAAAATTTAAGGTTTTTATCTACAGACATTTAAAACAAACATTTATTTCTAACCATATGGTATACATCTTTACTATGGGTAATTATAATATTTTTAAAACCAACATTAATTTCTAACAAATATGAGATACATTCTTCTATAATAATAATAATAATAATAATAATAATAATAATAATAATAATAATAATAATAATAATAATAATAATAATAATAATAATAATAATAATAATAATAATAATAATAATAATCTTTTATATAAAAAATTTTAAAATCAACATCTCTTTCTAAACAATGTGAGATACATCTCTTCTATTGGTTATAACATAAAAATAATAATAGTGGTAGTATTTTATCTAAGTAATTTTGAAACCAACATCTTTTTGTATACAATGTGTGATACATCTCTTGTATTGATAATAACATAAAAATTCGTTTATTTATGAATTTTATAACCAATATATGTTTCTAAATAATGATCTCTTTGTAATCAATGCGATGTGCATTATCTAAAAACATTTTAAACCAATATCACTTTCCTAACTAATGTGAAATACATATTTTTTTTCTATTGGTATTAAGCCTTTTATAAAAAGACTTTTAATACCTACATCACTCTCTAACCAATATGTAATACATCTCATCATTTGGTAATAGTAGTAGAAGTTTTTTTTATCTAAAAAATATCTAAAACCAACATTTCTTTCTATATAATGAGATATATCTCTTCTCTTCTCTTTTATTAATGATAAAAGTAGAAGTCTTTTTATTAAAAAAATTTAAAATCAACATCACTTTTTAACCAATGTAAGATTTATGTCTTTTATTGGTAATAATAATAATTTAAAACCAACATCAATTTATAACAAATGTGTGATATATATCTTCTATTGCTAATAATAGTAAGTTTTTTATATAATTTAAAATAGTTAAAAATCAACATCATTTTTAACCAATGTGAGATATATACATCTTCTATTGGTAATAATGGTAGAAGTCTTTTATCAAAAAACTTTGAAAACCAACATAACTTTCTAACCAATGTATGATACATCTTTTCAATTAGTAATTAATAATCGTATTTTTAATACAAACATCAATTTCTAACTAATGTGTGATACATCTCTTCTATTGGTAATAATAGTAAAATATTTTGTAACCATGTGAGATACATCTCTTGTAAAAGTGAAAGTCTTTAGTCTAAAGACTTTAAAATCTAATATTTTCTTTTTAAACAATGTGTTATACATCTCTTTTATTGGTAATAATAGAAAATAATTTAAACTCAACATTATTTTCTAACCAATGTGAGATCTACATCTTATATTGGTAATAATGGTAAAAGTCTTTTATCAAATGACTTTGAAAATCAACATCATTTTCCAACCAATGTATGATGTGTTTCTTCTATTGGTACTATTTTTAAAACTAACATCAATTTCTAACCAATATTTTTATATCTCTTCTATTGTTGAAAAGTTAGTGTTTTTAGTGCAAAAAATGTACAACTTGAAGCACAAATTTCTTTACGTGTCATTTGTTTATTAGCGAAGATAATTGCGCAAATGTGTTCTACTCGGTGAGATCATCAAAATGATATATTTATTTGTCCAAATCGAGTTTTGGATAATAAGATATAAAGACTTAAAGTATAATACTTGTTAAAAAATTAGTGTTTTTAGTGAGAGAAATTGTGCAACTTGAGACACGAATTTCTTTACGTGTCATTTGTTTATTGGCGAAGGTAATTGCGCAAATGTATTCTACTCGGTGAGAGCATCGAAATGATATATTTATTTGTCCAAATCGAGTTTTGGATGAATAAGATATCAAGACTTAAAGTATAATACTTATTAAAAAATTAGTGTTTTTAGTGAAACAAATTGTGCAACTTGAGACACAAATTTCTTTACGTGTCATTTGTTTGTTGACAAAAGTAATTGTGCAAATGTGTTCTATTCGGTAAGAACATCGAAATGATATATTTATTTGTCCAAATCAAGTTTTGGATGAACAAGATATCAAAACTTAAAGTATGATGTTAAAAATGAGTCATTAGAAGTATTATCTAACCTTGAAGAGTTTTATCGCACATTGGTTAGAAGTAATATTAATTGTAAAAGTTTTTAAATATAAGTCTTCTACTATTGACAATAGAAGAAGTTATATATACTAATACTAATACTCCTTATCATATTGATTATTATTATATATTATTATTAGCTAATGACTATAAAATCAAAAGTTTTTAAAACTTCCACATGGATGCTTTAGAATGAAGATTTATCTAAAGGTGATAAGATGGCACAACCATAGTGCTCATCACCAACTTATATATATATATATATATATATATATATAGGGGTGGCAAAATTTTATGCAGACCATTGGGTTATCAAATATAACCATTATAAAAGACTTATTGGGTGTTATCTATTAACACCCAATTAAGTTAATGGGTGTTAATGAATAACATCCATTAGGAACCAATAACAAAATGGATAATTTATGGATATTAACCGGTTATACATTGGGTTTATACATTAATGTCACCATAACCATTTGGTTTATAAACTAATACCATCACCACCACACGCCTCCTCCCACCGCTGCCACTTCCCAACTCCGTCAACCGCCATCAATCACCACCATCCACTGCCCATCGCCACCACCACCACCATCTGTTGCCCATCGCCACCAACCTCCGACCACCACCTGCCAACACTGCCCCCCGCCGCCACCACCACCATATGCCGCAAACCTCAGCCTCCGGCCACCACTGACACCTTCGCCCACCGCCACCATCATCTGCCCATCGCCACCACCATCGCTACTATATGTTATTTACTTCAAAATGATAATAAATATAAATGCAACTTTTACTTTAAAATGATAATAAATATAAATGCAACTTGCTATTAACAAGATTCAAACTTCGATCAAGTTACTTTATACCAAAACTTGTTACCACTAGACTAGACCTTTTTTGAAATTTATTTGAAAGTTTAATATAAATATAAACAAGTAATCATAAAAGTTGTTGATTATTATGAACTTATTTGTTATTTTGTTTTGGATTATTTATAATTATAATGAATATAAATATTTAAATTTAATTTTTTTTTGTATGTTGTAAAAATTGCACCTAAATTGTAACTTATTCTACCGCACACTCTTCATTTATTTGTCAATTTCTTTTTGTTAAATTAGCAGTTGGCTCCATTTCATTTATTTAGCTTAATATTTATTGCTCCATTTCATTTTGCTTAAAAAATATTTAGCTAGAAATTAAAAGTTGTCAAGATAAAAAAGAAAACAAAGTCTACACAAGTTTAATATGCATTTTTTTAAAAAAAATTCATGACCACAAATTATGACATTTTTTAATATTTGATGATCCATTTCATTTCATTAACTTTTAGTAGCCCATTAGTAATAAAATGATATTTTTATGCCTCAATTTTTGAAAGTTGACTATTTAAGTGAAATATCTCGAAATGAAATAGTGAACTTTTTGCCCTGAATGAAGGGAGTATATTGGTCTGATAGTCGTGTGTGTTTGTTAGTATAGTTGGAATGATTAGCTATTCACTGCTTGCTGTCTTTTTTTAATTTTTGCATATGTTTCTTTTTTTTTATTCTACTATAATTTCTCTAATTTATTTGGAAGAACAAAAATATTTTATAGCCAGCATGTACCGAGACAACTGAAGCATTTTGTGATATAGGGTTTCCTAGAATGGTCCCCAAGTTATGGTTGTTTTGCTTGTCAATTGTAATTAATATAAGTTATAGTTGTTTTATTCTTTGAGCAGGTGTTGTGTGAGTGCTCATATATATATGTGTGTGTGTGTGTGTGTGTGTGTGTGTGTGTGTGTGTGTAGTTTTGCGCGTTTTTTTATGTGTTGTGATTAGTGAATAATAATATACATATGAAAATAATACTCAAAAATAAATTAAAATATGATGTTACTTATTAGGTATTATCCGGATAATATTCATTTATTAATGGATATAATTGAATATTATCTAATAACACCCATTAATTATATTGAATAGATAATGATTTTATCCAAATTATCCGATAACACTTAATTGTCACCCATATATATATATATATATATATATATATATATAGATTTTGAGAGGTGGAGTAATTAAAAAAGCATGAAACAGATCTTAAAACTTGAAACGTTACGTAAATGTCCATTTATTTTCATAGTTTTGTTAATCAAGGGAAAAATGGTACCACGAGCATAATCACATTGAAGGAAACAAACCCATTTGTCCGATTAAAACCACAATGGAAAAGTTTATTTAGGCTCCGTTTGTTTCATGGAAATTAGTTTTCATAAAATGATTTCTGGAAAAATGAAAAGATTTTATTTTCAGGTGTTTGGTAATTCTTTTGAAAATATACTGAAAAATATTTTTGGATGTTTGATAAATATACGGAAAATGTTATGGAAAATAATAGACGAATAAATACAAAAAGTATATTCTAATATTAATACACATATTGAATATAAAATATTGTTGAGTTATAAGTAGTTTTCTTTTAATAAGCCTAAATTTATTATTAATGGTGCCAAATCAATAAAGTCCATCTTTTTTCAAGTTCACAAATATTTTTTTTATAATTGATATGAAAAAATTGTTTTAAAAAATAAAATAAATAATCTTTTGGATATCTTTAAATAATAATATAATATAGTGGACACTAATTTTAAAACGTAGAAGGTATTTCTTAAAATTATAATTTATAAATGATAAACACAAACTTCATTTATATTTCTAATTAATTTATTTGTTGATTGAAATATTAAGCATGTATGTAAATATGTGAAATTTTGGAAGGGTGCGGAGGGATACTCGAACATTCGGAAAATGACTTACAGAAAATAAATCCGTAAGTCATTTTTCGAAAAAGAAATATTCATTTTTCGTTAATTTGGAAAAGCTTTTACGTTAACTACATTTTTCTAAGGTTACCAAACACCATAAAATGAAAAGAAACGTTTTTTAGAAATTATTTTTCGTAAAATAAACGGAGCCTTAGTTCTTGAATATGTAAAGTTAAAAAAAAAAAATCTTCCTAGTCGTACGTGTACGAAGAACATAGTGATCGAGAATTGAAGGTTGCAAGGATTGACACACACAGAGGGGTACCTGAACAAAGCAATCATGGAAGTGAATGTGAAGCAAGCCAGCAGCTTGGCCAATATCATCATCAAAAACCCGCTGGAGCTGATTTCTAACAATGGATTCTAACCTAGGACAGCTAGATTCATAAAATGACCATGAAAGTCCATCAACTATAGGCTGGTCACTGCCTTGAGCTTCTGAACAATTTAGGTGGGAAGATAGTAATAGAGGCACAAATATGAGCAAAAGCTGAGAGCTTGGAGTTGTTTTTGACGAGGAAGCCATTTTTGAGTTGCCCGAGGTTTGAGCGAGAGAACATTTGTAAACGAAGAGGTATCATATATATTGTCGTACAGGTTGAGGCGGGAGATCAGAGTTAACTTTATATCGCTTTCCAATTCATCTCCAGTATCCATAAAGGGAAACTCTCTCCGTGTGAGTCTCCACACCCCAGTCTCATGAGTATGTGAGAGGAAAAATTACGGTGATTCTACGATTAAGCAGCTAAGTTGACCTGTGCTTAGTACCTACAAGGAACCACCCCCATAAGATGATGAAACCTCCACACTACGATTGTTAGGACTCAATCCTTGATCCTGTATCCAAATATACTAACTTTTAACTAAGTGAGATAAGCCTGTGAGGACAAGCCAATCCATCTCCATGTGGCTTGAGGAGACGGTTTACATTAATCACTAACGTTCATGTTTCTTTTTTAACATCTTTCGTTAATTTGTTTCGTACAACTTTTTCAACTTAATTAAACAAAATATTTTTTATTTTTTTGGGTCAAAAAATTTAAAAAGTTGTCATTTATACTCCATTCATTCCTAAACAATCGTTCTTTTTTAGATGGTACACAGTTTACAAAAAATTAATTAGTTGTATTATAAATTAATTAGCTGTACTATAAATATTTACTAAAAAGAAAAGTTATAAAATGAAATGGCGACAATTTTTTAGGAACAGAGAGTGTATCATTTTAGTATATTTCTCGTCCATAAATAAGTGTTGCCTATTGATTTTGCACAAATTATAAAAAAATATTAAGTATATTGAAATTTTCCTTAATACTACCTCTATCCCAAAATAAGTGTCGGTTTAACAAAAAAAATTGTGTTTTAAAATCAATGTCATTATTAGATTTCAAGAAACATATGTTTGCCCATATTTGGTCAAAATTAACTTCATTCCTTTATTTAGTACTCTAAAATTAAATTATGTTGAAAAGGTTGTCAAGTTGAAAGAGAAAAATATTAGTCGTACAATTTAAATACAATAATTGAAGTTAAATAAAAATAGATCATTATTTATATTAGCTTTCTTTTTTTGTGTGTAAATCATTAAAACGACACTTATATATATATATATATATATATATATATATATATATACTAGATATTTATGTTCGTGTCTATGACACGATGCCAGTATATCTGATTTCGTTAATTGAAATGATATTGTATAAATAGAAGGTGTGATTTAAAAAAAATTACAGTTAAAGTGTATATTATTTCAAGTGATAGTTGAGAGATTGATGTTTTATAAATGATGACTGTTTAGAAGATTAATCGCATTGTGTGATTTTGTAATCTGAAGATAAAATATAGGAAGAAAAAAAAAAGATGATTGTTTATAATATTAATTGTAGGTGGTGACTTGTAATAGGGAAAGAAAAAATATATAGTTAAAAATGGATAACTACTCATACATTTGAATGTTATGATGAATCTTAACTGTTAAATTTTTTAAAATAATTTAATCTCAACCTCTCAATAACACTAATCAATTACATATCTGTTTTATAATATAAATGTATAAGTGTACGACAGTGTGTCTAATAATTATTCATCAATGCAACTAGAGTATTTTTCCCGACAATTGTTATTATAATTAGAAGTTTAACATATGGTACCGTGAAGAGAACGCGCCTTAGTACGATGCAACTTACAATATATGAGTACCTTAGTACGATGCAACTTATAATATACGAGTACTCCCTCCGTTTTTTAAATTATTGTTTACCTTTTTTTAAATTGGTTTTAAAATAATTGTCTTTTTTTTTCAAAACTTTTCATTTTATTAAAACAATTTTACCACTTTATTCTTACTTTTTCTACAAATTTTATTTATGACCACATATTCATAATCATTAAAGGAAACCACACATTTCATCAATATTTATAATCCAGTCAATTCATTTTTCTTAAACGATGTATCGGGTCAACCTAGTCAATATTTAGAAAATGGATAGCTAAATGATAAAAACTTAAGTAAAACGGTGTTATAAATATTTTTTGTAAGAGGATCCTCCTTAATTTAGTCACCACGTGTTGGTGGGTTGAATTGTGAGGAAGTGAAGTTCCGTTTTACGAATTAAGATCTGTAAGACCGTCTTACAGAAAACTTGCTCTAGACAAATAAATACTCACTTCATTCCGAACAAAAAATCACTATTCCATTTTTGGATGTTTCACTTAAAAATTATGCTTTCAAAAATTAAGGCATAAAAGTGTCATTTATTATTAATATGCTACATAAAATGTCATTTTCTCAGTAATCCATTATGTTCAAAAAAAAATATCAAACGAGGATTCTTTACTCGGAGTGGAGGGAGTAATAATTATGAAAATATCAAATATCTTACATGTTAGTCTCAAATAGCATAATACTAGGCCAAAAGGGGGAGTTGAATAACCTAGTTACAATTTAAAAAAAATTCGAGAAGATTCCCTTTAGCAAATGTTAACAACCTAATAAAAAGGTAGTACATAGCAGTGGAAGAGTTGTACGAAATACAGACTAAGTCTAAAGGTAGGCACTATCGGTAGACTTGGCTGATCTTCTAAGTTTGATCCTTCAATGAAGTCAGTTTAAAAAACCAATTAATGAAAGCAGATAGTAAATAAAAGCGAAGGAAGAACACAGTGATTTTAGATGGTTCGTATTGTAAAGAGTACCACGTCTACCACAGAAGCAGTCAACCTTGAATTTGAAAGTGCCCTATGTTTAGGGGTGGTAATTTGAGGCACGACACGATTGACCGACAAGAACACGGTACGGAATTATAGGGTTTGGGTTGGGGTTTATCAGGTTCGGGCCATTATAGGGTCACGATAAGACACGATCAAAAATGAGTTGTTATTGTGAGTGCCCCGGGAAATTCCCCCGGATCTCGCGCTCCCTTGTTTAGAGGAAAACGAGATTCGGGAAAAACATCATTCTTTTCATTCCATCTTCCCTTGTTTAGGGGAAAACAAAATTAAAAGTGCAAAAAAAGTGTTGTATATAGCGCGTTGAATACGCCCGGTCACTGAGTGTGCTTTGGTCCATTCTGAGTGCTTTGGATTTTTCTGTATCTCATTCTCCCTTGTTTAGGGGAAAACAAAATTCAGAAAATGCAATGCCCTTTTCATTCCATCTTCCCTTGTTTAGGGAAAAACAAAATTAAAAATGCAAAAAGGATGTTGCAAAGAGCGCGTGGGAATACGTCCGACCTCACTGTGGACTGAAAATGTTGTAACCGAGTCGTCATCTTTATTTTAAGGAGAAATAAAAAAATTAAAAATAACCAGATTTTGTAAAAGGGTTCGGAGACTAAGTAATGAGGTGGGAAGGTGTTAGGCACCCAACTCGCCCTTTCGATCTCAAAACAAGTTTTTTTTTGCTAAATATGCTTTTATTATATTTATTTAGCAGTTGAAATAAAACATTTATATATATATATATATATATATATATATATATATATATATATATATATATATATATATATTACAAACTTGTAGCAGTCTCTTTTCAGGAATTACAAATATTTGACCGTAATAATGACTCTTTTTAGTGCTATTTTCTATAAAAATTCGGGCAGCATAACTTCTTATATTTATTACATTGGGTTAGCTAAAAATAGCATTTTTATATTAAAACTTTTAAATAGCTTACCTTTTGAAGCATGCGAGCTTTTCCTGTACCAATAACTCCTAGTAGATTTTAGGGGCGCTCGTCCTGTCCTTCCGGGAGAGGAAGTATTTTGTTAAGTCGTGGAGATTCGGGCAGAGTAACTGCTTCCAAAAGTCGCTTTCGCACCGAACCTGACGGAGCAACTGCTTGCTTTTTGCTATTGTTTGATTATTGAGGACGGAAATCGGGTAGAGCAACTGCTTGTTTCTTGCGATTTTGACATCTGGATTCGGGCAGAACAACTGCTCTTTTTGGGATTTTTGGACCGGAGGAATAGGGTGGAATCCTAGCGGGGGACTAAGGTTCACTTTGACCGGTTGGTGGAGTTTCGAGGCATGGAGGAGGGATTTCTCTCAACATTCTCTCGGGAGAGCGATCTCTTAGAACTCACTACGGGAGAATTTTAACTGCGTGTTTAACTGTGTGCGATATTTACGGAGTGAATTCTCACAAGCCGGATGCCTCTATTTATAGGCTGAGATTGAGACTCCTTCGTCATTAAGTTTTCTTCTTCTGTGCTTCACCAACTTGTACCGCATGCTGAGAGAGTTGCACCTTAGGCAAAGAGTTGTAGTGCACAAGGCACTATTGGGTGCTACCCATGGGGGGTCTGGGCGTCGCGCCCATTGTGCATGTGGGTGGCGCCTGGGCTCCTTTTAGTCTTCTTTTTGACACTTTGGCCTGCATTTTGCTTTTCTTTTGCATTTTAACCTCAGAACTTAACATTCATTAAGGTTTAACAGTGTCTTGATATTTCATGTCATGTTATATACCCGGTACGAAATTGAGGTGTCTACAGCTATTGGGCCGGCTTGATAAGCACGGTAAAGCACAATAAGACACGATAACTAAAATATATATGTTTTAAAATATATATTTTGTAGACACCCCAATTTTGTACCCCTGGTATGTAACTCTGGCATGCGATATCAAGACCTGTTAAAACTTAACAAATGTCAAGTTACAGGATTTAAAAATGCAAAAGGCAAAGCAGGATGCGCAAAACAGTAAAATGCAAGGGCTAAAAGTGCAAAATTGAAGCCGGAATAGTGACTAGACGCCGCCATAAAGGTCCCTTGGCGCGGTGCCCACAGAGCCTTATGGCCCCGCCCAAGCCGCTACAGATGTACTCCCGCTAACGCATTGTGCAATTCTGAGCGCGATGCATCAACAAAAGCAAAGACACGAGAGGAATTTTAATTCCCGATGAATCATCTTCTCGACCTATAAATAAAGCCTTCGGGCTCACTTTCACACAGAGAAATATGCACGAGAAAAACTCTCCGCGTCGTTGTTACGCTGTGAGATTAGTGAGTGATGTGAGATAGTGAGCGTACCTTCCTATAAAGCCTCGAAACCCTGCCAAAACTCCGTCAAAAGCAAATCAAACCGGTTAAAGTGATCCCTAGTCCTCTAGCTAGGTATCCACCTTATTTCCCCGGTCCAAAACTCTCAGAAAGAGCAGTTGCTCTGCCCAAGTGAAAATGACAAATCAACCAAAAATAAGCCCTTGTTCTGCCCAAATTCCGCCGCAAGCAAGCAAGCATAAAAAAGCAAGCAGTTACTCTGCCCGAACCGCAGCAGCAGCAGCAAAGAAAAAGTCTCCGTCTCTTGAGAAGGATAGAGCGAGCACACCACGCTCTAAAAGGTGAGCCTTTAAGAGCGTTAGTTTTATAAAAAAAAACTATTTTCCATCCGGCCCAATGTAAAAATATAAGTCGTTGTGCTTCCCGGATTATTTTAGAAGATATCATGTAAAAGAGCCATTATTATGGCCAAATATTTTTAAATGTATTGTAATTATTGGAAGGAGACGGCTGCAAGTCCGTAAATAATGTAAATATGTATGTATTTGTTGGTAGTTAATGCTTTATTTATTTGCTAGATAAATATAACAAAAAGCATACTTTAGCCAAAAACCACTTTTGAGACCGAAAGGGCGAGTTGGGTGCCTAGCACCTTCCCAACTCGTAACTTAGCCTCCGAACCCGTTTTTGCAATCTCTGGTTTTTCTTTATTTCTTCCTTAAAATAAAGATGACGACTCTATAAAAACATTTTGGATCCAGTGGGGGCATCGCAACACTCCTTTCTTACATTTTTCCGTTTTCCCAAAAAAAAAAGGGAGAATGAGAATGAAAGGGTGATGCATTCCTATATCCTGGTATCCCCTAAAAAAAGGGATAACTTGATATAGAAAACTCAAAGCACTCATAGTGATCCGAAATAGGCCATAAGGCGATTTTCATTAAAATCCATATGGGGCCTCGCAACATTCTTTCTTGCACTTTCCATTTTCCCCTAAACAAGGGAAGATGTGAATGAAAGAGTGATGTATTCCTGCATCCTGGTATCCCCTAAAAAATAGATAACTTGATACAGAAAACCCAAAGTTCCCATAATGGACCAAAAATTCACTGAAGTTACCGAGGCGTATTCAACGCGCTTTCTGATAGCACTCTTTCCGCATTTTTAATTTCGTCCTCCCCTAAACAAGGGAGGGTGGAATGGAAAGCGTGGTGTCCCGCTTCCGCATGTACGTCCACCCCTATGCAAGGGCGCGCACACCGGGGATTCCACAATTTTTAAAAATTTACTAGGGGTAATTCACTTATTTTGAATTATTTTCATGATTATTTCATAGTATTATCATTTGAAAAATTATGACTTTTAAACTACTTGACTATTTATATTGATAAATTTTTAAAATATGTATTAAAAATCAAAATTATATATTTTATAATGTTTATTGGGCTTAAATAAATCATGTTTTTTTTTCTTATCGTGTTGTGTTGTGCTTTTCGTGTTTTTATCGTGTCGTGTTCGAGTTTTAATATTAGGTACGATAAGCTTATCATACCGTGTTCGTGTTCGTGCTTATCGTGTCTTGCTGTTATTGTGACAACTCGATAACAGTCCAACACGACTGATTTGCCACCCCTAACTATGTTTTCCACTATTTTTATTACATAAATCTCTAATGGATAGTGTATAAAATATTTGACTTGTGTTTGATGGTTGATAGTGAATATCTGGAAAACAGAATATTCACTGTGCTAAAGAACAATTAATGAAGACAGCAAATAAGAAAGTAATGAATAACAATAATGAGCAGTCTTCTTGTTGTTATTGAGGACTTCGTTGATCAGTTTATGATCTCTTGAATGAACTGCAAATAATAGATTGTAAGTTGTTGAGTAGTTTCAGAGTATTGTCTTCTTTAGACTTTAATGACATTATATATATATATATATGAGAGAGCATTCTTGAAACTGTTGGAGAAGATTAAGAAAGTAACGACTCGATTAGGTTAAAGACAATAAATGCGAGGAGCTGTTGGGTTGACTTCTCTTCATTTAGGACTGATCGAGAAAGGAGACGTGGAGCAGATACTGAGAAGAGCGGGTGGAAGAAGACAAACATTGCTGACCTGCAAAAGTTGGTACAGTCTATACTTTCTCAAAGAGCTGTTGTGTCAGACTGTGTATCTGCTTTATCATTTTTTCAGTAATCACCGAAAGGGAAAGTCCAGCCATATCCATAAAAACTGGGATGGCTTTCCTTAAATCCAGAAGTCAAATGTGAAAGACATATTTCAAACATATATTTTAAAATATTTGAATTAATAATCTTTTTTGAATGTGCTGAGCTGGACTTTTAGATTTCTCCTTTAATTTTTTCAGACTCGTCATACAGTTGTTCGTGGGCAGATAAGGTCTGCTGGTGAAGCTTTGCTGAAGTCTTCTGGTGATGAATGTCGAAAGTAGTGAAGTCCTTTTTAACTATTCTAATGCAAAGTTCTATACACAGTTGTTACACTAACTGGTATGCAGCTGTGAGTGCCCCAGATTTTTATCTTTCCGCCCCCCGCCGATGAAAAGCGGGTGGTTTTGAAGTAAATCATTTAAGCGCATGGAATATGCCCGACCTCATTGTGGACTCAAAGTGTAAAACAGAGTCGCCATCTTTATTTTAATGAGAAATAAAGAAAAACCAAATGTAACCAGATTTGTAAGGGGTTTGGAGGCTAAGTTATGAGGTGGGAAGATGTTAGACACCCAACTCGCCCTTTCGGTCTTAAAATAGTTTTTTTTTGGCTAAAATATGCTTTTATTTATATTTATTTAACAGATGAAATAAAATATTTAAATAAAATATATATGTACATATATTGTTACAATACTTGCCACAGTCTCCTTTGGGGAGTTACAAATACATTTATAATATTTGGCCATAATAATGGCTATTTTTAGTGCTATTTTCTTATAGAAATGCGGGCAGCACAACTGCTTATTTTGGCTACAGTTTGCTAATCTAAATAGCACTTTTATAAATAAAACTTTTTAATGGCTTACCTCTTGAAACGTAGGTGTGCTCACTATGTCCTTAAGGGAGATGGAGTCTTTTTTTCGCTTTTGGCTTTTGTTGTTGAGATTTGGGTAGAGTGATCGCTCCGAAAGTTGCTTTCGTGCCTAGGGAACCAGACGGAATAACTGCTTGTTTTTTTGCTGTTGTTTGCTTGCTGCTGGCGGAAATTGGGGCAGAACAACTGTTTGTTTTTTGTTGTTTTGGTGTCTAGATTTGAGCAAAGAAACCGCTTGCTTTAGGATTTTGACCGAGGAATAGGGTGGAATCCTAGCGGGCGGCTAGAGTTCATTTTGACCGGTTGGTTTTGTGTTTGGGAAAGATTTGGCGTAGCCGGGCTTGAGGAGGAAATCTCTCAAGGCGTTCTCTCAGAACTCACTGCGGAGGATTTTTAACTGCGTGCTTAACTGTGTGCACTGACTGTGTGTTCACTTCTTCTGAATTCTGAAGCCGGGGCCTCGTATTTATAGGCTGTAGAGAGGATTCCTTCGTGATTAAGTTTTCTCTTTTTTGTGCTTCATCGGCTTGTACTGCACGTTGAGAGAATTGCACCGAAGGCAAACTGCTACAGTGTACAAAGCACTGATGGACGCCACCCATGGGGGAAGTGGGTGGGGCACCGTGAGGCTTCATGGGTGGCGCCAGGGCTTTTTGGTCTTTTTTTAGCACTTAGGCCCCCAAAGATTTCACCGCTTACGCATCATGTTTTTTCTTTTGCATTTTTAACCATGTAACTTGATATTTGTTAGTGTTTAACAGGTCATGATATCACATGTAAATGTTACATATCAGAGGTACGAAATTTGGGTGTCTACTGAGCACCTCAACGATGGAGTTTACGGGTAACCCGAAGCTTACCAAGTAAACGAACATCGTTGATAAGAAATAGACTCTCAAATTTCGTGGAAATTATAATGGGGAGTAATGCAATAGGTAGCAGTTATAATGCAACAGTTTAGGGTGTAGTTCAAATCTCACATACCCTAGACATATTTAGTCGGTTATAGTAGGTTATCTAATTTTTAAGCGTATATGCAAATTAAGCGTTATGATGGTCGAACCTCATGAAATAGGCCGCCTACATATCTCTTTTCAGAATCGGACCAAACGTAGTCCGGTCTCTCGCAAAACGTTACATATCTCGGGATGGAGGACCATAACCATTAAAATTAGTGATTCCATTTTCCAATGGAGAGTGTTCCTCTGGAGTCTAGACTCTAGAGCCATGCATCACAAACGTTACCCCCTGGCCCCTGGTGGGGATATAGACCGAACTCCAACCCTTAATTTTTTATTATTATTTTTAAACGATGAAAAACTACAATTATATATATATATGATGTCTTTTGGTATGGTTCAAACAAACGGTGCCTCTGGTAAGGTTTTGAACACTCGACCTCTCGGTTGAGAGTTGTAAAGTCTAGGGTGTCTCTAGTGAGACTTGAACACCCGACTCTCCGTTAGAGAATTGAGCAAGACTAGTTGAGATAGAGCTCGTTGGTTCGGCCTTCGAAATTGAATTCTCTCCTTTTAATGAAAAAAAACCCCATAAACAATAACGCTTTGTGATTACGCCAAATCCGTGGTGATCTTGTCTCAGTAGTCCACGTGGACTAGCTATGAAGCTAGTGAGTGGATAATGACATAGAGTGATAAAGCCTTGATATGTATATGTGTGTATATATATATATATATATATATATATATATATATATATATATATATGTATAAGTACTATGGTTGTGTCACCTCACCACCTTTGGATAAATTTTCATTCTAAAGCATCCATGTGGAAGTTTTAAAAACGTTTGGTTTTCTAGCCATTAGCTAATAATAATACATAATAATAATCAATATGATAATGGGTATTAGTATTAGTATATATAACTTATTCTATTGTTAATAGTAGAAGACTTATATTTAAAAACTTTTACAACTCACATTACTTCTAACCAATGTGGGATAAAAACTCTTCAAGGTTAGATATTACTTCTAATGACTCACTTTTAACATCATACTTTAAGCTTTGATATCTTATTCATCTAAAACTTAATTTGGACAAATAAATATATCATTTCGATGATGTTGCCGAGTAAAACACATTTGCACAATTACTTTTGTCAAAAAACAAATGACACGTAAAGAAATTTGTGCCTCAAAAGTTGCACAATTTCTTTCACTAAAAACACTAATTTTTCAATAAGTATTATACTTTAACTCTTGATATCTTATTCATCCAAAACTCAATTTGGACAAATAAATATATTATTTTGATGCTCTCATCGAGTAGAACACATTTGCGCAATTATCTTCGCCAACAAACAAATGACACGTAAAGAAATTTGTGCCTCAAGTTGCTCAATTTCTCTCGCTAAAAACACTAATTTTTTTAACAAGTATTATGCTTTAAGTCTTGATATCTTATTATCCAAAACTCGATTTGGACAAATAAATATATCATTTTGATGCTCTCACCGAGTAGAACAAATTTGCGCAATTACCTTCGCCAACAAACAAATAACATGTAAAGAAATTCGTACCTCAAGTTGCACAATTTCTTTCACTAAAAACACTAATTTTTCAATAATAGAAGAGATGTATCCCACATTGGTTAGAAATTGATGTTGGTTTTAAAAATACTACTCCCTCCGTCCCTAAATAATCGTCCTGGTTGACCCGGCGCACAGTTTAAGAAAAAGTAATTGATTTGATTATTTATATTGGTTTAATGTGTAGTTTCCTTTAATGTCCATATATATGTGACCCATAATTAAAGTAGAGTGAAAAAGTAAGGGTAAAGTGGTAAAAATGATGTTCTAAAAAGGTAAGTTTCAAAGTGGACAATCATTTTGGGACGGACGAAAAAGGAAAGGAGGACGATAATTTAGGGACGGAGGGAGTATTATTAAGTACCAATAGATGAAATGCATCATACATTGGTTGGAAAGTGATGTTGATTTTTAAAGTCACTAGAAAACTAAAAGTTTTTAAAGCTTTCACATGGATGTTTTAGAATGAAGATTTATCTAAAGGTGGTGAGGTGACATAACCATAGTGCTCCTTACCAACTTTATATATATATATATATATATATATATGATAAAAGATTTATGTCATTATTACCAATAGAAAATATATATATCTCACATTGGTTAGAAAATGATGTTGAGTTAAATAAAAGAGATGTATAACACATTGTTTAAAGAGAAAATGTTATATTTTAAAGTCTTTAGACTAAAGACTTTCACTTTTACAAGAGATGTATCTCACATGGTTACAAAATATTCTACTATTATTACCAATAGAAGAGATGTATCACTCATTAGTTAGAAATTGATGTTTGTATTAAAAATACTATTATCAATTACTAATTGAAAAGATGTATCATACATTGGTTAGAAAGTGATGTTGGTTTTCAAAGTTTTTTTTATAAAAGACTTCCACCATTATTACCAATGAAAGATGTATATCGCACATTGTTTTTTCTATGGTAAACTTTCATTACCAATAAAAATATAAAATAAATATCTCGCATTGTTTTTAAATGAATTATGATTTTAAAAGTTTTTAACAAAATGACTTCTAATATTATTATCAAGTTAAATGTTAATTTTAAAAGTCTTTAGATCAAAAAAATTACTATTATTATTAATACAAAATATGTATCTCAAGTTAGCTAGAAACTTATATTAATTTTAAAAGTATTTAGGTAAAAAGATCGTTTAATATTAGTAACAATAGAAAAAAAAACAATGGAAGAGATTAATAATCTAATTATAATGTCTAAAAGTTATATTATTATTACAAAAAATATATATCTCACATTGTACCCGTGCGAAGCACGAGTTAAATAACTAGTTATCCTAATATGCAAGGATGAAGGAGCTATTAATGAATCGCCTCAACTCTCTTTTCTCTCTTAGGATATATATGTAAAGCTGGCTTCAACAATAAGTGTGGGGAATGTCTCCTATTTATACATCAAGATGTTATGAGGTTGCGTTTCCTAATTGGAGGAGGGGCGGTTCATCATGATTATTCGACGTCAGTATTAGGTGTGTGATTATGTGAATTTGCGTGTTGCGTGTGGCGTGACTCTCGACGAGTTTTGCAAAGTTTGTCTCGCAATCACTTTGGGTATTAATTGCCGAGGCCGATCTAGACTGTCTTCGGGCTCGAAATCGAGATGAAAAACTTAAGAGGTTGACTTTGCCAAGATGAGCATGAAGAGTCAATAACGAGATGAGGTAGATCTTTCTCGGCAACCCTGGCATTGCTTCGGTGGTCCAGTATAAACATGGGACCCACTTTGCTTCCAACGAGGCGGGCTTAGGTTGAGTTCCTTCGGTTTGTATTATAAGCATATTAACTATACTAAAAAAATATATAATTATGATCAATTCTAATTATATTTATATATTCTTTAATAATTATATTTTTCAAATACAAATTTTTTAATGAAATGGAGAAAGTAATAAATACTAACAAAATAAATTTAAAATGTAATAAATACTCCCTCCGTTGAAGGTAAAGAGTCCGCATTTGAAAAGTCAATTTTTTTAAGAAAATGACACATTTAGTAGCTCATTAGTAAAATGTTATTTTTATATCTTAATTTTTAAAAATGAACTCTTTAAGTGAAACATCTACAAATAGAATAATAGACACTTTGTCCGGAATGGAAGGAGTATATTATACTCCCTCCGCTCCACCCAAAGAGTCCCCGCTTGAAAAGTTAAATTATTAAGGGATGTATCAATGTTATTGGAGTTAGTCATAATTACAAAAAATATTTAAGTATAAGTAATGATTTCCGGAAAATGATTTCTGGCAAATGAAAAGATTTCATTTTCAGGTGTTTGGTAAATCTTTTGAAAATATTCCAGATGTAACCATAAAGTGCTGTGGATATATCATTGTTCTTTTAATATACATTTTATTTTATCTAAAAGTTAAACTTGATTTAACTTATTTCCATTTTTGAAATGTATAAAGTCGATGTATATGAGGTTAGTAATTTAGTGGCTATGAAACCTTCATGTATAAATAGAATGGGATAGTAGATAAAAGAAATTCATCCTTGCACTAGCAATCCACTTAATAAATTATTTCTATTTGGTTTGAATTTATTAGAGAAACATGGCGAGCATTCAGTTCTCTATCATCTTTTGCATTGTTGTCTCCATGACCATTGTGGAAGTTGCATTGGTAGGTTTTTAATTCATGAAATACTTTAGTGATATCAATTCTTACCAAAATAGATTGAACATAAATCTCTATCTCTCTCTCTCTCTCATTACAAACTCAAAGAGACAAAAAACCCACGAAGTAGCGTAGTTCAGCTGCCGGTAAAGGGTTGTTTTAACTAAAACATAAGTCTCAATTTCGAGTCATCGAAACGTAATAGCGTTAAACCATAGTAGTGGAGCTTTGCCGCACTTTTGATCATGTGATATTTCTTATGTCATTTATTATCTAAGAAAGCTTGTTTAACTCTCGTCTATTTATTTTCTTGATTTTAATTAGGGTGGCGGCGAAGGCGAAGGATCTATACCTACAGCGCAATGTCCCCAAGCTTGTGGAGTTTGGTGCTCGAACACGCAATACCATGGCCGATGTATGGATTTATGTACTCCTTGCTCTATAAAATGTCTCTGTGTTCCGTCAGGTACTTATGGGAATATTAGAGATGAATGTCCTTGCTACAGAGACATGAAGACACAAGAAGGAAAACAAAAGTGCCCATAAATTTAGTGCAATTGCTATATTCATATTTCATGAGAGCGAATCATTAATTTTTATTTCGGTTGTACTACATTTATATATGAATCAAAACTAGTGAAGGTACCAATTGGTTTTAAGGTATGTTTTGTGATTTTAATTATGCAACTAATTAGTAATACTTCGGCTCGATGCTTCTGAAAGTCGAGAGAAAGAAAACATAATCAATTCTATAATGGGTTTTGATATGAGAACATGTGCGATTGGATTTATGAGTGTTTTGTTGTGTTTATTGAAGTAACTAGTAATTGAAATTACTTGTTTTGGGTTTAGAAACCCGGATGAACTTGAAGTCCCGAAATTAGGCTATGACCTAGAAATGAGAATTTGGCTTTTGACTCAACGAAGTCCCTAAATGGTTTATTATGCTCTATATGACCCTAGGATGAATTCCTACATGTTTTGGAAATGTTAGGGTCACAAATGTGTGATCTCGAGTGAGGGATGTTTGAAACGGTATATGTGTGACATGTGATTATTGATAAGTTTGGACTTCAGTTGAATTCCCATGACTTGTGAGAATGTGACCTACCCTGTTTTGGACCCTATGTATTTAGGGTTATTGATGTGTGCATGAATGCACTCTAACTTGACTATGACTTTGTTTGGGGAATCTTGGACATACCTTGTAGATTCCGATTTTGTGAATTAGAGAATCCTCCTATAGAATGATTTGGGATGGTATTGCATTGGCACTCTATGTATAGAGTCCACTTGAGTAGTCGCGAGATAGCTAAGTTGTTATCTAAGACTTACTTGTATTGTTTGGCCTTACAAAATAGTATCGCTCAGACACTTTGTGAACCTTGACCGTACTTTAGGTGGTTCCCCCCCCCCCTCAAGTACATTTACTCGCATTCAATACATAGAGAACCTCTAAAAAGTCTCACAATAATGAGAATCTATTAAGAAGTATTTTGGGTATTACAATTGTTTCCTATTACAGTTGTTTCCTAATATTTAGTATCCTTGTTTTAGGAAACTACCTCTTCTAAATTATATTAGGTTGGTAGGTTAGTGCAAGGAAGTTTCTGATGCTTTCTTCAGCTTCAAGTTTTTAAGTTGATATATTTTCTTGCCAATCTGATTTTTAATATCAAGACAAATTTTTCCTAGTTTGACATGGTATCGGAGCCATAACCTTACCTCTACAATTTTGTGAGATTTTTTTCTTATGGCAGGAGAGACTAGTGATCAGAACAAGAAAGTAGAGATTATGTCCTCTCCATACTTTCTAGGTTCTCAGGACAACCCAGGCACTGTTATCACCTATGTTCAATTGCGCGGTGAGAATTACGACGAATGGGCACGATCCATACGTTTGTCGTTGAGGGTGAGAAGAAAGTTCGGGTTTGTTGATGGGTCTATTCCAAAGCCGAATGAAAAGAGAAACACGAAAATTGGCAACGGTTCAATCCATGATTGTTTCATGGATGATGAACACGATTGAACCAAACCTCCGTTCTACTATTTCGTATTACAAAGATGCCAACTTATTATGGGCTGATTTGAAGGAACGACGGTGTGTTGTGAACGGACCGCGCATTCATCAACTGTTGTCTTCTCTTGCTTGTTGTAAGCAAGTAAAATTTGAATCCGTTGTTACTTATTACGGTCGGCTCAAACAGCTTTGGGATGAATTCGCCAATTACGAGTTGATTCCGGGCTGTGAATCTGGTGCCTGCACTTGTGGTCTTGGTTCGAAGTTCGCAAAATTACAAGAGGGAGATCGGTTACATTGTTTTCTCATTGGTCTGGACAACTTATACGCAGTGAGGTCCAATTTACTCTCCTCGGATCCTCTTCCTACATTAAATCGTGCTTACCAAAGCGTGATTTAGGAGGAGCAATTACTTATCGGAGGATCGTCTAGACAGAAGGATGATCGTGGCGATGTTGTGGCTTTTAAAGTCCAACAAGATATGAAAAGAAAGGGAAAACTCGACAACTCTACAAAGCATTGTCGTTATTGTAATCGCGATGGCCACGATGAAAGTGGGTGTTTTCAGATCATTGGCTTTCTTGACTGGAGGGGTGATAGACCACGCGAAGGGAAAGGAACGGGATGCAGTGGGTCTGTAGGTGGAGTGTTACTGGACGTAGCGGACGTGTTACAGGCTCTTCCACACACCTGCGTGCCCATAACACTACTGGCATCAACAATGGTGCACAACAAGTGGTTGGGACATAGACACAACCAACTGGGTTTACTTCGTCTAGCATGGGAGGTCTCACTGCAGTTCAGTGGTAACAATTCATCGAGCTGCTAAACAATTCTACGAAGTCCACTGATTGGCTAAATGGTACGAGTACTGTATATCCTTGGATCATTGACACAGGGGACTCAAACCATGTTACAGGAAATCTCTCTGGAATGTCAGACGTGAAAACTATCTCCAATTGTCGGGTAGGATTACCGGACGGAAGAAAGGCGATGCAAATCAAGAAGGGAGTGTGATCTTAGATCGAGGATTAAAACTCAACCATGTTCTTTATGTCCCCGAATTAACTTGCAACTTAATTTAGATATCTCAATTGATAGATGAGTCGCGATGTATTGTTCAATTCACTAATAACTTTTGTGTTATACAGGACCACATGACGAGGACGCTGATTGGAGCGGGTGAACGAAGGGATGGACTCTACTTTTTCTGTGGTATTCCTTCGTTGTAAGCCCTTACTGTTGATGGCGAGACTTCAATGGACTTGTGGCATAAATGATTAGGACATCCGTCGGAAAAAGGTTGTAAGAACAATAGTAGCTAGGATTCACAAAAAGTCAATGTAGTTCCCAATGTAGCTTGTTACTGTAGCTACACTGGAAGGTTCATTGGACAGAAAAATAATAAATAGCGGAAGACTTAAAAACTAAAGCACGAATTAAGCACAAACGTTTACCAAACAACCTATAAGCCTATGCTTGTAGATCTAGCTTTATGGCCAAGAAGATTTCACTTAAAAAGATGAATTGTTTTACAAAAACTATGTGAAATCACCAAACTAAACACTCTCACAAAACAACAAGTCTTGGAGAGCAAAACCCACGTAAAAAACAGTAAAAAAACGTGGAAGAAAAAAATCAGCCTTCCTAGAATCGCTAGGAAGACAAAACAGCCCTCAAAGAAATGTAGTTCCCGATGTAGCTTCTATATTTGCTGCATCCTGAATCGCATTCAAAATCAAGAAAGCTGGAATTCTCAAATCTCTTTTGATCTCGAGTTTTTCGCTTCGCTATGCTCTCTCAGATTCTCTCTGTGCCTTATATTTTGTCTCTAGGTCATGTCCTTTATTTATACCATGGAGGAGACCTACACATCAATTAGGAAACAAACTCTAACATGGAAAAAGGATTAGAATTGGTAATTAAATAAACTACCTTAATTCCTAGATTCTATTACCAAATAAACAAGGACTCTTAGACATGTTTTTACGAAAGGATTTTTACCAAGATTGTGTGTTTAAAAATACTTCTAAACTTTAGGACCAAGAAACACAAAATATTATCAAGATTTTGTTTCAAAAACATACCTAAACTTTAGGACCAAGAAAACCAAAATATTAACAATATTTTGTTTCCAAAATTACACCTAAACTTTAGGACCAAGAAAGGTGAGAACAAGACCAAAATAGGACATGCCTATTTTGCCCTTACAATCTCCCCTTTGTTGAACCTTTTCGACAAATCAAATGACAAGTGTTTATTCAACACTAATCAAACCATCTAACCTGCATTGGTTAGAAAACCTCATCTCCCCGAATTTGTGCAAGGTATAAAATCGGAAATCATTACTAAGCACAAATCGAATATACCAATGATGCATCACATGCATACAAATCAAACATGAAACAGTTTATGGGAGAAACAATCACAATGATGAATCTACAAAGAATCAGATTCATCATCATCACCAAAAATTAGAACACTTGACCTCTCTCCCCCTATTTGACCAGAGAAGGAAGAGGGAGAAACAAGCTTATAGGAATTCTCAAAAATCCAAGATTTTGAAAAACACAATTAAGTGTTCACCATGACTTGATCACAACCCTAGAAATAACTGAGCACCTCATATCCAGATTCAATACCTCTTAGTTCCACACAAAAATTAGACATCCACTAAATATTTTTCAACATGAAAATTTTTGGAAATTGATTTGCACAGTTTATTTTAGGACAAAATTTCACCAAGCTGATATCCTTACCAACAATGCATGTCCTAAAATTTTATGCCTATAAACATGATTATTAAAAGCTAGGCAAAAGAATAAAAAATGCAATCACACACAAGTGATAAAGACTAGATCAAATGATGTAGTTCCTGATATAGCTGCATTGGGAGGTGCATTCATCAATAATAAAACTTTGTGCAATTTTTGCATCTTTTGTTTTCTCAACCAGATTTCTCTCCCAAAGATCAAAAAATTTCACATAACAAAAATCCATAGGTACTTTATTTCCCTAGGAATATAGCTCTACTTTATTTCAAGCTATAAAAACATGCCACTTGGAACCTTTTACACTATTTACCAAGGGAAACCATTTTGCACATGATCAACCCATTAAATCCAAAGATTCATAGTCCCAAGAGAGAATGACAACAAACCTTGTTCATATGTAGCTCTTTTCCTTTAGGTAGCTTTCACGTTTTTCCAAGGGTATTCATTTTGCTCAAGATCAACATATGAGAACCAGAGTTCCATAGTACCAAGATAAAATGCTACAACCCTTGTATTTTAAGGTAACTCTTTCCTTTGTGGACTTCAAACATGCTCAAGAACTGGGAGAGAGAGAGAGAATCATAACAAAAAATCATAATTGATTTTGAATGCAATTCCCAGGTAACAACAAAAGGCAGAAACATGTGAGTCAAATGATCTAGAGTGCCCACTAAATACAAAATGAAAGGATGCCTATTTTTTTTCTTTTCTTATAATTAACTAAGTGTAAAATCATATGGCACACATACCAAGAGATTTCCTTAGATTGGAAAATCTCTTCAAAATCGAGACTCTTAGTAAATATATCAGTCAATCGATTTTTTGTCCCAACATGTTCAGTGCAAATAATCTCTTGTTCAACAATGTCTCTAATAAAGTGATGCCTTATATCAATGTGTTTTGTTCTAGAGTGTTGAACTGAATTTTTTTCTATATTAATTGCACTGGTGTTATCACAATACAAGGTTAACACATCACTGTGTAGTCCATAATCTTTGGTCATTTGGTTAATAAAAGTTGTCTCAAAACAGTTATGTTTTTTACTAAACCAAGAACCCAAATTCTTTTTTGAAAATTGATCAAGCTCTTCTCTCATAGCATTGATCCAACAATCATCTTTTAAGGCTTCATTCACATTCTTTGGTTCAATAGTAGACACAGCATGATGCATGAAAATCTTCACATTCAAGAGAGGATAAGCAAGCTAATTTCCTATAGTCAACCTTACCTTTCTTCCTAGTAGACATACCATCATGTACATTACCTATCACTTGAGAAGAAGGATGAACTTTCTGAATATGATTGGGAATATCTTGGAAGCAATCAGTCACATTGGGAATATATCGGGTGCTGCATCCTGAACCGCATCCACTGATTTTTTAGAACTTGTAGAAGCTGTATTTTCTGGAGTTGGAACAGTGTCTGAATGTCCATCAGTTGCAGAATCTGAATTTTTTGAAGTTGATTCATGATTACCAAAAACAAGCAAACGTTTTTTACGCAAAATATTAGCACAATGATTAGCATAATGACCAAACCCTTGACAAGCCTTACATTGAATAGAATCAATATTTTTTCCACTAGATGTAGACTTTTTAGAAAAAAGGTTGGTAAAAGATTTTTCAAAGGTTTGGAAGGAGTCTTCTTTGAGAACAAACTTAATATACTTATGTTTGAAAGCAGTTTTGGAGTTTGAAGATGGAGATCTATTTTTTCCTTTGGCTTTCAAAACATTTTTAAACTTGGCTGTTAAAAGAGCCATTGACTCTTCATCAAAATCAAATTCCTAAACATTCCAATTTAAGTAATTAGTATTCGTTAAGGTAGGAGGACAAACAAAATTCTCATATTGGGAATCCATCATGGCTACAACCAGAATCTTCTCTTAGTGACGTCAAGAAGAGGCTCTGATACCAATTGTAAGATTAATAGTAGCTAGGATTCACAAAAGGTCAATGTAGTTCCCAATGTAGCTTGTTACTGTAGCTACACTGGAAGGTGCATTGGACAAAAAAATAATAAACAGCGGAAGACTTAAAAACTAAAACACGACTTAAGCACAAACGTTTACGAATACAAGCCTATGCTTGTAGATCTAGCCTTATGGCCAAAAAGATTTCACTTAAAAAGATGAATTGTTTTACAAAAACTATGCGAAATCACCAAACCAAACACTCTCACAAGACAACAAGTCTTGGAGAGCAAAAATCCACAAAAAAACAGGTAAAAAAACGTGGGAAGAAAAAATCAGCTTCCTAGAATCGCTAAGAAGACAAACAGTTCCAGTAGCCTCAATGTAGTTCCTGATGTAGCTTCTATAGTTGTTGCATCCGGAATTGCATTCAAAATCAGCAAAGCTGGAATTCTGAAATCTCTCTTTTGATCTGAGTTTTCTGCTCTGCTATGCTCTCTGCATTCTCTCTATATATGTGCCCTATATTTTGTCTCTCCTCAATACGTGATTAATGCCATGGGCAAAGTAGGGGACGATGGTCGCGTCCACGGCATCCTCAAAGGTCTTGGATTTCTTGTAACTCTCCATCGCAGACTCCTCGGCCTTCTTCAGCTTCTGGAGCAGCTCCTCGATATGCTTCCCGTCCTTTACGGCCTGCATCTTGAAGGAATCCTCTCCACTTGCAAGAGATCCCTCTGCTTAGTGACCGCGGCCAGAGCGGTCTTCCCCTTCTCCAGATCAGCCTGGTTTTTCTTCACCTGGCCAACCAACTCTGTTTTTTCGGTAGTTAGAGT
Source organism: Codonopsis lanceolata (assembly GCA_013146195.2). NCBI lineage: Eukaryota > Viridiplantae > Streptophyta > Magnoliopsida > Asterales > Campanulaceae > Codonopsis > Codonopsis lanceolata. Next base: position 11,875,532 of record CM028381.1, on the reverse strand, counting down.
ACCGTTCTGGGTGACCAGTTTCAGATTGTGTTCAAGCATTTCAGCCTCTTTCTTTTTGGCCGCCTCAGTGTTAGCCTCTAGTTGGTCGGCCAGAAGGGCCACCTGCTCGCATTTCTCCTTGACCAAGCTCTCTCGAGCCCGGTGGTCAGCCTCCGCCTTTTTACGAGCTTCCTTTTCTTCATTGTACCGATCATAGAGATTAGTACAAGTGGAAGCGATCTACGAGCAAAAGACAAATAATCAGAGCAGGAAACAAAAAAGGAAAAGAAAAACAAATCATCAGCAAATACTTTTCCTCGCTGGGCGAGCCTACATTCCCGACCGTGACGGGCGTGGCCGGTAGTGTCTCGATCTAGGGCCAGGCCGTCATGCATGGCCCTCTCAATGACATCTTTACCCACCAGACCTCCAGGGCTCCCACGGGCGTGCAGATCTATGCCCCCTAGCAAAGGGGCATCCCCAGATATCTCCTTAACCAGAGCCCGGGCAGCGCTGGTTGTAGAAGGCATCACAAAATCGGGCCGCCTCCAAGTAGCTTCCCCACTCGGAACGGGGGCAATAGAGATGGGATCAGGACTTGAGCCCCGGTGGCGAACATCCCGGACAGGGGAAGGGCTTGAACTCTTCTTCCTCTTACCCTTTGCCTTGGCATTTGATCGATGTTTTATTTAATCTTTTTCCTTGCAAGTGGACAAGACTATTATAGAATAGTATTGGAAGCAAGGGTCGAACCCACAGAGACAAGAGATCACGAACAGTACAATTTATTGATAGCAAATTATTAATCTAAGGAGGTTTTTATAATGATTTTATTCTAAACTACTATTTATATTTAGCCGTTTAACTAATTAGCAGTAATTACAGTTATGAAGATCTTATGGTGGGTGGCAATCTAGGATTCTGGGTCTCACTTGTATCTCATTTATGTTCAATTCATAATAATTATCATTCAATTTCTTGGGTTCGTTCACTAAAGATAGATATAACCTGTTGAACTATTGGTTCAGCCTCCATCCCCGCAACATTCATCCATTCTATATCCTAAGCACATGAACTTTCAATCTAGCTGTCACCTAGATTATGATCTATCTGTCACCTAGATCATGTATGAACCTGGTCCTAACTTATCACTCTTGTGCATCGATAGGTCCAATTTATTGTGATGGTGAGCCGATTATACGACATATGCACATTGGTCATGCAGTTATCCGCACCTCTAGGCCTTTATTATTTGCGATTACATTCATTTGTTCAAAGCAAAATAATATAGGGATTGATAAACACCACAATCAACAAGAATTGAATGAACATATATATGAATCAAAACATAAATTCGATACAAGTTACCTCCCACCTCCTAGATTAAGGATGATTTAGTTCATTATAGACAATGAACAGCACATGGAGATGAACGGAAACATGATTTGATCTTCAATACTTGTAATTACACAATCTAACTATGTTATACAACCTAAAAACTATCTAAAATCTACCTAAGACTGTCCTGCCGTTTTCTTTTTTTTTGGCTCTTGGCATCCGACTTCAATTTATACTCGGGAGTTGTATTGCAATCGAATCTCTTTGTGAAAATACGAAAAAGTCGCGTTCTGACCACCTTGCGGTCGCAAGGTCTTGAGTACCTTGCGTCCACAAGGTCTCCAGTACCTCTGGCCTTTGATTTCTTGCTTCTTTAATGTTCTGCCTACCTTGCGGGGGCAAGGTCTGGGTACCTTGCGACCGCAAGGTCTCCAGATTGGACAGCTTTCGTTTATTCTTCATTTTTTTTTATCTTTGGCCCTTCTTGGAATTTGTACATAAAACCCTGGAGTTTTGCATATTTTCACTAAAAACCCTGAAACTTACAAAACTCACCGAAAACATATATCAGTAGCCAAAAGCCTCGTGAAATAGCATAATTTAAGTCATAGAAGCATATAAAATCGACGTATAAAATACATCGATCAAATACCCCCAAACTTAAACTTTGCTTGTCCACGAGTAAATAATACTTATAAATACAAAAGCATATATAAATAACAATTATAACAAAAGTGAAAAAAAAATTTGGAGGGTGACACTATTTACACTCCTCTATAAACCCACAAACTCAAGGAGACGCTTTCGAGTGACTCGACTAGATAAATACAAAAACTGATAAATACAAAAGCAGATAAAACTAACTAACACAAAACAAAAATCTTTTTAGTTTCAACCTCAACTTAGATAGTAATGGCATGCAAAGCAGTCCCAGTTCGATGCTCACCACATATATGTAGGCTTAATCACATAAAACCAACTGATCTTTTCTTAAAACTGCTACTACTTCTAATTTCTCTGTGTGTGTGTGCTCACCAATCTGAAAGAATTTCTTAACTAAAACAGTTTTATTAGGCTAAACACCACATTCATATGAAAATCAAAGTTTAATAGAAAATCATGCATTAGGAATTATGAGATCTACCATCCAAACCCGGTTAGTTACAGAAAGAAAGGTCCCAAGGATTTCAAAGACTTATACATCCATCCCATGCACTTTTATTTGAAAGTTTAATATAAATATAAACAAGTAATCATAAAAGTTGTTGATTATTATGAACTTATTTATTATTTTGTTTTGGATTATTTATAATTATAATGAATATAAATATTTATATTTAATTTTTTTTGTATTTTGTAAAAATTGCACCTAAATTGCAACTTATTGTACCGCACACTCTTAATTTATTTGTCAATTTCATTTTGTTAAATTAGCAGTTGGCTCCATTTCATTTATTTAGCTTAATATTTATTGCTCCATTTCATTTGGCTTAAAAAATATTTAGCTAGAAATTAAAAGTTGGCAAGATAAAAAAGAAAACAAAGTCTACACAAGTTTAATATGCATTTTTTTATAAAAAATTCATGACCACAAATTATGACATTTTTAATATTTGATGATCCATTTCATTTCATTAACTTTTAGTAGCCCATTAGTAATAAAATGATATTTTTATGCCTCAATTTTTGAAAGTTGACTATTTAAGTGAAATATCTCGAAATGAAATAGTGTGAACTTTTTGCCCTGAACGAAGGGAGTATATTGGTCTGATAGTCGTGGGTGTTTGTTAGTATAGTTGGAATGATTAGCTATTCACTGCTTGCTGTCTTTTTTAATTTTTGCATATGTTTCTTTTTTTTATTCTATTATAATTTCTCTAATTTATTTGGAAGAACAAAAATATTTTATAGCCAGCATGTACCCAGACAACTGAAGCATTTTGTGATATAGAGTTTCCTAGAAAGGTCCCCAAGCTATGGTTGTTTTGCTTGTCAATTGTAATTAATACAAGTTATGGTTGTTTTATTCTTTGAGCAGATGTTGTGTGAGTGCTTATATATATATATATATATATATATATGTGTGTGTGTGTGTGTGTGTGTGTGTTTTGTATAGTTTTGCGCGTTTTTTTATATGTTGTGATTAGTGAATAATAATATACATATGAAAGTAATACTCAAAAATAAATTAAAATATGATGTTACTTATTAGGTATTATCCGGATAATATTCATTTATTAATGGATATAATTGGATATTATCTAATAACTCCCATTAACTATATTGAATAGATAATGATTTTATCCAAATTATCCGATAACACTCAATTGTCACCCATATATATATATATATATATATATATATATATATATATATATATATATAGATTTTGAGAGGTGGAGTAATTAAAAAAAGCATGAAACAGATCTTAAAACTTGAAACGTTACGTAAATGTCCATTTATTTTCATAGTTTTGTTAATCAAGGGAAAAATGGTACCACGAGCATAATCACATTGAAGGAAACAAACCCATTTGTCCGATTAAAACCACAATGGAAAAGTTTATTTAGGCTCCGTTTGTTTCATGGAATATAGTTTTCATAAAATGATTTCTGGAAAGTGAAAAGATTTTATTTTCAGGTATTTGGTAATTCTTTTGAAAATATACTTGAAAAATATTTTTGGATGTTTGATAAATATACGGAAAATGTTATGGAAAATAATAGATGAATAAATACAAAAAGTATATTCTAATATTAATACACATATTGAATATAAAATATTGTTGAGGTATAAGTAATTTTCTTTTAATAAGCCTAAATTTATTATTAATGGTGTCAAATCAATAAGGTCCATATTTTTTCAAGTTCACAAATATTTTTTTTTATAATTAATATGAAAAAATTGTTTTAAAAAATAAAATAAATAATCTTTTGGATATCTTTAAATAATAATATAATATAGTGGATACTAATTTTAGAACGTAGAGAGTATTTCTTAAAATTATAATTTATAAATAATAAACACAAACTTCATTTATATTTCTAATTAATTTATTTGTTGAGTGAAATATTAAGCATGTATGTAAATATGTGAAATTTTGGAAGGGTGCGGAGGGATACTCGAACATTCGGAAAATGACTTACAGAAAATAAATCCGTAAGTCATTTTTCGAAAAAGAAATATTCATTTTCCGTTAATTCGGAAAAGCTTTTACGTTAACTACATTTTTCTAAGGTTACCAAACACCATAAAATGAAAAAAAAAACGTTTTCTAGAAGTTATTTTCCGTAAAATAAACGGAGCCTTAGTTCTTGAATATGTCAAGATAAAAAAAAAATCTTCCTAGTCGTACGTGTACGAAGAGCATGGTGATCGAGAATTGAAAGTTGCAAGGATTGACTCACACAGAGGGGTACCTGAACAAAGCAATCATGGAAGTGAATGTGAAGCAAGCCAGCAGCTTGGCCAATATCATCATCAAAAACCCGCTGGAGCTGATTTCTAACAATGGATTCTAACCTAGGACAGCTAGATTCATAAAATGACCATGAAAGTCCATCAACTATAGGCTGGTCACTGCCTTGAGCTTCTGAACAATTTAGGTGGGAAGATAGTAATAGAGGCACAAATATGAGCAAAAGCTGAGAGCTTGGAGTTGTTTTTGACGAGGAAGCCATTTTTGAGTTGCCCGAGGTTTGAGCGAGAGAACATTTGTAAACGAAGAGGTATCATATATATTGTCGTACAGGTTGAGGCGGGAGATCAGAGTTAACTTTATATCGCTTTCCAATTCATCTCCAGTATCCAAAAAGGGAAACTCTCTCCGTGCGAGTCTCCACACTCCAGTCTCATGAGTATGTGAGAGGAAAAATTACGGTGATTCTACGATTAAGCAACTAAGTTGATCTGTGCTTAGTACGTACAAGGAACCACCCCATAAGAAGATGAAACCTCCACACTACGATTGTTAGGACTCAATCCTTGATCCTGTATCCAAATATACTAACTTTTAACTAACTGAGATAAGCCTGTGAGGACAAGCCAATCCATCTCCATGTGGCTTGAGGAGACGGTTTACATTAATCACTAACGTTCATGTTTCTTTTTTAACATCTTTCGTTAATTTGTTTCGTACAACTTTTTCAACTTAATTAAACAAAATATTTTTTATTTTTTTGGGTCAAAAAATTTAAAAAGTTGTCATTTATACTCCATTCGTTCCTAAACAATCGTTCTTTTTTAGATGGTACACAGTTTACAAAAAATTAATTAGTTGTATTATAAATTAATTAGCTGTACTATAAATATTTACTAAAAAGAAAAGTTATAAAATGAAATGGCGACAATTTTTTAGGAACAGAGAGTGTATCATTTTAGTACATTTCTCGTCCATAAATAAGTGTTGCCTATTGATTTTGCACAAATTATAAAAAAATCATTAAGTATATTGAAATTTTCCTTAATACTACCTCTATCCCAAAATAAGTGTCGGTTTAACAAAAAAAATTGTGTTTTAAAATCAATGTCATTATTAGATTTCAAGAAACATATGTTTGCCCATATTTGGTCAAAATTAACTTCATTCCTTTATTTAGTACTCTAAAATTAAATTATGTTGAAAAGGTTGTCAAGTTGAAAGAGAAAAATATTAGTCGTACAATTTAACTACAATAATTGAAGTTAAATAAAAACAGATCATTATTTATATTAGCTTTCTTTTTTTGTGTGTAAATCATTAAAACGACACTTATATATATATATATATATATATATATATATATATATATATATATATATATATATATATATACTAGATATTTATGTTCGTGTCTATGACACGATGTCAGTATATCTGATTTCGTTAATTGAAATGATATTGTATAAATAGAAGGTGTGATTTAAAAAAAATTACAGTTAAAGTGTATATTTTTTCAAGTGATAGTTGAGAGATTGATGTTTTATAAATGATGACAGTTTAGAAGATTAACCGCATTGTGTGATTTTGTAATCTGAAGATAAAATATAGAAAGAAAAAAAAAGATGATTGTTTATAATATTAATTGTAGGTGGTGACTTGTAATATAGAAAGAAAAAATATATAGTTAAAAATGGATAACTATTCATACATTTGAATGTTATGATGAATCTTAACTGTTAAATTTTTTAAAATAATTTAATCTCAACCTCTCAATAACACTAATCAATTACATATCTGTTTTATAATATAAATGTATAAGTGTACGACAGTGTGTCTAATAATTATTCATCAATGCAACTAGAGTATTTTTCCCGACAATTGTTATTATAATTAGAAGTTTAACATATGGTACCGTGAAGAGAACGCGCCTTAGTACGATGCAACTTACAATATATGAGTACCTTAGTACGATGCAACTTATAATATACGAGTACTCCCTCCGTTTTTTAAATTATTGTTTACCTTTTTTTAAATTGGTTTTAAAATAATTGTCTTTTTTTTTCAAAACTTTTCATTTTATTAAAACAATTTTACCACTTTATTCTTACTTTTTCTACAAATTTTATTTATGACCACATATTCATAATCATTAAAGGAAACCACACATTTCATCAATATTTATAATCCAGTCAATTCATTTTTCTTAAACGATGTATCGGGTCAACCTAGTCAATATTTAGAAAATGGATAGCTAAATGATAAAAACTTAAGTAAAACGGTGTTATAAATATTTTTTGTAAGAGGATCCTCCTTAATTTAGTCACCACGTGTTGGTGGGTTGAATTGTGAGGAAGTGAAGTTCCGTTTTACGAATTAAGATCCCTTACGTAAAACTTGCTCTAGACAAATAAATACTCACTTCATTCCGAACAAAAAATCACTATTCCATTTTTGGATGTTTCACTTAAAAATTATGCTTTCAAAAATTAAGGCATAAAAGTGTCATTTATTATTAATATGCTACATAAAATGTCATTTTCTCAGTAATCCATTATGTTCAAAAAAAATATCAAACGAGGATTCTTTACTCGGAGTGGAGGGAGTAATAATTATGAAAATATCAAATATCTTACATGTTAGTCTCAAATAGCATAATACTAGGCCAAAAGGGGGAGTTGAATAACCTAGTTACAATTTAAAAAAAAATTCGAGAAGATTCCCTTTAGCAAATGTTAACAACCTAATAAAAAGGTAGTACATAGCAGTGGAAGAGTTGTACGAAATACAGACTAAGTCTAAAGGTAGGCACTATCGGTAGACTTGGCTGATCTTCTAAGTTTGATCCTTGAATGAAGTCAGTTTAAAAAACCAATTAATGAAAGCAGATAGTAAATAAAAGCGAAGGAAGAACACAGTGATTTTAGATGGTTCGTATTGTAAAGAGTACCACGTCTACCACAGAAGCAGTCAACCTTGAATTTGAAAGTGCCCTATGTTTAGGGGTGGTAATTTGAGGCACGACACGATTGACCGACAAGAACACGGTACGGAATTATAGGGTTTGGGTTGGGGTTTATCAGGTTCGGGCCATTATAGGGTCACGATAAGACACGATCAAAAATGAGTTGTTATTGTGAGTGCCCCGGGAAATTCCCCCAGATCTCGCGCTCCCTTGTTTAGAGGAAAACGAGATTAGGGAAAAACATTATTCTTTTCATTCCATCTTCCCTTGTTTAGGGGAAAACAAAATTAAAAGTGCAAAAAAAGTGTTGTATATAGCGCGTTGAATACGCCCGGTCACTGAGTGTGCTTTGGTCCATTCTGAGTGCTTTGGATTTTTCTGTATCTCATTCTCCCTTGTTTAGGGGAAAACAAAATTCAGAAAATGCAATGCCCTTTTCATTCCATCTTCCCTTGTTTAGGGAAAAACAAAATTAAAAATGCAAAAGGATGTTGCAAAGAGCGTGGGAATACGTCCGACCTCACACGTGGACCGAAAATGTTGTAACCGAGTCGTCATCTTTATTTTAAGGAGAAATAAAAAAATTAAAAATAACCAGATTTTGTAAAAGGGTTCGGAGACTAAGTAATGAGGTGGGAAGGTGTTAGGCACCCAACTCGCCCTTTCGGTCTCAAAACAAGTTTTTTTTTGCTAAATATGTTTTTATTATATTTATTTAGCAGTTGAAATAAAACATTTATATATATATATATATATATATATATATATATATATATATATATATATATATATATATATTACAAACTTGTACAAACTTGTAGCGCCTCTTTTCAGAATTACAAATATTTGACCGTAATAATGACTCTTTTTAGTGCTATTTTCTATAAAAATTCGGGCAGCATAACTTCTTATATTTATTACATTGGGTTAGCTAAAAATAGCATTTTTATATTAAAACTTTTAAATAGCTTACCTTTTGAAGCATGCGAGCTTTTCCTGTACCAATAACTCCTAGTAGATTTTAGGGGCGCTCGCCCTGTCCTTCCGGGAGAGGAAGTATTTTGTTAAGTCGTGGAGATTCGGGCAGAGTAACTGCTTCCAAAAGCTGCTTTCGGGCACCGGGAACCGGACGGAGCAACTGTTTGCTTTTTGCTATTGTTTGATTACTAAGGACGAAAATCGGGTAGAGCAACTGCTTGTTTCTTGCGATTTTGACATCTGGATTCGGGCAGAACAACTGCTCTTTTTGGGATTTTTGGACCGGAGGAATAGGGTGGAATCCTAGCGGGGGACTAAGGTTCACTTTGACCGGTTGGTGGAGTTTCGAGGCATGGAGGAGGGATTTCTCTCAACATTCTCTCGGGAGAGCGATCTCTTAGAACTCACTACGGGAGAATTTTAACTGCGTGTTTAACTGTGTGCGATATTTACGGAGTGAATTCTCACAAGCCGGATGCCTCTATTTATAGGCTGAGATTGAGACTCCTTCGTCATTAAGTTTTCTTCTTCTGTGCTTCACCAACTTGTACCGCACGCTGAGAGAGTTGCACCTTAGGCAAAGAGTTGCAGGGCACAAGGCACTATTGGGTGCTACCCATGGGGGGTCTGGGCGTCGCGCCCATTGTGCATGTGGGTGGCGCCTGGGCTCCTTTTAGTCTTCTTTTTGACACTTTGGCGCCCTGCATTTCACTGTTTGCGCATCCTGCTTTTTCTTTTGCATTTTTAACCCTGTAACTTAACATTCATTAAGGTTTAACAGGTCTTGATATTTCATGTCATGTTATATACCCGGGGTACGAAATTGAGGTGTCTACAGTTATTGGGCTGGCTTGATAAGCACGGTAAAGTACAATAAGACACGATAACTAAAATATATATGTTTTAAAAATATATTTTTGTAGACACCCCAATTTTGTACCCCTGGTATGTAACTCTGGCATGCGATATCAAGACCTGTTAAAACTTAACAAATGTCAAGTTACATGATTTAAAAATGCAAAAGGCAAAGCAGGATGCGCAAAACAGTAAAATGCAAGGGCTAAAAGTGCAAAATTGGAAGCTGGAATAGTGACTAGACGCTGCCATAAAGGTCCCTTGGCGCGGTGCCCACAGAGCCTTATGGCCCCGCCCAAGCTGCTACAGTGTACTCCCAGTTAACGCATTGTGCAATTCCTGAAGCGCGATGCATCAACAAAAGCAGCACACAGAGAGGAATTTTAATTCCCGATGAATCATCTTCTCAGCCTATAAATAAAAGCCTTCGGGGCTCACTTTCACACACAGAGAAATATGCACAGAAAAACTCTCCGCGTCATTGTTACGCTGTGAGATTAGTGAGTGAAGTGAGATAGCGAGCGTACCTTCCTATAAAGCCTCGAAGCCCTGCCAAAACTCTGCCAAAAGCAAATCCAACCGGTTAAAGTGATCCCTAGCCCTCTAGCTAGGTATCCACCTTATTTCCCCGGTCCAAAACTCTCAGAAAGAGCAGTTGCTCTGCCCAAGTGAAAATGACAAATCAACCAAAAATAAGCCCTTGTTCTGCCCAAATTCCGCCGGCAGCAAGCAAGTAAGCATAAAAAAGCAAGCAGTTACTCTGCCCGAACCGCAGCAGCAGCAGCAAAGAAAAAGTCTCCGTCTCTTGAGAAGGATAGAGCGAGCACACCACGCTCTAAAAGGTGAGCCTTTAAGAGCGTTAGTTTTATAAAAAAAAACTATTTTCCATCCGGCCCAATGTAAAAATATAAGTCGTTGTGCTTCCCGGATTATTTTAGAAGATATCATGTAAAAGAGCCATTATTATGGCCAAATATTTTTAAATGTATTGTAATTATTGGAAGGAAACGGCTGCAAGTCCGTAAATAATGTAAATATGTATGTATTTGTTGGTAGTTAATGCTTTATTTATTTGCTAGATAAATATAACAAAAAGCATACTTTAGCCAAAAACCACTTTTGAGACCGAAAGGGCGAGTTGGGTGCCTAGCACCTTCCCAACTCGTAACTTAGCCTCCGAACCCGTTTTTGCAATCTCTGGTTTTTCTTTATTTCTTCCTTAAAATAAAGATGACGACTCTATAAAAACATTTTGGATCCAGTGGGGGCATCGCAACACTCCTTTCTTACATTTTTCCGTTTTCCCAAAAAAAAAAGGGAGAATGAGAATGAAAGGGTGATGCATTCCTATATCCTGGTATCCCCTAAAAAAAGGGATAACTTGATATAGAAAACTCAAAGCACTCATAGTGATCCGAAATAGGCCATAAGGCAATTTTCATTAAAATCCATATGGGGCCTCGCAACATTCTTTCTTGCACTTTCCATTTTCCCCTAAACAAGGGAAGATGTGAATGAAAGAGTGATGTATTCCTGCATCCTCGTATCCCCTAAAAAATAGATAACTTGATACAGAAAACCCAAAGTTCCCATAATGGACCAAAAATTCACTGAAGTTACCGAGGCGTATTCAACGCGCTTTCTGATAGCACCCTTTCCGCATTTTTAATTTCGTCCTCCCCTAAACAAGGGAGGGTGGAATGGAAAGCGTGGTGTCCCGCTTCCGCATGTACGTGCACCCCTATGCAAGGGCGCGCGGGGCGCGGGCGCACACCGGGATTCCACAATTTTTAAAAATTTACTAGGGGTTATTCACTTATTTTGAATTATTTTCATGATTATTTCATAGTATTATCATTTGAAAAATTATGACTTTTAAACTACTTGACTATTTATATTGATAAATTTTTAAAATATGTATTAAAAATCAAAATTATATATTTTATAATGTTTATTGGGCTTAACGGGCCTGACTAAATAAATCGTGTTTTTTTTGCTTATCGTGTTGTGCTGTGCTTTTCGTGTTTTTATCATGTCGTATTCGGGTTTTAATATTAGGTACGATAAGCTTATCATACCGTGTCCGTGTTCGTGCTTATCGTGTCTTGCTATTATTGTGACAACTCGATAACAGTCCAACACGACTGATTTGCCACCCCTAACTATGTTTTCCACTATTTTTATTACATAAATCTCTAATGGATAGTGTATAAAATATTTGACTTGTGTTTGATGGTTGATAGTGAATATCTGGAAAACAGAATATTCACTGTGCTAAAGAACAATTAATGAAGACAGCAAATAAGAAAGTAATGAATAACAATAATGAGCAGTCTTCTTGTTGTTATTGAGGACTTCGTTGATCAGTTTATGATCTCTTGAATGAACTGCAAATAATAGATTGTAAGTTGTTGAGTAGTTTCAGAGTATTGTCTTCTTTAGACTTTAATGACATTATATATATATATATATATATATATATATATATATATATATATATATATATGAGAGAGCATTCTTGAAACTGTTGGAGAAGATTAAGAAAGTAACGACTCGATTAGGTTAAAGACAATAAATGCGAGGAGCTGTTGGGTTGACTTCTCTTCATTTAGGACTGATCGAGAAAGGAGACGTGGAGCAGATACTGAGAAGAGCGGGTGGAAGAAGACAAACATTGCTGACCTGCAAAAGTTGGTACAGTCTATACTTTCTCAAAGAGCTGTTGTGTCAGACTGTGTATCTGCTTTATCATTTTTCGATAATCACCGAAAGGGAAAGTCCACCATATCCATAAAAACTGGGATGGCTTTCCTTAAATCCAGAAGTCAAATGTGAAAGACATATTTCAAACATATATTTTAAAATATTTGAATTAATAATCTTTTTTGAATGTGCTGAGCTGGACTTTTAGATTTCTCCTTTAATTTTTTCAGACTCGTCATACAGTTGTTCGTGGGCAGATAAGGTCTGCTGGTGAAGCTTTGCTGAAGTCTTCTGGTGATGAATGTCGAAAGTAGTGAAGTCCTTTTTAACTATTCTAATGCAAAGTTCTATACACAGTTGTTACACTAACTGGTATGCAGCTGTGAGTGCCCCAGATTTTTATCTTTCCGCCCCCCGCCGATGAAAAGCGGGTGGTTTTGAAGTAAATCATTTAAGCGCATGGAATATGCCCGACCTCATTGTGGACTCAAAGTGTAAAACAGAGTCGCCATCTTTATTTTAATGAGAAATAAAGAAAAACCAAATGTAACCAGATTTGTAAGGGGTTTGGAGGCTAAGTTATGAGGTGGGAAGATGTTAGACACCCAACTCGCCCTTTCGGTCTTAAAATAGTTTTTTTTTGGCTAAAATATGCTTTTATTTATATTTATTTAACAGATGAAATAAAATATTTAAATAAAATATATATGTACATATATTGTTACAATACTTGCCACAGTCTCCTTTGGGGAGTTACAAATACATTTATAATATTTGGCCATAATAATGGCTATTTTTAGTGCTATTTTCTTATAGAAATGCGGGCAGCACAACTGCTTATTTTGGCTACAGTTTGCTAATCTAAATAGCACTTTTATAAATAAAACTTTTTAATGGCTTACCTCTTGAAACGTAGGTGTGCTCACTATGTCCTTAAGGGAGATGGAGTCTTTTTTGCTGCTTTTGCTGTTTTGTTGTTGAGATTTGGGTAGAGTGACTGCTTCCGAAAGTTGCTTTCAGGCCTAGGGAACCAGACGGAATAACTGTTTGTTTTTTTGCTGTTGTTTGCTTGCTGCTGGCGGAAATTGGGGCAGAACAACTGTTTGTTTTTTGTTGTTTTGGTGTCTAGATTTGAGCAAAGAAACTGCTTGCTTTAGGATTTTTGGACTGGAGGAATAGGGTGGAATCCTAGCGGGGCGGCTAGAGTTCATTTTGACCGGTTGGTTTTGTGTTTGGGAAAGATTTGGCAGAGCTTCGGGGCTTGAGGAGGAAATCTCTCAAGGCGTTCTCTCAGAACTCACTGCGGAGGATTTTTAACTGCGTGCTTAACTGTGTGCACTGACTGTGTGTTCACTTCTTCTGAATTCTGAAGCCGGGGCCTCGTATTTATAGGCTGTAGAGAGGATTCCTTCGTGATTAAGTTTTCTCTTTTTTGTGCTTCATCGGCTTGTACTGCACGTTGAGAGAATTGCACCGAAGGCAAACTGCTACAGTGTACAAAGCACTGATGGACGCCACCCATGGGGGAAGTGGGTGGGGCACCAGGAGGCTTCATGGGTGGCGCCAGAGGGCTTTTTTGGTCTTTTTTTTAGCACTTAGGCCCCCAGCATTTCACTGTTTACGCATCATGTTTTTTCTTTTGCATTTTTAACCATGTAACTTGATATTTGTTAGTGTTTAACAGGTCATGATATCACATGTAAATGTTACATATCAGAGGTACGAAATTTGGGTGTCTACTGAGCACCTCAACGATGGAGTTTACGGGTAACCCGAAGCTTACCAAGTAAACGAACATCGTTGATAAGAAATAGACTCTCAAATTTCGTGGAAATTATAATGGGGAGTAATGCAATAGGTAGCAGTTATAATGCAACAGTTTAGGGTGTAGTTCAAATCTCACATACCCTAGACATATTTAGTCGGTTATAGTAGGTTATCTAATTTTTAAGCAGATATGCAAATTAACTGTTATGATGGTCGAACCTACTGAAATAGGCTGCCTACATATCTCTTTTTCAGGAATCAGACCAAACGTAGTCTGGTCTCTCGCAAAACGTTACATATCTCGGGATGGAGGACCATAACCATTAAAATTAGTGATTCCATTTTCCAATGGAGAGTGTTCCTCTGGAGTCTAGACTCTAGAGCCATGCATCACAAACGTTACCCCCTGGCCCCTGGTGGGGATATAGACCGAACTCCAACCCTTAATTTTTTATTATTATTTTTAAACGATGAAAAACTACAATTATATATATATATGATGTCTTTTGGTATGGTTCAAACAAACGGTGCCTCTGGTAAGGTTTTGAACACTCGACCTCTCGGTTGAGAGTTGTAAAGTCTAGGGTGTCTCTAGTGAGACTTGAACACCCGACCTCTCCGTTAGGAGAATTGAGCAGTACTAGTTGAGATAGAGCTCGTTGGTTCGGCCTTCGAAATTGAATTCTCTCCTTTTAATGAAAAAAAAACCCCATAAACAATAACGTTTGTGATTACGCCAAATCCGTGGTGATCTTGTCTGTAGTCCACGTGGACTAGCTATGAAGCTAGTGAGCTGGATAATGACATAGAGTGATAAAGCCTTTGCATATGTATATGTGTATATATATATATATATATATATATATATATATATATATATATATATATAAGTACTATGGTTGTGTCACCTCACCACCTTTGGATAAATTTTCATTCTAAAGCATCCATGTGGAAGTTTTAAAAACGTTTGGTTTTCTAGCCATTAGCTAATAATAATACATAATAATAATCAATATGATAATGGGTATTAGTATTAGTATATATAACTTATTCTATTGTTAATAGTAGAAGACTTATATTTAAAAACTTTTACAACTCACATTACTTCTAACCAATGTGGGATAAAACTCTTCAAGGTTAGATATTACTTCTAATGACTCACTTTTAACATCATACTTTAAGCTTTGATATCTTATTCATCTAAAACTTAATTTGGACAAATAAATATATCATTTCGATGATGTTGCCGAGTAAAACACATTTGCACAATTACTTTTGTCAAAAAATAAATGACACGTAAAGAAATTTGTGCCTCAAAAGTTGCACAATTTCTTTCACTAAAAACACTAATTTTTCAATAAGTATTATACTTTAACTCTTGATATCTTATTCATCCAAAACTCAATTTGGACAAATAAATATATTATTTTGATGCTCTCATCGAGTAGAACACATTTGCGCAATTATCTTCGCCAACAAACAAATGACACGTAAAGAAATTTGTGCCTCAAGTTGCTCAATTTCTCTCGCTAAAAACACTAATTTTTTTTAACAAGTATTATGCTTTAAGTCTTGATATCTTATTATCCAAAACTCGATTTGGACAAATAAATATATCATTTTGATGCTCTCACCGAGTAGAAAAAATTTGCGCAATTACCTTCGCCAACAAACAAATAACATGTAAAGAAATTCGTACCTCAAGTTGCACAATTTCTTTCACTAAAAACACTAATTTTTCAATAATAGAAGAGATGTATCCCACATTGGTTAGAAATTGATGTTAGTTTTAAAAATACTACTCCCTCCGTCCCTAAATAATCGTCCTGGTTGACCCGGCGCACAGTTTAAGAAAAAGTAATTGATTTGATTATTTATATTGGTTTAATGTGTAGTTTCCTTTAATGTCCATATATATATATGGCCCATAATTAAAGTAGAGTGAAAAAGTAAGGGTAAAGTGGTAAAAATGATGTTCTAAAAAGGTAAGTTTCAAAGTGGACAATCATTTTGGGACGGACGAAAAAGGAAAGGAGGACGATAATTTAGGGACGGAGGGAGTATTATTAAGTACCAATAGATGAAATGCATCATACATTGGTTGGAAAGTGATGTTGATTTTTAAAGTCACTAGAAAACTAAAAGTTTTTAAAGCTTTCACATGGATGTTTTAGAATGAAGATTTATCTAAAGGTGGTGAGGTGACATAACCATAGTGCTCCTTACCAACTTTATATATATATATATATATATATATATATATATATATGATAAAAGATTTATGTCATTATTACCAATAGAAAATATATATCCCACATTGGTTAGAAAATGATGTTGAGTTAAATAAAAGAGATGTATAACACATTGTTTAAAGAGAAAATGTTATATTTTAAAGTCTTTAGACTAAAGACTTTCACTTTTACAAGAGATGTATCTCACATGGTTACAAAATATTCTACTATTATTACCAATAGAAGAGATGTATCACTCATTAGTTAGAAATTGATGTTTGTATTAAAAATACTATTATCAATTACTAATTGAAAAGATGTATCATACATTGGTTAGAAAGTGATGTTGGTTTTCAAAGTTTTTTTATAAAAGACTTCCACCATTATTACCAATGAAAGATGTATATCGCACATTGTTTTTTCTATGGTAAACTTTCATTACCAATAAAAATATAAAATAAATATCTCGCATTGTTTTTAAATGAATTATGATTTTAAAAGTTTTTAACAAAATGACTTCTAATATTATTATCAAGTTAAATGTTAATTTTAAAAGTCTTTAGATCAAAAAAATTACTATTATTATTAATACAAAATATGTATCTCAAGTTAGCTAGAAACTTATATTAATTTTAAAAGTATTTAGGTAAAAAGATCGTTTAATATTAGTAACAATAGAAAAAAAAACAATGGAAGAGATTAATAATCTAATTATAATGTCTAAAAGTTATATTATTATTACAAAAAATATATATCTCACATTGTACCCGTGCGAAGCACGAGTTAAATAACTAGTTATCCTAATATGCAAGGATGAAGGAGCTATTAATGAATCTGCCTCAACTCTCTTTTCTCTCTCTTAGGATATATATGTAAAACTGGCTTCAACAATAAGTGTGGGGAATGTCTCCTATTTATACATCAAGATGTTATGAGGTTGCGTTTCCTAATTGGAGGAGGGGGCGGTTCATCATGATTATTCTGACGTCGTATTAGGTGTGTGATTATGTGAATTTGCAGGTTGCGTGTGGCAGGACTCTCGACAGAGTTTTGCAAAGTTTGTCTCGCAATCACTTTGGGTATTAATTGCCGAGGCCGATCTAGACTGTCTTCGGGCTCGAAATCGAGATGAAAAACTTAAGAGGTTGACTTTGCCAAGATGAGCATGAAGAGTCAATAACGAGATGAGGTAGATCTTTCTCGGCAACCCTGGCATTGCTTCGGGTGGTCTGTATAAACATGGGACCCACTTTGCTTCCAACGAGGCGGGCTTAGGTTGAGTTCCTTCGGTTTGTATTATAAGCATATTAACTATACTAAAAAAATATATAATTATGATCAATTCTAATTATATTTATATATTCTTTAATAATTATATTTTTCAAATACAAATTTTTTAATGAAATGGAGAAAGTAATAAATACTAACAAAATAAATTTAAAATGTAATAAATACTCCCTCCGTTGAAGGTAAAGAGTCCGCATTTGAAAAGTCAATTTTTTTAAGAAAATGACACATTTAGTAGCTCATTAGTAAAATGTTATTTTTATATCTTAATTTTTAAAAGTGAACTCTTTAAGTGAAACATCTACAAATAGAATAATAGACACTTTGTCCGGAATGGAAGGAGTATATTATACTCCCTCCGTTCCACCCAAAGAGTCCCCGTTTGAAAAGTTAAATTATTAAGGGATGTATCAATGTTATTGGAGTTAGTCATAATTACAAAAAATATTTAAGTATAAGTAATGATTTCCGGAAAATGATTTCTGGCAAATGAAAAGATTTCATTTTCAGGTGTTTGGTAAATCTTTTGAAAATATTCCAGATGTAACCATAAAGTGCTGTGGATATATCATTGTTCTTTTAATATACATTTTATTTTATCTAAAAGTTAAACTTGATTTAACTTATTTCCATTTTTGAAATGTATAAAGTCGATGTATATGAGGTTAGTAATTTAGTGGCTATGAAACCTTCATGTATAAATAGAATGGGATAGTAGATAAAAGAAATTCATCCTTGCACTAGCAATCCACTTAATAAATTATTTCTATTTGGTTTGAATTTATTAGAGAAACATGGCGAGCATTCAGTTCTCTATCATCTTTTGCATTGTTGTCTCCATGACCATTGTGGAAGTTGCATTGGTAGGTTTTTAATTCATGAAATACTTTAGTGATATCAATTCTTACCAAAATAGATTGAACATAAATCTCTCTATCTCTCTCTCTCTCATTACAAACTCAAAGAGAGACAAAAAAAACCCACGAAGTAGCGTAGTTCAGCTGCCGGTAAAGGGTTGTTTTAACTAAAACATAAGTCTCAATTTCGAGTCATCGAAACGTAATAGCGTTAAACCATAGTAGTGGAGCTTTGCCGCACTTTTGATCATGTGATATTTCTTATGTCATTTATTATCTAAGAAAGCTTGTTTAACTCTCGTCTATTTATTTTCTTGATTTTAATTAGGGTGGCGGCGAAGGCGAAGGATCTATACCTACAGCGCAATGTCCCCAAGCTTGTGGAGTTTGGTGCTCGAACACGCAATACCATGGCCGATGTATGGATTTATGTACTCCTTGCTCTATAAAATGTCTCTGTGTTCCGTCAGGTACTTATGGGAATATTAGAGATGAATGTCCTTGCTACAGAGACATGAAGACACAAGAAGGAAAACAAAAGTGCCCATAAATTTAGTGCAATTGCTATATTCATATTTCATGAGAGCGAATCATTAATTTTTATTTCGGTTGTACTACATTTATATATGAATCAAAACTAGTGAAGGTACCAATTGGTTTTAAGGTATGTTTTGTGATTTTAATTATGCAACTAATTAGTAATACTTCGGCTCGATGCTTCTGAAAGTCGAGAGAAAGAAAACATAATCAATTCTATAATGGGTTTTGATATGAGAACATGTGCGATTGGATTTATGAGTGTTTTGTTGTGTTTATTGAAGTAACTAGTAATTGAAATTACTTGTTTTGGGTTTAGAAACCTGGATGAACTTGAAGTCCCGAAATTAGGCTATGACCTAGAAATGAGAATTTGGCTTTTGACTCAACGAAGTCCCTAAATGGTTTATTATGCTCTATATGACCCTAGGATGAATTCCTACATGTTTTGGAAATGTTAGGGTCACAAATGTGTGATCTCGAGTGAGGGATGTTTGAAACGGTATATGTGTGACATGTGATTATTGATAAGTTTGGACTTAAGTTGAATTCCCATGACTTGTGAGAATGTGACCTACCTTGTTTTGGACCCTATGTATTTAGGGTTATTGATGTGTGCATGAATGCACTCTAACTTGACTATGACTTTGTTTGGGGAATCTTGGACATACCTTGTAGATTCCGATTTTGTGAATTAGAGAATCCTCCTATAGAATGATTTGGGATGGTATTGCATTGGCACTCTATGTATAGAGTCCACTTGAGTAGTCGCGAGATAGCTAAGTTGTTATCTAAGACTTACTTGTATTGTTTGGCCTTACAAAATAGTATCGCTCAGACACTTTGTGAACCTTGACCGTACTTTAGGTGGTTCCCCCCCCCCCTCAAGTACATTTACTCGCATTCAATACATAGAGAACCTCTAAAAAGTCTCACAATAATGAGAATCTATTAAGAAGTATTTTTGGTATTACAATTGTTTCCTATTACAGTTGTTTCCTAATATTTAGTATCCTTGTTTTAGGAAACTACCTCTTCTAAATTATATTAGGTTGGTAGGTTAGTGCAAGGAAGTTTCTGATGCTTTCTTCAGCTTCAAGTTTTTAAGTTGATATATTTTCTTGCCAATCTGATTTTTAATATCAAGACAAATTTTTCCTAGTTTGACATGGTATCGGAGCCATAACCTTACCTCTACAATTTTGTGAGATTTTTTTCTTATGGCAGGAGAGACTAGTGATCAGAACAAGAAAGTAGAGATTATGTCCTCTCCATACTTTCTAGGTTCTCAGGACAACCCAGGCACTGTTATCACCTATGTTCAATTGCGCGGTGAGAATTACGACGAATGGGCACGATCCATACGTTTGTCGTTGAGGGTGAGAAGAAAGTTCGGGTTTGCTGATGGGTCTATTCCAAAGCCGAATGAAAAAGAGAAACACGAAAATTGGCAAACGGTTCAATCCATGATTGTTTCATGGATGATGAACACGATTGAACCAAACCTCCGTTCTACTATTTCGTATTACAAAGATGCCAACTTATTATGGGCTGATTTGAAGGAACGACGGTGTGTTGTGAACGGACCGCGCATTCATCAACTGTTGTCTTCTCTTGCTTGTTGTAAGCAAGTAAAATTTGAATCCGTTGTTACTTATTACGGTCGGCTCAAACAGCTTTGGGATGAATTCGCCAATTACGAGTTGATTCCGGGCTGTGAATCTGGTGCCTGCACTTGTGGTCTTGGTTCGAAGTTCGCAAAATTACAAGAGGGAGATCGGTTACATTGTTTTCTCATTGGTCTGGACAACTTATACGCAGTTGTGAGGTCCAATTTACTCTCCTCGGATCCTCTTCCTACATTAAATCGTGCTTACCAAAGCGTGATTTAGGAGGAGCAATTACTTATCGGAGGATCGTCTAGACAGAAGGATGATCGTGGCGATGTTGTGGCTTTTAAAGTCCAACAAGATATGAAAAGAAAGGGAAAACTCGACAACTCTACAAAGCATTGTCGTTATTGTAATCGCGATGGCCACGATGAAAGTGGGTGTTTTCAGATCATTGGCTTTCTTGACTGGAGGGGTGATAGACCACGCGAAGGGAAAGGAACGGGATGCAGTGGGTCTGTAGGTGGAGTGTTACTGGACGTAGCGGACGTGTTACAGGCTCTTCCACACACCTGCGTGCCCATAACACTACTGGCATCAACAATGGTGCACAACAAGTGGTTGGGACATAGACACAACCAACTGGGTTTACTTCGTCTAGCATGGGAGGTCTCACTGCAGTTCAGTGGTAACAATTCATCGAGCTGCTAAACAATTCTACGAAGTCCACTGATTGGCTAAATGGTACGAGTACTGTATATCCTTGGATCATTGACACAGGGGACTCAAACCATGTTACAGGAAATCTCTCTGGAATGTCAGACGTGAAAACTATCTCCAATTGTCGGGTAGGATTACCGGACGGAAGAAAGGCTGATGCAAATCAAGAAGGGAGTGTGATCTTAGATCGAGGATTAAAACTCAACCATGTTCTTTATGTCCCCGAATTAACTTGCAACTTAATTTAGATATCTCAATTGATAGATGAGTCGCGATGTATTGTTCAATTCACTAATAACTTTTGTGTTATATAGGACCACATGACGAGGACGCTGATTGGAGCGGGTGAACGAAGGGATGGACTCTACTTTTTCTGTGGTATTCCTTCGTTGTAAGCCCTTACTGTTGATGGCGAGACTTCAATGGACTTGTGGCATAAATGATTAGGACATCCGTCGGAAAAAGGTTGTAAGAACAATAGTAGCTAGGATTCACAAAAAGTCAATGTAGTTCCCAATGTAGCTTGTTACTGTAGCTACACTGGAAGGTTCATTGGACAGAAAAATAATAAATAGCGGAAGACTTAAAAACTAAAGCACGAATTAAGCACAAACGTTTACCAAACAACCTATAAGCCTATGCTTGTAGATCTAGCTTTATGGCCAAGAAGATTTCACTTAAAAAGATGAATTGTTTTACAAAAACTATGTGAAATCACCAAACTAAACACTCTCACAAAACAACAAGTCTTGGAGAGCAAAAACCCACAGAAAAACAGGTAAAAAAAACGTGGGAAGAAAAAATCAGCTTCCTAGAATCGCTAGGAAGACAAACAGTTCCAGCAGCCTCAATGTAGTTCCTGATGTAGCTTCTATATTTGCTGCATCCGGAACTGCATTCAAAATCAGCAAAGCTGGAATTCTGAAATCTCTCTTTTGATCTGAGTTTTCTGCTCTGCTATGCTCTCTGTATTCTCTCTGTGTGCCTTATATTTTGTCTCTAGGTCATGTCCTTTATTTATACCATGGAGGAGACCTACACATCAATTAGGAAACAAACTCTAACATGGAAAAAGGATTAGAATTGGTAATTAAATAAACTACCTTAATTCCTAGATTCTATTACCAAATAAACAAGGACTCTTAGACATGTTTTTACGAAAGGATTTTTACCAAGATTGTGTGTTTAAAAATACTTCTAAACTTTAGGACCAAGAAACACAAAATATTATCAAGATTTTGTTTCCAAAAACATACCTAAACTTTAGGACCAAGAAAACCAAAATATTAACAATATTTTGTTTCCAAAATTACACCTAAACTTTAGGACCAAGAAAGGTGAGAACAAGACCAAAATAGGACATGCCTATTTTGCCCTTACAATCTCCCCTTTGTTGAACCTTTCTGGACAAATCAAATGACAAGTGTTTATTCAACACTAATCAAACCATCTAACCTGCATTGGTTAGAAAACCTCATCTCCCCTGAATTTGTGCAAGGTATAAAATCGGAAATCATTACTAAGCACAAATCAGAATATACCAATGATGCAGTCACATGCATACAAATCAAACATGAAACCGTTTATGGGAGAAACAATCACAATGATGAATCTACAAAGAATCAGATTCATCATCATCACCAAAAATTAGAACACTTGACCTCTCTCCCCCTATTTGACCAGAGAAGGAAGAGGGAGAAACAAGCTTATAGGAATTCTCAAAAATCCAAGATTTTGAAAAACACAATTAAGTGTTCACCATGACTTGATCACAACCCTAGAAATAACTGAGCACCTCATATCCAGATTCAATACCTCTTAGTTCCACACAAAAATTAGACATCCACTAAATATTTTTCAACATGAAAATTTTTGGAAATTGATTTGCACAGTTTATTTTAGGACAAAATTTCACCAAGCTGATATCCTTACCAACAATGCATGTCCTAAAATTTTATGCCTATAAACATGATTATTAAAAGCTAGGCAAAAGAATAAAAAATGCAATCACACACAAGTGATAAAGACTAGATCAAATGATGTAGTTCCTGATATAGCTGCATTGGGAGGTGCATTCATCAATAATAAAACTTTGTGCAATTTTTGCATCTTTTGTTTTCTCAACCAGATTTCTCTCCCAAAGATCAAAAAATTTCACATAACAAAAATCCATAGGTACTTTATTTCCCTAGGAATATAGCTCTACTTTATTTCAAGCTATAAAAACATGCCACTTGGAACCTTTTACACTATTTACCAAGGGAAACCATTTTGCACATGATCAACCCATTAAATCCAAAGATTCATAGTCCCAAGAGAGAATGACAACAAACCTTGTTCATAGGTAGCTCTTTTCCTTTAGGTAGCTTTCACGTTTTTCCAAGGGTATTCATTTTGCTCAAGATCAACATATGAGAACCAGAGTTCCATAGTACCAAGATAAAATGCTACAACCCTTGTATTTTAAGGTAACTCTTTCCTTTGTGGACTTCAAACATGCTCAAGAACTGGGAGAGAGAGAGAGAATCATAAAAAAAAATCATAATTGATTTTGAATGCAATTCTCAGGTAACAACAAAAGGCAGAAACATGTGAGTCAAATGATCTAGAGTGCCCACTAAATACAAAATGAAAGGATGCCTATTTTTTTTCTTTTCTTATAATTAACTAAGTGTAAAATCATATGACACACATACCAAGAGATTTCCTTAGATTGGAAAATCTCTTCAAAATCGAGACTCTTAGTAAATATATCAGTCAATCGATTTTTTGTCCCAACATGTTCAGTGCAAATAATCTCTTGTTCAACAATGTCTCTAATAAAGTGATGCCTTATATCAATGTGTTTTGTTCTAGAGTGTTGAACTGAATTTTTTCTATATTAATTGCCGGTGTTATCACAATACAAGGTTAACACATCACTGTAGTCCATAATCTTTGGTCATTTGGTTAATAAAAGTTGTCTCAAAACAGTTCTGTTTTTTACTAAACCAAGAACCCAAATTCTTTTTTGAAAATTGATCAAGCTCTTCTCTCATAGCATTGATCCAACAATCATCTTTTAAGGCTTCATTCACATTCTTTGGTTCAATAGTAGACACAGCATGATGCATGAAAATCTTCACATTCAAGAGAGGATAAGCAAGCTAATTTCCTATAGTCAACCTTACCTTTCTTCCTAGTAGACATACCATCATGTACATTACCTATCACTTGAGAAGAAGGATGAACTTTCTGAATATGATTGGGAATATCTTGGAAGCAATCAGTCACATTGGGAATATATCGGGTGCTGCATCCTGAACCGCATCCACTGATTTTTTAGAACTTGTAGAAGCTGTATTTTCTGGAGTTGGAACAGTGTCTGAATGTCCATCAGTTGCAGAATCTGAATTTTTTGAAGTTGATTCATGATTACCAAAAACAAGCAAACGTTTTTTACGCAAAATATTAGCACAATGATTAGCATAATGACCAAACCCTTGACAAGCCTTACATTGAATAGAATCAATATTTTTTCCACTAGATGTAGACTTTTTAGAAAAATGGTTGGTAAAAGATTTTTCAAAGGTTTGGAAGGAGTCTTCTTTGAGAACAAACTTAATATACTTATGTTTGAAAGCAGTTTTGGAGTTTGAAGATGGAGATCTATTTTTTCCTTTGGCTTTCAAAACATTTTTAAACTTGGCTGTTAAAAGAGCCATTGACTCTTCATCAAAATCAAATTCCTAAACATTCCAATTTAAGTAATTAGTATTCGTTAAGGTAGGAGGACAAACAAAATTCTCATATTGGGAATCCATCATGGCTACAACCAGAATCTTCTCTTAGTGACGTCAAGAAGAGGCTCTGATACCAATTGTAAGATTAATAGTAGCTAGGATTCACAAAAGGTCAATGTAGTTCCCAATGTAGCTTGTTACTGTAGCTACACTGGAAGGTGCATTGGACAAAAAAATAATAAACAGCGGAAGACTTAAAAACTAAAACACGAATTAAGCACAAACGTTTACGAATACAAGCCTATGCTTGTAGATCTAGCCTTATGGCCAAAAAGATTTCACTTAAAAAGATGAATTGTTTTACAAAAACTATGCGAAATCACCAAACCAAACACTCTCACAAGACAACAAGTCTTGGAGAGCAAAAATCCACAAAAAAACAGGTAAAAAATGTGGGAAGAAAAAATCAGCTTCCTAGAATCGCTAAGAAGACAAACAGTTCCAGTAGCCTCAATGTAGTTCCTGATGTAGCTTCTATAGTTGTTGCATCCGGAATTGCATTCAAAATCAGCAAAGTTGGAATTCTGAAATCTCTCTTTTGATCTGAGTTTTCTGCTCTGCTATGCTCTCTGCATTCTCTCTGTGTGCCCTATATTTTGTCTCTCCTCAATACGTGATTAATGCCATGGGCAAAGTAGGGGACGATGGTCGCGTCCACGGCATCCTCAAAGGTCTTGAATTTCTTGTAGCTCTCCATCATCACTCCTCGGCCTTCACAGCGGCTCCTCGATATGCTTCCCGTCCTTTACGGCCTGCATCTTGAAGGAATCCCTCTCCACTTGCAAGAGATCCCTCTGCTTAGTGACCGCGGCCAGAGCGGTCTTCCCCTTCTCCAGATCAGCCTGGTTTTTCTTCACCTGGCCAACCAACTCTGTTTTTTCGGTAGTTAGAGTACCGTTCTGGGTGACCAGTTTCAGATTGCGTTCAAGCATTTCAGCCTCTTTCTTTTTGGCCGCCTCAGTGTTAGCCTCTAGTTGGTCGGCCAGAAGGGCCACCTGCTCGCATTTCTCCTTGACCAAGCTCTTTCGAGCCCGGTGGTCAGCCTCCGCCTTTTTACGAGCTTCCTTTTCTTCATTGTACCGATCATAGAGATTAGTACAAGTGGAAGCGATCTACGAGCAAAAGACAAATAATCAGAGCAGGAAACAAAAAAGGAAAAGAAAAGCAAATCACTGGCAAATACTTTTCCTCGCTCAGGCAGAGCCCTACATTCCCGACCAGGACGTGGCCGGTAGTGTCTCGATCTAGGGCCAGGCCGTCATGCATGGCCCTCTCAATGACATCTTTACCCACCAGACCTCCAGGGCTCCCACGGGCGTGCAGATCTATGCCCCCTAGCAAAGGGGCATCCCCAGATATCTCCTTAACCAGAGCCCGGGCAGCGCTGGTTGTAGAAGGCATCACAAAATCGGGCCGCCTCCAAGTAGCTTCCCACTGGGCAATAGAGATCGGGACTTGAGCCCCGGTGGCGACATCCGGACGGGGAAGGGCTTGAACTCTTCTTCCTCTTACCCTTTGCCTTGGCATTTGATCGATGTTTTATTTAATCTTTTTCCTTGCAAGTGGACAAGACTATTATAGAATAGTATTGGAAGCAAGGGTCGAACCCACAGAGACAAGAGATCACGAACAATACAATTTATTGATAGCAAATTATTAATCTAAGGAGGTTTTTATAATGATTTTATTCTAAACTACTATTTATATTTAGCCGTTTAACTAATTAGCAGTAATTACAGTTATGAAGATCTTATGGTGGGTGGCAATCTAGGATTCTGGGTCTCACTTGTATCTCATTTATGTTCAATTCATAATAATTATCATTCAATTTCTTGGGTTCGTTCACTAAAGATAGATATAACCTGTTGAACTATTGGTTCAACCTCCATCCCCGCAACATTCATCCATTCTATATCCTAAGCACATGAACTTTCAATCTAGCTGTCACCTAGATTATGATCTATCTGTCACCTAGATCATGTATGAACCTGGTCCTAACTTATCACTCTTGTGCATCGATAGGTCCAATTTATTGTGATGGTGAGCCAGTGTACGACATATGCACATTGGTCATGCAGTTATCCGCACCTCTAGGCCTTTATTATTTGCGATTACATTCATTTGTTCAAAGCAAAATAATATAGGGATTGATAAACACCACAATCAACAAGAATTGAATGAACATATATATGAATCAAAACATAAATTCGATACAAGTTACCTCCCACCTCCTAGATTAAGGATGATTTAGTTCATTATAGACAATGAACAACACATGGAGATGAACGGAAACATGATTTGATCTTCAATACTTGTAATTACACAATCTAACTATGTTATACAACCTAAAAACTATCTAAAATCTACCTAAGACTGTCTCCAGCCGTTTTTTCTCTTTTTTTGGCTCTTGGCATCCGACTTCAATTTATACTCGGGAGTTGTATTGCAATCGAATCTCTTTGTGAAAATACGAAAAAGTCGCGTTCTGACCACCTTGCGGTCGCAAGGTGTTGAGTACCTTGCGTCCGCAAGGTCTCCAGTACCTCTGGCCTTTGATTTCTTGCTTCTTTAATGTTCTGCCTACCTTGCGGGGGCAAGGTCTGGGTACCTTGCGACCGCAAGGTCTCCAGATTGGACAGCCTTCGTTTATTCTTCATTTTTTTTATCTTTGGCCCTTCTTGGAATTTGTACATAAAACCCTGGAGTTTTGCATATTTTCACTAAAAACCCTGAAACTTACAAAACTCACCGAAAACATATATCAGTAGCCAAAAGCCTCGTGAAATAGCATAATTTAAGTCATAGAAGCATATAAAATCGACGTATAAAATACATCGATCAAATACCCCCAAACTTAAACTTTGCTTGTCCACGAGTAAATAATACTTATAAATACAAAAGCATATATAAATAACAATTATAACAAAAGTGAAATTTTTTTTTGGAGGGTGACACTATTTACACTCCTCTATAAACCCACAAACTCAAGGAGACTCTTTCGAGTGACTCGACTAAGCAGATAAATACAAAAACTGATAAATACAAAAGCAGATAAAACTAACTAACACAAAACAAAAATCTTTTTGGTTTCAACCTCAACTTAGATAGTAATGGCATGCAAAGCAGTCTCAGTTCGATGCTCACCACATATATGCAGGCTTAATCACATAAAACCAACTGATCTTTTCTTAAAACTGCTACTACTTCTAATTTCTCCGTGTGTGTGTGCTCACCAGTCTTAAAGAATTTCTTAACTAAAACAGTTTTATTAGGCTAAGCACCACATTCATATGAAAATCAAAGTTTAATAGAAAATCATGCATTAGGAATTATGAGATCTACCATCCAAACCCGGTTAGTTACAGAAAGAAAGGTCCCAAGGATTTCAAAGACTTATACATCCATCCCATGCACTTCTATGTATGACATACAATGCTCTCCTATCCCAATGACTTGTAATAGCTAAGATTATGCTAACACAGTGAGCTTTAGGGCGACTAATAATGAACATGAAGTGTTTGATCAATTTCATATGACTCACTTGACAGTTAAAACAGCATAAGCATTGGCAAGAAGATCATTAGGTCTTTATTTAGCTTGTAATGTAAGGCCAAGGTGATGGGGGATTTGATGGAAAGGGATTGGAATTCAAAGTGAGAGAGTAAGACTACCCTTTATCCCTCATACTTCCAAGCAAAAGGAAGTTTTCCCTATTTAGGCTAGGACCTGCAAAGACCACAAGTAGGGGGGTTCTTTTCGTTACTTTTCAGTTTTCTTCTTTCCCCTCCCCCAAACTTGTTTTGGGCAATATATACTTCTAAAAATATCACATCATTCTTATCAGCATGATTTTTCTGACATATTTTCTCTTGAAAGCTATGCTTCCATTTGAATCTTTGTTACACTCTTCTTCTTCCGTTTCATTTTTCGTCGATACATAATTTTTCTTTTTTTTTTTTTTTTTTTTTTTTCGACGACGGAAAGAAGAAGTCTTCCGAAAAATAGCCCAACTGAAAAGAATGGTCTTCAAAAATCAATTTCCCCACCCACATCCTACTCTCTCAAAGGGTAGGCTAAAAGTGTATAGGCTTTTAGGGTTAAGTTAATGTGGGTAATAGAAACGATGGCGAATGGGGGTTTAAATAATGTGCTTGGCACACTCTATTCTTTTTCATTAGGCTCAACGGGGACACTAGGGATATTTTTAATATAGGTCAGGGAATATTTAGGCTCTAACGATCCAAAGATGGCCTAAGTCATTTCTTAATGCCAAATGCTCATGTAGTTTTTAAAGTAAGTTAGACACAAAATATCATATCAACTATGGGAATTGTGGGGTTGAATGTTTAGCATCACTGGATTTCACATAAACATTCGCTAAGACAGATGGTAGGGACAATTGAGACTAACATGCAGACACGGTTCGAAAGTGTGCTTGAGATATATAAATGAGAAAAATTCAAGGGATCTAATTATCATGCAATTGACTCTAAGTCACAATTTAATGCAACAATTATGTTCGAATGGCTATGCATCATATTCTTGTGCATATCTTGTTGTAATGAAGTAGGTGCTATAGACTTTATAAAACTATTCTAATCAATCCGTAATTATGATTGGTGTGGGTGCATGAAGAATTTGGAGAAAAGTAAAAGTTTCGCAAAATCAAGTAAATTCCAGAGGGATCTACGGACTAGCTATGCGGTTCATTGCAT
The DNA here is from genome assembly GCA_013146195.2 of Codonopsis lanceolata. NCBI lineage: Eukaryota > Viridiplantae > Streptophyta > Magnoliopsida > Asterales > Campanulaceae > Codonopsis > Codonopsis lanceolata. The sequence continues at coordinate 11,845,790 of CM028381.1, read as the reverse complement.
TAACTCCTCATTGACTACGGCTAGCATTACCACACCTAAACTTGAGGATGAAAATTTTGAAATATTTTATTTTTTTGATTTTGATTTTGAAAAATATATATTTATTTATTTATTTTTTTAAAGAAAATTGGAGATGTTGATGACACAATTGATGATGGGTTCCTATAAGAGGAATCCACGAGCAACCAATGTGAGTGTATTCTGGTCAAAGCAACACCTCCGAAAATAAGAAAAAAATTAAAAACAGGAAAATTGGGTGAAGAGTTAAATGGTCGTCAAGAAAAGAAAATTTTCTTCACCCTAATAACATAGCCCAACTTCATTCATCCTTAGGCTAGGACCTGCTAAGACTCTGGGCTTAGAATCCCCCCCCCCCCAAAACTTAATTTCTATTTTGTCCTCAAAATTGAGGAACATATGAGGGGATTGATGGGGAAGGACAAATATCAAAAGGAAATAGCAGGCCCACCTAACGAAAGAGGATGAAACTTGGGCCTCGACTCACGGTGAGTCGGGCGGAAATAACGAATGAGGACGAAACTCAGGGATCGTGCTAGGAGGCAACCCATAATAATTTGAGACATTTTGTCCCACAGTGTTAATCCAACCGAAAAATTCGGTCTGGTCGGCACGCATTTGTGCCACCTGCTGGCTTACCATATCAGTTTGGAGGACAGCTTCCTCCAAACTGTTGGAGATCTCCACGAGTGGGTCCTCCTCCTCCTCTTCGGGTTCCTCCTCGTGAGGAACCCTCACTCTCGGCTGCTGCTGGTGCTCAAACAAAATGGCCCTAGTAATGGCCGGACCATCCTTAAGCCTCTCCGCGTGTCTGGGCCATCTCACGCCTGCCCTCCTACACAACTCGGTGATCAAATGCGGGAACGCGAACCCCGCATTCGTGGCACCTTTAATAAGGGTCTTGATTTGGCCATTGATCAGACGGCCAACATCAGCAAACCCACCGGTCATAATGGTGTAGGTCAAGACAGCCCTCTCCCAAGTCACCGTATGTTGATGACTGGAGGGCATGAGACAACCACAAATAAATTTGAACACGGGCTTAGCCGTGTTCAGAAGGAAGGACTCCTCCATGGTGCGTGGACCGAAGGGTGGATTACGGTTTTGGGTCCACACAACACCAGGGAGGGCGATGGTTGCATTGACCACCTCGATAGGGATATGGGTATGGAGGTGTGTACTAAAATGGCCGGCACCATCCGCAAAGTTGGATGTGCCGTAGTACGTGTTGATGCTTTGGGACGAAAAATCTACACTAACGCCCCTAACATAGACAATCTCTATCACCCCCCCATCCATGCCAATTTGGCCATTGGCATAAAACTCTCGGACAATAGGCACGACTGCCTTGTCCGGAGAATCGATCAATACCCCACCTACGGGCCGTAAAGTTGGGACGGAGGCCAAATTCTTCAGCCTTGAATCCCCTCTCGGGAACCAAGGCTTGGAGAGTTTGGCCGCATATTTTTCAAAGGCCTCGAAGGAAATAAATCGGGTGTGGTCATATTATGGTTCCTCCTCCTGAACAGGGCGGGAGGACGAAGCACCGGTATTTCTACGCTTACGGAACATTTTGTTTGAAAAATTAAAAACTAAGTATTTAAAAATAAATTTTCAGAATTTTGAAATTAAAATTATTCCTAAAGCATGCAAAATTATATCTACGTACAAAAAAATATCTAACACCCTAGCATGCAAAATTTGACGTAAAAATTAAAGAGAATGTTTAGGATTACTTGTTTGGAGCCTTAGAGATTTGGAACAGCCGGATTTTGAGCGGCGTCGGCTTGAGTTTGATTCTCCTTGCTTCAAAGCTTCTTCAAGCTTCCAATGGAGTGCAATGGGTTTGGAGATGGAGAGGTAGAAGATGAAGGGTTTGAAGAGGGAGGAGATCTTCTTAATTGAAGCCGGGATCTTAAGAATTGCAAGAGTTTTCGCCGGATCTTTGGAAGAGGGAGGCGGCTGCTGCTGCTTTGCTGAAGGAGGGAGAGAAATTCTGGTGATTTCTGCAAATAAGCCCGGCGATGTTTATATAAGGGGACCTTGCGGTCGCAAGGTCTTTGCGACCACAAGGTGGGCAGTCAAAACGGTTGGCATTCTGATCATTCCCCATGTCTGACTGTACGTTGCACGAGATCTGAATTTACTGAAGACCTTGCGATCGCAAGGTCTCCCACACCTTGCGTCCGCAAGGTGGGCAGAATTGCTCCATCTTGATTTCTTTTCATTCTTTTCAACAGTTTTGCAGTTTAGCCCTTTTCCGTTAACTTCCGTTATGTTTCTTGACTTTCCTGTGTTGCAAAAACTTAACAAAAACTCTAAACTAAAATTATTAGCAACATATAAATACAACATTAAGATGCTTTTCTCCCCCAAACTTGAATTTTAGCATATTTAATTAAAAATTAAATGTCCAAAAATACATTTAACGGAGAATAACATATTTAAACTAAGTATAAAAGCAATAACATTCAAAATAGTGGGTTGCCTCCCACTTAGCGCCTTTGTTTAACGTCTTTGGCTCGACCAAACTGCAAGCCTAATCCTTGGGTGGTTCATTGTTAGCCAAACGATTTAACTCAATTGTTCGTTCAACTGATATCGACTCTAGGTATGGCTTGAGTCGGTGTCCATTAACTTTGAAAATTTCATTATTTTTAGGATTTTGAATATCAACAGCTCCATGAGGATAGATTCGTACGATTATAAAGGGACCAGACCATTTAGATTTTAACTTTCCTGGAAATAGCCTAAGTCTAGAATTAAAAAGTAACACTTTCATCCCTGGATGAAACATCTTGTTGGCTAACCCCATGTCATGATATTTCTTGGTCTTTTCTTTATATGTTTTAGCATTCTCATACGAATTCAACCTATGTTCTTCTAATTCATTTAATTGAAACAATCTTTCCTCTCCGGCCAAAGTTAAATCTAAGTTTAATTCTTTAACAGCCCAATAGGCTTTATGCTCAATTTCAACTGGTAAATGGCAAGCTTTGCCATATACCATTCTATATGGACTCATTCCTATTGGGGTTTTAAAAGCAGTTCGGTATGCCCATAAAGCATCCTTAAGTTTAGATTCCAAATCTTTGCGATTAGGCCTCACAGTCTTTTCTAATACTGCTTTAATTTGTCTATTACTTACCTTTACTTGGCCGGATGTTTGAGGATGATAAGGTGTAGCTAGCTTGTGAGTTACACCGTGTTTCTTAAGGACATTATTTAGTAACTTATTGGTAAAGTGAGTTCCTTGGTCACTTATTATGGCCTTAGGTACTCCATATCTAGCAAATAAATCTTCTACAAATTTAACCACTATTTTGCCATCATTTGTCTTGGTTGCTACTGCTTCAATCCATTTAGATACATAATCCACTGCTACTAAAATATACTCACAATTGTTTGACACTGGAAAGGGACCCATGAAATCAATACCCCAAACATCAAAGATTTCAACAACCAAATTAATATGCAAGGGCATTTTGTTTCTCTTTCCTATTCCACCTATTCTTTGACACTTATCACATGTTCTATAAAATAGTTCACAATCTCTAAAAACAATGGGCCAATATAAACCCGATTGCAAAATTTTTGTAGCAGTTTTGTTTCCACTAAAATGACCTCCACAAGAATATCTATGGCAGAATTCCATAATACCTTGTTGGTCTTTTTCTGGAATACATCTCCATATTAAAGAATCTGAACATATTTTATATAAATGAGGTTGTAAGGGTAAAATAGGCAAGGCCTATTTTATCTTGTTTTCACCTTTCTTGGTCAAAGAGGGATTTTAAATTAGTCAATGTTTATTTAGGAAGTAGAAATTTGTGTTAGATTTTGTTTAGATTATTTTTTGGTAGATTAGTTTGTTTTTGGTAGGAAAATCTTTCAAAGGATTTCGGCTATACAAATTTGGTAACTAAATCTCGGCAAGCAATTTAGTTATTTCAAGTTTCATGGTTTTATTAGGAAAGATAATCTTGCAAGTTTAATAGCTAATCTCTTTCCTAGTAGGAGTGTATCTCTCTTGCCGTGTTTTTGTAGGTTTGTTGTATATATATCGAAGGCTGGATTTCGAGCAGGTGCACAGCTTGAGAGAGGAGAAAAAAAGACATAAGCTGAGAGCAATATCACAGAAGTTTAGAGGTTGTCTTTCTTCGAAGTTTCACAGCAGCCGATCGTAGCATCTGATGTTACAACATCAGCAGCTACATTGAGTTCTAAAAGGCTATTTCGTTTTTTGTTCTTCCTGCTTTTATTTGAGGAAGCTGAAGTCTTTTTCTTCCCACGTTTGGTTTAGTTGTGTATGTGGGATTTTTGGTTCTCCAAGATACTTTATCTTGTGAGAATTTTTGATAGTTATTCGTTGTAAAACATCATTGGTTTTAGTAAAATTTGTGTGGCCTTGAGGCTTGGTCTACAAGTACTAAACTTGTAGATTGTTTTTGGTTAAAATTTGTTTACATAGTTTTGTTCGAATCTATGTTTTTTGATACAAACTTCCGCTGCTATTGTTTTGTCATTATTTACTGTTTTCATTGTGTCTACCATTGTTGCAACAATCACAGCAACATTGGTATTCACATTGACATCTATTGAGAATCTGTGATATCACGTTCTTTCATTTGGTATCAGAGCCTTCTCTTGATATCACTAAGAGTCGATTCTGTTTACAGTCGTGATGGATTCTCAGTATGAGAACGTGGTTCGCCCTCCTACTCTTACAAATGCTAATTATTCTATTTGGAAAGTCAAGATGCGCATCTTCATCAAATCCATTGATGAAAGAGCGTGGCTTGTTGTTTTAAATGGTTGGAATCCTCCCAAGACTGTAGATTCGGATGGTGATGTCAAGATCACCAAAGAATCTGAGTGGACCAATGATGATAGGAACACTGCTTCCTTTAACTCAAAAGCCTTGTCTGCTATTTATAAAGCCTTAGATGCTAAATTTTTAGGGTGATAGCAAATTATGAATCTGCTAAAGATGTATGGGAGGCCCTTCAGACCTTATGTGAAGGTCCTGCTAGTGTTCGTGCTTCTAAGTTAAGAATGCTCACCACTCAATTTGAAAACACTAGGATGCATGAGTCTGAGGATATTATGACATATTATGGAAGACTTCTTGATTTATCCAATTCTGCACTTGCTTTAGGAGATCCTATTACTAATGAGCGTCTTGTCAGTAAGATGATGAGAACTTTGCCTGAAAGGTTCAATGTCAAGATATGTGCAATTGAAGAAGCACATGATATTGACAAGATGAGTTTTGAAAGACTGGCTGGAATTCTTCAAAACTTTGAACTGAACCTAAACGATCAAATAAAACAAAACGGCAAAGGGGCTACATCATCTTCTACACCCATTGTGAAAAATATTGTTATGCCTGCTCCTATTGATCTCTCATGTGATTTGCTTGAAATTCAAAAGGATATTGATGAGTCTGATTTTGGAGAAGAATCTATTGCTCTATTGACTACTAAATTCAAAAAAAAATTGAAAAATAAGAGTCAAAATAGAACTCCATCATCAAGCTCGAAAAACAATTTCAAACCTGATTCTGGAAAATTTGTTCCCAAAGAAAATTCTTTCCAAACTCCAGAAAAACCCTTCACAAACCCCTTTGCATCAAAATCATCCTACAATGGTAAGAACATTGATTCTATACAATGTAGAGAATGTCAAAGTTATGGCCACTATGCTAACCAATGTGCAAACACTTTAAGAAAAAAAGGCTTGAATTTTTCAGCAACCTTGAGTGATAGTGATGGAGAAGATCCAGGTGATCTTATCACTCTTAATGTTGTTTATGATTCTGATTCTGAAAGTGCAGATTTTTCAGCCAATGTGTCACCCAATGCAGCAACATCAAGAGTCACATTGGGAGATACATTGAGCAGAAACAGGAACGAATTCTTCTATTTTAATTCCACAATTGCGTAAGATGATGGATGGACACGAGTCGGACTGCTGGAAGGGTACAAGGAGCTGTACAAGGATTAGGAGAAGAGAGCTCACCAAGTTACATTACTTGGTAAGGCAAATGAGCTGTTAAAAAGGCAAATGAGGATCAAAAAGAATGCATAGTAAGGCTGGAGAGTTTGCTAAGCAGAAAGGATGTTGAGATTGAGCAGTTGAAGGAGCAACTTACTCAAGCAAAAGAAACCATGACCAAATGGAATTCTAGCAAACAAAAGGTTGATGATCTGCTGAATTCGGGTAATACATCCAGGTCAGGTATTGGTTTTGTCCCTAAGGTATTTGTGAAAGAAGGAGAAGGAACATCTGGAACTAAACAGACTGATGAAGGTTTTAATGAAACTGTTTTTTGTGAAAAACCGAGAGTGAGAAAGAAAAATTTTGTTTGTCACTTCTGTCATAAGCCTGGTCACATACAACCCTTTTGTTTTCTGAAAAAGGCTATGTATGAGGATGAAATAAGGCAAGCCTTCTTTGGAAAAACTCAGGTGCAGAATCGTATGAAGCAGCCAATGCGCCAGCCAATGCAGCAACATTGGCAGTCACATTGGAAGCCTCATTCGAAGACAAATCAGAAATTCTTTCAAAACAACCAACCCAAAACTGTTAAACAAATGTGGGTTCCCAAAACTTGTGATGATAAGTGTAAAGCCAAATATTGTGAGCCGTTTGATATATGTCCTGGTGCTACAATGTCACATGATGAAGTGTGCAATGTTACTTTCACTTCATTAAAATCTCATATTGCTGGATCTTGGTATTTTGACAGTGGGTGTTCTAGACATATGACAGGTTCAGCTGAGAATTTGAAAGAATATGTGAGTATCAATGGTGGATCAGTGACATATGGTGGTGGTGCCAAAGGGAAAATTGTTGGCAAAGGAACATTGAATGTTGAAGGCCTTCCAAATCTCACAAATGTTTACCATGTGGAAGGACTTAAGGCAAACCTGATCAGTATAAGTCAGTTGTGTGATGATGATCTTCAGGTAAGGTTTGACAAAAATTCTTGTGAAGTTTTTGATCATAACAACAAATGTCTTCTGACAGGTACAAGATCGTCTGATAACTGTTACTTGTTCAACAATAACCATTCTTGTCAAAAAGCAAGTCTTGATGTAACATATCTTTGGCATCATAAACTTGGTCACATGAGTTTTCGTAAGCTCGATGAGCTTGTGAGACATGATGCTGTTAAAGGATTACCAAATTTGGAAAGGAATTATTCAAAGGTATGTGGCTCTTGCCAAAAAGGTAAACAAACCAAGGCTTCACATCTTCCCATAACACAATGCACCACATCTAGATGCCTAGAGATGATACACACTGACCTTATGGGTCCCATTGAGGTAGAGAGCCTAGGTAGAAAAAAATATACCTTTGTCTGTGTGGATGACTTCTCTAGATACACTTGGATGATATTTTTAAGAGAGAAGTCTGAAACTTTTGAGGCTTTCAAAATTTGGTACACCCGTGTGATGAACTTGTATGATCTAAAACTTATTAGAATTAGATCAGATCATGGCACGGAATATGAAAACACATCCTTTTCTAATTATTGTGCCTCCAATGGTATTTCACATGAATTCTCTGCTCCCAAAACTCCACAACAAAATGGAGTGGCGGAGAGAAAGAACAGGACATTACAAGAGATGGCTAGGGTGATGTTAAACTCAAAAAATTTGGCTAAAAGATTTTGGGCTGAAGCATTAAATACTGCTTGTCACATTGGAAATAGGGTCTTCTTAAGACCAGGTAGCACAATGACCCCTTACGAAATTTTTCTTGGAAAGAAACCAACCTTGAAATATTTTCATGTTTTTGGTTGTATATGCTACCTTCTCAATGATAGAGACCAACTTTCCAAATTTGATTCTAAGAGTGATAAGTGCATTTTCATGGGATATTCCACAAATAGTCGGGCTTATAGAGTGTTTAATCTACGAACTAAGACTATCATGGAATCCATGAACATTGTTTTTGATGATCTAACCGATCTTGGTCACAAAACTGCTGAAGAAGATGTTTCAGGAATCCTAGATTTTGGAGAGTTTGAAAGAAGCCGAATCCAAAGAATCCAACAAGTAAGTCAGTACAGTTACAGTGAAAAGATTCAAGATATGTGTCAACCAATGTGCTGCTCCGAATGCGAAGAACATCGGAAGACACATTGAACAAAGAACAAAAGTAAGAAGAAAGCTGTAATGCATTCAAATCAGGAAAACATTTAGTCCAGTTTGACTGAACAGGAAATTGATATTCCAAGTAAGATCCAGAAGAACCATCCTCTCACTCAAATCATAGGTAATGTACAAGATGGTGTGTCAACAAGAAGGAAAGGTAAAGTGGATTACAAGAAACTTGCATGCATGTCCACACTTGAATTTGATGAAATACATGCTTCATGTTTTGTTTCAACTGTTGAACCTAAAAATGTGCAAGAGGCTCTCAAGGATGAAAGCTGGATAAATGCCATGCAAGAGGAACTAGATCAATTCACAAAAATGATGTTTGGTATCTAGATCCTGCACCCACTTCAATAAATGTTATTGGAACAAAATGGATTTTCAAAAACAAAACAAATGAAGTAGGAGAAATAATAAGAAATAAAGCTAGACTTGTGGCTCAAGGGTATACACAAAGTTGAGGGTGGACTTTGATGAAACCTTACCGTCTCGCATTGAGTCTATTCGTCGCTTCTTGCGATTGTGTTTCTTGACATAACTCTTCAACAAATGGATGTGAAGAGTGCATTTTAAATGGAATTCTTGAAGAAGAAGTTTTCGTTGAACAACCAAAAGGGTTTGAGGACCCCATAAACCCAATCATGTGTTTAAATTGAAAAAGGCTTTGTATGGCCTCAAACAAGCTCCTAGAGCTTGGTATGGTAGGCTTACGCATCACCTTTACAAAGTGGGTTTAGAAGGGAGAGGTGGATAAAACACATTTATTCAAAACCAAGATAAACATATTTTGATTGCTCAAATCTATGTTGATGATATTGTGTTTGGATCCACCTCCAAATCCTTGGAAAAGAGTTTGTTAATTGCATGACTTCCACATTTGAAATGAGCATGGTAGGGAGTTGACCTATTTTTAGGAATTCAGATTAAACAATCACATGAAGGGATGTTCATATCTCAAGCCAAGTATGCTCTTAACTTGGTGAAGAAATTCGATCTTGAGAATGGAAAACATAAGAAAACCCTATGGGTACATCCAATAAACTTAATAGAGATGAAAAATCGAAAGTGTTGACCCTACCTTATATAGAAGTATGATTGGAAGTCTGTCAGTCAGATTTAATCGCCACCGGCCCGTATATCATATACAAGCAGTGTTTGTGTGCTAGGTATCAAGCAAACCCCAAAGTTCTCACTTGAAGCAAGAAAAAGAATAATTCGATATGTTGGTGAGACCTTTGGCATGGGTTTGTGGTATACTAAACACACGAACACCAATCTTGTTGGATTTAGTGATGCTGATCGGGCTGGCAGTGTTGATGACATGAGAAGTACATCTGGTGGATGTTTTTATCTAGGAAACAATCTGATTTCATGGTTTAGCAAGAAACAAAATTGTGTAGCCCTATCAACAAATGAATCGAGTATATAGTCGCTGGTAGTGGATGTACACAACTTTGTGGATGAAACAAATGATCAAAGATTATGGTTTTCACAAGAATATTTTAACCATGTATTGTGACAACACAAGTGCGATAAGCATAGCTAAAAATCATGTTCAACACTCAAGAACAAAGCACATAGATATAAGACACCATTTCATTAGAGACTTAGTTGAACAAGGCATTGTTTGCATTGAACATGTGGGAAGTAAAACCAATTGGTCGATATTTTTACTAAGAGTCTAGATTTTGAGAGATTCATAAATCTTAGAAAATCTCTAAGTGTGCCATGTAATCCCTCACTTGCTTAGATAAAAAAATATATATATATATATATATATATATATATATATATATATATATATATATATATTAGGCATATTGCATTGTTTTTTGGGGCACACTAGTTTCTCTGTATGTTTTAGTACCTTGTTTGATTGTCTTGGTGATACATTCAAGATGTATTGTGATCTTATTGCTCAAATTCTTCTCACCATCTCCCAATGAAGTTGTAATCTGAATTGAAAATTTTCTTTTAAACCACAAAGGAAAGAGCTACCTTTTGAAATTTTTAGGATGCCGCAATTTGTCAATGTACTATGAAGTTTAGACTTGCATGGGTTGATCTTGACTAAATTGACTCCTTTTAATTGACAAAGTGTGAAAGCTACCTAACGGAAAAGAGCTACCTATGAACAAGGTTGTGGCATCTTTCTTTGGGACTATGAATCCTCTGATTCATGGGTTGATCATTGCTAAGTTGCTACCCTTGGTAAATAGTGTGAAAGGTTCCTAGTGGTGTTTGCTGAACTAGCTTGAAATAAAGTAAAGCTATTCTCATAGGGAAATAAAGTACCTATTGTGATTATGGGAGTATTGTGTTAATTTGGTGAAGGAAAAATGAAAAATGAATTTGGACATAAAATCACAATTTTGGTGAATGTGTTTTCCAATGCAAAGAACATCGGGAACTACATTCGATGACCTAGTCATATCACATGTGTGTGTTTGCATTCTTTCCTTTGATTATTTCTTACATACTTTAGCATGTTTTCTAGTCATATAGTTGGTGAATATCGGCCTCTAAGTTTCTGTCCTTCCAATTGGTATGTTTTTCTTCAAGTTCACAAGTCAATATTTTTGTGGTTGTCATATCTGTTGTGTTCTTCATGAGGGCTGGAGCTGGTATTATAGCCTATGTGTGACAATCTTGTGTGATTACAATCTTGGTTAAGTATTATTTGTGCATTCTTAATACTCGATCAATTTTGACCAACTCAAATTTTTGAAATCGATTTCATTGTTTGTTTATTTCATCCCATATTTTTCTCATGATCATACTTAACGATTTAGATCATATTTCTATTAGCGATGTTGATTGGATTTTATCTATATTTTGAAATTTGATTTTCGTTTTTGTCTCCTCATCTCCTCACATTAATGTCTCAACGACTAGTATTCAATTAGTGGACGGTATTAGTGTTAATCTTGCATAGAAAGCAGGTCTCCGCTCAATGGCAATCTCTCTCATTTAAATACGATCAACTCGGTTCTCTCATCTTCCAAAATCCGATCTTTTTCTTCTCATCCATACTCCATCTAACATCTTCCAATGGCTTCCTCTTCGTCGATTCAAATCCCCAAATAGACTCACCAGGTGATGTAGCAACAAATGAAGCTACATCACCCGTTTCATCACGACAATCCAACCACGACTATGGTAGTTGTTCAATCCTTCCCGAACCTCATGATGATTCTTGGGGCGGGGAATGCGATTGATGTCGATAATCCAGGGAGATTTATGGGTTACCTAAAATTGGTAACCTAGCACCGCCGATCAAAAGAGGCAGGAATTCGACAAATTATGAAAATCCAAGTGTATCCGGATGTTCATGAAGCCCAAGAAAAACAAGGTTGAGAAAGGAATTTTAAAGAATCATTAGAAATTGCAAGCGACTGCACGATGACGACTTTGTTCCTCCAACTGGCTCAA
>CM028381.1:11799604-11834072 GCA_013146195.2 Codonopsis lanceolata | reverse complement strand
GTAAGGGTAAAATAGGCAAGGCCTATTTTATCTTGTTTTCACCTTTCTTGGTCAAAGAAGGATTTTAAATTAGTCAATGTTTATTTAGGAAGTAGAATTTTGTTTTAGATTTTGTGTAGATTATTTTTGGTAGATTAGTTTTTTTTGGTAGGAAAATCTTTCAAAGGATTTCGACTATACATATTTGGTAACTAAATCTCGGCAAGCAATTTAGTTATTCCAAGTATCATGTTTTTGTTAGGAAAGATAATCTTGCAAGTTTAATAGCTAATCTCTTTCCTAGTACGAGTGTATCTCTCTTGCCGTGTTTTTGTAGGTTTGTTGTATATATATCGAAGGCTGGATTTCGAGCAGGGAGAGAGCTTGATAGAGGAGAACAAAAGACATAAGCTGAGAGCAATATCACAGAAGTTCAGGAGTTGTCTTTCTTCGAGTTTCACATTGCGTGGGTGTAGCATCGATGTTACAACATCGGCCAGCTACATTGAGTTCAAAAGATTTCGTTTTTTGTTCTTCTGCTTTTACGTTTGGGAAGGCGAAGTTCTTTCTTCCCACGTTTGGTTTAGTTGTTTATGTGGGATTTTTGGTTCTCTAAGATACTTTATCTTGTGAGAATTTTTGCTAGTTATTCGTTGTAAAACATTATTGGTTTTAGTAAAATTTGTGTGGCCTTGAGGCTTGGTCTACAAGTACTAAACTTGTAGATTATTTTGGTTAAAATTTGTTTACAAATTTTGTTTGAACTTTGTGTTTTTATACAATCTTCCGCTGCTACTGTTTTGCTATTATTTACTGTTTTCATTGTGTCTGCCATTGTTGCAACAATCACAGCAACATTGGTATTCACATTGACATCTATTGAGAATCCGTGCTATCACGTTCTTTCAATTGGTATCAGAGCCTTCTCTTGATATCACTAAGAGTCGATTATGTTTAAAGTCGTGATGGATTCTCAGTATGAGAACGTGGTTCGCCCTCCTACTCTTACAAATGCTAATTATTCTATTTGGAAAGTCAAGATGCGCATCTTCATCAAATCCATTGATGAAAGAGCGTGGCTTGCTGTTTTAAATGGTTGGAATCCTCCCAGCTGTAGATTCGGATGGTGATGTCAAGATCACCAAAGAATCGAGTGGACCAATGATGATAGGAACAACTTGCTTCCTTTAACTCAAAAGCCTTGTGCGCTATTTATAAAGCCTTAGATGCTAATACTTTTAGGGTGATAGCAAATTATGAATCTGCTAAAGATGTGTGGGAGGCCCTTCAGACCTTATGTGAAGGACCTGCTAGTGTTCGTGCTTCTAAGTTAAGAATGCTCACCACTCAATTTGAAAACACTAGGATGCATGAGTCTGAGGATATTATGACATATTATGGAAGACTTCTTGATTTATCCAATTCTGCACTTGCTTTAGGAGATCCTATTACTAATGAGCGTCTTGTCAGCAAGATGATGAGAACTTTGCCTGAAAGGTTCAATGTCAAGATATGTGCAATTGAAGAAGCACATGATATTGACAAGATGAGTTTTGAAAATTTGGAATTCTTCAAAACTTTGAGGCGAACCTAAGCGATCAAATAAAACAAAAGGCAAAGGAGCTTCATCATCTTCTACACCCATTGTGAAAAATATTGCTATGCACGCTCTATTGATCTCTCATGTGATTTGCTTGAAATTCAAAAGGATATTGATGAGTCGATTTTGGAGAAGAATCTATTGCTCTATTGACTACTAAATTCAAAAAAATTTGAAAAATAAGAGTCAAAATAGAACTCCATCATCAAGCTCGAAAAACAATTTCAAACTGATTACGGAAAATTTGTTCCCAAAGAAAATTATTTCCAAACTCCAGAAAAACCCTTCACAAACCCCTTTGCATCAAAATCATCCTACAATGGTAAGAACATTGATTCTATACAATGTAGAGAATGTCAAGGTTATGGCCACTATGCTAACCAATGTGCAAACACTTTAAGAAAAAAAGGCTTGAATTTTTCAGCAACCTTGAGTGATAGTGATGGAGAAGATCCAGGTGATCTTATCACTCTTAATGTTGTTTATGATTCTGATTCTGAAAGTGCAGATTTTTCAGCCAATGTGTCACCCAATGCAGCAACATCAGGAGTCACATTGGGAGATACATTGAGCGAAAGCGAGGCAATTCTTGTTTTAATTCCACAATTGCGAGAAGATGATGGAGACACAGTCGGACTTTGGAAGGGTACAAGGAGTTGTACAAGGATTGGGAGAAAGAGCTCACCAAGTTACATTACTTGGTAAGGCAAATGAGTTGTTAAAAAAGGCAAATGAGGATAAAAAAGAATGCATAGTAAGGCTGGAGAGTTTGCTAAGCAGAAAGGATGTTGAGATTGAGCAGTTGAAGGAGCAGCTTACTCAAGCAAAAGAAACCATGACCAAATGGAATTCTAGCAAACAAAAGGTTGATGATCTGTTGAATTCGGGTAATACATCCAGGTAAGGTATTGGTTTTGTCCCTAAGGTATTTGTGAAAGAAGGAGAAGGAACATCTGGAACTAAACAGACTGATGAAAGTTTTGATGAAGCTTTTTTGTGAAAAACCGAGAGTGAGAAAGAAAAATTTTGTTTGTCACTTCTGTCATAAGCCTGGTCACATACAACCCTTTTGTTTTCTGAAAAAGGCTATGTATGAGGATGAAATAAGGCAAGCCTTCTTTGGAAAAACTCAGGTGCAGAATCGTATGAAGCAGCCAATGCGCCAGCCAATGCAGCAACATTGGCAGTCACATTGGAAGCCTCATTCGAAGACAAATCAGAAATTCTTTCAAAACAACCAACCCAAAACTGTTAAACAAATGTGGGTTCCCAAAACTTGTGATGATAAGTGTAAAGCCAAATATTGTGAGCCGTTTGATATATGTCCCGGTGCTACAATGTCACATGATGAAGTGTGCAATGTTACTTTCACTTCATTAAAATCTCATATTCTTTGGATCTTGGTATTTTGACGGTGGGTGTTCTAGACATATGAGTTCGGTGAGAATTTGAAAGAATATGTGAGTATCAATGGTGGATCAGTGACATATGGTGGTGGTGCCAAAGGGAAAATTGTTGGCAAAGGAACATTGAATGTTGAAGGCCTTCCAAATCTCACAAATGTTTACCATGTGGAAGGACTTAAGACAAACCTGATCAGTATAAGTCAGTTGTGTGATGATGATCTTCAGGTAAGGTTTGACAAAAATTCTTGTGAAGTTTTTGATCATAATAACAAATGTCTTCTGACAGGTACAAGATCGTCTGATAACTGTTACTTGTTCAACAATAACCATTCTTGTCAAAAAGCAAGTCTTGATGTAACAGATCTTTGGCATCAGAAACTTGGTCACATGAGTTTTCGTAAGCTCGATGAGCTTGTGAGACATGATGCTGTTAAAGGATTACCAAATTTGGAAAGGAATTATTCAAAGGTATGTGGCTCTTGCCAAAAAGGTAAACAAACCAAGGCTTCACATCTTCCCATAACACAATGCACCACATCTAGATGCCTAGAGATGATACACACTGACCTTATGGGTCCCATTGAGGTAGAGAGCCTAGGTAGAAAAAAATATACCTTTGTTTGTGTGGATGACTTCTCTAGATACACTTGGGTGATATTTTTAAGAGAAGTCGAAACTTTTGAGGCTTTCAAAATTTGGTACACCGTGTGATGAACTTGTATGATCTAAAACTTATTAGAATTAGATCAGATCATGGCACGGAATATGAAAACACATCCTTTTCTAATTATTGTGCCTCCAATGGTATTTCACATGAATTCTCTGCTCCCAAAACTCCACAACAAAATGGAGTGGCGGAGAGAAAAAACGAGGACATTACAAGAGATGGCTAGGGTGATGTTAAACTCAAAAAATTTGGCTAAAAGATTTTGGGCTGAAGCATTAAATACTGCTTGTCACATTGGAAATAGGGTCTTCTTAAGACCAGGTAGCACAATGACTCCTTACGAAATTTTTCTTGGAAAGAAACCAACCTTGAAATACTTTCATGTGTTTGGTTGCGTGTGTTACCTTCTCAATGATAGAGACCAACTTTCCAAATTTGATTCTAAGAGTGATAAGTGTGTTTTCATGGGATATTCCACAAATAGTCGGGCTTATAGAGTTTTTAATCTACGAACTAAGACTATTATGGAATCCATGAACATTGTTTTTGATGATCTAACCGATCTTGGTCACAAAACTTCTGAAGAAGATGTTTCAGGGATCTTAGATTTTGGAGATTTTGAACCCGAGAAAAAGAAGGAATCCGGCAATCCAACAAGTCGAGGCAGTACAGTTACGGTTGTTCGGTGAAGAAATTCAGGATGTGTCACCCAATGTGCTTCCGAATGCAGCAACATCGGAAGACACATTGAACAGAGAACTGGCAGAAGATGAAGTTGCTGGAACAGATTCAAATCAGGAAAACAGTCAGTCCAGGTCGACTGAACAGGAAATTGACATTCCAAGCAAGATCCAGAAGAACCATCCTCTCACTCAAATTATAGGTAATGTACAGGATGGTGTGTCAACAAGAAGGAAAGGTAAAGTGGATTACAAGAAACTTGCATGCATGTCCACACTTGAATTTGATGAAATACATGCTTCATGTTTTGTTTCCACTGTTGAACCTAAAATGTGCAAGAGGCTCTCAAGGATGAAAATTTGGATAAATGCCATGCAAGAGGAACTAGATCAATTCACAAAAAATGATGTTTGGTATCTAGTTCCCAGACCCACTTCAATAAATGTTATTGGAACAAAATGGATTTTCAAAAACAAAACAAATGAAGTGGGAGAAATAATAAGAAATAAAGCTAGACTTGTGGCTCAAGGGTATACACAGGTTGAGGGGGTGGACTTTGATGAAACCTTTGCCTGTAGCCCGCATTGAGTCTATTCGTCTGCTTCTTGCGATTGCGTGTTTTCTTGACATAACTCTTCAACAAATGGATGTGAAGAGTGCATTCTTAAATGGAATTCTTGAAGAAGAAGTTTTCGTTGAACAACCAAAAGGGTTTGAGGACCCCCATAAACCCAATCATGTGTTTAAATTGAAAAAGGCTTTGTATGGCCTCAAACAAGCTCCTAGAGCTTGGTATGGTAGGCTTACTGAGATCACCTTTACAAAGTGGGTTTAGAAGGGAGAGAGTGGATAAAACACTGTTTATTCAAAACCAAGATAAACATATTTTGATTGCTCAAATCTATGTTGATGATATTGTGTTTGGATCCACCTCCAAATCCTTGGAAAAAGAGTTTGTTAATTGCATGACTTCCACATTTGAAATGAGCATGGTAGGGGAGTTGACCTATTTTTTAGGAATTCAGATTAAACAATCACATGAAGGGATGTTCATATCTCAAGCCAAGTATGCTCTTAACTTGGTGAAGAAATTCGATCTTGAGAATGGAAAACATAAGAAAACCCCTATGGGTACATCCAATAAACTTAATAGAGATGAAAAATCTGAAAGTGTTGACCCTACCTTATATAGAAGTATGATTGGAAGTCTGCTGTATTTAACTGCCACCCGTCCAGATATCATGTACAGTGTGTGTTTGTGTGCTAGGTATCAAGCAAACCCCAAAGTTTCTCACTTGAAAGCTGTAAAAAGAATAATTCGATATGTTGGTGAGACCTTTGGCATGGGTTTGTGGTATACTAAACACACGAACACCAATCTTGTTGGATTTAGTGATCTTGGGGCTAGGTGTTGATGACATGAGAAGTACATCGGTGGATGTTTTTATCTAGGAAATAATCGATTTCATGGTTTAGCAAGAAACAAAATTGTGTAGCCCTATCAACAGCTGAATCTGAGTATATAGCTGTTGGTAGTGGATGTACACAACTTTTGTGGATGAAACAAATGATCAAAGACTATGGTTTTCACAGTAATATTTTAACCATGTATTGTGACAACACAAGTGCGATAAGCATAGCTAAAAATCATGTTCAACACTCAAGAACAAAGCACATAGATATAAGACACCATTTCATTAGAGACTTAGTTGAACAAGGCATTGTTTGCATTGAACATGTGGGAACAGAAAACCAATTGGCTGATATTTTTACTAAGAGTCTAGATTTTGAGAGATTCATAAATCTTAGAAAATCTCTCGGTATGTGTGCCATGTAATCCCTCACTTGCTTAGTTTATAAAAATATATATATATATATATATATATATATATATATATATATATATATATATATATATATAGGCATATTGCATTGTTTTTAGGGGGGCACACTAGTTTCACTCTGTATGTTTTAGTACCTTGTTTGATTGTCTTGGTGATACATTCAAGATGTATTGTGATCTTATTGCTCAAATTCTTCTCACCATCTCCCGATGAAGTTGTACTGGAATTGAAAATTTTCTTTTAAACCACAAAGGAAAGAGCTACCTTTTGAAATTTTTAGGATGCTTCAATTTGTCAATGTACTATGAAGTTTAGACTTGCATGGGTTGATCTTGACTAAATTGACTCCTTTTAATTGACAAAGTGTGAAAGCTACCTAACGGAAAAGAGCTACCTATGAACAAGGTTGTGGCATCTTTCTTTTGGGACTATGAATCCTCGGATCTCATGGGTTGATCATTAAGTTAAGTTGCTACCCTTGGTAAATAGTGTGAAAGGTTCCTAGTGGTGTTTGCTGAACTAGCTTGAAATAAAGTAAAGCTATTCTCGTAAGGAAATAAAGTACCTATTGTGATTATGGGAGTATGTGTGTTAATTTGGTGAAGGAAAAATGAGAATTTGGACATAAAATCACAATTTTGGTGAATGTGTTTTCCAATGCAGCAACATTGGGAACTACATTCAGATGACCTAGTCATATCACATGTGTGTGTTTGCATTCTTTCCTTTGATTATTTCTTCTGCATACTTTAGGCATGTTTTCTAGGTCATATAGTTGGTGAATATCAGCCTCCTAAGTTTCTGTCCTTCCAATTGGTGCATGTTTTGCTTCAAGTTCACAAAGTCAATATTTTTTGTGGTTGTCATATCTGTTGTGTTCTTCATGAGGGCCTGAACTGGTATTATAGCCTATGTGTGACAATCTTGTGTGATTACAATGCTGGTTAAGTATTATTTGTGCATTCTTCTAATACTCGATCAATTTTGACCAACTCAAATTTTTGAAATCAGATTTCAGTTGTTTGTTTATTTCATCCCCCACATTTTTCTCATGATCATAACAGCAGATTTCTGTCATATTTCTATTGGCAGTCAGCATTGGATTTTTTATCTATATTTTTGAAATTTGATTTTCAGTTTTTGGGTCTCCTCATCTCCTCACATTAATGTCTCAACGACTAATTACAATTAGTGGACAGATTAGTGTTAATCTTGCAGAGAAACAGGTCTCAGCTCAATGGCAATCTCTCTCATTTATCGGCGATCAACTCAGTTCTCTCTCATCTTCCAAATCCAGTCTTTTTTTCTTCTCATCCATACTCCATCTAACATCTTCCAATGGCTTCCTCTTCGTCGAATTCAAAATCCCCAAAATCTGACTCACCAGCTGATGTAGCAACAAATGAAGCTACAATCAGCCCCGTTTCATCACCTGACAATCCAACCACAGCTATGGTAGTTGTTCAATCCTTCCCCGAACCTCTGACAATGATTCTTCCGGGCGAAAAAGGGAATGCGATTGATGTCGATAATCCAGGAGATTTATCTGGGTTACCTAAAATTGGTAACCCTAGCACACGTCGATCAAAGAGGCAACGCGGAATTCCAGCAAATTATGAAAATCCAAGTGTATCAGATGTTCATGCGGCCAAGAAAAACAAGGTTGAGAAAGGAATTTTAAAGAATCGGTAGAAATTGCAAGCGACCCAGACGATGACGACTTTGTTCCTCCGGCTGGCTCAACTCCTTGTGTCAAGAGCCATCATCTCCACCGGCATCTCCTAAAACTACTCCAGTCCAGGCTGACATTCAGGATGATGACTATCCTATTCCTTCGCCTCACGTTGTATTCCCGGCAGATTCTTCTCCTCAACCAAGACAAACACCGACTACTGAAGTAAGTTCTCCCTCTAGCGATGATATTACTATTTCTGATGAAGATAATGCAATGGCTGAGAATCTAGTCAAGCTGAAGAAGATGTCTTCTTCACCATCTGGTCCATCTCAAAAGCCATAGCCAGAAGTTTTGCCAAGCCAACCTAGTTCATCAGAATTTGATGACAGTTCTGACAAGGACTTCGAGGGCAAAGAGGGATCTCCTGAAGACAGCGAAGACTCAGAAAAAATCCATGTCCGTTTTTCAAGAAGCAGACTTGCTGGCACCAATGTTGCACCCATTGCTGCAACATCCAAACGCTCGAAACCATTGGGTACCCCTTTCTCTACAAAGTTTATCTCCAAACCTGCTTCTGTTAGATATAATATTTCTAAGAATATTATAGATGAAAGAAATGTTTTGTCCTCTGTTTTGCAAACATATAATCTCACATCTTTTTTCACTGATAGAGGCCTCCTGGACACTATTTCGTTAGCCGCACCGTATTTTAAGGAATTGATCTATGAATTTTATGCTAACATTGAGAAAAGAATCTGTGACCCCTCTGATGCTAGTTTTGAGAAAGTTTTTGTGAGAGGGAAGTGGTATAAATTTTCACCCTCAATCATCAACACTATCCTTCACACACCAGCTTCTGGCCCGTTTGAATTTCACCTAGACCTGGACACTTGTGTAGTTGAAATGACTAGTGGAAAATTATCTAAGTGGCATGTTAAAGGAAATTCTCTTGGTACCTCTCAACTCTCCTCACTCTATGCTTTTCTTCATAAAGTTTGCTGTGCAAATTGGTCCCCCTCAACAAATTCCAATGTAATTACAGAAGAACATGCTAAGGTTCTTTATCTTATTGGAACTAAGGCTCCGTTTGACTTTGGCTATTATGTTTTTCGAAAAATTTCATCCATGGCTGAAACTGGAGGGGACAAAAGGTCTTTGATTTTTCCCTCCCTGATTTATAAGATTCTTGTGTCTCAGGGCTACAAACCTCTACCTTCCACACGATTGTCACCTCTTCTTGAACCCCTTCCTTTTTCTGCCAAATTATTAAGGGGTGATAGAGTTGTTAATTTGCCCCTTCTTTCTCCATATGTTCCTGCATCTTCTGGACCTAGCACCTCACACCAAACAGCCTCACCTTCAGTACAAGTTTCCCCCCATTGTTTCATCAACTGTTGGAACATCTAACCTGTTTGCATATCCAACTGCCCCAATCTATGTTACTTTTGTAAAAGAACAGCTGCAAATGGTTAAGTCTCAGTTAGCTATTCTCATTGCCCAGTCTACTCTACTCTCATCTTTAGCTGCCCAGTACACAGCTTGGCTAGATCTTCATTCTGGTCAAATAGGGGGTGAAGAAGCTGAAGCTACAACTGCAAGTGTTCCTGAATCTACTCCTGAAGCTGTTCCTACTGATGCAAGTGGTCATGATGCTGTAGCTGCTGAAGCTGATCTTTGAAGTTCAGCAAATCTGATTTTGTATAATCTTGATGTTGGTTGTTCTGAACATCTGTTTCATGACTGTCATCTTATGTCTTTAAAGACTTGTGATGTTGGTAGTTCTGGATTGCACATTGGTTTGTAATAAGTAGTTATAAACATGCTTCTTATGGTTTATTCTGATATCATATTTAGGGGGTGTTTGTTATTTCTAATTCTGTGCAGGACATCCTTGGATATTAGTTTCTGTAACACTTGTTCAGGATTTGACCAGAAATGCTCAACAAAGGGGGTGATTGTAAGGGTAAAATAGGCAAGGCCTATTTTATCTTGTTTTCACCTTTCTTGGTCAAAGAGGGATTTTAAATTAGTCAATGTTTATTTAGGAAGTAGACTTTTGTGTTAGATTTTGTTTAGATTATTTTTTGGTAGATTAGTTTGTTTTTGGTAGGAAAATCTTTCAAAGGATTTCGGCTATACAAATTTGGTAACTAAATCTCGGCAAGCAATTTAGTTATTTCAAGTTTCATGGTTTTATTAGGAAAGATAATCTTGCAAGTTTAATAGCTAATCTCTTTCCTAGTAGGAGTGTATCTCTCTTGCCGTGTTTTTGTAGGTTTGTTGTATATATATCGAAGGCTGGATTTCGAGCAGGTGTACAGCTTGAGAGAGGAGAAAAAAAGACATAAGCTGAGAGCAATATCACAGAAGTTTAGAGGCTGTCTTTCTTCGAGTTTCACAGCATCCGATCGTAGCATCTGATGTTACAACATCAGCAGCTACATTGAGTTCTAAAAGGTTGTTTCGTTTTTTGTTCTTCCTGCTTTTATTTGAGGAAGCTGAAGTCTTTTTCTTCCCACGTTTGGTTTAGTTGTTTATGTGGGATTTTTGGTTCTCCAAGATACTTTATCTTGTGAGAATTTTTGATAGTTATTCGTTGTAAAACATCATTGGTTTTAGTAAAATTTGTGTGGCCTTGAGGCTTGGTCTACAAGTACTAAACTTGTAGATTGTTTTTGGTTAAAATTTGTTTACATAGTTTTGTTTGAATCTGTGTTTTTTGATACAATCTTCCGCTGCTATTGTTTTGTCATTATTTACTGTTTTCATTGTGTCTACCATTGTTGCAACAATCACAGCAACATTGGTATTCACATTGACATCTATTGAGAATCTGTGCTATCGCGTTCTTTCAGAGGTGCTTCCCAAAAATAATTTTTCGTTTCAGCCAAAAATTTCTTCTTTTCATAATGATCAAAATCAGGATTAATGATATCAGACACATAGTAATTAACAAAATCAGCATACCAGGGGTCTGAATCTTTAATTGCTAAAAGTTGCTCATCAGGAAAATCATCATTTATGGGAATAGGATCATCAAGAAATTAATTGACGTTCAAGCAAGGTTGAAAATTCTAATCTAGACAAATGGTCGGCTACGAGATTCTCGGTTCCCTTTTTATCTTTGATTGTAATGTCAAATTCTTGTAACAATAACATCCATCTAATTAATCTTGGTTTAGCATTTTTTTACTTAATAGATATTTTAATGCAGAATGATCAAAAAATATTATCACCTTTGATCCTAACAGATATGATCTAAATTTTTCTAAAGCATATACTACTGCGAAAAACTCTTTTTCTGTAGTTGTGTAATTTAATTGTGCATCATTTAGAGTTCTACTAGCATAGTGGATCACATGAGGCTTTCTATCTACCCTTTGTCCTAACACGACTCCAATTGCAAAATCTGATGCATCACACATGATTTCAAAAGGAAGTGACCAATCAGGGCTGGATAAAATAGAGGCAATAGTTAATTTTTCTTTTAATAGATTAAATGCATCCAAACATTCTTTATCAAAAACAAATTTTGTATCTTTTGCTAACAAGTTGCATAGAGGCTTACAGATTTTGGAAAAATCTTTTATGAATCTTCGATAAAAACTAGCATGCCCTAGAAAACTTCTAACACCTTTAACTGAAGTGGGAGGGGGTAGTTGTGAAATAACTTCGATTTTTGCTTTATCAACTTCAATGCCTTTATTTGAAACAACATGCCCTAAGACAATTCCATGTTTGACCGTGAAGTGACTTTTCTCCCAACTTAAAGTTAAATTTGTTTCACATCATCTTTTCAGGACTGATGTAAGATTTTCTAAACAGTGATCAAAAGAATTTCCAAAAACTGAAAAATCGTCCATGAAAACTTCAACGCATCTTTCAACTAAATCTGAAAATATAGAAATCATGCATCTTTGAAAGGTGGCTGGTGCATTACACAATCCAAATGGCATTCTCCTAAAAGCAAAAGTACCAAAAGGACATGTAAAAGTTGTTTTCTCTTGGTCTTCGGGTGCAACGGGGATCTGATTGTAGCCAGAAAAACCATCAAGAAAGTAATAATATTCATGACCGGCTAGTCTTTCAAGGATTTGATCAATAAATGGCAAAGGAAAGTGGTCTTTCCTAGTTGCCGCATTAAGTTTTCGCAAATCAATGCACATTCTATAACCAGTTATTGTTCTTGTAGGGACTAATTCATCTTTCTCATTTTTAATAACTGTAATTCCTGACTTTTTAGGAACTACTTGAACAAGACTAACCCATTTACTATCTGATATAGGGTAAATTATACCCGCATCTAAGAGCTTAAGAACTTCTTTTCTTACGGCTTCTTCCATGTGTGGGTTAAGTCTTCTTTGCCTTTCTCTTGAAGGTTTACTACCTTCTTCTAGATGTATTTTATGCATGCACATAGATGGACTAATACCTTTTAAATCAGCTAGAGACCATCCTAAAGCTTCTCTATGTGTCCATAAAACTTTTAATAAACTAGCTTCTTGCTCTTCCGTTAAGTCGGCTGCTATAATAACAGGAAAAGTGTTACCTTCCCCTAAAAATGCATATTTTAAATGGGGTGGTAATGGCTTTAATTCTTCAATTTGAGGAGATTTAATAGATGGCATAAATTCAGAATTTTCTGCTTTAATTGTTTCTTTTATTTTAGCCTCCTCATTCTTTACTTTATCATCTTCTTTAATTTCTACTTCGACGTTCTCTATCTCAATTTCTTTAAAGAGAGATTTCAAAATCTCTACTTCATCTTCCTTGATTTCATTACTTTCTTGTTCTACTTTTTCAATCTTATCAGAACTATTTTCTGATTATTTATCTTCTTTATCTTTCTTTTTACGGGCTTCTAATTTCTCTCTCTCTCTTGTCTTTCTTCCTCTTCTATTTCTCTTTCAATCTCATCAATGTCAATTTTTATAGGCGGGATAGGACTATCATCATAAACTATAAATCTATCTCTCTCATAGTCTTCATCTTTATTATCTTCTTCAAAAGTTTCAGTTGATAACTTTTCAATTTCATCTATTGAAAAACATGCATTTATGTCACTAGGTCTATTCATAGCATCAAAAGCGAGATTTCAACAGGTTTCACCTAGGGACCGACATTGTGAGTTTACCATTTTTCACATTAATCATTGTATTGGCAGTAGCCATAAAAGGTCTGCCTAACAATATTGGGACTTTATTATTTGTGCAAATCTTTCTTTCCATCTCTAGAACCACAAAGTCAACTCGAATGATTAGTTTATCAACCTGAACTAGGATGCCTTCCACTATACCCAAGGGATATTTAACTGAAAGATCAGCTAATTGTAATTGCATAGTAGTGGGTTTTAGTTCTCCTAACCCTAACTGTTTATAGACCGCAAAAGGCATCAAGTTAATACTTGCTCCTAAATCTAGCATTGCTTTCATCTTT
This sequence comes from Codonopsis lanceolata, assembly GCA_013146195.2. Lineage (NCBI taxonomy): Eukaryota > Viridiplantae > Streptophyta > Magnoliopsida > Asterales > Campanulaceae > Codonopsis > Codonopsis lanceolata. The sequence continues at coordinate 11,820,784 of CM028381.1, read as the reverse complement.
TTAGAGCTTCCCAAGGAAACTTGGATATTAAAGCTACCGGGATCTTTTAACTTAGGGGGTAGTTCAGGTTGTAAAACAGAACTTACATTTTCAGAAACAATAATTTTTTCATTGTTTTCAAACTTGTGTTTCTTAGAGTGAAGATCTTTGAAAAACTTTGCATAAGCTGGAATATTTTTAATAACATTAAGCAAAGGAAGATTAACATTCACTTTGGATAACATATTATAAATTTCCGTAAATTGTTTGTCCATTCGGTTTTTCATAAGTCTTCTTGGAATGGAATTGGAGGAACATAAGGTGGTGGAGCCACATAAGGTTCCTCTTCTTCTTGATCTACCTCTTTTTCAATTTCTATTGGATTTTCTTTATTTTGAACCTCTTTTTCTTGTTCCTTATTTGGAACTTCAACTTCTACTTCTTGATTACTCGATTCATTATTCTCTTTACTATTATCACTATCCTTTTCAATTTCCTTTTAAGAATTTTCTATTGTATCAGGCACAATAGAAGAAGGATCAGGATCACTTACCTCTTCACCTATTACCTTACCGCTTCGCAAGACGGTGATTGACTTAGCTTGCTCGGTTTGACTAGGGAACTTCCCTTCTTCTCTTTTTAACTTCGAAGTCGCAATGTGCTTCTTTAGATTTTCAATCTCTTCAAGCATATATTTCATCAATCTTTGCTTGACCTTTACTTGCTCCATCTTGTTTTGGAACTTCTTCAATTCTCAACTGATTTTGATTTGGAAATTGTGGAGATTGAAGTGGTTGAGGTTGGAATTGTTGAGGTTGTAAAGGCTTATTTCCTCCCCAAGAAAAGTTAGGATGATTCCTCCAACCAGGATTATATGTGTTTGAATAGGGATCATTCCTTGGCCTTTGAGGGTACATATTCATAGCATTAGCACTGTTCGAATACATAGCACTTGATGGACAAAAATTAGTAGCATGAGAATATAATCCACATAAAGCACATGCTTCTTGAATTTGCCAATTTTCAAATTGAGCTGGTGTATCTGATTTATCTTGTATTTGATATAGGCTTCTATTTTTACCTCTAGCACTTTTCTGTTGAGAATTAATACTTAACATCTCAAATAATTCTTCTAGTGCTTCTGGTGTCATTCTATTAATAGAACCACCAGGCGCACTATCAACCATAGTTTGTAAGCCTGGCGAAAGACCATGATAAAATTGAAGCACTAACACATGTTGAGCCAAATTATGATGAGGACACATAATGAGCAGATTTTTAAATCTATCCCATGACTCATGGAATGTTTCACCTGGTTCATTTTGGAATGACATGATTTGTTTTCTATATTCAGTAAGAGATGCATGCTTGTAAAATTTACTCATAAACAAATCATATAATTGAGCCCAAGTATAAACACTATTAGGTGTTAAGTTCATAAACCATCGCTTTGCCAACTCTTTTAATGCACTGGGAAAATATTTCATTTTAATTTGATCTTCAGTCAACCCTCCTAAAGGAAAAGTACTCATCATGTATTCATATTCTCTTAAGAAACTGACAGGATCTTCATGAGGCATTCCATGAAAAGATGGTATTGCATTAAAATAATGACCTTTTAGTTCGAAATTCCTTACAGCATCTGGCAAGACTAAACATGATGTCACAACATTTAATGAAGGTCTACTAAAGTCATTAATAGTTCTTTGATTTACCACTACTTCCATATTTCTTCTTGCAGGTTCTTCTTCTCTTTGATTCCTGTTAACTGGGTTAACTGGATTTCGATTATTATTATTTTCTTCCATTGGAGGATCAACCAGAGGATCCACTTGATTCAATTGTTCTTGATTATCAGACTGGGAAGCTTGACTTTCAAGATCTTCTTGATTTCTTCTATTATTATTAATATCTTGATTCAGGTCTACCAATTGAGGATTTAAAGATCTACGACCGTGCATAAAAATAATTTAAAGCAATTTAAAAACAATTAACTATTAAAAATAAAATAAAATCTTTTTGTGTATATTATTTTTATAAAAACTGAAAACTAAATTAAATTAAAAACTACGTTACCAACAAACTAACTACGTGAACTAGCTTGTCCCCGACAACGGCGCCAAAAACTTGATCGATGTTTTATTTAATCTTTTTCCTTGCAAGTGGACAAGACTATTATAGAATAGTATTGGAAGCAAGGGTCGAACCCACAGAGACAAGAGATCACGAACAATACAATTTATTGATAGCAAATTATTAATCTAAGGAGGTTTTTATAATGATTTTATTCTAAACTACTATTTATATTTAGATGTTTAACTAATTAGCGATAATTACGTTATGAAGATCTTATGGTGGGTGGCAATCTAGGATTACGGGTTTCACTTGTATCTCCTTTATGTTCAATTCATAATAATTATCATTCAATTTCTTGGGTTCGTTCACTAAAGATAGATATAGCTGTTGAACTATTGGTTCGGCCTCCATCCCCTAACATTCATCCATTCTATATCCTAAGCACATGAACTTTCAATCTAGCTGTCACCTAGATTATGATCTATCTGTCACCTAGATCATGTATGAACCTGGTCCTAACTTATCACTCTCGTGCATCGATAGGTCCAATTTATTGTGATGGTGAGCCGATTAATGCGACATATGCACATTAGTCATGCAGTTATTCGCACCTCTAGGCCTTTATTATTTGCGATTACATTCATTTGTTCAAAGCAAAATAATATAGGGATTGATAAACACCACAATCAACAAGAATTGAATGAACATATATATGAATCAAAACATAAATTCGATACAAGTTACCTCCCACCTCCTAGATTAAGGATGATTTAGTTCATCATAGACAATGAAAAACCCATGGAGATGAACGGAAACATGATTTGATCTTCAATACTTGTAATTACACAATCTAACTATGTTATACAACCTAAAAACTATCTAAAATCTACCTAAGACTTTCTCCAGCCATTTTTTCTCTTTTTTTGGCTCTTGGCATCCGACTTCAATTTATACCCGGGAGTTGTATTGCAATCGAATCTCTTTGTGAAAATATGAAAAAGTCGCGTTCTGACCACCTTGCGGTCGCAAGGTCTTGAGTACCTTGCGTTCGCAAGGTCTCCAGTACCTCTGGCCTTTGATTTCTTGCTTCTTTAATGTTCTGCCTACCTTGCGAGGGCAAGGTCTAGGTACCTTGTGACCGCAAGGTCTCCAGATTGGACAGCCTTCGTTTATTCTTCATTTTTTTTTATCTTTGGCCCTTCTTAGAATTTGTACATAAAACCCTGGAGTTTTGCATATTTTCACTAAAAACCCTGAAACTTACAAAACTCACCGAAAACATATATCAGTAGCCAAAAGCCTCGTGAAATAGCATAATTTAAGTCATAGAAGCATATAAAATCGACGTATAAAATACATCGATCAGCATCCTTGGCAGCGGGAACCACAGAGATATTGGCAGCAGGCGGCTCGGCAGCATCGTTAGCAATGGCCATGATGGCCTCTTTTTGCGCGGCCTCTTTTTGGGTGGTGGCGGTAGTCTTGGGCGCCACTGCCTTCTTAGCTGGACTTGTGGCCCTGCCCAAGCCCGGTGTTTTCTTCGCTGGTGGGCAAAATGGCACCTTGGGCAAGTCCACAGGCTTGTTGACCTTCAGTCGGCCGCCTGATTGGTCGCCTCGCTTTTCCGCCTCAAGCCAAATTCTTCATTCCTGAAACGAGACAAAGCGAAACAAGGGATTAGAAAGAACTCGAGAAAGAGATGACTAAAACAGAGAAAATATATTCATGACTAGCAGGCAACCGTCCCGATCTTCATAAACCGGCCGGCAGTCGGCACCTGGGCCCAGCCGTTGGCACTCAACACATTCGCGCTTGAACATTCTGCCGTGGCAGTCATCCCAATATGGATGGGGGCTCTCCGGCACGTGGATCAGGAGGGGCTCCACCTCAGGAACCTCTACCCGCATCACGCCGGCCAAGCATAAGTAATGCGGATTACAGACCAGTTCCTTCCAGTCAAGAAGAAATTGCTGGCCGACATGTTTCTCATTCTCCTCTATCACGCCTACGGCGGCTTTCAACGCAGCTAATCGGGCAGTCTCCCCCGAGCTGAAGTCTTGTTTGGAGGCCTTGGGGATTTTGATTTCGCTGATCGCCGTGGGCGCGAACGGCCAGCCGGCCCGGGACTTGATGAACAGGACCCTCCTGTCCCAAGACTCCACTTTCCCGGGGACATCAGACAACAGCCTCAAAAAATTGGAATTGGCCCTCACTCCAATTCTCCCGCCTGTGCTCGGGGCAAATATAAACAGTTTTCGGAGCAAATACATGTCCGGCTCGAACACGAGCAGCCTACTCGCCACCGTGAAGGCTGTGATAGCGCGGACGCTGTTCAGCATCAGATCACAGGGGACGACCTTGGTCTCGTACAGGAAGTCCACCAGTGTAAGGGTAAAATAGGCATGACCTATTTTAGTCTTGTTTTCACCTTTCTTGGTCATAAAGATTTGATGGATATTTGGTAACAAAATCTTTAGTTGCATTTTTGGAAACATAATATTCCTAAAGATTTTTGATTTTCTTGATTCTAAAGTCTAGGAGTCATTTTTGGTAACTAAACCTTTAATTAGATTTAGTTATGTTATATTTGGTATCACAATCTTTTATTAGATTTTGGTATATCTCTTTTTGGTAACTAAATCTTAGTAAAAATCCTAGTCAAACCGTGATTCTTGAGATCTTTGATTTATGGTAAGAAAATCTGTACATAAGGTAAGTTGTTAGATTTTCCTTCTTTCTAATCCTTTTCCTTGTAGTAGATGGATTACTTTTGTGTGTGTGTAGGTCTTCGATGCTATATATATAGGAGCAAGGAAACGGGCTGTTTTGCAGAGCTTTAGAAAGAGAATAAAAAGCCATAAAGTCAGTGTTCGAAAAAATCGCCTGTCGTTATTCGGTCCGAAGTGCAGCAGTTTTTGAATGTAGCTACATTGGCAGTAACATTGAAGTTCTGGAACTGTTTTGTCTTCCTGTTTAGTCTTGAGGAAGCTGATTTTGTTTCTTCCCACGTTTTGTTTACCTTGTTTTATGTGGGGTTTTTGTTCTCCAAGATTCATTGTCTTGTGAGAATATTTTGTGTGTGATTTCACAATTGTTTTTGTAAAACGATTAATATTTTTAGTGAAATCTTTGTGGCCTTGAGGCTAGGTCTACAAGTATAATCTTGTAGATTGTTTTTGGTAAACTTTTGTGTTTATTTTCGTGCTTTAGTATTTTAAAGTCTTCCGCTGTTCAGTTTTATTTTGGCCATTGTGATTTTTGGAGAATCCTAGCTACTTGTGTTCTTTCAATTGGTTTCAGAGCAGTCTCTTGATATCACTAAGAGTTGATTCTGGTTATAGACGCGATGGATTCTCAGTATGAGAACGTTGTTCGCCCTCCTACTCTTACTAATGCCAACTACTCTATTTGGAAAGTCAAGATGCGCATCTTCATCAAATCGATTGATGAAAGAGCGTGGTTTGCTGTTTTGAATGGATGGAGTCCTCCTAAAACAACAGATTCGGATGGTGATGTCAAGGTCACCAAAGAATCTGAATGGACCAATGAAGATAGGAATACTGCATCCTTTAATTCAAAAGCTTTGTCTGCTATTTATAAAGCTTTAGATGCTAATACTTTTAGAGTAATTTCCAACTATGAATCTGCTAAAGATGTGTGGGAGGCCCTTCAGACTTTGTGTGAAGGACCTACTAGTGTTCGTGCCTCTAAGTTAAGAATGCTCACCACACAATTTGAGAATACAAGAATGCATGAGTCTGAAGACATTATGACATATTATGGTTGACTTCTTGACATATCTAATTCTGCACTTGCTTTAGGAGATCCCATCACTAATGAGCGTCTTGTCAGCAAGATGATGAGAACTTTGCCTGAAAGGTTCAATGTCAAGATATGTGCTATTGAGGAAGCACATGATATTGACAAAATGAGTTTTGAAAGATTGGCTGGCATTCTTCAAAACTTTGAATTGAATCTAAATGATCAAATAAAACAAAAAGGCAAAGGAGCTTCATCATCTTCTACACCTATTGTGAAAAATATTGCTATGCCTGCTCCCATTGATATCTCATCTGATTTGCTTGAAATTCAAAAGGATATTGATGAGTCTGATTTTGGAGAAGAATCTATTGTTCTTTTGACTACCAAATTCAGAATTTTTTTGAAAAATAAAAGTCAAAATAGAACTCCATCATCAAGCTCCAAAAACAATTTTAAACCTGATTCTGGAAAATTTGTTCCCAAAGAAAATTCTTTCCAAACGCCAGAAAAGCCTTTCACAAACTCCTTTGCTTCAAAATCATCCTACAATGGTAAGAACATTGATTCAATTCAATGTAGAGAATGTCAAGGTTATGGTCATTATGCTAACCAATGTGTAAATACTCTAAGGAAAAAGGGTTTGAATTTTTCAGCAACTCTGAGTGATAGTGATGGAGAAGATCCAGGTGATCTTATCACTCTCACTGTTGTTTATGATTCTGAAACTGAAAGTACAGGTTCTTCAGCCAATGTGACACCCAATGCAGCTACATCCGGAGTCACATCAGCAGATGCAGTGAACAGAAACAGGGACGATCTCTTCTGTTTTAATTCCACAATCCCATAAGATGGTGGAGATTCAGAGTCAGACTTGCTGGAAGGGTATAAGGAGCTGTACAAAGATTGGGAGAAACGAGCTCACCAAGTTACATTGCTTGGTAAGGCAAATGAGTTGTTGAAAAAGGCCAATGAAGATCAGAAAGATTGCATAGTAACACTACAAGAAAAAGGACTATTTGTGACCCCCTTTATTTGGGAGGGCCAAAAAACCGTCCCAAATACTAGATTTTGGGACGAAAGAATTAACAATGACAAATAGTGAGTAATTGGCACCCTTTTCCACTTTCCTTCCCAAATAATATTTTTTTAGGACCGTTTAACCTATCCCCGTGCCAAATGTTTTGATGTCAAGCTCGTTTATAATTTTTAGTTTCGCGCGAATGTTTCCCTCCTTAAAAAAAATAGCACGCCTCAAGTCATTTCTCCTAGGGCTCATTTTTCCCTCTTTCGTGCGAATGTTTCTTTCCGGTGGTTGCTATGGAATCGGGTCGCCTCTCTCTCTCTCTCGCTCTCGCTCTCACTTTCTAAGGCCATCCGTTCAATTGTTGTTACATCTGCTTGAGAATCCTTTGGTAAGAACCTTTCTCTCTCTCTCCCTCTTGTATTCTTTCTCCATTATCCCCTGATTTGTGCCCTAGGTTTTAACAAACAATTAATTTTCCCAAATTACAGGCACTCTGTCTTCGTGCTTCTTGGGTCAAGTTATTTAAATATGTGATAAACTCTCTCTATCGTTCGATTACTTCCTTGGGAATTCCTTTGGTAAGAACCTCTATCTCTTCCTCCCGTATTCTTTTTCTATTGCACCCTAGTTCATAAACCCATGATGCTTGATTTTCGTGCCTCTGTGTGTGTGTGAATCGTTATGTTTGATTCTGTATGCCTGCAATTTGTGTTAGATTTTGGTTTAGTCTTAGGAGTTAGGAGTACTACCTATAATTCATGGGTTAATTTGTGTTTCCATGCTTGAGCTGCAACTAGTATGAAGTCAATTTCTTTTACGAGTTGTGTGAATTTTGCTTTTAAGTAATGGAAGACATTTTTTTTAATTTAGTTTTTTCTTTCTCTTGTTTGGTTTTTCTATGTCATGCACCACATAAAGAAAAAAAGAAATGGTATTCATATATATTTTTTAAGAAGTGATTTATTCTATTGCTCAACGCTCAAGTGATTCTTCGCCTGAAGTAGTGTAGTAATACACAGTAGATATCTTCATCTTAATATCAGTAACTGTAGGAGAGCACTCCCCAAAATATCGAGTAAATATGAGCTTGGCATGACATATGACGCACAATAGAAAGAAAATAAGTGAGACATATTTGCATCGTTTACTGATCGACAAGTCAAACACATCCAAAGATGTAGAGTTGAACACGTTTCAAGAAGTCCTCTCGGTTTTAATTGGTGAAATGTGAAGCTGAAATTTGATGAATCGCGCCAGCTGAGAAGTTATCTCGGGGTTTGTGTCTATATGCCAATCTGGCTCCAGCTGCCGAACAAACGATGTTCGCCCAATCTCTGTGCTACAAAAAAGAACCTTGTCTTTGACCAATCCACTAGAAGTAAAAATTACAACATCTTCAAACGCTGGAAGAACCTTTTTTTCGCTTTCATCATCCAGAACTCTTTCCATTAGATAAAGATCAGAAATTTTTGTGATCTCCAGCAATACTTCAAGTACAGAGGATCTCACAGTTGCTTGTTTCTGAAGCTCCTCTGGACTACTTTCCTCAAGTATTACCCCAAGCAACCGGCATGTTACCTTCCTTCCTTCACTTAACTTTTGCCTAACTATTTGCCCCAAAGTAGGCTTGACGGGCTGAAAGGACTCATTAATAACATTTTGTGCTCTTGAATCTTCAGTAGACAAGGAGATGTCAGAAAGTACCAAATTTGTGTTCAAATTAGTATTAACGCCAGAACTGCTAGGCGCTGGAGTTTGACGTTTAGGTTGTCTTCTTCGAGGTCCACTAGGTGTCCTTAATAGTCTCCATGTAAAAATTACTGCAACAGCAAGCCCAGCAATAGCCCAAACAGATCGAAAATCCTGGCCATGGAAGATATTGGAAATCTTGATGGAGAGATAAGCTCCAAGTCTCTTCATCAGTTGTAAGAAATCATCCTTGGAGTAATCCGCCGTATTTTCTCCTTTTCTTTGATTTATTTTTCCTTTACTTAGAGTCATCCCCCAGTGAAATTCGTCAAGCTCTCACCTCTTCCATCGGCTGGCACTGTTAAATTATTATTGAAAAAGAGAGATAAAAGAGTTGCAGATCTTGGCAGGTATTCATAGTTAAGATTTCATTTTTTCTTTCTAAAATCATGTGAACTGTTCCATGTATTATAATTCCATATTGATGATGTTGATGTATCCATGAATTAATATATTTTTTTCTATGTTTATGTCGATGGATTAGAATGCATTTTGTTGTCAAGTAGTTTGAAAACTCATGTTGGAAGCAAAATATCTTGATTTGGTAAAAGGAATTGATATTGCCTATGAAAACTTGATGTAGTTATTTAGTGCAATTATGGATTAGTCAAACTCAATACGTTGGTTCCAAAAGCTTGCGAGGAATGATGTGCCATTTTTCTTCTTGTTGTCCTTGTTATGGGTTCCCAATAAGGACAAATCTCTGCAATATAAATCAATTGGCAACTTAAAAAATTGCAAACTTAAATGGAAGATTCAGTTGTTTGTATGCTGTGATTTTGTTCAAGCTGGTTGGCAGTTGGAACTTTTAATTAAAACCTCGACAACAAGATCTCGCTAACCATCGTTATAAAGCCAGAGAGCTGCCACAGCTGGGATGGCAAGAATGCGACCCTGTTTGAAGTGCTTGATTTTCTGATGCTTGTCCTGGAATCTCTCACCTCGGCGTCATTCTTCTTGTGATTTCTACGAAGGCTGCAAAGTTTCGGGGCAAGTAGGCAACATAGCTAGCCCATTGAATACCCCCTACTTGTTTTACCACCAAAAACAAAAATCACACACCAAACTTTTAACATATTTATAAACACTAGCTGGGAGAATTTAATGATATTAACCTCCGTAACATAGACAGTAGAGGAATGCTTACGTAAGAGGTCAAAGAGAAGGTCTCTAGGTTGAACCTGATGGGGAATAATGTTAACAACTGTACTGGAATTGATGGCTGTTGGAGTCTCAGAACTCGGTCACACTGGCATCCTCAAGGACTCAATCAATGTGGTTTGAGGGCATATTTATCCTACGTGTGTGTTCTTGCTTTGTTGCTTGTGTTGCTGAATACCAATGCAGCCATTGAAGAGAATAAGAAAGCTCGGAGCAAGTAGGAAGGGAGCCTTAGCCATGGTGGTATGTAGGACGATTTGATGCATAAATTGGCATCAGTTTTGTTCACGGACATGCGTGTTTCCCTCTATATCATTTTGGTGGTCTTAGTTAGTGTTCTAGGCTTATAGTTGGTTGAGTATATAGCAGTTATTGGATTGTCAGTGCTGCTGGGTGTTTGTTTGTAATAAAATTAATATAATTTTTCTGTTGAAAATAAAAATAAACAATGCATCAATTTTAAACCATGGTTGTTACTTCATTTTTCTGCATAAGAAAGCGATTGTACATAATTGGAACTAGTCTGCCAGGTAGGCGTACATAGTCAATTCTAGTAGGTCAAAGACAGGACCAGTTGAATTCAAGTATCTGGGCTTGAGAAGCTATTTCCACTATCAAGTACAAAGTCTCACCGAGCAGTACTACATTTGTCGCCCCAGTTTAATTTAAACATATGTGTGAATTGTAGCTTAGTTAAACTATGCTTAATGCTCAAGATCTCTCATTAAGATTGAACATGGTGTTTCTCATTAAAGTCGATTGGGCTTACATGACATTGGAATGCATTATCTGATCTCCTGGATGTAATATGGTCTGGCAGCCCCTGATTGAAGACTGGCATTGGATCTCTTCAGAAAGAGTTATCTTCCAATGAGAACTTCCATGTAAACTGGGTCACCAAGTAATGAATCATAGCCGGAGTTTCCATTTTTGCAAACTCATAACCAGGACATATCCTTGGCCTTCCCCCAAATGGCACATAACTGAAGGCTGGGGCTGGTGCTGGTGCTTGTTGCTTAAAGCGTGTCAGATCAAACTTTGATGGATCAGGGAATATCTTCTCATCCATGTGTGTCATGCATGTTGACCAAAATACCTGCAAAATAGAAAGTTCGTGTAATTGTACCTGATTCTTCTTTTATTTTAATTTCACATAATATGATGAGAGTCAAGCGCATGAGTCCTCTTGATTCCACCCCTTAGGATGCTTGCCATTACCATTGTCACAATATTACTTGACATAACATTCTTCTCTTTCTATATATTGAAGATACATGAAATTAAGTAGAGATTTTGTGTCATACTTGCCACCCTTTGGGAATTATGTATCCACCGTACTCGATATCTTTGAGGGTCCTTCTGAAGGTACAAAACACATGGGGTCATCCGTAGAGTCTCTATTGCTACTCTCCAAATGTACTTCATCTTGGTAAGATCGTCCCATGTCAGAAACTCCCTAAAAGACTTGCAATTGGCAATTGCCTCTTGTTCTGAAATCTCAATCATGCATGTACTTTATTAGTTGATGTTCCTAAAAGAGACTGTGACGGGTGAAGTTAAGCTAGAGCTAGTTTCTTACCTTCAACAACAACAGAATAAATAGAAGGGTTATCAGCTAAAAGCCGAACCAAGAAGGTAAGGAGGCCAGCGGTTGTATCATGTCCTACAAGCATCACCAAGACTATATTGTCCAAAATCTCCTTATCAGACATCAATTTTGAACTGTCTTCTTTGCCAATGCTAAGCAATCAAGTGATGAGATCTTGATACGGGGAAGCTCTGTTTTCATTCAATACCAGCCTTTTCTCAGCTATAAGATCTGAAACCATGGCTTTCATTTTATTGCTTACCCAAACACTATGGTTAAATTGAGATAATGGCAAATTAATAGGCACTGAAAGCACTCCTACAATCTTACCTTGACACACTGATATGATATTATCCCTTTTGTTTCCTCGTTCTATTCCAAATATAAGAGAGAAAATTATGTTGAAAGTCAAAGTCTTCATCAGCGACATCACCTTTACCTCCTGTTTACCATGCGAATGCATATGTAGATGGATTCTGATTTCTTCGTCATTCTTTGAGATGTTCTTCTTTAACACTTCAGATTTAAGAATGATACAAAAGCTTCCCTTACTCGCTTGTGATCTTCCCCAGCCAACTCCAATATATTCTTCTCACCAAATATCCATGAATTAATATATATTTTTTATATGTTTATGTCGATGGATTAGAATGCTATCACCATTCCATTCCATGTCATTTTAGTTCAATTATTTTTCCATGATAGCTCATCGAACGGAAAGCTATCACCATTGTTGCATACTAAATGAGCACTAAGTTTACATATCATAGAACTAGAATCCTACTGATTGGTAGACAGATAAGGAAGTGCTTGTTTAGAAGAAGATTTCATTAGATGAAGAATATACAAAACGGATATGGGATCCACCGGCAGAGCATCGACATGTATGAAAAAAAAGAAAAGAAATCAACGAAACTAGACCCAGTAAGGTTTTTCCTATGTCTTGCTAGGTCAGTCAAATGCAGATCCCTAAAGATTCCCATTGCCTTAGCCAAGAGAGGCCATAAAAACCGCATTCACGAAAAACAGATTAAATTATAAGCTTTCAAATATTTTGAGTTTCTCTCCGTCCAAAGGCACCAAAGAATGGAAAATAGCACAATTCCAAAGAGTTTTCATGTCTTTCCCCTTACCGAAGCCCTTCCAGTTTTGGACCAACAAGTCATCTTCCTATGGGGACTAGCCCAGGACTCACCACTTACTGCAATGAGACGCCCTAGCCTGCAATGCATGCGAAGAGCGCAAACATCCCGAGTTAAAGCTGTTTTAGGTTGTCTTTTTGGATATTTGTAATGTAATGAGTTTGCTAGTATATAGTTTTACAAAATTATAGGTTGGGAAGACCGTATTGGAAGGGGATCTGCACCATCAATATCTTTTATTAAGCAAATGACTTTCATGCTCACCTGAATTTTTCTGGAGACAGTCATTTGTAATTAGCCCGACAGGGATTCCCTGAGAAGTTAGGTCTACAGAATTCTTGTTGATACACCCTACTTTTAGTCCTTATTGAGATGCAGTTGGTCTGCCCCTCCATTATTTGTTCTTTTATGGTGTCACCAAGAAATGCAAAATAATTCATTTGCTTCATGTGGATTTGACTTTTTTGAGTTCATGACTGAATTTATTTGTGTTTGTAGAAGTTGATATTGTAGCTAGGCCGATTGGAATTCTCGCTATTTGTGATCGACCAATAGAATGCAGTGATTAAGAAGCAGAAACTTTATGAATGGCAGATTCTCATAAAGAGGGTTAAATATCCTAAAATTAATAAAATACTTTAGTTATTCTGAAAATATCACATATTGATAGTATTGAAGAACCTTTATTACAAAACTAAAGGGGTCATGTGGCTTAGCCACTGGGCTACATTTATGAGGTTGAAAGAATAAGGATGCATGATAACCTGATGAGTTTTTAAAATAATTGGGAAGTTGAAATGGATGATTGAAAAGATTGCATGGGTGTAGGTAGGAGCAGCCCACGTGTCAAGAATTATTAAGTTTTTGATATAGTTGATATTTTTCATATGATACTGAGCATGAAGTTGCCAACAGGATAAATGCTATCAGGTAATTTAGCTCTACATATTGTTTTTTCACTTCCTTTTGTAAGGTAGATTTCTTGCCATCCATTCAATTTATATTCTCTTCTTTATCAGTAAATATCATTTTTTTATATAAAATTACAATAATTAAGAACCTACGATTTAACAACCCTATACTAATACTTCCCTAAAGAACAATCAAAACTCTCACCAATGTTGATTCAAGATCTCATTTCTACTTAATGTTTAGAATTTCAATAGCAGCTTCTAAATCATTCCATGTTGAAATCCAATGTCGGCAAAGAAGCTTAGAAATCAGTATCATATTATGATCAATACATGGACTTGGTTGCGTTGCATATTGGTAATTTGATGTCCTTGTTTTTGCCTAAGAAATCTGTTCACCTTGTGTACTTATTAGATGAGTGCGAACAATGAAGATACTTCGCGTGCTAACGTGTTCATCAAAACACGAAGTAAAAAGGATGGTTGCATACCTCACGATGATACTAGAAGCCTAGTTGTAAGTAGTTTAATTAAAAAAAATCATTATTATATGGTTTCATTAATTTAATGTTCACGTATAAAAAATACTTTTATTTTTGTTTTGTTTTTAGGAACGGATGACTGAAAAGCTAAACGAGGTACCCGAAGAGGAGCGAACTGAAGCTTATAAAGAGCAAGTTTTTGTTGAACTCATGGGGCCCGATGGACATGGGCGTGTGAGAACTTTTGGTTCTGGACCATCTCCTCGTCATATTTTGGGGGCTCGGTCATCTTCAACAACTACACCTTCTTCAGAGGTAATAGATAAGCTAGTGGAAGCTAAGGTAGCGCAAATAGCATCTCAGTACTTGAAGAAACAACAGGAGTTTGAAAAGACACAAATGGAGACACTTGAAAAGGTTGAACGTATGCAACGCTTAATGGAGGTACATGGGCTATCGCCATTGTCGCCACGCCCGTGCACAAATGGCGGCCTCGGATCTAGTGTAGGTCAGGTATACCCTTATCATGTTCACCCTTTCATTGAGTCGTACGTTAATTTTTTGTGGAATTCTTGCTTATTATATTATTTTTATTATAGGCTCAGATCAACCTTCCCAATTCTTCGATGGATGACGTGAGCTAGCAAATTCTAGGGATGACGTCGACTCTTTTGTTTTTGAACAGATGATGCTACAAATTCGCAGTTTTTCATTTGAATATATGCTAATGCTTTTGATTTGGATATGTACGTTGATATATGTACTTTATGGGTTTGTGTTTCTTAATTAACTAGTATAACTTTGTGTAGGTATTCACAGTTTTTCTTTTGAATATGTGCTAATGCTTTTGATTTGGATATGTTGATATATGTTTATGAGTTTGTGTTTCTTAATTAACTAGTATAACTTTGGGTAGGTATTTTCAAGAATTGCAATTGTTCCCATTTTAATAATGTATGGTGGATTGATTATTTGTAATTGGGAGGTAAATACAATCGTGCCAAATGCAATTGGGAGGGCCAGAAAAACAATGCCAAATGTAATTGGGAGGGCAAGAAAACAGTGCCAAATGTAAATTGGGAGGATAGGAAAAACCGTCCCAAATGTAATTGGGAGGGCAAGAAAACCGTCCCAAATGTAATAGCGAGGGCAAGAATACCGTCCCAAATGTAATTGAGACAATAGGAAAAACCGTCCCCAAATGTATTTGGGAGGGCAAAAAATCGTCCCAAAAAGTATTTGGGATGACAAAAAATCCGTCACAAAAGGTATTTGGCAGGGCAAAAAACCGTCCCCAAAAAGCGTCCCAAATGCATTTGAGAGTGCAAAAAATCCGTCCCAAAAACCGTCACAAATGTAATTGGGACGCCAAGGAAAAACCGTCCTAAATGTAATTGTGACGGCTGAAAAAACCGTCCCAAATACTCTTTTTGGGACGGCATTTTGAAAACCGTCGCAAATACTCATCAGTCGGGACAGCCATGAAAAACCATCGCCTTCTCCGTGACAAATACTTTTTGGGACGGTTTTTGGCCGTGACAAATGTTTTTGGCACCCTTGTATTTGAGAGGGAGCGAAAACCGTCCCAATGCCGTCCCAAATACCTTTTGTGACGGTTTTGGAAGTATTTGGGACGGTTTTTGGCCGTCCCAAATACTCATATTTCTTGTAGTGTAAGGCTGGAAAGCTTGCTGAGCAAAAAGGATGTTGAGATTGAAGATTTGAAGGAGCAGCTCGTTCAAGCAAATGAAACCATTGCCAAATGGAATTCAAGGCAACATAAAATGGATGATGTGGGTCCCAATGGGCACAATAATAAGCTAGAAGGGGGGTTGAATAGCTTATTGTACACTTAAAAACTTTTGTTTAAGTTCTTTGAAAGATACTTACAATCTATGGAAAAGATTGAAGTAGCGGAAGAATTTCAAAGTAGCTATTTCAAGTCTGCCGATAAGGACTACCGGTAGACCTTTGACAGGTTACTTAAGTTATGCTGTATAAAGGTTAAAGATAACTAAAGTAATAAATAGTTCAAACAGTAGACAAACAGTAAGGAAATAACACAAGTAATTTGGGATGGTTCACACTATAAAGAGTGCTACGTCCACCACCAAGGCAGTCAACCTTGGATTTAAATAGTGCACTATGTTTTCCCCTAGATCTATTACAAAGAATTTTCCTAATAGATCGTGTACAAAATATTGACTTGTGTTTGGGGTCTAGGGAATTAAATATCTGTGTAAACAAGATATTTAATTCGTGCAGAAGTATAGTTTATAGAATGAATAACAACAAGAAGTAGAGAAATAAGAGTTGATGCACAGCTTCTTGTTGTTGACGAGGACTTCTAGATCTGTTGAGGATCTCTTGAATGCACTGAGTTGTAAGACTTGGAGTTATGGAGTTTCAGAGCAATCTTTTAAGTGTTCGATGATGTGTATCTCTCGCCTTCAATAGCAAAGATTTATAATGTGCACTCAAAAGATCCGTTGGAGAAGACGAAGATCAGAATAACTCTGTTAGGTAAAATGCATTAAATGCATGGGGTCAGCAATCAGAATTTCGCCTTCACGTATATCTAGAGCAGGGAATGATTTCTGAGATCTTCGACAAGTGGAGCAATCTCGGATGTCGATTCGAGAGTTGTTACGCATGTTAGTGATACCGCTTTTTCCCCGCTTTCATCGCTCAGACGAAAAGTCTTCCCCGCTGAAAGCGCTTCGGCGGGCTTGATGTGTCAGGGAATGTCTCAGTCCAAATTCAAACAATGATGAGATAAATTTAGACTGATCCATTTAATCATGGATTGATAGGACACGTCATGATACACCAGGTGGACACAAGGTCTGTCGTTTGTAAGCTTTGAGCAGGTCTTCCGGTGAAGCTTGTGAAGAGGTCTTCCGCTGAACCTGTAAAGTCCTATAAAAACTATACTTGGTAAAGTTCTATACACAGTTGCCAGGCTAATCGATACGCAGCCCGATTAGCCACTGAAGTATAAAACTAGGGTAATGAACTGAACAGATATAAATCTAACATAATAATCAACAATCTCCTCCTATTTATATATGGTCATCATTACTACAAATGAGGGCTATAACCGACTATGTGATAGATAATAGCATGTCTAAGAGATTTATATATATAATAGCGAAAAACATGCCTCTATCAAACAGAAGAGCACCTCAAGTGTAAAGACTAATCTAAGTGCATACAAGAATAAGAAAATCATAGAATAGCACACAGATCAGTAACAAAAACAGTTCAAATATAAATTTAAACTGAGTGTTTAAATTCTAAGCAGCTATAGAAAATGAAATAACAAAAATTTAAACAAGTCAATTTTGAAAAACAGATAATCTTCTGTATTATAAACAAGATGTTTACATATTACAGAGTTTTCAAAATTTAAGATAGATACAAAGGTAAAGGGAAGAAAAGATACAAATCTACCAAGGTCTTTTCCCTTTGCCTTTGTCTGCAGCTTCTTTTTCCCTACGCTGTCGCTCTAGCTCTTCCATTTTTCGTACATACTCGTCATTGGCATCAGTGGGAGGTCAGGTGGAACGAGAGCGGTAGTCGAGTTCTTCACGAAGACGATTGTTCTCTTCCATCAGCATACGGTTGATAGATCTCATTTGCTTCTCCTCCGTGATGGCCAGATCACGAGCACGATGAGCGTTCATGATATTGTGAGCAGAGTCTCGAGCTAAGTTGTTGAGCTCTTGGACAGGAGGGCAGCCACTGCCGAGATGTAGAGTGATGGCATGGAATAGCTCGTAGAAGAGGGAGGAGCAGATACGGACACATTCGTCTCGTTGAGCTTCAACATTGATTTTGACGTCTGTGAAATCGTGTCGTATCTGTCCAAAACGAGTCCATACATCATCTTGAAATTGTCGTAGAAGAGCGGCAGTTCGGTCGTTGGCCTTGGACGCAGCAGTGGCTATCTCAACGGTAGCGGTAGTGATGCTAGTGAGAGCGCCTAGTCGTTCATATATGGCGTCCAGCCTTGACAAAATTTCATCATTGGCCGGCTGAAAAGAAGAGGTTGCCTGGCCAATGTGAATAGGAGTGGTACCGGCAGAGGTAGTGGCTTCAAGAGACACTGGCCTGAAGGGCTGTTGGAGTGGAGGAGTGATGGAGTCGGAAGAGGAAGAGTCTTGGGTTGGTAAGGTGTTGGTAGAGGATGAGATGGTTTGAGGTGGAGGTGGGGTTGGTGGTGAATCAAGCTCTATGTCAGTATCAGAATTGTCACTGACATGGGACGATTCGGGTAAGGGGTCGGTAGAGAACCAATAAGAGGGGGCAGGGTAGAAAAGGCTTTGGGTTTACGAGGTAGGTTGAGGCGGTTGTTGGTCGGGAGAAGAGCTCGCTATCTTGAAGAAAGTTCAAAAAGGAACTGGCAGGCAGCGAGTCTATTGGCTTTGTGGGAGGGTTTGGAGTTGGTTGAGGTGTGGGTGATGTAGCTGGTTGGGATTGGTGAGGTGAGGTAGGGGTAGATGGGTCAGGTGAGTAGTTGAAGGGTGAAGGAGGAGGAGTGGGGGTTCGGGTAGGCTCCTCCTGTGTATGAGGCTCCTCCTGAGGAATAGACTCCTCCGGAGGTGGTGAATTCCTCTAAGTAGATGACTTAGGGGGAATGGGTTGGCTAGGTGTGGCGGTAGATGGTTGGCTGTTGGTTGATGGTTGGGCGTTGGTAGTTGGTTGGCTGGTGGTAGTTGGTTGGCTGGCGGTAGTTGGCTTGGTACCGGCAGACCTCCTTTTCTTTGTTAGCGGCTGAATGGGAGACTCACCGCTTGATGTAGCAGACGGGAATGTCCGGGCCGGTGGTTGGTCCTCGAAGGTTTTACGTAGTCTCCTACGTTTGGGTTTGGGAGTGGGTGCAGGAGAGGGTGAGGGTGGTTGTTTGGTTTGAGTAGATGGCTGGGAAGAAGAGGATTGGTGAGTTTGAGAGGATGGCTGGGGGGGGGGAATTGGGTTGGACTCTTGACTCTGTCTTGGCCTTCCTTCTCCTCAATCCACTGCCTCGCTCCTCTTCGCAGGCACCTGATCTTACGGCCTTGTCTTCTTCTTGCCATTGGCTTTCTGCCTGGCTCGTAGCAGCTGTTTTGCCTCATCAGCCAGATCTTTGGCCTGTTGATGGATGGTGGAGGCAACTTGTTCATCGAATTTTGAAAAGGCCTTCTTGAAGGTCTTGCTAGCCGCTTCATAAGCTTCCATGTTGAAGCGAGTCACTATGATCGGTAGCGGCTTAGCAACCTTGTCAAGGGAGACTGGCGGAAGACCTTTCTGCAGCCTTCGCTTGTTCTCATACTCCGTATATTTGTTGAAGAAGGAGGCGGTTAGCTGCTTCTCCTACCACTATCAACTCATCTTCTTTCAAGGAAGAGTTGACTTCCTCATTGTCTCTGAGCAGAGCGTTGATCAGCCTCACGAATGGGCGCTTGCAAGTGGGGTTGTTCTTCACTTTCTCTACCTACTGCTTCAATTCATTGAAGATGATAGCCAAGTTGAGAGACGGGTTCAAGAAATACAAAGACAGTCGGGGTTGAGGTTGTGCGTAAACATGTCATGTGCTCCACTCTGAATAGAACCCCTTGTCCAATAGGTGGCTTGTGCAAGAGACGCCCGTAGGAAGAGATTCCTCGGCATCTTCCCTTGTGCTTCCCTAGGGGTATCAACTCCCTCATTGCTTCCCGTGGCATGAATAGCCTCAAAGGCGATGGTTGCCTCAAGTGCTCCAATGTCGTTGTACGCCGATGATGGTGGAGATGGTCTTGGCGGTGATAGAAATGGGACGGCCTCTAATCCATCCTCGTAGAGCGTTCTTGTTCATAAGCTCCATCCTTTGATAAAATTCTTCTGCCAGAAAGATGCTGTAATCTTTGTCGTTGAGGCAGAAGAGAGGAAGTATTCCAGAGGTGTTCATATCCTCGCATGCCTTGACCCTGCCGGCTATTGTAAAATGACCGATTGAAGGTCGATGCACATTCCAGAATCTACGCTTTGGGTCCAAAGCCACGATGATGTCATGAGAGGCGGAAGAGGGGATATCCCTGAAGATTGACATCTAAGCTTGGTGGAATGTCTTTCTCGTGGTCTAACACTTCTCTCATCCACGCTTGGATTTTGAAGTTTTGCCCGAAAGAAATGTAGTCAAAAATTAGGCTTTTCACCTCAAGAACTAAACAAAACAGAAATTTCAAGGTTTTATGAGATTATTTAAAATTTTTGAAATGAAAACTTGAAACCCTAGAATGTTTAGAGTATCAAACCGTGAGAAATGTATAACGTAAGTTTTTCAAATGAGTAAACATTGAAAGCATATAAACGATCATTAGTTTCTAGGTTTTTAAGAACAACAATGGCGAAACCGTTAGAAACTCGAAAGTGACCGCTTGAATTCCAAAACAATTTAGGTTATGAAATGAAATGCGTAACAAGAGCGATGCGATAAGTTTCAAGTAGTAGAGTAGAGAAGAACATACCATTGATGTTTGATGAGAAGAAGAAACAAGAAGATTTGGGAATACAGGCGATTCTGAGATAAAGAGTTTGAATAGAGAAAATATTTTATCAAAGGGGTTAAGTAATTTTGCAAAAGGCGGTTCAAAGGTCTATTTAAAGACAAGAAAATTTTAGCGTAAGCGGGAACTTAAGATATTTTCTAAGTACCAAATTTTATCCTGACCCCCCACTATTGCTTTAGAAACCTCTTTAATAAAAAATAGACTAAGTAAAGAAACTAACCTTTAAGTCTTCCGCCAAGGGAAGCACGCCTTCCTGGCCACCTCTAAAACTAAGTCTACCTAAGATGAAACAAAAAGTAATAAAACTTTGAAATTAAGCAAGAGGATCAATCATACCAAGATTTCTCCTTAAATAAGCAAACCCGGTGGCATCCAAAGGGCTTTGTGAGAATGTCGCCTAATTGATGCTCGCTGGAACATATTTCGCATCGATGTTACCTTTCTCACATGATCTTTGAGGAAGTGATAACGAATATCAATGTGTTTTGTCTTCGAGTGCATCATCGATTTTGGAGACTGAATTGCCGATGTGTTGTCACACATAATTGGACAATTTGCAGCCTTGATGTTAAAGTCCACTAGTGTTGTTTCATCCATAGGAGTTGAGAGCAACAACTACTATAAAGAATGTATTCAGCCTTCGTGGTTGAGTTTGCAACCGATCCTTCTGGTTGCAAGACCATGAGACAAGTCTATTTCCAAGGAATTGACAAGTCCCACCGGTGCTTCTTCTCGCCACTTTGCAAGTCGCACCGTGATCCGAGTATCCAACTAGA
>CM028381.1:11771185-11799504 GCA_013146195.2 Codonopsis lanceolata | reverse complement strand
TTTTCTAGCAATAAAAAAAAATAATATATATATATAGTGTTTCTTTTTTGCAAAAAAAAAAAAAAAATGGTTATCTTTCAAAAAAAATGGTTCTTTCAAAAAATCTCTATTCTTTCAAATTCAAAATTCAAAATTCAAAAAAAAAAAAAAAAAAAGATTAGCAAAATGAAAATTTCTTTGTCGAGTTGAACTACGATGACTGAGCCTCGAAATGAGGAGCGTGGCGACCTCGGGTTCGGTCAAATGCTTTGATTTACTCTTCAAAAATCATTTCAAAAAAAAAAAAAGAAGGTAAAGGTTTTTTTTCATGCAACAACATGTAAAGGGGAAATCCCCCCCTCGCCATCATTTTCAATTGTCATCACCGGTTGATAAGTGCATCAGTCATTCTTGATTCAAAAAAAAAATCGATAAGTCTACTTGAGATGTTAAGTGCACGTCAAAAAAAAAAAAAAAAAAAAAAAAAAGGAAGAAAAAAAACATAAAAAAGACCGATGGCAGAGAAAAAGGAGGCTGGAAAAGCCAGGCGGGAAAATCTGGAAAGCGGGGGAAATCAGAAAAGGCCCGAATCTGGATCATAAGCAACAATTCAAGACTAGAGACTTTCAAACCAGGGTATCTCTTGCCTTATATTAATGCACTCGACCCATCCTTGCGAGTGTGCTCACCGATCCATTTGGTCTCTGTTCTTTCAAAGTCCAATCATGTCCTCGGATCGAGCTTTGCAAAGGTATCTATCTATGAATCGATAAATTCTTACTAGCTTGTCGAGTCTTCTTCTTGATCTTTGAGCACATGCCAGCCAAAATGTTGTAAAAAACATTTGAGGTCGACTCGTGTAAAAACATAATAAAACTTCACCCACGGGTTGATAATGAGTCATTTCAAATGGGACCAACCATTAAAATTTGTTCGATGAAAGCAAACTTACGTCTTGGTGAAATGTCATCTTCGACTCATTCTTGCCAGAGCTATTAAATGGCACTAGGGGCTTCCAACCATACACCCTCTTCCAAATACGAACAAATCCACCATACACAAGCCTAACCATCCACTAAGATCCACTTCCCAATGGGTGCTTCACCCTTATATATACATCCACCAAAAGTGACAACCTTCTTTTGTCCCCAAGAAGCTATATCTCTTCAAGCACTCTCTCAAATTGCCCAAAGGAGGTCAACAAAAAAAAGAAAAAGAAAAAAAGCCTCTCTTGAGAGAGATTTCCTCAAAATTTCTCTCACAAAAAAAAAAAAAAGAAAAAAGAAAAAGAAAAAAGAGAAAGAGAAAAAAAGAGCCTCTCTGAGCAATTTCCTCAAAATCTCTCTCTTGCAACAAAAGAAAATATCAATCACTCTTGAACCACCCAACCCACAACAAACCAAAAGCCCAGCCTCCCGACCATATCCACAACGGTCGAAACCAACTTTCTATCAAACCCGGCCCTAGGCTAAAAGCGATGATCCCGCCGGATGGCACTGCGTCGCCTTTCAAAAAATAACCAATCCCGCGGCCCAAAATACATTTGAATCGAAGGCCAATCAAATCCTCAACCTAAGCTAATCCATCCCAAACACTTAAACACTACACCCCAACCTAGTTGCAACCTATAGCTCTGTTTCAATCGGTTGTAACGTGATCTGGATCGGCAGACGAACTCCTTGCTAAAGACACATGAAATTATCAAAAGATAAATGTTAAGTAGGGTCCATGAAACTCATGATACTTGGCGATAAACTACGGATCATGACTCTTCTTTTGTCCATTAAGTCATCCTCTTTCTCAGAGCATACTCATTTCTATCTCCCAAAAGTCTCTCCAAATCGAGTTTGTATGGGGCTATCCTAGTTAATTTCTCTGGAAAATTCCGTCATGCAAAATTTGGTTGATCAAATTCATCTGGGGCTTCTCAGCCAAACTCATGGGATACATAAAGACTCATCCTCTCGAAAGCATTTGTCATTTCCATCTACGCTGAAGAAAGCGAAGAAACTACAAAGGCATGATCCTTGAAAACAAGCGGCTTATCTTCGCATGCATTGAAAGAGCGGCTCCCTATAAGGTAAAAGCTCGCTAGGTTGAAAACCGAAAGAGGCGGCCTAGGCAAAAGTTAGAGCACAAAAAAAACAACAAAAAAAAAAAAAAAAAAGCAAAGCAAAGAAAAAAAGTGGCCCTCGAGGCATCGATTAGTAGGATTTACTAATTTTACGATTGAATTCCTTTCTTGAATGATGCACTAGTCAAAAGACCAAAAAAAAAAAGAGCAACCCGAAACTTCCTTCACCTTCATCTCAAATATCACCATCAACTCCGTACACCTAACCCTCCAAGCCAACTAAAAGTCACATCTCAAGCTCTCATATTGCATTTCCATCACATTGCCTTATCTGTCTTAACAATGTTTAAGAAGCAGAGATGACACACGTGCACATTCAAAGTCCTTTCTCTAAGAAAAAAGAAAAATTACATTCGCATGCTTGTATCTTTTGCTTGCATCTTTCTCTTGCATCTTATCGGGTCTTACGCCACATCGGCCTATGAATGATACTCGGCGGCATCTCAAAGGATCACCTCCCAAAGATCCTCCACGGCATCATCAAAAGTGACAAAAAGGAAAGCTCATATCTGACAAGGCGGTCGGCATGGACAAGCGAGAAAAGTCGAGAAAATTCGTAGGCGGCAAAGGTAAGCCCCTTTCTAAAAAAAAAAAAAAAAAAAGTGGAAAAAAAATAATAAAAAATTCAAAAAGCTTTCCTATCTTTGGGAAAGCCCATTTTCAAAAAGTTCAAAAAGCTTTCCTATCTTTGGGGAAAGCCCATTTTCAAAGTTCAAAAGCTTTCCTATCTTTGGGGAAAGCCCATTTTCAAAAATTCAAAAAAGCTTTCCATATCTTTGAGGGAAAGCCATTTTCAAAAATTTTCAAAAAGTTCCTAGGGGAAAGCTTTCAAGGTTAGCTTTCCACATCTTTGAGGAGAAAGCCCATTTTAAAAAAAAAAAAAGTTCAGCTCCCGCTTTGGGGAAAGCCATTTTCAAAAAGTTCAAAAAGCTTTCCTATCTTTGGGAAAGCCCATTTTTTGTTTTTATTAATGGCGCCCAATGGAAGTTCAAAAGCTTTCCTTTGTTCTCCGCGATGCAATGGGGAAAGCATCCAGTTTTCAATGTTTAAAAAAAATGGAATTGCATTTTAGTTTGAATTCGGCCCAATTGAAGCTTTCACGTGATGCGATGCAATGGATATTATCGTTTTCGAGTCAAACATGGATATGCGTTTTGTGTCACGATGCAATGGATATTACATCCGTTATCCGTGTTTGCAATGGATAGGCCAAAATTTAAGTTTTTAAATAAAAAGCTTCAATGGAAAGCGTTTTGTGCGATGCAATGGATATTTTCTTGTTTCGTTCGGCCTTGATGATATTCGTTTTTTCACGATCTGATGGAAAGCCCATTTTTGTGTTTCATGGAATTGCATTTAGTTTTGTTCGGCAATGGAAGCTTTGTGTTCACGTGCAATGGGGAAAGCCAATTTTCAAAAAGTTTTTAATTCGGCAGCAATGGAAGCGTTTTTTGTCTTTGCGATGCAATGGATATTGCCCATTTTCGTAATGATGGATATTGCGTTTTGTGTTAATGCAATGGATATTGCAGGTGCGTTTTTGTCTGTTAATGCAATGGATATTGCATTTTGTTTTAATGTCGGCGCTTAATGGATATTGCGTTTTGTGTCATGATGCAATGGATATTGCATCGTTTTTAAAATGTTAATGCAATGGATATTGCATTTAGTTTTTAATGTCGGCACTTAATGGATATTGCGTTTTGTGTTAACGATGCAATGGATATTGCATACGTTTTTCGTGTCGGCGCAATGGATATTGCGTTTTGTATTGTCCGCGATGCAATGGATATTGCATCCGTTTTTAAATGTTAATGCAATGGATATTGCATTAAGTTTGTGTCAACGCAATGGATATTGCGTTTTGTGTCGCATAATGCAATGGATATTGCATCAAATTTTCGATGTCGGCGCAATGGATATTGCGTTTTGTAAGCGATGCAATGGATATTGCATCCGTTTTTCGTGTTAATGCAATGGATATTGCATTAAGTTTGTGTCGACGCAATGGATATTGCGTTTTGTGTTGCGATGCAATGGATATTGCATACGTTTTCGATGTCGGCGCAATGTATATTGCGTTTTGTGTCACGATGCAATGGATATTGCATCCGTTTTTCGTGTTAATGCAATGGATATTGCATTAAGTTTTTATGTCGGCGCAATGGATATTGCGTTTTGTGTCGCAATGCAATGGATATTGCATTTTGATATGCACTTTTTTCACTAGGTTGTAATGGATATTACAACTATCTTTCCGCATAACACTTGTCTACATTACAACACTTGATCCCCGTAAGTTGTTCGTTTCGGCTTAGGCCGAACTACGTTTGGTCTGATTCCTTTTATTAAGGGATACGTAGGCAGCCTACATTAGTAGGTCCGACCATCAGAGCATTTAATTTGCATATCTGCTTAAAAGCTGCGATAACACTATAAGCCGACTAAAAATGTCTAGGATATGGAGGTTTGATAAATTGCTGCATTATAACTGCTACCTGCTGCATATTTCTCCCTCGTTTTGAAATGAAACGAAATTGGAGAGTCTATTCTAATCAACGATGTTCGTCTACTCAGTAAGCTACGGGTTACCCGTAGACTCCATCGTTGAGGGGCTCTGTAGACACCCCAATTTCGTACCCCAGATATATGACATGACATAAAATATCAAGAACTGTTAAAACATTAACAAATGTCAAGTTAAAGGGTCAAAATTGCAAAAGGACAAAGCAGGATGCGCAAAAGGACAAATTGCAGGGACTAAAGTGTCAAAAAGAGGCTAACTTTGAGGTTTAGGCATGGCTCCCAAAGGGTTTGGGCATGGCTCCCAAACCTCCCATAGGTGGCACCCAAACTTCATTCCAGCCACTGTTCATGCTACGATCTACCGCAAAATGCAAATTTTCAAACGCAGTGTACAACTGATTGAAGCACAGAAGAAGGTTTAGGCGTGGCTACCTAAAGGTTTGGGCATGGCGCCCAAACCTCCATAGGGTGGCGCCCAAACCCCATCTCCCAACACTGTTCATTCAAGTTTTTGCCGTAAAATGCAACTGGTTCAGCGCGGCGTACACCCGATTGATGCGGTTGATAAAATCTCAAAATTCCAGCGATGTCCCAGCCTCCTCCTATAAATAGAGGCCTCCGGCTCCTTCATTCAGCGCTCAATTCATCCGTAAAATTTCTCTGCGTTCTCGTTACGCTGAAGAAATAAATACCGATAGATCAATTTCTAAAGCCTCGAAACCCTGCCAAACCTCCGCCAAACACAAATCCAACCGGTAGAAGTGTACCTTAGCCCCCCAGCTAGGTATCCACCCCTTTTCCCCGGTCCAAAAATCGTGGATAGAGCAGTTGCTCTGCCCGATTTAAAAGGCCAAATACCCGATGTGTGCCGTTACTCGCCCAAATTCACCTTTTCCAATCAAACAAACAACCAGAAATAAGCAGTTACCCCCGATCCCGAGGCGAAAAGTAACTTTCAGGCGATTCTGTTGCCCAAATTCACACAACACACAACTTCAACAGACGAGAAAAAAAGACTCTCTCTCCGAGAGGAAGGCAGAGAGCACACCCCTACTGCCGTTTTGTAAGCTTTTATTGTTAAAGTCTTTTATTTTTATGTAATAGTATTATTTCCAGTCCGGCCCAATGTAAATATATAAGCAGTTGTGCTGCCCGGATTTTATTAGGAAATAGTACTAAATGTAGCCGTTATTATGACAAAATATTTTTAGATGAGTTTGTATTTATTTACTTTATTTATTCAATAAAATCTTTATTTGTAAATGTATTATTTCCGGTCCGGTTCAATATCAAAATATAAGCAGTTATGCTGCCCGGATTTTATTAGGAAATAATACTAAAAAGAGCCGTTATAATGGCCAATTATTTTTAAATGTGTCTGTAATTATTGGAAAGAGACAGCTGCGAGTCCGTAAATAATGTGGCCACGAATGTATCTGTTTAATTTTCCCTTGTCAAAATAAGACCTTATTTATTTGCTAAGTAAATGTGACAATAAGCATACTTCAGCCAAAAACGTTTCGAGACCGAAAGGGCGAGTTGGGTGCCTAGCACCTTCCCAACTCGTAACTTAGCCTCCGAACCCGTTTTCTAAAAATCTCTGGTTTTCTTTTCTGGTTTTCCTTTATTTTTGCCTTAAAATAAAGGTGGCGACTCTAAAACATTTTGGATCCAGTGGGGCCTCGCAACATCTTTCTTTGCACTTTCACGTTCTCCCCTAAACAAGGGAGAATGGGAATGGAAAGGTGATGTATTCCTATGTCCTGGTATCCCCTAAACAAGGGATAACTTGACATAGAAAACCCAAAGCACTCATAGTGATCCGAAATAGGCCATAAGGCTATTTTCATAAAATCCATAGTGGGGGCGTCGCAATATTCTTTCTTGCACTTCTCTATTTTCCCTGAAAGATAAAGGGGAGGATGGGAATGGAAGAGTAATGCATTCCCATATCCTGTTATCCACGAAATAAGGGATAACTTGATATGGAAAACCATAAGTTCCCATATTGGATACAAAATTCACTCAGGGCAACCGAGGCACATTCCAACGTGCTAATATAGACAGCACTCCTCTCGCACTTTGGATTTCGTCTTCCCCTAAACAAGGGAGGGTGGAGCGAGGCGGTGGTGTCCCGCATCCTGCGTCGCGCACCCATCCAAGGGCGCCTAGCACGAGGCACATTCCTGAACCTCACACGGTTGGTTATGGGAAAAAGGAGGTCATTTGGGCTTTGGGGAATATTGGTGCTTGGGAAAGGATATGGAGAATAGGACGGGTAAGGGTTGATATTTGGGTAGCAGGGACTCGGTGGAGGATTTGGATTTGGGGTATCGGCAGTATTTGGTGGGTTAGTGTTTGGTTGGGAAGTTGGGTTTGGAGGTACATGGGATGTTGATGCTTCCTGGGGGACTGAAGGGGAGGAGATTACCTGACCACTGAATTTTAAACTTTGCACCAGACTGGCCATTTGGGTCATCATACGATCGGTCGCTACACCCAACTTTTGGTCTAACCATTCCTCGCATTGCCGAGTCGGAGCGTACCACAAGCCCCCCGTCTCGTACCTATAGCGGACGCTCACTTTCTGGCCGCCATACTGCTTTCGGATCTGTTCCCCTCGAATCGATTCTCGCCCTTTGTCCGATTTGATATCTCGATATCCTCGATCGATTTACGCACTTATTTCCCGTATCAACCGGCCAGTACTATCTCTGTCTTTCCAAATTCGGGCAAAGTTTTTGAGGAAAATGGGTTATGGAGGTATCAGAAGGCTGGCTGAAGGCTTTCTGGGTTTGGAGTACAACGTGCCTTTATTAGTATTTTTTATTATTATTATTTTCCCTACAATTGACCAGATAAGCACCTGCTTTATTTTGACGGTCTCAAGACTTTTCCTAGAACAATGGATTCTTTCTCCAGAGGATAGGTCCAACGTATTCCACCTGCCTTTCTACTCCCCAAAATCGGACTGATCCTAGGCGAAAGACCTATATTCTTTTCAGGATCCACCATTCGAAATGGTTTAGGTCGAGCATCAGAGAATAATAAATCAGCCCCTACGTATTTATTATTATTTTTCTAGCGCAATTTATTATTTTTCTTATGATTATTATGATATATATATATATATATATATATATATATATATATATATATATATATATATACTATTTTTTTTTACTCGACTTGCGCATTATTTTTTTTTCACACTTTTTTTTGCAGGGGCTGACCCACGATTCAAAGATGCAAAAACCGGTCTGTTTTTGAAGTGTCCTAAGAATCTATATGCATTCTAACGTTGGCTTATGCAGGGGGTAGGCTAGTCATGGTGTAGGGTAACAGTTCGGAATATATCTATATGCGTGCACGTGTGTGCGATATCTAAAAAACAGTAAAATCTTTATTATTATTTTTTTTCAAATATGTAAACAGAAAATAAAAACAGATATGACCTGTCTTGCTGTTACGCGTGGATTTTCTCGGCTTTTTAGTTTGAGCGCGAGCAAGCAAGCACATCACATTAAGAAATAGAAAGAAAAACGGGGAATCTATCTATTCCTATTAATTACAAATTGGTCCTATATCCCCAAAATAAAATGACAGAAGGAATGAAAATATGTACAAATTTTTGTGGAATAAAAATAATAAACGAAACAAAATAAATATATAGGGCCGAAAATAAAGCAATATTAAAAATAAAGCTCCGGCCCTTTTATTGTGCTGCCCAGAATTTTATTGCAAACATATATATAACATATATTTTTTTTTTCGAAAACTTTTTTTTCCGAAATTTTTGTTGTTGTTTTTTTAAAAGAATATTTGTAAATATACCGGTAACAGTTATCGGAATGAAACTGCTGCAAGATGGTGGATCATATCCACAAATATAGACACGGATGTATAGGAACGCAATATTCAAATGCATAAATTAATATACCAAGCATAATTTAGCCAGAAACAAATAAAAACAAAAAAAAGTTTTTTTTTTTTTATGAGTCTAGCCCTCCATTTTATTTAAAATAAAACGATCTTCTAGCAGAGTCTCCACAGTGCGTCGCCCGGCGTTGCGCCCCGCGCCAGCAGACGGGTGCTTGGCGTGCGTGCGGATGCGGGACACCACTGCTCTCATTCCACCCTCCTTTGTTTAGGGGAAGACGAAATTAAAAATGCGAGATGAGTGCTGTCTAAAATAGCGCGTTTGAATGCGCATTGGTAGACTTTAGTGCATTTTTGATCCAATATGGGAACTTTGGGTTTCCCGCATCAAGTTATCCCTTGTTTAGGGGATACCAGGATATGAGAATGCATCACCCTTTCATTCCTATTTTCTCTTTTTTAGGGGAAAACAGAAAAGAGCAAAAAAAGGATGTTGCGACTCCCCCACTATGGATTTTATAAAAATAGCCTTATGGCCTATTTCGGATCACTATGGGAGCTTTGGATTTCCCGCATCAAGTTATCTCTTGTTTAGGGGATACTAGGATATGAGAATACATCACCCTTCCATTCTCATTTTCCATTTTTTAGGGGAAA
This sequence comes from Codonopsis lanceolata, assembly GCA_013146195.2. NCBI lineage: Eukaryota > Viridiplantae > Streptophyta > Magnoliopsida > Asterales > Campanulaceae > Codonopsis > Codonopsis lanceolata. The sequence continues at coordinate 11,790,329 of CM028381.1, read as the reverse complement.
ACAGAAGAGTGCAAGAAAGGAGTGTTGCGAGGCCCCACTGAATCCAAAATGTTTTATAGAGTCGCCACCTTTATTTTAAGGCAAAAATAAAGCAAAAAAAAAGAAGAAAAACCAGAGATTATAAAACGGGTTCGGAGGCAAAGTTATGAGTTGGGAAGGTGCTAGGCACCCAACTCGCCCTTTCGGTCTCAAAAATGGTTTTTGGATAAAGTATGCTTTTTGTTACATTTATTTAGCAAATAAATAAAGCATTTAAAGAGAGGAAAATAAAAAGCATATACATCCGCGGCTACATTATTTACGGATTTGCAGCCGTCTTCTTACAATAATTACAGATATATTTAAATATATTTGACCATTATAACGGCTCTTTTACATAATATTTTCTAAGTAAATCCGGGCAGCACAACGGCTTATATTTTCTACATTGGGCCGGATTTAAAGGACAACTTTTACAAAAATAACACCCTTAAAGGCTATTACCTTTTAGAGCGGTGTGTGCTCGCTCTGTCCTTCTCGAGAGAGGGAGACTTTTATTCTTCTTCGCTTCGTGATTTGGGCAGAGTGACGACTTATTTTTGGTAGTTTTGGCTCACTCACTTGGGCAGAATGGCGGCTTAGTTTTGGTGGTTTTGGCCTTTTTGGTTGGGCGGAATAATGGCTTATTTGGGTTGATTTCAACCTATTTACTCGGGCAGAGTAACGGCTTACTTTACGGTTTTTAGGCCGGGGAAATAAGGTGGATACCTAACTAAAGGGCTAGGGATCACTTTAACCGGTTGGTTTTAAGTTTGGAGGAGTTTTGGCAGGGTTTTGAGGCTTTGGAGAGATCACTCACTATCTCACTTCGCTCTCTATTTCTTCAGCGTAACGAGGACGCGGATAGTTTTTGCGGAAGAATGGTGTGCTGAAGGTGAACCCCGAAGGCTCTATTTATAGCCTCGAGAGAGAATTCATCAGGGATTAAAATTTCTCTCTTCCTACTTCATTCGATTGTACAGTCCGCGGAAGAAATTGCACATTACGCAAACTGTAGCAGTTTTGTAGCACCTGAGATTGCATTGTAGACAAATTTGGGCGCCACCCATTAGCAAACCTGGCGCCACTCCCACATTGAGCATGGGTGGAGCCAGCTTAGGCTTTGTAGTTTCTTTTTTGACACTTTAAACCCTGCATTTCACTGTTTTGCACATCCTGCTTTGTCCTTTTGCATTTTCAACCCAGTAACTTGACATTTTGTTAAGTTTTAATAGTTCTTGATATTTTATGTCATGTTACATACCAGGGGTACGGAATTGGGGTGTCTACACTATCTACACTTGAGTGTGAAGAGTTTCATGCATCATGTTATGTGTCTACAATTGAACCAAAAAATGTGCATGAAGCCTTAAAAGATGAATGTTGGATCAATGCCATGCAAGATGAGCTTGATCAATTTTCTAAAAATGAAGTTTGGTTCCTTGTACCTAGACCCACCTTTGTGAATGTTATTGGAACTAAGTGGATTTTCAAAAACAAATCAAATGAGGTGGGAGAAATAATGAGAAATAAAGCAAGACTTGTGGCTCAAGGGTACACACAGGTTGAGGGGGTGGATTTTGATGAAACCTTTGCTCCTGTTGCCCGCATTTAGTCCATACGTCTTCTTCTTGCCATTGCATGCTTTCTTGATATTACTCTTCAACTTTTTTTTTTTTTAAGAAACAGGGGCGGCACCCTGCAGCATTTTATTAATAGGGAAAAATAGAACAAACTTGAGGGGGACAACCAGCCTTACCCTTATAATGGGGGGACAGAGGAGCCTTACCTCGACAATAAATACATACCAACAAGCAAGACAAAGCCAACTATTTTCTAAAACTATATAGTCCATATGAATCGAAGGCTAAAGCCCGTTTAACATCAAGGGGCAAATACCGAAGATCTGAGTAAACTAGCTGACTCCCATGCTCATACGCAGCAGCAGCCAATCTATCTGCCACCCTATTCTGCTCCCGGAAGACATGCTGTAAAATGAACTCACCTAAAAGCCCTCGACAATCGCGAAGCATATAAACATACTGCCATGGTTCCTGATGCCCCATAAGAAGAACATTAACAGCTGTCGAAGAATCTGACTCTACCACCACTGAATCCAACATGAGAGATCTACAAAGCTGAAGCCCCTCTCGCAGAGCCGTAATTTCTGCTCTCATAGTGGTACCATGACCATAATCACTGGAGAAAGCACAGATAAAGTCTCCTTCTGAATTCCTAATAACTCCACCACCGGTACATCTACCATCCTTTGCCGAACCATCTGTGTTTAACTTATAACCCTTAACAGGAGAGGACCACCGAACCCAAGAGCCATTCCTAATAGGGACTTTCCTGTCAGATAATTGAAGAGATTGCATAGCTACATATGTAGCCCTATTACTGAGTGACTTAGGAACAAAACCATGAAGAACATCTCGAACTCCGTCAAGAACCCGAGACTCTATTTGATCCCCCACCATTTGTTTGTCATCAAAGATGGCAGCACAACCGGACTTCCATATCTCCCAGCAAGTATATGCAAATATACTGAACATTGACACTCCCAGCTGAGATCGAAGCAAAATCGAAGACCAAACAGCAAAAAGATGATCCAGACTAGAATATTGCATGGGAAGATGAAAACATCCAGCAAACTTAGTCCATAATCTAACAGCCATTTTCGAAGTCACAAATAGATGCAAATTGTCTTCGGAATCTGGTTGATTACCACAGCAACGGCAACGCGACACGTGTCATCTGTTTTCTGATTAAAATTCGATCCCTGACTTTGAGACTGATTCCTTGACGGCTGAGCTCCCCCTTTAAAACGGTTATCCTCAGTGGCCCTTCTTTTATTACCGTAGCCACTACTTCATTGACCCCCAGATTGTCCCCGGTACCTCCCGGAGCTATCCTCCGAGTTTCTCTTCTTATCTTCTTTTTTCCTACGGTACTCCGCCGACTCCTGCTCGACCACCCGAGCCCGATCCAGAACCTCCGCATGAGTTGGCAATTTCAAAGCTGTTAACATGAAACTGATTTGACAATTGAGTCCTCTCTCAAATTTTCTTGCCTTCTGGTCCTCATCTTGAAAGAAATTAGGAGCATACTTCGACAACTCCGTAAACTTAGCATTGTACTCATCCACACTCATTGTCCCTTGCTCCAGGTTGAGAAACTCTACCAATCTTCGTTCTCGCACACTACGAGGGAAATATTTCTTGTTAAAAGCTCCACGAAACATTTCCCAAGTAGAAATGGCCACACCGCTCGCCTGGGCAGTCCTCTCCTCTGACTCCCACCATTCACCAGCCTCACCCTCCAGCATAAAAGTGGCAAATTGAACCTTCTACTCATCGGTGCAAGTCATGGTTCCAAATATTTTTTCCATATTCTTCAGCCATTCTTCTGGTTTCTCGGTGCCTGGCGCACCAGTGAAGGTTTTAGGTTTCCTCTTCTGGAAAGCTTCAAGGGGTCCTTAGTGGATGCCTGGTTTTGGGGTTGTGGTTGTGGCTGGGGTGGACGCGGTGGTTGTTGCTCTGGTGGTGGTGGTGGTGGTGGTGGTGGTTGTTGCCCAGGTTGGCCCATATTTGCCAGGACGGCCTGAGTGAGAGTTTGAAGAAGGGTCGTAAGTGTTGGGTCCAAGGGACCGGGACCATTAACGTTGACCTCCGGCGGCTCCCCACCCGCAACTCCGGAGGTAGAGTTTTCGCTGACCCTTCCCCCGCGACCACGACCACGGCCTCTAGCGCCCGTACGACCTCCACGAGCCATCTATTACTGTATCATGGATAGCAAAAGTGTCACACACACATAAAGTAGATATACATTTCTAACATCTTTCGATTTAATGCTTAACCCTTAAGGCTTAAATGGTTACTAAAGAATTTCTTAACCTCGACCGAGAGGATTTAAGGTACCAAATCAAACCATACGTACTCAAATAAAGTTTTCTATATTAAATTCAAAAAGAAAATTTCCATTACATTCACAAATAAGTTCGAAACCGTGGGACTTTAACCCATAACAAAAAGAACTGACAATTTCCTTAAACACAGAAGAAAATGATTATCTACAAATCACTTTATCCAACCATTGGTGTGTGTTCTCCCGGCTACTGCCCCCGCTTCTCCGCCAGACTCAGAGTCCTCAGACTCTGAGCCTTCGGACCTGGTGCCCTCTGACGTGCTTTCTTCCGTCTCCTCAATCGCCACGTCATCATCTGAGTCAACTTGTATAGGGTTCAGAGAAGACCCTAACCCATCCTCAGGAGCTTCGTCAATGACTTGGTCAAGACTTGCACGCACTAAATCAAGTACGTCCTTAGCATCCCTAACCGCTTGCATATGGGCACGCAAGTGTGCCGCCAGCTCTTCATTAGCGTCCCTCATTCTTTGAAAGGCACGCCAGGAGCGGAACAACTTAGTACGTACTTCATTATACATCCCTCGAGGGACCGAGAGAGATTGGTGAATGCAGGTTTTCCTTGTTGTTTGTCTGGTTCGTGTCATCCCTACACATAACCACCGATGTATTAGTCCTTAAAAGAAACCCACATTTGGATCATATGCTTATCTCTACCCTCTCATCATCACTTCCAACAAAACCCTTAGAACCTATGACCCTCAGGATTTTTAACCTAGGCTCTGATACCACTCTATAACGCCCCAAACTCGGCACCGACACCTCGGTCCCACAATTTGGCCACATCACCAATTCTTAAATACTAACTCATAAAATATCCAAAACAAAACATTTAAATTTTTCCTATTCAAATTACATGACGGTCTAATACAAATTCCAAAATATAATAACCACCAAAAATCCCAGACAAATGTTTAATCCTTAAATAAAAACTGTCAAATCTAGGAAAATTTATCTTGTCCGCGCCACCCTTCAAACGATCCACATGATCCCAAAAAGATTTCAAATTTTTACTTATGACCTGAAGAAAATAGAAAAAGGGTGAGCGAACAATGCCCAGCAAGTTCATATACGACTCCTCCGGTTGCTAAGGAGGAGTTGACCACAAAAATAAATTTCGCCACGGTCAAATAATTTTAACAAGACCAAATTCTGCATTTATCGGATAAAGAAACAAATAAATCGAATATAGTGATAATTAGGAGTTCCAAATAATAGATAAAGCTCAAAACAAATACGAGATATTCAATTGTCGCCAACTGTCCCATTCCAGTTGAAAACAAAGAATACCCGCAGATTCCATGATCACTTAAGTGGTCAATTCGACCAGACTAACTGCCCCAATGGGCCTGATGCCCAACGGGCCTAAACCCGCAACGGGCCTAAAGGTGTATCCGGATAACCTCACCACATGTCCAATGGTGTCAAATAATTCAAAGTTCAAAAATGTTACGTATTGCATGTAACAACTTAATTTACTTAGTGATCACGGAGGAGTTCCAAATAAAGTCAAATGTTCCAAAGTTATGCAATTTATTTTTCCAACGGATTGATATTTCAAATAAGTCAAATGTGGGTTACAAAAGTTTCAAAATTCAGATTATGAACAAAATGGGTTCGACGGAGTTCAAAGCAAATATCGGCGAATGCCGAACATGGGTTTACAAAGAAAGCGTTATGCCAATAAAGATACAACGGAAGCCTACCGAACAAAATTTGATGATCAAATAACTTAAAGGAGTATAATCCCTTACCTCAAAACGAAACTTCGAAATCAACTTTTACGCAAATAAGCGGCAACCCGTATTAGCTCAAATCTAAATTTCAATAACCAAAATTATTACATTTAAATAACAAATAAACTTTTAAATAAATAAACTATACACAATTTTTTTTTATTCCCTTCCAACAAAAGTCCAACCCACTTTATCTCCACCCGTCCACTCAACACTTTCCCCCTTTTTCTTTTTTTTTATTTGAAAAGACTACACTCATAAACCCCCTCCACTACCTAGCCTACCCCTCCCCCTACCTATCATCTCTCTCACCCGTCCCCTCACAAACCCCTTTCTCACCTTTTCTTTTTCTTTTTTTCAAAAGCAACGACCATTCTTCCCTCTCCCTTCTTCCTTTATTAACCCTTCTTTCTTTTATTTCCTTTTCCCTTTCTTCCATTCATCCTTCTGCCAACAACAGCCAAAACTTCTTCTTCTCTCTTTTTTTTCGACAAGCTTTCCGGCGCACAATAAGTCCACCAAATCTCCTAGCCTATTGTAAAACTTTACAATTTCAGGAAGAAATAAACAAAGGTCAACATAATACCTCAAATCGATGCCTCCCTCTCGCGACTTCGTCTGCCAACGGATCGGAGCTTCGCCGGCTACCTTCTTCCTCAGTGCACTCTCCCAATGTATTTTCTCAGCCGATTTTCCTTGCTTTGTGAGTAGATAAACAAGGAACCATTGCTCCCCTTTTATACCCACCATGGCAGGTCGCTTCCTCTTCTTCATTATTAGGAGTTATTGCCGGTTTCTCCAAAACGACGGCAATAGCAACCCACGACCTCCCCCAAATTACTGACCATAATGGCAATTTGTTTAATTACATTAATAATAATAATAATTATTATTATTATTATTATTATTATTATTATCATTATTATTATTATTATTATTTTGTTATTCATGATTATTGTTATCAAATGGCCCATCAATTTGGGTTCAAGCCCAATCACAAATAAACCAACCAAGTGTGTATTGAAATTAAATGGGCTCACTGTTAATTCACTAATAGACCCAAATATTAATTTCTTTCAAATTTGGTCAAACGAAAAATATCGGCCCAAGATAACTAAACTAATATATGCCCAATATAATTATTCTAATTAAACAGACAATATTATCAAAATTAGGGATATTACAGTACCCACTTGAATTTTGCCCTTTTTTTTTTTCAACCAATAATGTATTCTTCTGTGGGTAAAACGACGAAAATACCTTTAATGAACCCAAAGGCAAGAGCATCGGGATATCCATAAACCCACATCGAAAGGAAAGAGCGAATCGAGACATTCAAGCTTTTATCTCAATTTGTAATGGTATAAAGGGTGATATTTATCTATTAAGTTATCTGATAGCCAAATAATTATATTGTATTGAAGCCCCTATAATATGTAGCATCTGTATCACTTTTTTGCTCTTGCATTCAAGCCTCCTCCATATGCTTCTGATGTGGGTTTATTCAATTCTTTCATTTAATCAGACTTTTGTAGCTTTCGGATGTTCCAGATTGGTATAGAAATGTGATATATATAGATGTGAAACCTTGAAGAAAGGAGAGGACTCTCTCTCTCTCTCCTCGGTCACGAATTAAGATCTGAAAATGAACGACGCTTAAATCTCCAATCAGATCCAGTTTCTTCACTCTCTCTCTCTCTCTCTCCTCGATCATGAATGAATTCAGATCCGAAAATGAACGAAGCAGATGCCTCGAAGCAGATTCATGTAGAACATGCACTTTTTCTCACTTCTTTCATGGTCTGCCCATGTTCCCAGTTCTACAAAGACCAACTATACGGTTCTTGCGTCGCAAAACTCTAATGCTTGCATCAAATATTACGATGCTTGCATCGCAAACTCCGATACAAGCATCTCAAACCAAGTCAATGCATCGGGACCTGACTTAGACTTGAAACTGGGACCAAAACAAAGCATGGTCGTTACGGGAGACCAAATAGAAAGAAAGATAGAAACGGACGAGGAACGAAGCAGAGCATTTTAAGAACACTTTAACCACAAACGTAATTAGGGAAAACGAGTCTTAGTTTCCCAACCCCAACAAGAGAATGAGGTTCATTACGTCAGGACTTGCTTTGATGTATTCTAATGGACAAAAATTTAGATAAGACGGTCTAACAAATATTTTTTGTAAGACGGATCGTTCTTACTCGACCCACCATGTGTCAGTAGGTTGAGCTGTAAGATAGCGAGGTTCCGTCTTACGAATTAAGATCTGTAAAACTATCTTAGATAAAATCTACTCATTCTCGTAACGTACTGAACATAAAAGATATGTAGGGAAATGTATGGCTGATTGATTAATGTTTCCAAAGAATGTGTGTGTGTGTATCCTCCGTAAGCTCGGAAGGTTTCCTTAAGATACTTATGTTTCAATGCAGTATTTAAGTGACAGTTTGGGGATGGCGGTTGGGAGCAGTTGGTTGTCTGAAATAGACACAACCGTAGCAATTACGGGTGTGCGAAAGCAATGTTTGTTTCGAACATAGCTTGTTGTGCGGTAAGCTGTGCAGCGAACTTACGAACTGTTTTGTAGAAAAGGTTCACATTGAAAGGGTCACACGCCAAATGAACTAGTAGCAAAAAGATAGGTTCAGTCAGGCAAGCAAGCCGGTGCAAGCAAGCTGGTCGACCGACCAACCAACCAGCCAACTAGCCAGCCGAGCCGAGTCGGGTCGGGATGGGCGGGCAGCGGCGGCGCGCGCGCGTGTGTTTGGACCTGCACCTAGGTAGGTCTTCCCTCTACACAAAAGTTTAGTGGTCCAAAGGCCGAAAGTAAAGCCTCAAAGCTCTACCTTATAAGGTAGAGCTTGTTTCATTTTGTTCCCAATGTGGGATTCCCACACTTCATTTTACATGACTTAGCTTTATTCAAGTTATTGGAAACCAAGTTTCCAACAATCCCCCACATTGAATAAGATATCATGTAAGTTGATGACATATTGATATTTACAGAGATACAACTGAGAGTAACTGTACTGGAATAGGTGGCTTTTGGCTTTGAACCTTTCCTTATGATATACTATCGGGATGACTTACTAATTAGTGACTTTAGTGTCTTGAACTAATTAGTGTTTGATGTCAACCAAGACAATAGCAATCACACAGCTAACCTCAAAGAGGGTGTGATTCTTCGTTTGTGTTCATTTTGGCCCTGAACGATACCTGGTTCTGTGAATGTTTTTAGAGAATTTTAGCCTCGTAATTCTCATAAGATCGACCATTCTTACATTCACATAGGTGATTGCCTATAAAGAGTTGTTCTGTCAGAACTCCGCTTGACGAGTCAAGTCATAGGAACCATTAAAAGCAAAAATTATCCTTTACCTTGACAGATAACGCTAGTGTGTTTCACCATAGGAATGGGTAGGACTTGAGTCTCGTAGTGTTGTCGTGGAGATTAATTTAGTTGGGTTATCCCTTTGAACCTAGACCATGGGATCTCCAATCAGCTAGGTGGGGTTTGCCGCTAAATTATTCTTTATTTCATAGGCTTTAGGCCCATTCCCTTCGATGAGTTGCATACTTGCTCTCTAGACAAACCTTTAGTTAGTGGATCCGCTAGGTTGTCTTTCGATCGAATGTAATCGATGGTGATCACTCTATTTCAGAGAAGTTGCCTAACGGTATTTTGACGCCTTCGTATGTGTCGCGATTTACCGTTATACATATTATTTTGTGCCCTTCCAATTGCGGCTTGGCTGTCGCAATGGATGCATATAGCTGGCACTGGTTGTGGCCATGATGGAAGATTCTCTAAGAAGTTTGATCGATGTATTTTATACGTCGATTTTATATGCTTCCATTACTTAAATTATGCTATTTCACGAGGCTTTTGGCTACTGATATATGTTTTCGGTGAGTTTTGTAAGTTTCAGGGTTTTTAGTGAAAATATGCAAAACTCCAGGGTTTTATGTGCAAATTCCAAGAAGGGTCAAAGATGAAAAAATGAAGAAAAACGAAGGAAGTCCAAATCTGGAGACCTTGCGGTCGCAAGGTACCCAGACCTTGCCCCCGCAAGGTAGGCAGAACATCAAAGAAGGCAGAAAACCAAGGCCAGAGCTACTGGAGACCTTGCGGACGCAAGGTACCCCAGACCTTGCGACCGCAAGGTGGTCAAAACGTGACTATTTTGTATTTTCACACAGAGATTCGATTGCAATACAACTCCCGGGCATAAATTGAAGTCGGATGCCAAGAGCCACATAGAGAAAAACGGCTGGAGACAATCTTAGATAGATTTTAGATAGTTTTTAGGTTGTATAACATAGTTAGATTGTGTAATTACAAGTATTGAAGATCAAATCATGTTTCTGTTCATCTCCATGTGCTGTTCATTGTCTATGATGAACTAAATCATCCTTAATCTAGGAGGTGGGAGGTAACTTGTATCGAATTTATGTTTTGATTCATATTTATGTTCATTCAATTCTTGTTGATTGTGGTGTTTATCAATCCCTATATTATTTTGCTTTGAACAAATGAATGTAATCGCAAATAATAAAGGCCTAGAGGTACGGATAACTGCATGACCAATGTGCATATGTCGTACACTGGCTCACCATCACAATAAATTAGACCTATCGATACACGAGAGTGATAAGTTAGGACCAGGTTCATACATGATCTAGGTGACAGATAGATCATAATCTAGGTGACAGCTAGATTGAAAGTTCCTATGCTTAGGATATAGAATGGATGAATGTTGCGGGGATGGAGGCTGAACCAATAGTTCAACAGGCTATATCTATCTTTAGTGAACGAACCCAAGAAATTGAATGATAATTATTATGAATTAAACATAAAGGAGATACAAGTGAGACCCAGAATCCTAGATTGCCACCCACCATAAGATCTTCATAACTGTAATTACTGCTAATTAGTTAAACAACTAAATATAAATAGTAGTTTAAGAATAGAATAATTATAAAAAACCACTTTAGATTAATAATTTGCTATCAATAAAGTGCACTGTTCGTGATCTCTTGTCTCTCTGGGTTCGATCCTTGCTTCCAATACTATTCTATAATAGTCTTGTCCACTTGCAAGGAAAAAGATTAAATAAAACATCGATCAAGTTTTTGGCGCCGTTGCCGGGGACAAGCTAGTTCACGTAGCTAGTTTGTTAGTAGCGGAGTTTTTAATTTAATTTAGTTTTTAGTTTAATTTTTAGTTTTTATAAAAAAAAATTCAAAAAGATTTTATCTTATTTTGTTTTAATAGTTAATTGTTTTTAAATTGCTTTAATTTATTTTTATGCACGATCGTAGATCTTTGAATCCTAAATTGGTAGAACTAAATCAAGATATTAATAATATTAGAAGAAATCAAGAAGATCTTGAAAGTCAAGATTCCCAGTCTGATAATCAAGAACAATTGAATCAAGAGGATCCTCTGGTTGATCCTACAATGGAAGAAGATAATATTAATCGAAATCCGGAAAATCCAGTTAACCCAGTTAAAAGGAATCAAAGAGAAGAAGAACCTGCAAGAAGAAATATGGAAGTAGTGGTAAATCAAAGAACTATTAGTGACTTTAGTAGACCTTCATTAAATGTTGTGACATCATGTTTAGTCTTGCCAGATGCTGTAAGGAATTTCGAACTAAAAGGTCATTATTTTAATGTAATACCATCTTTTCATGGAATGCCTCATGAAGATCCTGTTAGTTTCTTAAGAGAATATGAATACATGATGAGTACTTTTCCGTTAGGAGGGTTGACTGTAGATCAAATTAAAATGAAATATTTTCCCAGTGCATTAAAAGAATTGGCAAAGCGATGGTTTATGAACTTAACACCTAGTAGTGTTTATACTTGGGCTCAATTATATGATTTGTTTATGAGTAAATTTTACAAGCATGAATCTCTTACTGAATATAGAAAACAAATCATGTCATTCCTAAATGAACCAGGTGAAACATTTCATGAGTCATGGGATAGATTTAAAAATATGCTCATTATGTGTCCTCATCATAATTTGGCTCAACATGTGTTAGTGCTTCAATTTTATCATGGTCTTTCGCCAGACTTACAAACTATGGTTGATAGTGCAGCTGGTGGTTCTATTAATAGAATGACACCAGAAGCGCTAGAAGAATTATTTGAGATATTAAGTATTAATTCTCAACAGAAAAGTGCTAGAGGTAAAAATAGAAGCCTATATCAAATACAAGATAAATCAGATACTCAAGCTCAATTTGAAAATTGGCAAATTCAAGAAGCATGTGCTTTATGTGGATTATATTCTCATGCTAATAACTTTTGTCCATCAAGTGCTATGTATGCTGAACAGGCTAATGCTATAAATATGTACCCTCAAAGGCCTAGGAATGATCCCTATTCAAATACATATAATCCTGGTTGGAGGAATCATCCTAACTTTTCTTGGGGAGGAAATAAGCCTTTACAACCTCAATAATTCCAACCTCAACCACCTCAACCTCCACAATTTCCAAATCAAAATCAGTTGAGAATTGAAGAAGTTCCAAAACAACATGGAGCAAGTAAAGGTCAAGCAGCATTGATGAAATATATGCTTGAAGAGATTGAAAATCTAAAGAAGCACATTGTGACTTCTGAAGCCGAGAAAAGAGAAGAAGGGAAGTTCCCTAGTCAAACCGAGCAAACCAAGTCAATCACCGTCTTGCGAAGCGGAAAGGTAATAGGTAAAGAGGTAAGTGATTCTGATCCTTCTTCTAATGTGTCTGATACAGTAGAAAATTCTGAAAAGGAAATTGAAAAGGATAGTGATAATAGTAAAGAGAATAATGAATCAAGTAATCAAGAAGTAGAAGTTGAAGTTCCAAATAAAGAACAAGAAAAAGAGGTTCAAAATAAAGAAAATCCAATAGAAATTGAAAAAGAGGTAGATCAAGAAGAAGAGGAACCTTATGTGGCTCCACCACCTTATGTTCCTCCAATTCCATTTCCAAGAAGACTTATGAAAAACCGAATGGACAAACAATTTACGGAAATTTATAATATGTTATCCAAAGTGAATGTTAATCTACCTTTGTTTAATGTTATTAAAAATATTCCAGCTTATGCAAAGTTTTTCAAAGATCTTCACTCTAAGAAACACAAGTTTGAAAACAATGAAAAAATTATTGTTTTTGAAAATGTAAGTTTTGTTTTACAACCCGAATTACCCCCTAAGTTAAAAGATCCTGGTAGCTTTAATATCCAAGTTTCCTTGGGAAGCTCTAAAAAGATGAAAGCAATGCTAGATTTAGGAGCACGTATTAACTTGATGCCTTTTACGGTCTATAAACAGTTAGGGTTGGGAGAACTAAAACCCACTACTATGCAATTACAATTAGCTGATCGTTCAGTTAAATATCCCTTGGGTATAGTGGAAGACATCTTAGTTCAGGTTGATAAACTAATCATTCCAGTTGACTTTGTGGTTCTAGAGATGGAAAGAAAGATTTGCACAAATAATGAAGTCTCAATATTGTTAGGCAGACCTTTTATGGCTACTGCCAATACAATGATTAATGTGAAAAATGGTAAACTCACAATGTCAGTCCTAGGTGAAACTGTTGAAATCTCTGTTTTTGATGCTATGAATAGACCTAGTGACATAAATGCATGTTTTTCAATAGATGAAATTGAAAAGTTATCAACTGAAACTTTTGAAGAAGATAATAAAGATGAAGACTATGAGAGAGATAGATTTATAGTTTATGATGATAGTCCTATCCCGCCTATAAAAATTGACATTGATGAGATTGAAAGAGAAATAGAAGAGGAAGAAAGACAAGAGAGAGAGAGAGAAATTAGAAGCCCGTAAAAAAAAAGATAAAGAAGATATAGAGAAAGAATCAGAAAATAGTTCTGATAAGATTGAAAAATTAGAAGAAGAAAGTAATGAAATCAAGGAAGATGAAGTAGAGATTTTGAAATCTCTCTTTGAAGAAATTGAGATAGAGAACGTTGAAGTAGAAATCAAAGAAGATGATAAAGTAAAAAATGAGGAGGCTAAAATAAAAGAAACCATTAAAGCAAAAAATTCTGAATTTATGCCTTCTATTAAATCTCCTCCAATTGAAGAATTAAAGTCATTACCACCCCATTTAAAATATGCATTTTTAGGGGAAGCTAACACTTTGCCTGTTATTATAGCAGCCAACTTAACGGAAGAGCAAGAAGCTAGTTTATTAAAAGTTTTATGGACACATAGAGAAGCTTTAGGATGGTCCCTAGCTGATTTAAAAGGTATTAGTCCATCTATGTGCATGCATAAAATACATCTAGAAGAAGGTAGTAAACCTTCAAGAGAAAGGCAAAGAAGACTTAACCCACACATGGAAGAAGCCGTAAGAAAAGAAGTTCTTAAGCTCTTAGATGCGGGTATAATTTACCCTATATCATATAGTAAATGGGTTAGTCCTGTTCAAGTAGTTCCTAAAAAGTCAGGAATTACAGTTGTTAAAAATGAAAAAGATGAATTAGTCCCTACAAAAACAATAACTGGTTATAGAATGTGCATTGATTTGCGAAAAGTAAATGCGACAACTAGGAAAGACCACTTTCCTTTGCCATTTATTGATCAAATCCTTGAAAGACTAGCCGGTCATGAATATTATTGCTTTCTTGATGGTTTTTCTGGCTACAATCAGATCTCTGTTGCACCCGAAGATCAAGAGAAAAACAACTTTTACATGCCCCTTTGGTACTTTTGCTTTTAGGAGAATGCCATTTGGGTTATGTAATGCACCAGCCACCTTTCAAAGATACATGATTTCTATATTCTCAGATTTAGTTGAAAGATGTGTAGAAGTTTTCATGGACGATTTTTCAGTTTTTGGAAATTCTTTTGATCACTGTTTAGAAAATCTTACATAAGTCCTGAAAAGATGTTGTGAAACAAATTTAACTTTAAGTTGGGAGAAAAGTCACTTCATGGTCAAACATGGAATTGTCTTAGGGCATGTTGTGTCTAATAAAGGCATTGAAGTTGATAAAGCTAAAATCGAAGTTATTGCACAACTACCCCCTCCAACTTCAGTTAAAGGTGTTAGAAGTTTTCTAGGGCATGCTGGTTTTTATAGAAGATTTATAAAAGATTTTTCCAAAATCTGTAAGCCTCTATGTAACTTGTTAGCAAAAGATACATAATTTGTTTTTGATAAAGAATGTTTAAAAGCTTTTAATTTATTAAAAGAAAAATTAACTACTGCCCCTATTTTATCCGGCCCTGATTGGTCACTTCCTTTTGAAATCATGTGTGATGCATCAGATTTTGCAATTGGAGTCGTGTTAGGACAAAGGGTAGATAGAAAGCCTCATGTGATCCACTATGCAAGTAGAACTCTAAATGATGCACAGTTAAATTACACAACTACAGAAAAAGAGTTTTTAGCAGTAGTATATGCTTTAGAAAATTTAGATCATATCTGTTAGGATCAAAGGTGATAATAATTTCTGATCATTCTGCATTAAAATATTTATTAAGTAAAAAAGATGCTAAACCAAGATTAATTAGATGAATGTTATTGTTACAAGAATTTGACATTACAATCAAAGATAAAAAGGGAACGGAGAATGTCGTAGCCGACCATTTGTCTAGATTAGAATTTTCACCCTTGCTTGAACGTCAATTTCTTGATGATCTTGTTCCCATAAATGATCGAGATCTACGTACAGCATCTGATCGAGTAACAGCGTCTGGGGGAATCGGCGGAAGTTAACTTGAATCATTTGGTGACCACCTTCTTGATGCAAGGTGTGGCACACTGTGACCGGGTCCTTTATAAAACGATGCGGGCCATTTGCGAAACACGAATTCTTCCTCCTTTCAAACAAGCGACAAAAGCAATGACCCCTCTTCCAAATCCAGCGATCTTTGCAATTCCTCCATCAATTTCGGCTCCAACCTCAAGAAATCTCCTCCCTCTTCAAACCCTTCATCTTCTACCTCTCCATCTCCTCTCCATTGCACTCCATTGAAGACTTGAAGAAGTTTTGAAGCAAGGGAAGCAAACTCAAGCCGACGCCGCTCAACACTCCGGCTACTCTCTCCATCTAAAGCTGCAAACAAGTAATCCTAACACATTCTTTAATTTTTACGTCAAATTTTTTGCATGCTAGGGTGTTAGATAATTTTTACATAGATATAATTTTGCATGCTTTAGGAATATTTTTTTAATTAAAATTTCGAAAATTTATTTTTAACTGTTAAATATTTAGTTTTAATTTTTCAAACAAAATGTTTAGAAAACGTAGAAATACCGGTGCTACGTCCTCCCGCCCTGTTCAGGAGGAGGAACCTAATTATGACCACACCCGATTTATTTCCTACGAGGCCTCAGAAAAATATGCGGCCAAACTCTCCAAGTCCTTGGTTCCCGAGGGGGGATTTAAGGTTGAAGAATTTGGCCTCCGTCCCAACTTTACGACCCGTAGGTGGGGGCAATTGACCGACTCTCCGGACAAGGCAGTGGTGCCTATTGTCCGAGAGTTCTATGCCAATGGCACCATTGGCATAGATGGGGGTGTTTTAGACACTGTTAATGTTAGGGACGTTGTAGTAGATTTTTCGTCCCAAAGCATTAATAACTATTTTGGCACATCCAACTTTGCGGATGGTGCCGACCATTTTAGCACACACCTCCATACCCATGTCCCCCTCGAGGTGGTCAATGCGACCATCGCCCTCCCTGGTGTTGAGTGGACCTACAACCGTAATCCACCCTTCGGTCCACGCACCATGGAGGAGTCTCTTCCGAACACGGCCAAGCCCGTGTTCAAATTTATTTGTGGTCGCTCATGCCCTCCGCCACCAACATACTGGTGACTTGGAGAGGTCGCTGACCTACACCATTATGACTTGGCACTGTTGATGTTGGTCGTCCGATCAACGGTTAAATCAAGACCCTTATTAGATGCCACGTCGCGGGGTTCGCTCCTCGCATTTGATCATCGAAGTTGTGTAGAGGGCAGGCGTGAGATGGCCTGCACACGGAGAGGGTTACAGGTCCGCCATTACTAGGGCCATTTTGTTTGAGCACCAGCAAGCAGCTAAGAGTAAGGGTTCCTCACCTGGAGGAACCCGAAGAGGAGGAGGAGGACCCGCTCGTAGGGATCTCCAATAGGCAAGAGTTTCCAATCCCAATGGCAACTCAACAGCTTGGCACAAATTGCGCCAACCAAGAGCGGCTATTGGATGGCTTAACAATCGTGGGACAAAATGCTCCAATTATTATGGGTTACCTCTCGGCACGATCCCCAAGTTTCGCCCCTCATTCGTTATTTCCGCCCGAACTCACCGTGAGTCGAGGCCCAAGTTCCATCCTCTTCGCTGGCCCGTTTCTTTTGATATTTGTCCGCCCATCAATCCTCTAATATGTTCCTCAATTTTGAGGACAAAATAGAAATTAAGTTTGGGGGGATTCTAAGCTTAGAGTCTTAGCAATTCCTAGCCTTGGAGGAATGGAGTCATTATGTTTCTAGGGTGAAGAAAATTTTCTTTTCTTGATGACCATTTAACTCTTCACCAAATTTCTTGCTTTTTAATTTTTTCTTATTTTTGAGGTGTTGCCTGACTGTAATACACTCACATTGATGCTTGTGATTCTTGTGGGAACCCATCATCAATTGTGTCATCAACATCTCCAATTTTCAAAAAAAAAAAAAAAAAAAGAAAAAAAGATATTTATTTTTCAAAATCAAAATAAAAAAAATAAAATATTTCAAAATTTTCATCCTCAAGTTTAGGTGTGGTAATGCTAGTCGTAGTCGATGAGGAGTTAATGCAATGAACCGCATAGTTAGTCCGTAGATCCCTCTGGAATTTACTTAATTTTGAGAAATATTTACTTTTCTCCAAATTCTTCATGCACCCACACCAGTCATAATTATGGATTGATTAGAATAGTTTTATAAAGTCTATAGCACCTACTTCATTACAACAAGATATGCACAAGAATATGACGCATAGTCATTCGAACATAATTGTTGCATTAAATTGTGACGTAGGGTCAATTGCATGTTAGTTAGATCCCTTGGATTTTTCTCATTTATATATCTCAAGCATACTTTCGAACCGTGTCTGCATGTTAGTCTCAATTGTCTCTACCATCTGTCTTAGCGAATGCTTATGTGAAATCCAGTGATGCTAAACATTCAACCCTATAATTCCCATAGTTGATATGATATTTTGTGTCTTACTTGCTTTAAAAACTACATGAACATTTGGCATTAAGAAATGACTTAGGCCATCTTTGGATCGTTAGAGCCTAAATATTCCGTGACCTATACTAAAAATATCCCTAGTGTCCCCTTTAAGCCTAATGAAAAAGAATGGAGTGTGCTAAGCACACTATTAAATCCCCATTTGCCATCATTTCTATTACCCACATTAACTTAACCCTAAAAGCCTATACATTTTTAGCCTACCCTTTAAGAGAGTAGGATGTGGGTGGGGAAATTGATTTTTGAGTACCATTTCTTTCAGTTAGGCTATTTTTCGGAAGACTTCTTCTTTCCATCGTCGAAAAAAAATAGAAAATAAAAAAAAGAAGAAAAATTATGTATCGACGAAAAATGAAACGGAAGAAGAAGAGTGTAACAAAGACTCAAATGGAAGCATCGCTTTCAAGAGAAAATATGTCAAAAAAAATCATGCTGATAAGAATGATGTGATATTTTTAGAAGTATATATTGCCCAAAACAAGTTTGGGGGGGAAAGAAGAAAAGTGAAAAGTAACGAAAAGAACCCCCACGTGTGGTCTTTGCAGGTCCTAGCCTAAATTGGGAAAACTTCCTTTTGCTTGGAAGTATGAGGGATAAAGGAAAGTCTTACTCTCTCACTTTGAATTCCAATCCCTTTCCATCAAATCCCCCATCACATTGGCCTTACATTACAAGCTAAATAAAGACCTAATGATCTTCTTGCCAATGCTTATGCTGTTTTAACTATCAAGTGAGTCATATGAAATTGATCAAACACTTCATGTTCATTATTATTCGCCCTAAAACTCACTGTGTTAGCATAATCTTAGCTATTACAAGTCATTGGAATAGGAGAGCATTGTATGTCATACATAGAAGTGCATGGGATGGATGTATAAGTTTTTGAAATCTTTGGGACCTTTCTTTCTGTAATAGACCGGGTTCGAATGGTAGATCTCATAATTCATAATGCATGATTTTCTATTAAACTTTGATTTCCATATGAATGTGGTGCTTAGCTTCATAAAAGTGTTTTAGTTAAGATATTCTTTAAGACTGGTGATCACACACACACAGAGAAATTAGAAGTAATAGCAGTTTTAAGAAAAGATCAGTTGGTTTTATGTGATTAAGCCTGCATATATGTGGTGAGCATCGAACTGAGACTGCTTTGCACGCCATACTTTCATAACTTGAGGTTGAAGCCAAAAATATTTTTGTTTTTATTT
>CM028381.1:11541132-11771085 GCA_013146195.2 Codonopsis lanceolata | reverse complement strand
TTTTTCAGCGTTTCTCGGACAAATTCCCACATTTATTAAAATATGAAGGATGCCAATACGTGTAAAACTTTGCTTTGGTGAGGCAGAGGCTACCATGCAGGCGAGCCATGGAGGGGATGCCATGATGGCGTTATATGGAGATTTCGTGTTCGATTACGAGGAAAGTTACGACCTCAACCTTGTATGTTCCCAATCGCCTATGTAAACTTCCAGGTCAATCAGTGCCACTTAACTCCCCAGGCTTTATGATTTGTGAAACCTTCCGCAGTTCCCGAATAAGGTTTTAATCGGGCATCGCTGAGACCAATCTCTTTAAAACAATTGTAGTAAAGCACATCCCCTAAGGATGCTCCGTATCCACGAGCACTCGATGCACTTGCCGCTTATTGATCAAAGCGGAACCAAACAAAACATTCGGGTGGCTCGCCACTCGCCATTCTGGCTAACTGATGGCTGATGATGCGCCGCCAAATCGAGTTACCTTGGTGGCATATTCATTGCTTTTGATAGTGAGTAAATATGCTTTCCCGTTGAGTTGGCTGGTTAGTCCTCGAGAATAACATTCACCACCCCGTTTATCCGGGGGCATTACTCTTGTTTCGTAGTTTCCCGAGCAGAGGATCACGGCGATTGCCGCCATTGTTGTTCCCTTGCTTAAATCTATCGAGCCCCCGATTAATCAAGCGTTGGTTCTTTTTTGAGAATGAAGCATTCCTCCGTGACATGCCCCACGCCGTTGTGATAAGCACAAAATTTTGTGCTATCACGCGCATTGCGGTGCCGTTCCGGATTCATGGGATAGGGAGCCGGGAGATCATTCTCAGATTCTGCATCATTATCTCCTCTCTGGAAGTGTTTAAGGGAGTAAAGTGTCTTTGCTCCCCGAATCGTTGAGTGGAATCAGTCTTGTTAGGTCTCCTCCGAAAATTGTTGTTATTTCCTGAGCTAGAGTGGCGGTTGGTGTAGAACTATTTTCGCCTTTTCCTTCCCTTTTCCTTCCCGCCTCGTCGAATTTAACAACGTGCCTTCGCAAGCATCTCACCTGAGTGGCCGGTGGGTGCATCACCACCTCTGCCGGGCCCCACTTCGCATATTGTTTAAGAAGCAGCGAACCTCTCCCCGCCATGCCCGTGACTTGTTCGAGCACCTTAGTGAATCGCGTCCACATAGCTATGGGAGGACTCATCAACTCCACGGACCACTTTGCAAAGGTCGAATCGACTTTTAGGGAGTGCTCCAATCACGCTAGAAACTTTTCCCTCGGATCCTTCCATGCGGCTATGGATCCTTTGGGCATACAACTCCTACGGGCTTTGCCACTGAATAGCCCTCGCAAATGCCTTCATTTTTAAGGCTTCATTACTAGTCACTAAGCCGACTGAGCTTCAAATGATCGCAGCCAATCTCCCGCTCGGGTTTTTCGAGTATTTATCGGTTAGGAAAGCTTGACTCCTGTCTTTGGAGGTGTGTTTTCGATCCGATCGCGAATGGACTTCCATCTCAGATCGGCGGACCCGTCAGGCGGCGACTGCCTCCAATTTGTCCATTCTAGCTTGCATGATCGCCAAAACCTCGACCATTGTTTGGGGTTGAGCCGGTAATGATCTTAGTAGGAATTACCGCTGAGGCTGAGCTATAGTAGCCGAGGTGCCTCATCGGCCGATTCTAGGCCGCTGGGGGACCACAGGGGGTCTAGTGGTTTCATAGCGGTCGGCTACTTTGTCATGTTCGCGGCGTGGTGATGTCCGGCGAAACGATGAGAATAATGGGATCGAGAATGGTATGGCGTTCGTGCTTCATCGTTCCTTCGCTTTGGCTGGCCGTGACTTCATCGACCATACTTGCGTTCTCACCGGCGTTTATCCCCGCCCTTTCCTCGCAATTTCCACGGCATTAGCATCTTGATTGTGGCGCCACCACTACTTGCACGATTCCGTCTTTGGAACTGTCGATGGCCGGAGCTTGTGCGGGCGTGGCCACCAACACTAAGCACCACTGACCACGTGGAGCTTAATGCGGCACCTGATCGGTGATGCTTGTTCTTGATAGGGCGGTGGTTGTCCCAACGCGGCCACCGATTGATTCAGAATAAACATCTTGCTCAAATCTTGAGCTTGATTGCGAAAAAGCTTGTGCTGTGCTGCTCATTTAATGGGACAGCTCACTCGAATTAAGTCGGCGACTTCCCGGCCGGTTCAATTGGTCACGTAGCTCCACCGAATTGGCTTTTTGTTCCAGCAACCGATTTCGCAAATCATGTTGCGGTGCATCGTGAGGGGCAACACCGCTTTGTTGGTGCGTCTTTGCTTGCCACTTGTGATCGGTCATCACCCCCTTAATGGTGGGAGACCATTTCGTGGAAATTGGTCCACGGTGGGAATTCTCAGGCTGTTACTAATTGGAGGCCAATCTCCTTGATGAACGATGCCTCACCACCAAGATTTCCACTGCACCAACGTGTCCTTTTCCGTTCTTAGCCATGCTAACAAAACTTGATCAAGGATGAACTTCAAATTTTTCGTTTCCAACGAACCAAACCGATGCTCAATACGGTCTTGGGCCGGTCCTTGCGGTTTATAGGATATCGGGCTTAATTGAATGTGAGAATTCAAAATCCGTCAAAAGAAGAAAACACCTTAGATGGAATGCAAGGCGGGGCCTCGCGAAACCCCTCGGTGTGAGGAGTAAGTATTAAACTTTTAGTTGAAAGCAAAATGACGGGGTTTCGGTATATTTGAATAGTGTACCTTTCAAATGAGATTTAAGTATATATAGCCTTTACGGGAGTAAGACCCGGTTAGGCGTGATCACGGAGATATTTTAGGACTGTAATACCTTAAATGCGGGTTGACCGCGTAACCGAAGGAATCAAGGCCAAAATCTCGGAATTGACGAGGATATCTCGAGATTAATATCGAGCTCAATCGGCCCCTTCGCCGAGTGATAGAAATTCTGCTCGGTATAGTTGTGTGACGATCATCTCGTGGCTATCTGCTCGGGTAGTTTCTTTCCTGGTCTCTGTCATACACGTGACTATCACGTGCTGGAGCTTGTGCCTGGCTCGTGACCGAAATTTGGGCCGAGCTCATCAGTTTTGGGCCGAGCTCATCAATATATATAATTTATTCCTCAAAAATATTATTTTTAAATTATTGACTTTTGAGTTACCATTTAACTCTTTTTCTTTCCTATCTTCTCTGATTGTATTTCTTTTTCTCTCTTCCGTCTCCTTCATATTTTTTCTTTCATCACCACTAATCTCCTCTCTTTTAAATATGTTTAAATATTTTTCTCTCTTTAAATATAAAAAATAGTAACTAAAACAAAAATAATAATTCCAGGGTCAATAAAACAAAAACATAAGATGTTAGTAAAATAAAAATAATTTATGGAACACGTCACTATAAAAATAAAAGTTACAGAATCAACAAAACAAAAATAATTTAATGCGGAGGTTAGTAAAATAAAATAATTTACGGAACAAAAGCTTAAAACAAATTCTTAAAAATATATTTGTAAAAAAATACGTTAGTAAAATAAAAATATTTGATGGAACAAAAATAATCGTTACAAAGTCAATAAAAACAAAAACAATTTAAACTAAGGTTACTAAAAGAATAAAAATAATTTACAGAACAAAATTTTAAAACAAATTCTTAAAAATATTATGTAAAACAAAAATACATTAGTTAAATAAAAATATTTGATGGAACAAAAATAATAGTTAGGTAATCAATAAAACATAAATAATTTAAACTGAGGTTAGTAAAATTATAAAAATAATTTACGGAACAAAAATTTAAAACAAATTCTTAAAAATAGTTAGGTAAAACAAAAATACACTAGTAAGATAAAAATATTTGATGGAACAAGAATAATAGTTACAGAGTGAATAAAACAAAAAAAATTTAAACTGAGGTTAGTAAAATAATAAAAAAAATTATAGAACAAATTTTTTTCCATAAAACTAATTTTTAATAGTTACGAATTCAATAAAACAAAAAAAATATAATGGAAGTTATTAAAATCAAAATAATTTACAAAACAAAAATAATTGTTAACAGTAAAAATAATTTCGTTATTTTGATTTTGACTTATTTTTTTCTCAAAAATTTATTTATTCATAAAATACAAATATAATTTAATAAAAGTAATTATTCAAAAGGAAGAACTTATTTGAGTTTACATTCTATTTGAAAGACGGAAAAAATTTAAGTTTGTTCGAAGACATTCATTATACAAAGTTTTTGAATAATATAAAGTGTTCGTGGTTGACAGACCATGAATTAACATATAAAATTAGTGTTCCAACAATGTTATTGAGAAACATTGACCATGCTATAAGGTTCAATGGAACAAGACTTATCATCATAAATCTTGGGGATCACATTGTTGAAACAAAAATTTTGAAAGAAAGCAATGTTGGAGAAAATATTTTTTTTTCAAGCTTGTTATTAACTTATCCGATGTAAGACTGTCTTTCAAGTTTCAGAGAAGACAATTTACATTGTTGGTATCATATGCAATGACAATTAACAAGTTTTAAAGTCAATAATTGCACGCAGGTCTCTTTTAGAAGAAAAAAAAAGATTTAAGAATGTATTATATGTCGTAGTTTTTAGAGTAACGAATTATTTTGATTTGAAGATATTATTATGCAGTGAAGATGAAAAACCAACTAATAAGACAATAAATATTGTGTATAAGAATTTTTTTTAGAATCCATAATGATTAGTAATATATTTATATGCAATTATTAATAAACTAATCCTCTTTATTTTATTTATATATAATTTTGTTGACGTATGATTAACACACAAGTTAAAAAAATAGTTTTAATACAAACTCAGTACTTATGATAAATTTAATGGACGGAGTATTTTGGAAGTCGACATTTCATATATAAACCGAAAGAGTTGAACGTCTAACCAATAAAAAAAATTGTTAATTCGAAAACTCTTTCTAGTTCCCCGAAAGCACTGCCCAATTCTTAGATCCATTTTTCACTTCAAACACTCCAAAAAACTGTAGCAATGGAGCTCTGTTCCTCCATGGAGCAGCTCAAATCTCAACCCATTTGGCTCCTCCTCCTACTGGGTCTCGGTTCTTTACCCCTCCTAAAATCCTCCTTCTCTTTCCTCAACTGGGTCTACATCAATTTCCTCCGGCCCCCAAAAATCTCAAGAAATACGGTTCATGGGCACTCGTCACCGGCCCGACCGACGGCATCGGGAAAAGTTTCGCCTTCCAGTTAGCCCGCAAAGGACTCAACTTAGTTCTCGTGGGTCGGAATCCAGACAAGCTCAATGACGTCTCGGATTCAATCCGGGCTAAATTCGGGAACACCCAGATCAAGACTGTTGTCGTTGATTTTTCCGGGAACTTATCCGAAGGTGTTGAAAGAATTAAGGAAGCAATCGAAGGGTTAGATGTTGGGGTTTTGATTAACAACGTTGGGGTTTCGTATCCGTACGCGAGGTTTTTCCACGAAGTGGATGAGAAGCTACTTGCGGATTTGATTAAGATTAATGTTGAAGGGACTACAAAGGTTACACAGGCTGTCTTGCCCGGAATGCTTAAGAGAAAGAAAGGGGCAATTGTTAATATTGGGTCCGGTGCCGCCATTGTCATCCCTTCGGATCCTCTGTATGCAGTTTATGCAGCCACCAAAGCGTAAGCCTTTTACTTTGAAGCTTGTTTCTTTATATGTGCATGCTTTGATTTTAGCTTAAATTTATATGTTTGCTGAGGATTTGAATTAATAATGAACTCTAATAAGAGACTGCAGATCTTTACTCATTTTACAGTTGACTCAGGATCATGCTCGTTTTACTTTTTTGTGGTGTTGATGTTCCTTGTAAATGCAATCCTTCTGTAGTTCTGTGCTTCTTGTTTCTTCTTAGGATGCTACCCTCTTGAAGAATAACTGTAAGGGAGGTGTGGATGGAATTTGTAATTCTGAAATATATGGATTAATTTTTCTTAAATTGCAGATATATTGATCAGTTTTCAAGATGCCTCTATGTAGAATATAAGAGGAGCGGGATCGATGTGCAGTGTCAGGTATGCTCAAGTTTGAAAACCCATCAAACAACTTTCCTTGGTGCATTGATGTAGTGAACTAGCCATTGTCATCATTTTTCCATACTATCATAAATCGAGCAAATCTGTTGTGGTTTCAGACTTTCAGGTGTTCCCTTCATTAATTGTAATGTGAATCTAAAATGTTTTAACAATGCATAACTTAGGAAAGCCTTCATAGCATTGATAAGTCTTGGTATGGTTCTGTACTTCTGTTATCTGATTCAGAGAATAATTAAGATGATTTTTTATTTATAAATAAATAGGTCCTCATATTGTGAGAACATTGTCGCATGGGAATTATGCAACAAACTAAAATGTTGTTGGTCAATCATTCACATAAAGGCCTCTTAAATGTTAGATATATCTTCAGGCAGGTTCCCAATTTATGTAGCCTTCTTACAACTAGAAATAATTTTTATAAAATGGTTGGTAACCATCTATGAAGTGTGAGCCTGTGAGGACAGTAGAAAATGTACTAGGAAGGAGTACAATTAGTGTAAAGAAGTTAAAAAATCTAGTAAGTGAGATAGTGCAAGAAAGAAGTGAATGGGTTGTCTCACTGGGATATTGAGAGATGTTGAATCGTATACGGGTGGATACGAACGTGTATATTACGTACTGTGTCTTTCTCTTAGTGCAATTTGCGGCATCTGTGAATGTAAACGCTGAAAACGTAATTTCTAGTGTCATGTCTTGTGCTTGTTATTGTGCTTGTCTTGGCTTAATTTCTTTTTCCTCGCTACCATTGGCTGCCTTGGTGGTAGGTGTAAATGGATTTTGCTAACAAGCATCGTTATGACACTTGTTAGGGTTCGTTTAATGGAAATAGGTGCAATGAAAACATCCATAATGCAGTGAAAACAACCCCCATTAGTTTTGGTTCCATTTTCCATTAAAGGAGCAATATTCTTATTAGATCTTATGATTTTTTGGATAGGGAAACGAGAATTGACAGTCACATGGTATCCGGCAAGGAATTTCAAAATAAAGACGCGAGAACACAAACCATACATATAAATAGATAAATAGATATTTTATAAATATATACATATAAATATATATATATATATATATATATATATATATGTATGTATATATACATATAAGTATAAATATATACATATAAATACATATATATATATATATATATATAAATATAAATATATATATATATACATATAATTTTGAAGGAATTTGGTGAAATGGATAGTTAGTCTTCCATGAAGCAAAATCCTACTGTCCTAGTTTCTGGAAAGTGGGAACCATAATAAAGGAAAGCAGATACAATAAAAGTGCTCTCAGAATCGCCCTGAAAATCCCCAATTGCTCGGCTCTCAAACCCAACCTTTGGTAGATCCTGGAGAACAAAGTCAAAGCCTTAGATCTTTACCCCATATGCTGTGTACCTTTCTTTTGTTACTTTGAGCCCCTTTTTTCCTAAAATGGATTGTAGTATTCGGTTTGTTACTTTTTTGAACGGCTTTCTGATATTGAGTGATTCTGTCTACTGGCATCTGATCGTGCACACAAGTTATGCGTGTCCTAGAACATACCAGTGTTTCTGCCTCATAATTTTAATAACAATTTCTATTTTTATTTTTTTGCATAAGCTTCATTATGGCTTGAATCTATGCATATGTTGATAGCTTGGTTTATTGGCCCCTTCAGTTGCACCATTTCTTGGTTGTGTATTAAGACAAAGATTGCTTCTGTAATTTGTAGTGTATTAGAAATGGAATGTGGCGAATCTATTCTCACTCCAATATTCAATCAAGGCCCTCCAATGTACAATGCAGGAACTATGGCGTACAAGTAATTTAAAGCCTACTTGGTGTGCCTAGGTTGAAAATTAAAGTGTGAATAGCATAGCCCAAATTTCCGTGCTATCTTGAAAATCCATTCTGATTCACTTATGCCAAACACTATGCAACCCTCTCTCTCTCATTCCAATTATATTGGAAATTCAATATCTTTCTACACTTGATGAAGTGTCCCTTTTTTTTATAGGTACCACTATATGTTGCAACCAAGATGGCTTCAATCAGAAGGTCATCATTCTTTGTCCCATCAACTGATAGTTATGCTCGAGCTGCCATGCGCTGGATAGGTTATGAACCACGATGCACCCCTTACTGGCCCCATTCAGTTATGTGGGCTTTGGCTCACATGTTACCAGAGTCTGCTATTGATGCTTGGCGTCTGCGGTTCTGCCTCGCAATTCGAAAGAGGGGTCAACTCAAAGACTCTAGAAAGAAGGAGTAGAAGTATATCTGACTTGAAGAACCCCTCCCCCCCACCCTCCCCTCTGTCTTTCGTGCTGTCCCTCTTCGATTGGCAGAAGAATTTGTTGTAGCCTAGGTGACTATGAGACCAAAGATTCAAGGTTTATGTGCTTTCCTGTATTCTGTCCTCCAATTCATAACCGTTTGCTTCTTATTTTAACTTTGCTTTTTCAACTCCCAACTTCTATTTGAAATGCTATGTGCTGTTGTTGATTTGCAAATTCACTCAAATCAGAGTAACCCTGCACATCAATTTCTATGATGAGATCTTGGTTTAGATAAAAAAAACTTTTATTATTATTATCAAATGATGAGATGTATTTCATATTGGTTAGAAAATGATCTAGTTATTCTAAGTCTTTTAAGACTTAGGGTCCGTTTGAATACATTGATTTTAAATTCAATAAATATTCAAATTCTATAGAATTTAAATAACTTACAATTTGCTTTCAAAATCATAGCATTTTCATTGTTTGGATAATGTGTGGAATTCAATTGTAATTCTACATTATACTTAAAGTAAGAGTTAAATAATATATCAAGTATCTAGTTTAGTCTAGTGATATATGTTTGTTAGTTATTATGAATGATATGAGTTCAAATCTTGTTAACAACAATAGTTTAAAAATTTTACATTTTAAAAAATAAATAGCATATAGTGGTGGTGGTTAACGGCGGAAGTGAGTGGCAGTCAGCGGTGGTTATCGAAGGCGGCAGTAGTGGCGGTGGTGGGGGTGGCTGGAGGTGGCAGTAGCCGGAGGCAGCGACGGTGGCCGAAGGTGTTGTTGGCGGCGGGAGGTGGCACAAGTGGTGGTGGTTGAAAATTGTTTTGGTGGTGGAAAAAAAAAATGTGATTTGTTACTATTTAATAATTGATCAAAATTAAGAATTTAAATTATTAGGATTTATGATGAAATTAGTTTTATGGAATTGAGTGATTTAGAATTCAACACAATTTCAATTCCAAAATTTAACTATGTTCCCAAACAATAGAATTGGTTTTGAAGGCTCCAATTCCAATTTCAAGTTATGAAATTAAGGTAACCAAACATACCATTATTACCAATTGAAAATATTTATTTTACATTGGTTAAAAATGCGATATTGATTTAAAATGTTTTTAGATAATGTATAAAACATTGGTTACAAAGAGTTGTATCCCAAGTTATTTAAAAAGGGATATTGGTTATAAATATAAAAGAATTTTTTATTTTATTATCAATATAATAGATATATCACACATTGTTTAGAAAGAGATGTTAGTTTCAAAACTCTTTAGATAAAAGACTATTATTATTATTATTTTTTATATTATAACTAATAAAAGAGATATATCCCACTTTGTTTAGAAAGATATATTTATTTCAAAAGTTTTTATATAAAAGACTACCATCTATTATATAAAACAGATCAGGTGGTTATCTAAAACAAGTGTATTGTTTTCACAGTAATTTGATTATTGGTTTTGTTTGCAACCAATAACATTAGTTTTTTCTTTGTTCAGTGTATATTGATCCAAGCGTGCGAAAATTATTGAGATATTATGGTTTACAGTTACTCTTTTACTGACATATTACGGTTTTACAGTTAATATTTTACGGTTTATAGTTTTATGGCTGCGAAAATTAATATTTTAATTTTTTTTCTTTTCAATTGTTATCGTAATTAATTTAATCAATTTATTTTTTTTCCGATTCGCAATTTCGTATACAAATAAAAAAATCGTAAGTTTGTAATTTGAAATATTTGTTTTTTTCTTTTTAACTGTTATCGTAATTAACTTAATCAATTTAATTTTTGTTCGGTTGGTTTTTTTCCGGCCCGCAATTTCATATACAAATTATTAATTAATCCATCCGTTTCGGTCAAAGAGGCCCCGTTTGAAAGTCAATTTTTTAAGAAAATAATATTTTTAGTAGTTTATTAATAATAAAATGACCTTTACAGTTTTACAAATATTTAGTTGTAGTTTCTTAATTGATTGTTATCGTAATCAACTAAATCCTAATTTAATTTATATTTGGCTTAGATTTATTTTTTTATAAACAAATTGTTTGTAAGTTTTGTAATTAATTTTTGTAATTTTAAATATTTGTATTTTAATTTTTTTCTTTTTGATTGTTATCGTAATTAACTGAATCAGTTTAATTTTTGTCTGAAAAAAATTTGTTTCTAAGTTTTGTAATCAAATTTTGTAATTTTGAATATTTGTATTTTAATTTCTTTATTTTCTTAAAAGTTGTGTTTAATTTCCCTTATTGGTTTGAAATCTTTGTGATTTCGATTTCAAAATAATATTTTGTTAGTTCACTCTGTCTTATTCAATTTATTTTGTGATTTTTGTTTGTGGAGATTTTTATTTTTAAGTTTATTTCAATTAACAGGTGTTGGATTGGTGTGTGTGTGTGTGTGTGTGTGAGAGAGAGAGAGAGAGAGAGAGAGAGAGAGAATGTTTTTTGATACTTAATTATACTCTTTTAAGATAAGTTATAAACTTTCTTTTATGATGAGTTATAAACTTTATTTTTAGTAGTTTATTACCTTTACAGTTTTACAAATATTTAGTTGTAGTTTCTTAATTGATTGTTATCGTAATCTACTGAATCATAATTTAATTTATGTCTGGCTTAGATTTATTTTTTTTATAAAAAAAATTGTTCGTAAGTTTTGTAATTAATTTTTGTAATTTTAAATATTTGTATTTTTTTTCTTTTTGATTGTTATCGTAATTAACCGAATCAGTTTAATTTTTGTCCCGAAAAAAATTGTTTCTAAGTTTTGTAATCAACTTTTGTAATTTTGAATATTTGTATTTTAATTTCTTTATTTTCTTAAAAGTTGTGTTTAATTTCCCTTATTGGCCTGAAATCTTTGTGATTTTGATTTCAAAATATTATTTTGTTAGTTCACTCTGTCTTATTCAATTTATTTTGTGATTTTTGTTTACGAAGATTTTTATTTTTAAGTTTATTTCAATTAACAGGTATTGGATTGGTGTGTGTGTGAGTGAGAGAGAGAGAGAGAGAGAGAAAATGTTTTTTGATTCTTAATTATACTCTTTTAAGATAAGTTATAAACTTTCTTTTAGGATGGGCTATAAACTTTATTCTTAGTAGTTTATTAATAATAAAATGACCTTTACAGTTTTACAAATATTTAGTTATAGTTTCTTAATTGATTGTTATCGTAATCAACTGAATCCTAATTTAATTTAGGGATAAGTGTACCATTAGTCCCTAAACTTTGGTCGAAGCCATCATCAGTCCCCCAACTTCAAAAAGTTTCACCACTGACCCAAGTAGGCCTTTTTTACTCATAGGAGGTCCCTAGCCCTAACGTCGTTTGTTTATTTCCGTTAAGTGAACATGTACCACTCACATGCACAAAATAAAGGGGTTATGTAGAACATCATCAAAATAAGGGGGCAAAGTGAATATAGACCAATTCAACTTACCTCCCTTCTAGCAAATCATTCCCTCTGTTTTAGTTTGGCTGGATTGAGGGTGAAATTCCTGGAAATCTTGGAAATTTAAAGAACTTAACTTATATTTATCTTGTCGGTTGCAATTTGAGAGGTGAAATCCCTGGATCGATTTTTGATATGCAGGCTTTAGGGACACTGGATATTTCAAGCAATAATTTATCTGGAAATCTTCCAAAATGAATATCCAATCTTCAAAACCTCTGGAAAATCGAGCTTTGGAAAAACAATTTGACCGGAGAAGTTCCTCTAGAGCTTGCAAACCTCACTATCTTGCAGGAATTTGATATATCCATGAACCAAATGTATGGAAAATTGCCATGGGAAATTGGAAATCTGAAGCATTTGACGATTTTCCAGTTTACCTCTTTTCTAGCAAATTACTCCCTCTGTTTTATAACTCACCCAGTCTGGTACTTATCAATCCATTCTCTCTCCCCCGATGAAAAAATGGAGGTGAATGAAATGGAGGTTGTTGTCGACACCCGGCGAAAGAGATGCAGGTGATTAGGTTGGAAGCTGCTTTGTCAGAATCGGGGTGAATAGAGGTGGAAGGAAAAGGACGCGGCCAGGCATGGTGGAAAGCGTAGTTGGGTGCTTGAACGAAGGAGAGGGAGATGAATGGAGGCAGATTGCTGGCGGGGGGCAACGTTGAAGACGGCTATGCTTTGGAGACCTTCCAGATTTGTCTTCGATTTGGGGGAAAACAACTGGAGATGAAGAATTACATGATGAAGCAGAGAGATGGGAGCCACGTCTAGCATGGGGTTTGATTCGCTAGAGAAGAAGGAGTCGGTTGTGGCTGAAGACGGCTATGCTTTGGAGACCTTCCAGATTTGTCTTCGATTTGGGGGAAAACAACAGGAGATGAATAATTACAGGATGGAGCAGAGAGATGGGCGCCACGTCTGGCATGGGGTTTGATTCGCTGGAGAAGAAGGAGCCGGCTATGGATGGAGAGGTAGCTTGGGAGATGTTGATAGGCCGGAGAAGGTGAAGGGACTGGCTGAAGACCAGACTGCTGGAGCTTTACTGGCTCTCTTGAGGGGGGATCTTGGCAGGACACGAAGAATGTGGATGCAATAGGGGCAAGAGATGGAGATTTCGCTTGCGATTGGGGATGAAGATGGGCACAGACTGAAAACAGGATGGCTGCTGGGTTATGGATGAAGAAGCTCGGTCGGACATGGCGGATGATTCGCCGGAAAAGAAGAAAGCGGGTGATGCTAGGAGCTGGGAGCTGGGCAAGGAGATGAGACACGAACAGGGGCCGGTGGCTGAGAAAGAAGGGGGGAGATTAAGAGAAAAAAATGATTTGCCCCCTTATTTTGATGAATTGGTTTATATTCACTTTGTCCCCTTATTTTGATGATATTATACATAACCCCTTTATTTTGTGCATGAGTGGCACATGTTCAGTTAATAGAAATAAACAAACGGCGTTAGGGCTAGGGACCTCCTATGAGCAAAAAAGGTCTACTTAGGTCAGTGGTGAAACTTTTTGAAGTTGAGGGACTGATGATGGCTTCGACCAAAGTTCAGGGACTAATGGTACACTTATCCCTTTAATTTATATCTGGCTTAGATTTATTTTTTTTATAAAAAAAAATTGTTCGTAAGTTTTGTAATTAATTTTTGTAATTTTAAATATTTGTATTTTAATTTTTTTCTTTTTGATTGTTATCGTAATTAACTGAATCAGTTTAATTTTTGTTCGAAAAAAAATTGTTTCTAAGTTTTGTAATCAAATTTTGTAATTTTGAATATTTGTATTTTAATTTCTTTATTTTATTAAAAGTTGTGTTTAATTTCCCTTATTGGTCTGAAATTGTTGTGATTTCGATTTCAAAAGAGTATTTTGTTAGTGCACTCTGTCTTATTCAATTTATTTTTGTGGTTTTTGCTTGCGGAAATTTTTATTTTTAAGTTTATTTCAATTAACATGTGTTGGATTGGTGTGTGTGTGTGTGTGTGTGTGTGAGAGAGAGAGAGAGAGAGAGAGAGAGAATGTTTTTTGATGCTTAATTATACTTTTTAAAGATAAGTTATAAACTTTCTTTTAAGATAAGTTACAAACTTTTACGGCCAATAAAATAGGTTATTTCTTTAATTTTCGGGATGTTGTTGTGTAATTTACATTAATACGACCTCTACAAAATCTCAAGGATATATTAATTGTTCGTTTGTTAGGGCATGTGTATTGGTTTCCATTGATTTAATTGCTATTTTTTTTAGCTTTTAGGGTTGATTAGTTTTGATCAAATGCATTTTCGTTTGCATGTTAGATTTTGTATGATAATATGTGGGAGGATTCATGTTTTGTAGATGAAGCAGAAAATTTGGTTAAATGAATGTGTTTGAAATTTCTTTGTGTCATGTGTAGGTAGAAATAATGGACAAAGTTATTGCATTTCATGTTTTCAAACCAACCATTGTTGTTAAATAAGAACCCCCAGAAGAAGAAGACTTAGTTTTCGTTATTGAGAAAACAATAAAAATTTCTTTTCGTATTTTAACAATAGTTACAATTAAAATATTCATTTCTTGGTTTTCTTATGAAATAAATATTGAAGTAAAAAGTTTTATTTTGTTACGTATTTGAGTTTTCTCATTTTTTCGTTGTGTAGTATACATATATCCAACCCCCACAAATTATAAGTAAATATTAATTCATTTCTACATTATCTGCTTCATTTATTGATAAATTCTCAAACTGGCGCCGTGTCATTGGTACGGGCAAGAGTACTAGTCTATATTATAATACAGCTCATGGTCTAATTGGCGGCCCTGATTGAATTGTGCTAAACACAACTGATGATTCAGATTGATTCGTAAGTATATGAGTTAAATGAACCCTTCAGTTATGAGTTATCTTTGAATTACCCCTCTAGAATTACATATAAAACCTTTAGTTGTGGGTTTTGTTTGAATTACCCCGTCAGTTTTGAGTTTTGTTTATCCCGACCATTCATTGAACTGATCTCATTCTGACGTCATGTCTATGACACGAGCACGTATACTAGTTATTACTATAGAAGGAAGCATCCCACATTTGTAAGAAATTAATTAGTGTTAGTTTTAAAAATACTATCATTACAAAAAGAAAAATATATATACCACATGGTTAGAAATAAATGTTTGTTTTAAAAGTTTTTAAATAAAAGTTTTAAACTTTTATTACCAATAGAAATAGAAGATTTATAAAAGTCTCAAAATTTTTTTTTTAATATCATAAAGTTCAAAATTTAAGGTGTCTACTAACGCAATTATGTTAAAAGCTTTCATTTGAACGAATTTTTTTTTCATTTATAACAATGGTGATAAGAATTTTACAATATTAGTTTTATTATTACTATTACTATTGCTATTGTTATTGCTATTATTATTATTATTTTAAACAATAATACTATTATTATAATAGTAATATTATTATCTTCATTAACATTATTACTACTAAATACCAAAATTCTATTTAAGAAACACATTTCCCAATGATCCAAAAACAACTATTCAATCGATAAAATCTCAAATTAATCCTGAAAAGTTAACCTTTACATCTTTATGAAATTGTGGTAGTAATATTAGTAGTAGTAGTGATAATAATGATAATAATAACAATAATAATATTGTTACCATTATTAGTTGATTATAAATAATAATAATATTATTAATAACAATCATTATTTTTTAAATTTTATTGTTATTATTACTAGTAAGTTATTTGTTGTTGTTGTTGTTGTTGTTGTTGTTGTTATTATTATTATTATATCCAAAATATTGAATTATTAAAATCATTGAAGCTTAAAAAAAGTTTCTTTTCAAATAAAACCTCATAATCTAACAATGTTAGTATAAACATTAAGTTTTGGACTTTAGGGTATTAAAAGTTTAACTTTGAGAATAATACATGGGAGATTACTACTTTGTTGCGAAGTATATTTAGTAGTCAACTGATGTTTAATGTTATGCTTCTCAAGAAAATCATCACAAACAAGATAGTCGGTGTCCCTATTAGTTCTCAAAACTTTAGTTTTATTTTCTCACTTTATTTCTCCACAAAATACTTAAACTTCTTAAACATATCACAAACCTCCGATTTTTCTATGAAAAAATACACTCATGCTTTTCTACTAAAATCATCAATAAACGTGATAAAATACCTGCAACCTCCATTAAAAACAACTTCAACTGAGCATAAATCTGAATGAATCAACTTCAACGTTCTCTTTGCTCTCCAAGATTTGCCTGTAGGCAAAATATCTTTATATTTCTTGCCCAAAACACATGTTTCACAAACTCCATTAGGAGCATGAATCTCATCATCCATTGTTTGAATCCAATGATCTTACAAGACGCCTCATCAAAGTTAATTGGATCTCAATCTGTAAATAAAGCAAAATTCATCATATCTTCATCGAAAATCTCATTATCATTACCCACAACATAATCCTGCAACCTAGCTGATAAGTTACGTTGTCTCTGTGGACGCCCTGAACTTTCTCCATGTGCAACTGTAGGAGTTGGAATATCACCTTGAACATTAACATCTTCATCTTGAGCAAAACTTTTTGGAGAATCAAAACTTGAATTTTCATTTTCTTTGGAACACCAATCCCAAACACCAACCTCATCAAAAGTCATATCTCTACTAATAATAATTTTATTTGTCACCGGGTTGAACAATTTATAAGCTTTGGACACGTCATTATAACCAATAAAAATACACTTTTCATTTTTGTTATCAAGTTTCTTTCTCAAATGATCAAGTACATGAGCATAAGCAATGCAACCAAACACCCTAAGATGTCCAATAAAAGGTCTTCGACCACTCCATGTCTCATCTGGAGTTCTATCACACACACTTCTTGTTGAGTTTCAAAATTTAATGTGTCTACTAACGCAGTTATGTTAAAAACTTTCATTGGACGAAAATTTATTTTTGTTTTCATTTATGACAATGATGAAAAGAATTGTACAATATTAGTTTTATTATTACTATTACTATTGCTATTGTTATTATTATTATTTTAAACAATAATACTATTATTATAATAGTAATATTATTATCTTCATTAACATTATTACTACTAAATACCAAAAGTCTATTTAAGAAATCTATTTCCCAATGATCCCAAAACAACTATTCAATCGATAAAATCTCAAATTAATCTTGAAAAGTTAACATTTACATCTTTATAAAATTGTGGTAGTAATATTAGTAGTAGTAGTGGTGATAATAATGATAATAATAACAATAATAATATTGCTACCATTATTAATTGATTATAAATAATAATAATATTATTAATAACAGTCATTATTTTTTAATGTTATTGTTATTATTAATAGTAAGTTATTTATTGTTGTTGTTGTTGTTGTTGTTGTTGTTGTTGTTGTTATGTTATCCAAAATACTGAATTATTAAAATAATTGAAGTTTAAAAAAAGTTTCCTTTCAAATAAAATCTCATACTTTAACAATGTTAGTAGAAGCATTAAGTTTTGGACTTTGGGGTATTAAAAGTTTAACTTTGAGACTCTTTAGATAAAATAAATATTTTGAGGCTTTTTTGATATGAGAATTTTTAGTGAGACTTTTTGACTTTTTTTCAAATTAAATTATTGTAGCTATTTGAAGAGTTTAACAATCAAATTATAATGTCTAACAATTATATTATTATTACAAAAAAAAAGATGTATCCAACATTATATCCGTGCAAAGCACGGGCTCTATAATAGAACCAATTAAATTTTAAATTATGATACTCCCTCCGTTCCGGTTAAATGTTCCTAGTGGACAAATACAAGGATTAAAAAAATGTAATTACTCCCTTCGTTTTAAAATAAGTGTCATTTTAGTAATTCACACACAAATTAAGGAAACTTATAAAAAGATTGATATACCATTATTTAAGTTCATTTAATATAGTTAAGTTGTACTAGTATTTTCTCTTTCCTCTTAACAATCCCCTTTCTAACATCATTTAATTTGAAAGTAATAAATAAGGGCAGTTTTGACAAAATATGAACAAATGTTTCTTGAAATCCTATAATCAGTATAATGAAACTTATTTTGGAACAAAAGCACTTTGCTAAAACGACACTTTTTTGAAATATGATGAGTTGTAAAACATGTTGTGACAATAATATTCATTATACATACTCTCTCCCTCATTAGTTATGTACCCATTACGCTCACATACTATCATAAGATGTACAATAATGATAGTATTAAATGAAGAGATATTAAAAATATTTAATGGTAAACTATTTATTTATATCTCTTCATTTAATATATCTATTATGTAGAAACAAATGTTCCTAATGGTAAACCATCTTATAAAAAATGATAAACCATTAAAAGTCATATTTTTAATCTCGTCATTAAAAAGATGGCATTTAATGAATAGATTAAAACCATTAATCTCTTCATTAAAAATGTCATCACATGGTTTACCATTAAAAATGTAACTAGTTTTACATCCGTGCATTAAACGCACAAACAAAATATTTTTTTAATTAAATAATATTCAAACAAAACGAATAAGCAAATCAAAATCAAAAGAATAAATTAAAAAAAGTAATGTTTGTGACAACTATTTAAATATAAATACATCATTTTATTGGTAATATTATAGATTTTTAAAAATTTCTTTATAAACAACATTTGTTGTTTTATTTGTTGGCTTTTCATCTTTATCAGTATTAATATCTTCAAGCCAGAACGGTTTGTTACCATAGAACCTGCAACATACAACTGACCATGACCGAATACTGGTTTCTTCAATAAGAGTCCTACATGCGAAAGTGATTGACCTTGACTTTTGTTAATTGTCACGACATACGATACTACCAATGAAAATTATTTTTTATGGAAACTTGAAAGACAACCTCACATCTGATGGAGACAATGACATTCTTGGTATAAACATTTTGTCTCCAACATTGCTTCCATTCAAAAAAATTATTTCAACAGCGTGATTCTCAAGCATGATAATGATTAATCTTGTCCCATTGCACAACCCTGTAGAAAGGTCAATGTTTTTCAACAACATCACCGAAACACCAACCTGAAGTGTTAATTCATGGTTATACAATGTTGAACACTTTATACTATTCAAAAACTCTGTAAAATGATTATTTCCAAACGAACTTGTGTTGTCCTTTGTCCTGCACATATAATTTGAACTTAAAGATACCATGTACTCATTTATGGCGTCAAAAACATCAAGAGTCGGGGCAAGTATAACCCTTCCTTGCAAATATGACACATCATAAAAGACTCAAGCGGTTAAAGAAGAAAAAAAGTACTTTTGCGGTTAAAAAAATAGAGTATTTCAGTGATTAACATTTTAGAAAAAAAGGATTGGCCGTAATTATTCCTTATCAAAATGAGAAATAAAAAAACTCACCTCATTGAAAAACACTAAAAGACCTACTATATATAAAACTCAGTCCATTAAAATCTCACATCCACCCTTAAGCCTCATGACATGTAAGTTGTCTCTTTTAACCTATTAATATAAAATAAAAACTTAGAAAAAAATAATATTACATGTATTTTATGTAAGACATATCTCATTGACCCGACTCACCGTGTGTTGGTGATTTGCGTTGTGAGATAGTGATGCTCCCTCTTACGAATTAAAACACGTAAGACGGTCTTACCAGATAACTACTCTTAATAAAGCAATACACAATCTCAACACCTAACCAAATTCAACATCTGCCGTCTAACAAATACAACTCTTCATTTAGAATCCTTCATTTGACGTATATTCTTTCACTTCAAAATTTCATTCACCTAATATTCGGTAAGAAATCGTAAGAAATTATAGCGATCTCTCCCCAGATTATTCAAATTCTTTTAATTTTTCATTGGGCTGAAAATTGAGTCTATATCATTTTGTTTTACATTCTATTTCCTTGTACAACTTTTAAAGTTTTTTTTTAAAATACAAATCTAATAATCTGAGACTTCAATATTTAAAATGAAGTCTAGTATTTAGTAAAAACATTGTTTAATGATAAATAATTTATTTTACTGTCCGAGATTTGTTATATTCTAAATTTTTAAATATACTTCTCAAGGTTATTTTGAAAAGAATACATAGCTCGAATTTTGAGATTTGAATTTATAACTGATGAATTTATATGTTACATTTTGTAATATTTTTTATTTAACTATTCTTCATGTTTATAAAAAATATATAACTTTATAGTTAGACTATGTCAACAACTTCGTCTTTTATTTCAGTCGGGACTAACTATTTTCTTACAACTTTGACTTTGAGAATCCATTCGAATATTTATTTGTGAACGTCTCTTAGGACGGATAGTATGGAAACCATAATAGTTGCAGTAAAAATTTTGGGTTCAAAATGTCTAAAGCTTATTTCGTGACCAATTTTTTTTTTAAACTTTGCAGAAGATTGGTTGAATATCCGTAAAAGACATCCATAGACTTTATATAAATGTGATGTAAAATAAAAGGATATTGTGAATTGTGCTGAGAATACCAACAATTTGGGTGTATTCAAAGTTTCTAGAAATGTATAAATATATTCATGTCAACTTATCCAAAAATATTAAATGTTTAGTATAAAAACAAAAGAAAAAAAATTAAAAAACAAAGTGTTTCAGCATCCAATGTGCCCATTTATGGAAATCAGTTTTAGGCAGGAAAATCACGTTTATTATTATTATTATTATTATTATTATTATTATTATTATTATTATTATTATTATTATTATTATTATTATTATTATTATTATTATTATTATATAAGATGGTTTACCATTAAAAATGCCATAGGATAGATAGAAGATTAAATGAAGAGATATATTAGGAACATTTAATGGTAACCATTTATTTATATCTTTTCATTTAATAAGATGGTTTATATAGTCCATCCGTTTAGGTCTGTCAATGGATTAGATTTGAATCGGATCGGTTAAATCCAAATATGATTTGTTAAGAAATTATTTGACTTGAATCATATCAGATTAATTATTGGATATTTCAAAGTTCAATCCATATCCTATATTTTCGGATTCAGATATTATTCTCCTTATTAAAATACTGGAAAAAAATTAATGTATTTTTGCTTAACCAGAGATCGAATAAAATTAAAAATTGTTGTTTTCATCTTACACAAACATAAATAACAATGTTAGTAATATATTATAATGAGCGTACAAATTTATATTTAGTAGAAATAATAATAATTAATGACTAATAATTCAACATAAGTAACTTTTATATGTATAATACTAATATCTATAATACAATACAGCTCATAGTCGCACATGTGCAATTGACTAAAGTTATTTAGGGGCTGAGATTGATTCCTTTACTGAGATCCTACGGTCACGATTAAAACCTACATTCGCATGTGCGAAGGCAGTTGTGCAACTACTCGTCTCTCTCTCTAACTCCCCCACTCTTATTTCTCAATATTTTTATTGAATTTTATTTAGGATACGTTAAATACGAGCCTCCAATAATCTGCTAACGTACTAACGCCGTGCAATAGGCACAAACACACAATTTAGTTTAAATTATCCAAACTCGTTAGTGAACCTCAATATTGTTCAGTTTGTTCCAATACTTCATCCATATTATCTTAATCACCGTGTTTATTGATGTCATAACTCATCTTTCTAAAAATAATACTCCCTTCGTCCTTAAATTATCGTCTTCCTTTTCTTTTTCGTCCGTCCCAAAATAATTGTCCAATTTGAAATTTACCTTTTTAGAACATCACTTTTACCACTTTACTCTTACCTTTTTCACCCTACTTTAATTATAGGCCATATACACATGAGTTTTAAAGGAAACTACACATTAAACCAATATAAATAATCAAGCCAATTGTTTTTTCTTAAACTATACGCCGGGTCAACCAGGACGATTATTTAGGGACGGAGGGAGTAATTCAATATCATCGTCCTACTAAACAACTTCTCTCATCTTTACCATTTAAAAAGAAAAAAATGTACTATAAACTTGGCTTTGGCATTCCGAGTTTTAATTAAGTAACTCCTCTTTTTAAATTGATTTTACCTGCTATTATTACGTATTAAAATCATACTCTTTTCGTTTTGGGCAAAGAGTCCATTATTTTATTTTGAAATATTTCACTTAAAAAGTCCACTTTTAAAAATTAAGACATAAAAGTATCGTTATATTACTAATGACCTACTTAAAATTGTATTTTTTTTATTAAAAAATGACTTTCAAATGATGACTGTTTATCGAGAATGAATAAAGTATTTACATGGTGTATGTTAGTTTTTCAATGAAGCATTGCAAATCATGCCTTATTTTGCTAAGCAATGCTTCATGCCTAATATTGTGTAGACTTAGTACATAATTTGGGCGGTAATAGGTGGTCCTATTTTATTATATATATATATATATATATATATATATTTTTTTTTTTTTTGAAATTGTCTACAAACAAGACTGCTAAGTTATTATATGATTTTCTGTTTTTCTTTTTCTTTTATTATTATTTTTTTGCTCTAAAACTATGATAATAAATTGAAAATGTGACCTCAAACTTGTGTGTGATTGAAAACGTGACCTCTCTTTTAAATTTGGTAACATGAAAATTAATGATTATACTTTTTGAGCGAGTCAATAACGTACTTGATAAAATTATTTTTTATGTTAGGAAGATAATATTTTCACTATATTTTTTTATTTTTTCACTGCATTACAAATTATTGCACTAGGTAAATACATAATTATACCTAAACTACTCGTCCATTTTAAGTTAAGGTATAATGCATGAAGAATCATACAAAAATAGGAAAATACCAAACAATTAGCCGTTAACAAAAGTTCCACTAACAAGTTTCCCGAAAATACTTATTAAAATTTGTTCTGTGAAAGCACTTTTTTAGAATCCAAATGTAACAAGTTTTTGTCCATAAATTAACGATGGTGACGTTAAAAAAGTTGATAAAATATACTTCTAGTATAAATTCCTTAAAAAATAAAAAATGCTTGGGTAATACGTGGAGTGAAATAGTAGTCCTCAAATAACAATTTTCATGCTTGATCTCCCAACCCCACCGGCTCATATATATATATATAAAGAAGATAACTAATTGATTAGGGTTATTCAGAAGTCATGATTTAATTATTTTTTTACTATTATCCTACGGCTATCATTTATTTGGGTAACCTTATTTTCTGAGTTTCCTTATA
Organism: Codonopsis lanceolata; assembly: GCA_013146195.2. NCBI lineage: Eukaryota > Viridiplantae > Streptophyta > Magnoliopsida > Asterales > Campanulaceae > Codonopsis > Codonopsis lanceolata. The sequence goes on along the minus strand of CM028381.1, from coordinate 11,748,021 downwards.
CTGTTAGAATTAGGCTTGAATCACCTTTTTTTACTTCCTCGGTTTCTCTTTTTCCAGCCCTTGATGTTATACTCTCTTTAATTTAAGTTCAGGTAATTAATTTTTTTTTCATCAGTTTTTAAACTTTCTTTCTATGTTTTCTTCTCCCCTCCGATTTGTTAATAACTCAAGCTCTTAATTGACGTCCTCAGACATTGGCAGATTTCTATTGTGGCTTTAAACAAATTTTTCCTTCCCCGGTTTCTCTCTTTCCAGCCCTTACTGTTATACTCTCTTTAAGTTCAGGTAATTATTTTTAAATTTTCATCAGCTTTGAAGCTTTCTTTCTTTGTTATCTTATCACCTCTGATTTGTTAATAACTCAAGCTCTTAATTGATGTCCACAAGATCCTTTCATCTCTCCCATGTTAATCCATATTTTTGTTAAAAAAATTCTTTTAGATCTTTATTAATTGGAACTCAACAGTGATAGATCATTTGCATGGTTGTATTGTTTTTGTGATTTGTTTTTCCTTCTCATCCTCACTTTGATTTTCTCTCTTCATTCACGGTAATAAATAATAATACACTAAACCGAGAATGAAAAATTTTCCTCCTCAATGGGATCTGTTGGGTTATCATGGGTAACCCATGAAATTTGTTGGGTTACCATGGGTAACCTATCTTAACCCGTGAAATTAATGGGTTGGGTTGGGTTGTTCGGGTTTGTGGGTAACGAGTCGAGATTTCCAAGTCTAAGTAATACTCCTATAAAAGTTTAAGAGTTTATTTTATTCATACACAAAACACTTATACTAATTGCTTTCAAATGATAAAAAAGTTTGAAGATATGCAGTTTAGGCCAACTAGAAGATACATTAAGATAGAGATCCAACTGTCAATAGTAATGAAGGAGAAAATTGCAGTGTTGCCCATTTCTAGGAGTAAGCGCCTAGAAAGGGGAAGAGCATATGGCAGCAATAATCAATTAAATGAGACATGTCAATGTAACCACCTTCTGATTTTGTTTAAAGGTTTGCATGTACTTTGTACTATCGAACTTTGATATAAAATAGGGCAAACAACAAACTTAAAACTTTAACCCATTTATTGGTTCCATGAGTCCATGAAATCTTTCAAAGGGTAACCAAAACAAAGTCTTTGTTTGACATCAACATGGTATCAAACACGTACATGATGACTCACTGATATTACACGTAAATACGTAAAATCAAGATCAGTAGCTCATGTCTTACAAGCTTTCCTAACTTCCACAATCTCAGATTTCCCAAAAGTATTAATGTTATTTTAACTTAGATGCAAGATAATTATAAAAAAAATATGTTCCAACCGAAAAGTGAAAAATAAATATTGAAAGGAAAAGACCCCAAGTGTATGAGGCTCAAGCCATTGATTGCGAGATCTAGGAAGAGTCTAAAGTTACGCAGTAAGCAAGAGACAACAACTCTGTAATATGTATGCTATATATTCAATTAAACATTGAAACCAAAAAAAAAAGGGAAAATAAAGAATCCATTGAATCATTAATAAACATTTTATAATTGATATTTATTTAATTTCAATTACTAGGTGAGATCCAATCCAAATGAACTCATCGATTTACCTTCATCAATTCGGAAGTGTAAAGATCTACTTGAATTAATAAGAGAAGTGTATCCACATCTGCATATAGCGGGGACTTCTACATCAAAATTCTTAACTAATCATACTATTCTCTTTGCACGTAATGATGATGTTAATAAAATAAATTTTGAAGCACTAGATATATTTCTGGGAAATTTCATTAGTTATTTATCAGTAGACTAAAATGTAGAAGATGATGCAAGTGATCCGATCATGACAAATCGATACCTGGTTGAATATTTGAACTCATTGAATCTTGCTAGTCTCCCCCTTTCAGACCTCCAATTGAAAATTGGTTGTCTCGTTATTTTGCTTAAGAATCTTGCCCCAAAAGATGGTCTTTGCAATGGAACAAGATTGAGAATAGTTAGATGTGTGCAACGTATTATTGAAGCTGAAATCTTAACTGGGGATAAAGCTAGCAATTTGGTATTTATATCAAGAATTTCTCTTACGCCTTTTGCTTTTGAACTTACTATTCCCATTACAAGACGACAATTTCCAATTAGGTTAGCCTTTGCAATGACTATAAATAAATCACAAGGCCAATCTATTAAATTTGTCGGCATTGACCTTCGAACGCCAGTGTTTACTCATGGTCAATTATACGTTGCACTATCTCGATGTATCACATTCAGTAGAATAACAATCCTCTTGCCATCAAAAGAAGAGACTTTGACAACAAATATAGTTTGTCCGAAAGTTCTTCTATAATACTTTTACGACATGCATAAAATTCTATCTTAAAGCTACATGATTTTCTTAAATCTAACTATAACTTATTTTTAAGAAATTGTTTGTTTTTACATTTGACTCAAATTTAAAATTTATATAGTTTTTTTTAAATAACGCACGCTTTCAAATAGGTCCTCGCATCTCCATTTGACACGCCACCTTCAACACCACCTCCCCATCCACTTGATTCTTATGATTCTGATTTTGTAGAAGGATTTGTAAGCACTATTTTTTTTTAGTTAAGCGTTAATAATTAAATTTGATACAAGTTTTACATTTATATAATTTCTATTTTACTCATTATTTCAAATAGATCCCTTCAACCCCACCCCCAACTCCACCTGCATCTCTGACACCCCCTCCACCTACATATCAAGTTGCAGCAGGACATATACCCACAATATTGTATGATGATATGTGGGAGGATTGAAGTTTTGTAGATGAAACAGTAAGTTCTTTTTTTATATTTTAATTAAACTACTATAATGCATAAAATATGGTTAACTAATTGGTTTGAATTTTATTTGTCTCATATGTAGGTGAAAATAATGTACAAAGTTATTTCATCTCATGTTTTTAAATCAATAATCATTGTTGTGAAGCAAAAGCCCCTAGAAAAAGACTGAGTTTTTGTTATTGATAAAATAATAAAATGTTCTTTTTACATGTCTATTTTTTTATAAATTAAATTAAATGCCCAAGTAAAATGTTTTATTTTGTTAGGTATTTGGGTTTTCTCTCATTTTTTTTACTTACCATTTTTTTTTTTTTTTTTGCTTACAAAATCTGTTGGTACCTCATAGATTTTTATCACATTTAATTTAGACAAGTTTAATTTGATTAGGACTCCTCAATTCTTAGGATAAAAGTTTTTTAATTTCTATTATTTTACCAAAACTCGATCAATTTAAAATAAATTTTATCTAATTTGATTAAACGTGTTCTACCAACACCACAAACAACCACTACGAAATAACTTGCAAATTATATCTACGAAATTGACATGAATTTTTTGTTTGATGATTCGGTGTGATCTCAAACTTTTTTTTAATTAATTATGTGGACACATTGCTGTTGTTGGTTCATTTAAATAGCTTGCAAATTATATTTACAAAATTAAGTTTGAGAAACAACACTAAGTCAACCGTGCATAAGCACGGACTCAGAATCTAGTTTTTTTTTTATATCGGATCGGATCAGGTTTTAAAGGATCGGAACAACTTAATCCAAATCCGATTTGTTAAGATTTTCAAAATCAGATTTTTGGATTGAAAACAAAATTCATATCCTAAAAATAACATTAGATTCGAATCAAAATTCATTCTATTGACAGACTTATCTCTATCCCGGATAAATGTTCCTAATATATCTGTTCATTTAATATATCCTTATATTTTTACCATTAAATACCATCTTTTTAATCTCTTCATTAAATGCCATAAAATGGTTTTAATGGTAAACCATCTTAAGATATTTTCTATATATCTATTGGTATTTTTAATGGTAAACCTCTTATAATTAAATGGAAAGATATATTAAATAAAGAAATATATTAAGAGCATTTATTCGGTACGATGAGATTATAAAGACCCAAAAAGAGTCGGACGTCTAACGAAGTAGTACGGAGTAATTTTTTTCGTTAATTTTAAAACTCCTACTACTCCCCGAAAGCACCGCCCAATTCTCAAATCCATTTTTCACTTCAAACACTCCAAAAACTGCAGCAATGGAGCTCTGTTCCTCCATGGAGCAGCTCAAATCTCAATCCATTTGGGTCCTCCTCCTACTGGGTCTCGGTTTTTTACCCCTCCTAAAATCCTCCTTCTCTTTTCTCAACTGGGTATACACCAATTTCCTCCGGCCCGCCAAAAATCTCAAGAAATACGGTTCATGGGCACTCGTCACCGGCCCGACCGACGGCATAGGGAAAAGTTTCGCCTTCCAGTTAGCCCGCAAAGGACTCAACTTAGTTCTCGTGGGTCGGAATCCAGACAAGCTCAATGACGTCTCGGATTCAATCCGGGCTAAATTCGGGAACACCCAGATCAAGACTGTTGTCGTTGATTTTTCCGGGAACTTATCCGAAGGTGTTGAAAGAATTAAGGAAGCAATCGAAGGGTTAGATGTTGGGGTTTTGATTAACAACGTTGGGGTTTCGTATCCTTACGCGAGGTTTTTCCATGAAGTGGATGAGAAGTTACTTGCGGATTTGATTAAGATTAATGTTGAAGGGACTACAAAGGTTACACAGGCTGTCTTGCCCGGAATGCTTAAGAGAAAGAAAGGGGCAATTGTTAATATCGGGTCGGGTGGCGCTATTGTCACCCCTTCAGATCCTCTGTATGCAGTTTATGCAGCCACCAAAGCGTAAGCCTTTTACTTTACTTTGAAGATTGTTTCTTTATATGTGCATGCTTTGATTTTAGTACCTAAAATCGAGATTTCTTTGCATGCTCTTTGAAGTCTTGAATTATCAAAGAATGAAATTTGTACTGAACTGGATGACTATTCTTGCATACCAAACAAGCATGGTTTTCTTTAAAACCTGGTGCACTTCTATGAAAAAGATTTGAAATTTAGTTGTATTAACAAAATTGAGTTGATTCCATCTGTTTCCAGCTTTCGTATTTAGCGCACCCTATTCAAGCACTTTCCGCACTTTTTTTTGGGTAAAGTATTAGCTTAAATTAGTATGTTTGCTGAGGATTTTTTGAATTAATATTGAACTCTGATATGAGACTACAGATCCTTACTCATTTTACAGTTGACATAGGGTCATGCTCGTTTTAATTTGTTGTTGTTGTTGAGCTTATGCAATATGGTGTTGATGTTCCTTGTAAATGACGTCTTTCTGTGCTTCTTGTTTCTTCTTAGGATGCTACCCTCTTGAAGAATAACCGTAAGGGAGGTGTGGATCAAATTTAGTAATTTTGAAATATATGGATTTATTTTTCTTAAATTGCAGATATATTGATCATTTTTCAAGATGCCTCTATGTGGAATATAAGAGGAGCGGGATCGATGTGCAGTGTCAGGTATGCTCAAGTTTGAAAACCCATCAAGCAACTTTCTTTGGTGCATTGATGTAGTGAACTAGCCATTGTCATCATTTTTCCATACTATCATAAATCGAGCAAATCTGTTGTGGTTCCAGACTTAATTCTATTATGTAGTGCAATTTGTGGCATCTGTGGATGTAAACGCTGAAAGCTTAATTTTGTTTGTTATTATGCTTGTCTTGGCTTTATTTCTTTTTCCTCACTACCATTGGCTGCCTTGGTGGTATGTGTAAATGGATTATGCTAACAAGCATTGCTATGACACTTGTTAGGGACCGTTTAATGGAAATAGGTGCAATGAAAACATCCATAATTTGTAGGAAAATACTAAATTATTGCTGTTTTCTTGGCCCCTTCAGTTGCACCATTTCTTGGTTGTGTATTAAGACAAAGATTGCTTCTGTAATTTGTAGTGTATTTGAAATAGAATGTGGCGAATCTATTCTCACTCCAATGTACAATGTAGGAACTATTGCGTACAAGTAAGTTAAAGCCTACTTGGTGTGCCTAGGTAGAAAATTAAAATGTGAATAGAATAGCCCAAATTTCCGTGCTATCTTGAAAATTCATTCTGATTCACTTATGCGGTTATGCCAAACACTATGCAACTCTCTCTCTCTCTCTCACTCCAATTATATTGGAAATTCAATAACTTTCTACACTTGATGAAGTGTCCCTTCTTTTTATAGGTACCACTATATGTTGCAACCAAGATGGCTTCAATCAGAAGGTCATCATTCTTCGTCCCATCAACTGATACTTATGCTCGAGCTGCCATGCGCTGGATAGGTTATGAATCACGATGCACCCCTTACTGGCCCCATTCAGTTCAGTGGGCGTTGGCTCACATGTTACCAGAGTCTGCTATTGATGCTTGGCGTCTGCGGTTCTGCCTCGCAATTCGAAAGAGGGGTCAACTCAAAGACTCTAGAAAGAAGGAATAGAAGTATACCTGACTTGAAGAACCCCCTCCCCCCGCCCTTTCTTTTGTCTTTCGTACTGGCCCTCTTCGATTGGCAGAAGAATTTGTTGTAGCCTAGGTGACTTGATATGAGACCAAAAATTCAAGGTTTATGTGCTTTCCTGTATCCTGTTCTCCTTCAATTCATAACCGTTTGCTTCTTATTTTAGCTTCTTTTTTTCAACTTCCAATTTCTATTTGAAATGCTATGTGCTATTGTTGATTTGCAAATTCACTCAAATCAGAGTAACCCTTTATAATGGAGGGTAAAGCTTTTACTACATTGAAGATTAATATGAAAGGCTATTTACATCTATTCTCACAGTCAAACAAGTTCCAAAACCAAGTCTAAAAACTTGCTAGGCTGTTTCACTTAACTCATAATCCTCCGATGAGAGATGAGATAATATAAAATAATCTTAAAATTTCAAAAAAAATTTCCTCCATGTTCAAAACAATATAACAAAAACTTAAGAAAGATGGTCTTATAGATTTTTTTTATAAGATGGATCCTCGTGACCCGACTCACCGTGTGTTAGTGGGTTGTACTGTGAGAGAGTGGCTCCGTCTTACGGATAACTTAAGAAAGATGATTTTACGGATATTTTCTGTTAAACGAATCCTTATAACTCGACCCATCGTATGTCGGTGAGTTGAGTGAATACACAAAATTGGGGTATTTTCTGGTATGCCAAGTCACATATCAGTGGTACGAAATTAGAGTGTCTACACCCACGTCGGGTCGATTAAGGTAAGGAAGGTCTGTTAAACAAAAAATATTCGTAAAACTGTCTTACTTAAGTTTTTACCGACCATAATATATGTTAAATGGGGTTGGAATAGATGATTTACAATTTGAAGCAGCAAGTGTAAAGAGTGGCGCTATATAGACCCCATATCCTATGAATGTACCCCCTAAAAATGCAAGCCTCAGTTCTGATCTCGTCACCCTCACCCCATCCAAGCCCCCATCTCTCTCACCCTTCTTCAATCCAACTCCTTTGCTATTTTCCTTCTCCAGCTCCAACAAGGTAGTGCGCCAACACAAATAGCCCGGCATCCGAGATCTCCCTCGCTCTCTCATCCCGCCATAACAGCGAGCCCCATCTCTAGCATTGGCCATCCCGTCCATCTCATTCATAAAATCCTCTTCTCCACCAGTAACCCTTGCAAGCTCAGTTCCTTCTCTCTCCTCTCTTTTACAACTTTGACAAAGAGCAGCTCCAAACACGAATGAATTGGTCGAAATCTCTTTGCCCCTCCGTCATCGCACCAGAATTCGGCCTAATAGCGATCTCGTCACTTCAACAACAGTTGTGCCATTCATTCCAGTCGTGCGCACTCTCTATACGCACAATTGATTTTCAATCCGAGCCGAGATGTGATGGGGTATAGAGGAAACAGTAGATTGGGGGGAGGGAGGAGGCGTGGTTGGGTTGAAATGTTACGCATAGCGAGGAAGGGAAAGAATGATGTGGGGTATGCTTATAAAATGAAGGATAAAATAGAAAGTTAACATTTTTAAGGACATACCGATAGGAAAGAGGGTCTATATAGCACCACTCAAGTGTAAAATTAGAACTCAAACATACTATTCCCCGTCCTCAAATAATTGTCTTTTTTTAATTTTTCGTCCATCTTAAAATAAATGTCTTATTTGAAAATTTCTTTTTTAGTATATAATTTTTACTATTTTACCCTTACTTTTTAATCATATTTTAATTATGAGTCATATACTCACGGGCTTTAAAATAACTATACATTAAATAAATATTAATAATCAAGTCAATTTTATTTTCTTTTTTTGTTAGTGCGAATGATATTTTACTTACATCTTTTGTGGAAACCCTACCTAATATTTGACTATTCATAATATTATAATATAAAGGTTTTATAAATAATCATATTTAACGTAAGTATGATGTTAGTCATGGTTTTATAATATAAAGGTTTTATCTGAATTTTGAAAAGAACATTCTTGTCCACAAAATTTGCAATTTTCTTTGGAATTTTCTGAAACAAACATAATTTTGTGTGCAATAGTAATAAATATTTGAACTCATATTAATTAAGTAATAATAAAAGTACTACTATTGTTATGTTTTACGAACTATTTTTTATAATATCACCTGTTCTTGAACATTACTTTTCAAATCTATAATAGATTTGCCTATTCATAATACACAAATATAATGGTTTTATAAAAAAGAATCATATTTAACTTAAATTTGTAGTTAGCCATGGAAATAGTTTTTATCTGCCCAATGCATATCTGAAAAAAAATTTCTTTTCTATTAATTAGGGCTCGTTTGGTGCAGCGTTTTGAAAACGCAGCTTTTTCAAAACGCAACGTTTTTAAAACGCAACGTTTTCAAAAAACAGTTTTATTTTTGTAAACATGTTTGGAAAATTATTTCAAAACGCTATTTTTCATAAACAGACTAGTTGAAAACGTAGCATATTTTTAAAACGCTACAAATTGGAGCGTTTTAAAATGCTCCACGTTTTTAAAACAATGCGTTTTAAAACGCTGCATTGAAACACTTTTAAAAAGAAAACGTTATGTTTTTTACCAGCGTTTTGACCAAAACGCTCCACCAAACAAGCACTTAGGTCAAGTCCTATTAGTTTTCAGATTGACTTTTTTCTTACAAATCGCAATGTAATCCCTATCTTCATGTTACAGTTGATTATTAATATCTGAGTTGAGGTTTCGAGGGAGGTGGATATGCCCCTCAATAATTTTGATTCATTACTTTTATTTTGTACAGCCGGGTTAAGCCATACTAATAGGGTTTTTTTTTTTTTTTTTTATCGACACAGTCCTATATATATATATATGCAGCTTTGATAGGTTTTCATTCTTCTCTCACCCCCTCTCTTTTTTTTTTTTCCAAAAAACCCTAGCGGTCACTCTCTCTTCTCACCCCCACTTTTCCACTCGTTGGATTAGGCACTGTAGTTGTCAGAATAGTGCCCGAGAAAGCGTTGATAGTTACTCTCTCTTCTCTCATCCTCTCTCTTCGCTTGAGTAAACGGTCACTGCCTCTTCTCTCCCCCTCTTTCCCCTAAAATCTGTGTGGGCTTGAGTGAGTCGAGTTGGGTTATTTTTGAAAATATGAACATACTAACAAGTTTTCGATAGGTTGGTAGTCATAGCTTTCGTTGTCAGACTTTCTTTAGGTGATAACATTTGGGTTGCCCCACAAAAAAAATTACAATATGGGGTGAAACTAGGGTAAAATTATTTTCTTTTCGTTTATATACATCAACTAAAACGTGTTTTTATAAATGTTTACCGGGTCATGGTTTAAAAGTTATCCATAACACAGTTTAAACCAAATTAACCAAATTTTCCGATGTCTATCCATCGATCGTTTGAATTTTTGATTCAATTTCCTTGACCCATCTCCAACATTTTATTTTTCTTGATTATATATTATTTTAATTATTATTTCTTTAAGTGCCTGATTTTTAAATTAAACCGTAACACTTGAGTTATTTTGTAAAAATTACCAATTTTGAAAAATGTAGTTTTTAAGGTTTTATGACAAAACATGTTAGTATATCACAAACAATTTGCCTTTTGTTTGATATTATATGCGCTATCAATTTTTTTAAGGTTAATATAACTTTTATTTATATTATTTATTTGTATATATTTTAATATCATTTTTTAATATGGAAAGCATATAAGTGAATTTAAATTTTGTTGAAACTCCAATAAAGAATGAGAGAAAATGAACCTAAATTCCATTGTTTAGAATTGGAATTGTGGACTTGAATGTAAATTTTATTGGTTATATCCAGAAAAAATATTATAATTTGAATTGAACTGAAATTCTTAATATTTTTATTCTATAAATTGATTTTTTTCTCCAAAGGTAAAACATTTTTAAACCTAAAGAATATTGATATTAATTTTAAATCATTGTCCAATACTCCTTTCATCCCTAAATTATCGTCCTAGTTGACCCGGTGCACAAATTAAGAAAAAACAATTGACCTGATTATTTATATTGATTTAATGTTTAGTTTCCTTAAAAACCCATGTATATATAAGAATAAAGTGATAAAAGTGATGTTTTAAAAAGGTAAGTTTCAAAGTTGACAACTATTTTGGGACGGACGCAAAAGGAAAGGAGGAAGATAATTTAGGAACGGGTGAAGTATAAGACTTTATTTGAAAACATGTTTTTTTCTTATCATAAGTTGTATGTAGTTTTGTCTAGAGTTACTATATGATATTTATAGTTGCACTAGTCGTTCATGTTAAAATAAAATGATTATATATAAAAAGTATTCCAAAATTTATATTATTTTTTACAAGTTTATAAGATTTTATATATTTAATTTTACTGTTTATTTATTTTTGTTTATTTTGTTAATATTAAAAAAATAATTACATATTATTCAACTTTAATTTAGTATAAAACTTTATACACATGTACAATCTGTGAAACACTAGTGATTCACAAGTACCAAAATACATAATATCATTTTCATGATATTTCATTTCATAAAACGTGTTGATAGGTTTTCATTTCAAGATATGTGTTTATCTTTTAATTTTATTTTTTCTATTCATTTTGTTTATACTTAGTTTAATTTAAAAATATATTTATTTTTAGTTTTGGGCTGAATTTGGTCTCGCATTTTAGCCAAAAAGCAAACAAAACCGCTCCGATTCAGTTGTAATTGTGTTGCAATAGCGCATATACATAAACCACAAATGATAAATGCAATGGGGTTTTGTAACACTACTAGATTCTGTGTCCGTGCCTATGGCACGGCGCCAGTATGGAACGATGTCAGTATATGACGGTGTTAGTATTTAAATAAATCAATATAATAAATAATTTAAAATTAACATATCTTATTAACCAATTAAAACAGTATGATTATCCACAGTGGAATAAAAATTTAAAGTTACTTTGATATTTTTTTAGAGAAGTAGAAACTGACACTTTTATAGGGTAATAATAATAATAATAATAATAATAATAATAAATTTCACTTTTGATTTATTATATGAAGCATGTGGGGTACAGAGTAAATTTTCTAAAGCTTTTGTAGAGAAAGAAGGTTGCATAGCAAAAATATCGTAATAAACTGCTTCAAAACAAAAAATTACTAAGTTAAAAATTAAATTACGAAATTCGTAATAAACTGCTTCAAAATTACAAAATTTATCAATTAAATATCGTACTAGAGTAAACAAAGTGTGACAAAAAAAAATAAGATTAAGAGTATGTAATAAACTGCTTCACTAATTCAACCCGAAACAAATTGACAAAGGTACATAATTTTATTAGAATGTCTTCTATGATTTAAAAAAAAATCAAAATTAACTTTAAACCTTCATGGGCATAGCTGGGGTGTATGTGTATGTATAATTGAGTATCTAAATAGTACTCTCTTCGTCCCTAAATTATTGTCATGGTTGACCCGGCGCACCGTTTAAAAAAACCTATTTGACTGGATTATTAATATTGGTTTAATGTGTAGTTTCCTTTAAAGCTCATGTGTATGCGACCCATAATTAAAGTAAGGTGAAAAAGTAAGGATAAAGTGGTAAAAGTAATGTTCTTAAAATGTAAGTTTCAAAGTTGACAATTATTTTGGGACGGACGAAAAAGGAAAGGATGACGATAATTTAGGGACGGAGGGAGTACTATGAATCCAAATTTGATTATTATACTCCAAATTAACTTTACTGGCTTGACTTGATTTGTACTATAAATCCAAATTTGATTATTATACTCCAAATTAACTTTACGGGCTTGACTTGATGTTATTTCTAGGATATTTTTTTGATTAACCCAAGACTCCTTTCTCTTTCTCTCTCTCTAAGTAAAAGGATTCCATCTTAAAACGAAATTTGAAAGAGAGAAGAAGAGAGAAATTCGGGGGATTCGTTGTTGTCGTCATCGCAGGCGGGAAAGAGAGGAAAATTCACCGCCGATTCCAACTCACCACCGCCCTCTCCAAAGACAACCCTTTCAACCCCACCACCAACACCTTCATCCGCCTCTTCCACACTCTCCCTTCTCCAAGCTCCCCCTCATCATCTACTTTCACGGACCGAGATGGAAAATTTCAGAGAGAGAGAGATGGAAAAGTTGGAGCAGGTGTGTGTGATCTCAATTTTTCATATGGGTTTGATCTCTCGCATCCAAGGTTCTAAAAATCATTAAGCGGCCGCTAGGCGGCACACTAGCGCCTAGCGCCTAGAGGACTAGTCGGGGCCTATAATTAAGGCATAATTACCATTTTTTTGATAATTTACATCAAAGATCAAACACATTGAATACAAATTTAATTATTTTTATGTTTGTCATTTTATCAAACACTTATCTATATTTGTAAAATGAATAAAAATATACAAACCTACCATTAATCCCAATTCTCAATAACCCCAAAGCAATAAACCAGCCAAGTTTAGAGCTAAAAACAAAAAAAAATATTACTCCAATTCGCCCCCCATTACCTCCCTCTCTGCATCACCATTACTACTCCCCCTTCCTTCTCCAGTTCGCCCCCCTTCCTTCTCTGGTTATCGCATGCCACAAAATCAAAGTTACAAAAATAAATTAAAGTTGGTGAGGTTTGGCGTAGACGCCGACTTGGTCGATTAGGCGGTGACTAAGAAAGTCGCGGCGGTAGAGAGGGGCCTAGCGCCTAGCGGGGAGTTTTAGAACACTGCTCGCATCTGAGGGGACTATGGCGGATGAGTTAATTAGGTTGATGGCTGCTGGCATGGGTTTCATATGGGTTAATTAGGCTGATGAATTTTATAATTTTTGTTGCAGACACCCATTTCAAAGCTGTGCCGGGCAAATACATAGAAGAGAACAGAAAGAAAAGAGAAAGAAAAGAAAGCAGAAGAATAGAGATATCTTACAAAGCAGAAGTGCCGAACAGAGCTTGACAGGAGAGAAAATTTGAGAAATCGGAGGGAGGGTTTCGGAGGGTGGGTTTTGGGTTTTATAGATCCATTGAACTCACTTCAAATAGACTAAGGATTTGGATTTGCAATAACCAAATTAGAGGATGAAAAAGAGGAAAAAAGCGTTGCTGGAAGCCGGAATAATTGGAAACGGAACAGTGAACGGAATAGGATGAAAAGGAGGAAGAAGGAATTGGTGTTGGCAGAAAAGGAAGAAGAATTTTAACTGCCTTTCACACACTTACAAAAATTAATTAATCTTAGGCCGTATGATTTTGGTTAAAAAATCAATCCTAACCCCTCATTAGCATTTATCAATTGCACATGTACAATCCAAATTGTATTGTAATATAAAAGTTTTGTATCTTTTGAGCAAATCGGTTGATTATCTTGATTTTTAGGTTCTAAGTCTATATATTATTTGTCCAATATAAAGCCTCCTCCCGGTAGTTGGGTCAAGAAAAGGCCCAAGGGAAGAAGTTATACCAAAATGTCCTCACCTTCTTTGAGAGAGAATTGACTCCCTCGACTTCAGTTCCTAGATCTGCTCTAGCAACAGCAATAACCTACTATTTATGAAGGGAAACTCGAAAGGAAGACTCGATTGTGGTTATTTCTACAGAGAAACTTGAAAGATAATTTAATCAATCTCCTTGGACTAATCACCTTCAGTTTTGCAAATTTGATATGCCAAAAAGAGATGAGATGATGAGAGAAAACAAAATAGAGGTTGAATTGAATTATAAGTTTCTCCCTTTTACATCGATAGAACCAAACCAAAACTCAATTTAGAAACTCTCCCTCTTTCACCAAAAGAAATTCAACCAGTTTCATCCTTAAGTTCTTGTACTAATTGCATTTCATTATTATTACAAAATAAAGTCCCAATTTTTGAGATGTTCTTCTCATGGCCATACGAAGAGGTAGTTGCCTGCTACCATACGTTGATAGGATATGACAAGACCCCATTGTGAAATTGCAGGAACCTTGCTCTAAAGGCAGGCCCAACCACTGTTATTATTTCAAACCAAAGCTCTTGATTTTCTACGAAACATCCACTTGGGTTATGCAAATACTCAACAATTCGCCCCATATTTAGATAAGATCGTCGTCAACATTAAAGATACAAAATTCATTTAATTAATTTGTTTCAAATGTGAGATGGAATTAGTAGACAATCAGAACAAGAAATCGCTGTTCATCTGTGGATTCCATCACTACGGTTGTCTGGCCGCTGCCTCATCTATATTAATCTTCTCATGAATAAATCTATGAATCAAACTTTCTCAACTTTAATCCGTAGATAATTCCAAAAAGATAATATAAATCAGGCTTTTTCTCTTCGCACAGTTGTAGTGGATCGAGAAATTAAGCAATCTCACTCCACAATTAACACAACAAATGCAAATGGAAACAAAAACTGGAACAAAATGAAATCAAAAATTGGATATCTTAGAAAGAGTGGGCTCATATCAAGTGTAAATTTTGAAAGATCTGTCACGGTGGGGGTTTATTAAGTACCCAATAGGGACAAAAAGGGAATAGAAGATATGAGAGAGATCGAAGAGAAAACAGATTCAATGGGTTATTTGATGCCAAAGAGCCAACCCTTTAAATTACAAAAGGGGGCGGCATGCAAAATTGACCACATTGAACACTAATTCCTGCTTCAATTTCTAAATATTCTCCTCTGCCCCACTCGAGCCTTCTCTCTTTCTAATCACAGCCCCCTAACCCTAATCTTTAACATAATAGCCTTACAAACAATTGAAGAACTAGGAATTGAAACCATAAATTTCTACATAGCATCAGAGAGGAATAAAAAGGATAATATAAAGACAGGCCACCATTGTGGCAACGAGGAACGGTGATTTTCTTTGAGCGGTCTACAAAGCAGAGCCCCACTCACTATATATAACACAACCGGTACAAATGGTTAGATCTAGGGTTTTGAATTTCAACGTGGCGTCAAGGCTATAATTGTCATTTTGGACAAAAAACTGCACAAAATACAGCTCTAACTAGTAACTACTACTACTCCTTCCGTCCCAACCAAAACCAAAACCAAAACCAAAACCCATAACCCAACTCGACTCACTCAAGCCCAAACAGATTCTAGGGTTTACTAAATAAGGTAACGGCTAGGGTTTACCGAAGAAAGAGGGGGAGAGAAGAGGTAGTGACGGTTTACTCAAGCGAAGAGAGAGGATGAGAGAAGAGAGAGTAACTATCAACATTTTCCCGGGCACTATTCCGACGACTACAGTGCCTAATCCAACGACAGGAGGAAAAGAGGGGGAGAGAAGAGAGAGTGACAGCTAGGGTTTTTTGGGTGAGAGAAGAATGCAAACTTATCAAAGCTTATATATATATATATAGGACTATGTCGATAAATAAAAAAAAAAAGAAATAATCCTATTATTATTAGTATGGCTTAACCCGGCTGTACAAAATAAAATTAATAAATCAAAATTATTGAGGGGTATATCTATATCCAACTCCCTGGAAATCTAAACTCAGATATTAATAATCAACTGTAACATGAAGATAGGTATTACATGGATATTTGTAAGAAAAAAGTCAATCTGAAAACTAAGAGGACTTAGCCTAATTTATAGAAAAGAAAATTTTGATGCTAAATTCCTGAAGTGTTACATGTATCCAAAAGGAGTTTTGATGCTAAAAAAAACATATAACGACAACTTTTTCAGATATGCATTGGGCAGATAAAAACTATTTCCATGGCTAACCACAAATTTAAGTTAAATATGATTCTTTTTTATAAAACCATTATATTTGTATATTATGAATAGTTAAATCTACTGTAGATTTGAAAAATAATACTCAAGAATGGGTGATATTATGAAAAATAGTTCGCAAAACATAACAAAAGGAGTGCTTTTATTATTACTTAATATGAGTTCAAATATTTATTACTATTGCACAAAAAATTATGTTTGTTTCAGGAAATTCCAAGGAAAATTGTAAATTTAGTAGACAAGAATGTTTTTTTCAAAATTCAGATAAATCCTTTATATTATAAAACCATGACTAACAACATACTTACGTTAAATATGATTATTTATAAAACCTTTATATTATAATATTATGAATAGTCAAATCTTAGGTAATGTTTCCAGAAAAGCTACAAGTAAAATATCATTCGTACTAACCAAAAAAAAAAGATAAACAGTTGGTGTTCACTACTATCCAAATAAAAAGACCTTCAAAAAAAATGGCACGAATTACGATTAAGAATCTTGTTGTCCAAGAAAAAATATAATGATTGGTTTTTTTCAAAAAAAAAAAAAAGGGATGCACGTTCTACAAGTCAAAAGGCTGTAATTTTTACATCCTTTCTCATTCCTTTAGTCATACAAAAATGAATACAGCCAAAAGGGAAAATAAAAGGCAAACCCAAACACCCCTTCAAAATCCGAATTCATGTTTCGAGAGTAGTATATATTGTTGTCTAAGTTTCAGTGAAGGTTTTGCCATTTATGCAAGGTGCTTTATATACCCAGCTCTATTATTTTCTAAAAACACTTTTTTGTAAGTTTTTGTATAATCACAAGTGCAGTAAAGCCAATGCCACAAATGAGGACCACAACTTGAGCTCGCTAACAGTTCAAATGGAGGAGAGGGGTTTTCAAGAAGAACAATATCAAGAGCATTGAACACGAGAGTGCATTTAAGATTAAGTAAAGTGTAGTTTTTTTTTTTTTTTTAAATGCATGTTAAACTATTTGTGTGATATCAATTTCATAGTACACAAAAAACAAAATATTAAAAAAGAAATTTGTTAATCAAACCAAAAATGTTTCCAATATTCCTTCTATTTAGTGTATGAAATTACTTATCTCCCATTGAAAATTCTGATGATCATCTTCATATAAAGGTTTTCATTTTTTCTTGCAATCATGTGAGATGACATTAATAAAAAAATTAAACATGCACATAATAATATTTGTTATGTTAGAACAGTAAAGAAGATAAAATATATTATGCATTGTCTACTTGAAAGTGATTTGGATATTGATGCGTCCAAAATCTTCTGGGCGCACTGGACCCGTCCAATTGAATACCTGACTTTCAACGTATTCACTAATCTCCAAATCCCAACTCTGCAATCAGACAAAGCAAATCAGAATTGGGCACTCTTTCCATTGCCTCCTCCATGTGAGAATTAGCACAAGAATGCAGTGTGTATATAATTCAAATAGAAGTTTTGGCTAGATAATAGAAATCACATACCTTCCTCTTCATTTTGAGGGCTTTTATAGTTGCCGAGGGTATAACCGTTCATAACGCCCACTAATAATCATGGCATTAATGACGGGCATATTAATCGCCTTTATTAACTGTCCCATTAACCACATAAAAAATGGCCAAATGGAGAAGTTTCCTTAGGACATAACCCTCAATCGACAACAATTCTTAAATCCATGAGCATGATACCGCATGTCGCTTGTACATGACTCTTTCATTGCTGTTAGCACCCACTAAAATGACATCATTTACTATTGGGGTGCTAAAGATCGGACCACCTTTCAACGCAAGCAAGAACCATTTAATCTTCTCCCCGTAGCCTTAACTGTAGGATGGTCGCCTGATTGAATTGTAACCATGTACCAAGCACGTGACCTATGACTTAGACCTATTGGGCCAGGCAGCTCAGATATGTTTAGTTATATGGTTCTATTTTGTTTATGGATTAGTAATGCTTATCCAACACTAACATCGGTTATGAAATAGGACTTTTATGATAACTTATCTTCGATCGTTGGATCACATGCTATGTCATATTGCCTTTCCATTGCCTCCTTCATCCATGTCTGAAGAAAATAGCAATTTATGTAAACATGCATCGTAAATTAATTGCATATAATTCTATTATATGTCTATATATTCTTAATACATGTACTGCTTTTGATAAAAGTGCTATTAATTATAAAAGTTAATTTTTTTGGTGAGAAAAATGTTATACAGGGGATTTTAAAGAGGAAATTAAACAAAAGATTCCTTTATAAACATGAAGTTACAAGTGAACATAAAAATGAGCCAAATGGATAATGTGTACTTCAAATTTTGTTCTATGGACAACATTAATTAACATTATGCAAGTATTTTTGTATGTTATTTGGTACAGACTTTGTAGCCCCTAAAAATACCAATTATTTCTATATATCTTACATTAAGTATATAAGTAAAACAATTGAACTTTCAAAATTGATCGGTTGGCACAAATAACCCTGATTACCATTTTGCGATAAAATGAAATAATAAAGAAAATTAAGACAGGTCAATTGTGATTACCATTTTGATAGTTGTTTGTTAATCGCAAAAAAGTGTACATTACATCTAAATGACCTGCAATAGAGCATCAACACAAATTTAGGTTCAAAATACAAATAAGTCATATATGGAAAAAAAATTGTGTTTATGTATACTTATCTTGCAAATGAGAGCATACTGTGACGTGCCTATAGTTCGCAAAACTAAAAATCTACAAATAGGGTACAATGAACATCAATTTATCAACCAAATAGTATTTTCCATTAACTACATGTTTAATACTATCATATATTAACTCTAACCAATTAGTATTTTCCATTAACTACATTTAATTGTGCTAATTAAGGGAGAGAATCCAATAAGACATGGAAAAAGAAACAAAAATAAATACAAAAGGACATTCCATTTAGTAGTGTCTTACCATGGTCTACATGAGCTATAATGGACATGTTCTAGATATTTTACTTCATATCCATAATCCTCCGGAGCTCATCCCCTGTGAACTTCACCTATTGAGCAAGAACACAGAGTAATAACTCTTACATTAAAATGAAATTATACAAGTCACTCATATATGAAAAAAAAATTGAGTTTACGTATACTTATCTTGCAAATGATAACATATTGTGACGTGCCTATAGTTCATAAAACTAAAAATCTGCAAATTGGGTACAATGAACATCAGTTTATCAACCAATTAATATTCCTTATAAATGACCAACATTAGATGATGAAAACATATTTATGTTCCAATTACATTTATATTATATTATCAATCTGAGTAAGCCAACTTAAAACATTAGTAGCATTCGACTAGATCAAAATGGTTTTTACCCATGTATCATTATACAAAAAAATTATACAAAACCATTACAGAAACATATATGTAACAAAAAAATCACATGATGTCCAATCACCACAACCAGAACTTATGACAATACCAATAAATAATTCATTCAGAAAATAGAACATAAATCACCTAAAAAAACACCTAACCACGTAAAATATCTAAGAATTGCAAAACAAAGTGTTATGAAAAAGTTGACAAGAATAAACTGAAATAACTAGGACAAAAAATTAATCCATATTTATGAAAATTTGCAAAAGTGACCGTGGAGAACCGACTGAGCACCCTATATAGTTTATCTCTAAAAGCAAATACTCAATGAACATAAACAGACAAAATTCAATCAATAAAAAAATCATTTCCATAGAAAAACATCTTAGCAATACAAACAATTCTAAGAAACATATTATGTAATGTAAAAAGTGAACTCAAACTAAAAGGCTTATAAAAAACTTAAAATCGATAGACGAGATTACATAATCAGCTAGAACATTAATTTCATAATCCCTTCCACTTAGCTCATCAAATTAAGCAAACTACAAATCAATAATATCTACTAAAGCATAACACCTAAACAAGTTCATTCATATAAAATTTATAACTACAACAAGTAGAAGTTTGATTAAATCAGAATAGATAATCTAAAATATCTAAAAAATAGATACGGAAAATACAAGATCTTAGCCTATCTGAAACTACAAACATGAACAAAAGAAAAATATCAAAAGCACGAAAAACCGAATCACATAAGCAGATGAAACACATAATCAATCGTTGAGCTCCATAACACAAACAAAATAATAGAATCACATCAGGAAATATAATTACGATGAACAAATACATATCGTTAAACATATGTTTGTCACCCATCTATTTTTTCATTCACTTCCGTAGTTCTGCAACAAATCTGGAGCAAGTCCGCAACAAATCTGGAACAGATTTGGAACAAAATGGCAGATCTGGAACAAAACGGCAGATGTGTATATTATTGAACAGATCTGGAACACATCTACAACAGATCTGCAACTGGAACACAAAACATTTTTTTTCTTTCAAATCTATACACGAAATTAAAATTGTAAATAATTTCTACATATATCAATACTGAATCAGTGATTTGAGCGGGTAAATATCAATGAATCTATATTAATACTGAATCAGTGAATCTATATTAAAATGCAAAAAACAAATTTAAAAAATGAATACAAGATCCAAACACTCAAACAAGGAAATGAGAATAATGAGACATCAATATGATTGAAACTATTAAATTATTAAACATGATATGGATAATGAAAGTCTGCTACGAAGATGGAAACTATTAAACTATTAAAAATTGAATCCAAGATCCAACAACCTGAAGTGCTTCTCTGGTCATCCAAAGAAGGTTGTGACTTGCTTTACAGTGTTGATTTAGAAGAGTAAAAGATTCTCGAAGTCAAACAGAGGAAGACAAGCCACAAACTTGAGCTGTGACGCCGGTGTAGATGGTGAGCGACTGGAGGAGTCGTCGTGCCGTATCTCGAGATCTGGAAGCAGAATTGCGGGAAAAGAGAGCGTGAGAACTGAGATGGGACTGAGCCGGATGGCTGGAGACGCAGAGTCGGAGTGTAATCGCTACTCGCTAGAGAGGAAGACGAAGTCGCTAGAATGACTAGCTGACGGCTGCGTGAATCGTGATGTCGAATCGCTAATTGCAATTGAGACTTGAGAGGCGGTTGAGTGCTGGACCAGTAGTGACTGCGAGCCGGAGGCCAGAGGCGGCGCAATCGCCGGAGGAAATTGACCGTGTTGTGCGTGAGAGAGAAAGTGAGAGGCTGAGAGTATTTCGCCCAATTTTGATTTTTGAATACAACTACTAAAAACATCCACAATGTTTAATATTCTTACACAACTTCTTAACTGGGTCCCACTACCACATACACATTTTTATCTTCTTACACATTTAAGAATATATCTTCCCATTGTATAATCTTCTTACACAAAAAATATTAAATTTAACACCAACCCACATAAATACAACCCCCCCCCCACACCCCCAAGACAAGATGCCACCTCTCTTCCCAAGGCCAACTTCTTATTTAAGAAGGAAAATCATTCTCTCTCCTATTTGGCAAAATAGGAAGTTCAACAATGAGAAAATTTTGGCAACTTCTTAATAGGAAGTTGGTTAAAATTTGACAATGGTGATGCTCTAACACTATTTGACTCTAATTACTAATTAGACGGAAAGGAAATGGCCCAAATGGGTTTGGGCCGTTTGGCCGCTTGAGCTTGAGCAGTTGGGCTTTGCAATGTTTTAAAAAAATTAAGAATTATTATTATTATTAAAGTACGAGTTGGCCGCCTCCCGCCCCACCCCAACCCGCAGCTCGTACGGGCAAAGCTCATAAAGTCCGTTTTCTAAATGGGTATCTAGTACATTAGCTCAATCCGCCCCTAATGGATGGCGGGGTGGGCATGCTCGCGGGCTTTTGCCCTAATTGACAGCTCTAGATATTACCTTATAAATTAAATCACCGAAGCAGCAATATTGGAAACAAATCTGACCTCCAACAGGAGACTCAAATGGTTGGATAAAATATAGTACCTTCTATCTTTTTTTTATTTGATAATGAATGTCAGCATAGGTAGAGAGAGAGGGTGAGAGGGCGGCAGTTAATTAGGAGAATAAAATGTGAACCTGCAACACTAGGGTTAGGTAGGTTTCTATTTATATTCCAATGTGTTATTCTTATCCTATTGTACCCGGTTTTGGGCCAAAACAAATTATTTCACCATGCCATTATCGATTGGGCTCAATCTCACTCAAATGGGCCTCATATATTTCCACCATGTGAACACCTTAGGGATAACTACGGGTCAGTCTCTTTTTAATGTTTGTAATTACTACAATCTATCTTTTTTTTAATTAGAAGATGACACTTTTTGGATAAAAACAACTCTGATTGTCTTAATTAACCGAGTGCGGGCTATGTTATAATGTTTGCATCGTGATGAATCAAATATAATTAATCTAATCCCTTTTCTCATAACTTCAATTTTGGTAAACGTGATACAAAAATTTAAATGATCTAATATAATTTAAGGATTGTGATACATCATTTAAGCACCCAATTAATGGATGGATTATGTAATTTGAATTTATTCTTATAAATAGTTTTGTAAATGTTTTTAAAAAATTATATTTTAATTGGATATCAGTAAATATGAATGACTATCTAGAAAATGAATGTTGAGCTTCGCAGCAGTATATGTTTGGTATATATTTTGAAAATGAATGTTGAGCTTCGCTGCAGTATTAATGGATGGATTATGTAATTTGAATTTATTCTTTAATTCTTGATTAATGTTTTCGCATTGAAGTTTTTTGTTTTATGTTATTCATATTTGTTTAAATATATGTCTTTCCATCTATAAACTATTCGTGCATCGCACGGGTGAAATACTAGTTAAGTTCCTAAAGGAGTAAAGTTTAGAAGATGCCGAAATTCACAGTTTATTGATGAAGAAGAGGCAGTATATATAAGTGTACAGTAAGGAGAGTTGGAGAGAATCACCAACTCAATAATCTATCCTATACAACCGTGTACAAGAGGATAAGGGAGAGAAGATACAGACTCCCAAAGAAATACAAAGACTGAGAATAAAGAATACAGATTATGTGTGAGCTTTATCTTCTACATGCCCCCGCAAGTTGGACGGTCTATCGGAGAGGCCAAACTTGGACAGAAGCTTTTCAAATGAAGGACGAAGAAGAGGTTTGGTGAGGAAGTCAGCTATTTGATCTCCTGTTGAGACATGAGTGACACGCATAGAACCTTGCTGAACTTGTTCACGAATAAAGTGATAGGCGAGAGCAAGATGTTTCATTCGTGAGTGGAAAATCGGGTTGGCACTGAGGTGCGTAGCACCTAAGTTGTCACAGTAGATGACTGGGGAATGAACTAGCTGAATTCCAAGTTCTCCAAGTAAATTTCGAATCCACATTATTTCGGCAGTGGTGGAGGCCACGGCTTTGTATTCAGTTTCAGTTGATGATCGGGAAACATATTTTTGTTTCTTGGAACTCCAAGTGATTGGATTACGACCAAGAAAGACAATATGACCCATAGTAGATGTGTAATCATCCTTATTACCTGCCTAATCGGCATCGGAGAAGGCGTGAAGATCGATAGATGAATCAGAAAAGATTGTAAAACCTTTGTCAAGAGTACCACAAAGGTAGCGAAGAAGCCTTTTAAGAGCATCCCAGTGAGTCGTTCGTGGCAAGTGCATGAACCGAGACAACTTATTGACAATGAAGGCAACATCAGGCCTTGTTAAAGTGAGGTACTGAAGAGCACCAACTGCCATTCGATACTCAGTAGGATTGTCAATCGGGTCGCCCGAATGAAGAGAGAGAGGATGATCAATCACCATTGGGGTTGGAACAGGTTTGGCATGGAGCATCTGCAAACGGTCAAGAAGCTCAACGATGTATTTCCGTTGATTGAGAAACAGACCATTGGGGGTGGGAATGATTTCAACACCCAAGAAATAAGATAGAGTTCCCAGATCTTTTAAAGAGAATCTGCTAGCCAAGCTGTTAATGAAGGCATCAAGATGAGTAGCATTAGGACCAGTTATTATAATGTCATCAACATAGACAATTAAATAAATGGGGGAGGTTGAAGTATGCAAAATGAATAAAGATGCATCAGCAATAGATCTCTTGAAACCCAAGCTAAGAAGGAAGGATGTGAACTCCGAATACCAAGCTCGAGGCGCCTGTTTAAGACCATAAATTGCCTTACGCAATTTGCAGATGTAAGTGGGCGATCGAGCATTAACAAAACCCGGCGGTTGAGACATATAAACATCCTCATGAAGGGTTCCATGAAGGAAGGCATTATTAATGTCGAGTTGGCGAAGATGCCATTTGTTAGTAACTGCAAGGCTAAGGAGAGTTCGAATAGTAGCGGGTTTTACGACCGGGCTGAAGGTTTCCGTATAATCAATACCGGGGCGTTGCTGAAAACCTTTGGCGACAAGCCGGGCACGATAACGGTCAACACTACCATCTGGCTTGTATTTGGTTCAAAACACCCATTTGCATTTGACAATATTTGAGCTAGATGTGGGAGGGACTAACTCCCATGTGTCAAGGGTATGTAGAGCAGTGATTTCAGCCTCCATGGCTTGTTTCCAAAGAGGATCCTTGAGAGCTTGGGCTACGGTGGTGGGTTCAAAGGATATTGGATGGGTAGTGGTGTGATGAAGGTATTTTGGATTGGGTTTGTAGACATTGTTTTTGGAACGGGTGGTAATGCCAGGAGAGGGATGAGGTGGAGGATGAAGAATGGGAATGCTGGTAGACTGGTCATGAGCAGGTGATGGGTTTGGTGACTGAGTAGCAGCGGGGTTGGTGGGGGGTGGAGGTATTGTATTAGTGGGTGGGGCACGGGTATGACAGCAGGCGGAGTGGGTGTAGGCTGATAGATGGGCAGCGAAAGAGGCACCAGTGATCCAAAGTAGAAAGGGTAGGGGGATGAGGGGTGGCACTAAGACGAGCATAGGGAAATTCATTTTCCACAAATCGAACGTGCCGAGATGTGTGGATCTTATTAGTGACCGGATCAAGACAATGATAAGCGCTTTGAGTTTTGGAATAACCAATGAAAATACACGGAGAAGATTTAGACTCTAATTTGTGTTTGGCATATGGTCGTAGCCAAGGGTAACACAAACAACCGAAGCTCCGTAACTTAAGATAGTTGGGAGGAGTACAAAAGAGATGTTGAAAGGGTGAGGAATTGGAAAGTGTGGGAGTGAGGAGTCTATTGATAAGATAGACAGCAGGTGTAAAGGCATAGGGCCAAAACTCGAGAGGAAGCTGAGCGTGAGCCAGAAGAGAGAGCCCTGTTTCAGCTATGTGACGGTGACGACGCTCGGCATAGCCATTATGTTCAGGGGTGTGTGGAGGAGAAGTGAGATGAGTGACACCATCAGTAGTGAGAAACGAAGCTAAGGCTTGATATTCCCCGCCATTGTCAGAATAGAGAATTTTGATGGACTTTTCAAAATATTTTTCAACCAAGGCCTTGAAACGAATAAACACAGCATTTGTATCAGATTTGTGTTTGAGAGGATAAAACCAGATATACTTGGTGAAATTATCAACAAAAATTATATAATATTTGAAACCATCACGAGAGTATAGAGGAGAAGTCCACAGATCAGTGTAAATAATATCAAGAGGAGCGGAAGAAAGTAACGTGGATTTATTAAAAGGCAGTTTGTGACTCTTATTACATTGGCAAGAATTGCAGTTAAATGAGAAATCACTAGAAACATTAAGCCTAAAGCTGGATACTAAATTTTTAAAAATAGCGAGAGAAGGGTGGCCAAGTTTGTGATGCCAATCGATAGCAGAAGCTTTGACACTAGAAAGAGCTAGGATTGGTGCAGAGGTTGGCCACTCATAAATGCCATCCTTAGTCGGACCTTTGAAAAGCGATGCCCCCGTGAGACGGTCCTTCACAATAAACAAGGGGGATATGAATTCAACCGTAAGATTATTTTCAGAACATAATTGAGAAACTGAAATAATATTACGAGACATGGTAGGAGTGTTGAGTGATTTTCAATTGATCACTAAATTCTACCACAAGCGCACGGCTATTCGTGTAGTATTTAGGATGTCGATCTCACATGGACTTTGAATCAAGTACCGAAGAACTTACAATTAAAATTATCTAGACTAATTGATTTCAAGATTTTTGATGCGCTGAGTAAATTAAATTAACAAGACTAAATTAACTAAATTAAAATGCAAGATTAGATTTTGGATTTAAAACAATAATTAAAAAGCTTCTAGGATTTCGGTTCACCACAACAATGAATTTATAAATTTCGTAATAATCTTTCCGTTCGTGATGAATGTCAAATTTTGAAGGCGAATTGCATTAAAAATAGTTAATTGCATTCTTTCGAACTACTCTCAACCGTGCCTAGATTAATTCAAATCCGATGTCTCGCTCAATGAATTAAAATAAACCCATTATGTCCTACAATTCTATAAGCCTCTAGAAATTCAATCAACTCTCGTTCTCATGAATTTCTAGTTCAATATTAGAGTTCCGTTACTTACGCTTCACCTTTCGGTCCTTCACTTCAATAACTAAAATTATTGTATAAATGTAGTAGTTTCACCTTTCGGTCCCTCGCTACTCCAATTTTATACAATTATTAATAAAACTAAAATTGAATCAAAACGGGTGACATTCAAGTAAACGGAAAGATAAAAAACTTTATTTATAAATCCATTACGGGCTACACCTAATCCTAGAATTAGAAAACTACTCACACATAATTAAAATGACTAAAATAAATATGTTAAGAAAAATCATAAAATAAAAACAAAGAGAAGGGTAGAAGAAGAACTTGCAATAATAAAATGCTTCCAAACGAATTCACAAACTCTAGTCTTCAAATATAAAACTACTTAGAATGCCTATCTAACTATTTGAGAGGAGAGTATGGAAGTAAAATTTTATCTCTAAGGAGGGGAGGAAGGAGCTATATATAGGGAAAAACTAAGCCTTTCCTTTCCCCTTGTCAACCAAAATAAAAAGACAATAAATGAGAAATAAAGGAGAGATAGATGAGAGGCTAAATTAAAGCTCTCCATCCCCCTTTAGATGACATTTAGTCTAGATGCATAAAAAGGGGTCAAACTGGAAAATATTGGAAGTGATTCTTGAGCTGCCCCGATTGAAGGTTGCGAAAGATTTCGCACCTATGGTGGTGTCACTGAAATCTTCAATTTAATTCTTGACATTAGTTTTCCATCCCGAAATGTAATCGCGAAATGTGCCCACGAAAAATGTTGGAATTCAATTTGCCTTTACTTCATCATTAAAGCTTGATTTTAATGCACAAAATTTGCAAAACTGCCTAAATAAGACAAATAAAGGTAAATGAGTCAAAACAATTAAATTAGCAATGATAAATGCAATATTGACTAGGAAAATAAGCCCAAAGTATCCAAAAATATAGACAATATGCACATTTATCAAGGAGCATATAAAACATTTGATAAAGACAAAGAAGTAGTAGAAGAGATAGGAAAGGAAAAGGAACCAATGTGTGTTATTGGAATATCGGTGCCATCGCCAATGACGATTTCTTCCGTGCCATCATATGGGTGATGAAGGGAGAGGTTGTGAAGGTCATTAGTCACATGGTGCGTAGCACCAGTGTCAAAAAGCCAAGGTGTGGGTTGGGTAGAGGCGGTGGCAACATGGACTTTAGGTTGAGATTGGGCATAGGTGGGTCGCGGTGGTGGGGAAATGGTTGGATATTTTTGCTGGAAAATGGGGCAGAGTTGTAAGGAATGACCAATGGTGTGACACTATTGGCATTTGCCAAGATAGCCACGTTTTCCAGCAGTGGACGGTTGTTTGGAGTTGGAGGATTTGTGGTGGGTATGAGGGTGGTTGTTGGTGGTTGCTAGATTGGTGGTTGGGGTAGGTTGTGGAGAAGGATGAATGGGGCGAATAGTGGTATTATGGGCTGAAGCAGGTAAGGGACTGAGAATGGGTTGAGACTTGATAGCAAGTTCTCGATTAAGAAGCTTTTCATGGAGTTCGTCGAAGGAAATGAATGTATCTCGGGCATGGACAACATCAATAACTCCCTGAAAAATGGAGTCAAGGGATTCAAGGACTTTATCGGTGATGTCTTCAGGATCTATGGGATTGCCTAGGAGAGCTAGTTGGTTAGCACATGATTTAATGGAGTTCATGTAATCTGTGATGGACTGAGGTCCTTTGGTAATAGCCTTGAGAGCAGCTTTGAGTTGTTTAATATGACCGCGGGTGGGACGGGCAAAGGTGTGAGCAAGGGTTTCCCAAACCTCTTGAGTTGTGCTAGATCGAGAGATAAGAGAGACGAGGGGGGATTCAAGGTGCCAATGAGAG
Source organism: Codonopsis lanceolata (assembly GCA_013146195.2). NCBI lineage: Eukaryota > Viridiplantae > Streptophyta > Magnoliopsida > Asterales > Campanulaceae > Codonopsis > Codonopsis lanceolata. The sequence continues at coordinate 11,719,589 of CM028381.1, read as the reverse complement.
CACCAAAAAGAAGTTTTTCCTGACAAACCCAAGTGGTGTAAGCCGGATTGGGTTCAGAGGTGCTTTCTTTGACAATGGTGGTTGGTGGCTTGGGGTGGGTGCCGTCCAGATATTTGAAGAGATCATACCCTACAAGAGTTGCCTCTATTTGAAGCTTCCAAGAAAGATAAGTGGTGGAGGTAAGCTTTAAAATATTGGAGAGTGAGACAACAATAAGAGGGCATTTGGGATCAACATCATTAGAAATAGTATGAGAAGAAGCCATTGGAATTAAATAGTTTAAGCCTGCTCTGATACCATTTAGAAGATGCCGAAATTCACAGCTTATAGATGAAGAGGAGGCAGTATATATAAGTGTACAATAAGGAGAGTTGGAGAGAATCACCAACTCAATAATCTATCCTATACAACCGTGTACAAGAGGACAAGGGAGAGAAGATACAGACTCCCAAAGAAATACAAAGACTGAGAATAAAGAATACAGATCACGTGTGAGCTTTATCTTCTACATAAAAGACTAATAATATATTCTTCTAGCAACCATATTGATTCTCACAGGTTAGAATCCGGCCATTTATATTCAATAAAGGAGTTACTTTATTGGACAAATAATATTTTTTTTAGTCTGTAATAGAGGGAGTAGGAGTATTACATGTATCCTAAAGTTTGTTAAAAAAAAAAAAACAAAGGAGTTTTGATGATAAATTGCTTAAGTGTTTATTTCGAGCAATTTGATTGATTAAAAATTAAAATAAGCTTAACATGTATCAATACACTTTTTTTAAGGATAAAATTGGGGCTGGTCCACTTTATAAACTTGCTTAAGTGTTTATTTCGAAATTTGTAACTTTTGTGTTGTTGTAAATACTTTTGATAAAATTGTGTCGATATCCCAATTTTAAAAAAAAAAACAAGAAAAAAGTTTTTAGATTTTATTTTTCATATGAATAAGTTGGCCCCCGACAGGCTGCAAGACATCCATGTGGCTGTGGCTGTGGCTGTGGTATGTGTTTAGTTTCATTCAACAGTTTTCCACTTACCGTATGTTGTTAGCATGATTCATGAAGAGGATGGATTAAGAGGGCTAGATTATTATACTAACTAACTAGTTTTTGCACATATGCATTAAACGCACGGTGTATATCATTTTCAAATAAATTATATAAAAGCAAAAAATAAAGAAAAAATTAAAATTAAATGAATAAATTGAGGAGATCTGCATAAGTAGTGTTAGAAAATCGGTACATGGAAAACAATAATAAACAAATATAAAATGGAACCTACACAAATCTTTTATTCAGCAAGACTTATCATCAGTTATCACAAGCTTGGTTACGATGTCTATATCAGTAAAGTTTGCTAATTTGGTCATTTTTGATCAATTTGAGTTACCACATCAACGTCTCAAACTCAAACTTTTCTCTATCAAATGGTGGTGAAAATTTAGCTTTGTATATAAAAAACCACAATAATATATTTCAATTCCTGATAAAATTTAAATTTTGTATTTTTGGGAAATACAAAATGATAATGAGATTGTATCATATATTCATCATTAATTTTCATATACAACATTAGAAATGCATGCTATGTAGCACAATTAAAGAAGAAAGAAGAAAGAAAAAAAATTAGAAATACAATTTACAGTTTGAAGTATAAATTAAATTGAAAATCACAATTTATAATATGAGTTTTATACTTAGCTCGATTTCAACAATTAGTTGATTTCAAATGATTGTTGGATGAACTTTCAAATGATGGCTGGTACGTTAGCCTGAATGGATACATCAGACGTGCTTAATGAAACCTATTGATTTTCAGTAAATTTAATTATGAATATGTCTAAAGATATGTTGTGTTGTTTGTATTCAAACTTGAAAGTTCACATAAAGTATTTATACAAGAGGTTGGAAGCCAAAAGAGACAAAATTCAAATGGTTTTAGAAGTTGGACAGTCGGAAAATTGAGAATTCAATTAATCTGATCACGCAAAATGTGTGGTGATCTTGTCTTGACGTCCACGTGTGAGCGAGGATGAGGTGGCAGCTTCTTGTTCGTCCAGCGGTTAACCTGCACAATATAAACAATAAACACCGTTAAGGTGTCGGGTTGGCCCGACTATAACCCTCCGGCGTATGAATCAGATTTCCGGTAGAGTTTTGGTAATAAATGAGTCGTGATAATTGTTTGATAGGGAGCTGTGATAAGAGAGTTATAATATCGCTGAAATTACTTACCTTGCCCTGAATATGGGCTCTCATATTTATACCTGAAGTTGATGGCGGCGTGGCGCTTGTTAGCATAAAGCGGCCGTTATTAAATGCGTTGAGGGCTTAGTCAGGAATGAGTGAACTGTGCATTTGTCAGAGAGTTGGTATTGGCGTGCATCGGTTTTCTCGGGCCTAGGGAAATGGTTTGTCGGGGTGAATGATTGATCTGAGGCCGAGGCCGAGTGGTTTCTGTGACGAAAGCTTTTGTTATTTGTCGAGGTTGAGGGTTTATGAAGACTGATTTGGTGGCGGGGCCGAGGGAGCCCGTGATCTGTCAGGCCAGTCGTGGCTGGGCTCGCCGTAGTGCCGAGGGTCATGATGCCGAGGCTGGAGTGATTTATCTTGAGGGTGAGTGGTCATGTCCTCGCAACGTGTGGCCCTGCAGGTGAGACCCTCTTTATGCCGAGGGTCGGGTCCTTTTCATGCCGAGGGTTAATCCCTCGATTTCAATCCTTTCATAATCGAATCATGTTTTATTTTTTTATAAATAATAAATAATACATTAAATGTAATCTAGATATTTGAGATTTGACTAAGTTAATGTTGGTCTATTTTTAGTAAGGTGATTTACGCGGAAAATTGTTTTATTTAGATGTGATATGTGATTCTGCCTTTATATATATACTAGTTTTACACTCATGCGTTAAAAGCACAAACAAAAATATTTTTTTAATGAAATAATATTCAAGCAAAATGAAGAAAAAAAATCAAAATCAAAAGAATAAAATAAGAAAAGTAATGTTTGAGACAAATAATTTTAAAAAAATACATCATTTTATTGGTAATATTATAGATTTTGAAAAATTTCCTTATACACAACATTTATTGTTTTATTTGTTGGCTACATTTGTTGTTTTATAAAAAAAAATGATAATATTTATTGGAATATATAACAAATAAAATAAAACATTACCTTGACCAAAATATGAACATTTATCTAAATTCAGGTTGTTGTTTGACACTGCAATAACAAAGTGTTTAGGACAATCTCATAATTTTAAAAATATGCAACTATTGAAACACTTTGAATGTAAATAACGAAAATCAAGACAAAAGATAAACATCATACTTACATTAAAGGTAAGATTCATATATTCCCATTTAACTTATTATATAAACAGAAATATTATTTAAGAAAGTCAATTACATTTTGTGTAAAGCATTAATCATAAGTTACAATGTATTAAATAAGATATTTTTTTATGATATCTTTATTATTATATTTTTAAGTTATGCAAAATCAAACGTTTAAACAAACTATATGAGGTATTATTTATTTAGTAAAAAAATAATATCATAAATTAGAAAATAATATAAAACATGAATAACTTTTAATCTACTTAATAATAAAAATTAAAAGATGTAACAAACATGACAAATATTTACATTGAGTAAGAGAGAGCTTTATTTAAACGTTTTTTCTTGTTCGAAATGGCAGTAGTATTTGAACATTCTTCATGATTTATTGAATTAACAATGGACGAGTTACTTGAACTTGTGAAAAGTGAGTAGATACAGAAATTGCTCTTCCCTGTATAGGCTGTATTGTATACTTGTGTAGTTACTGGTAAATAATATGCGATATTTTAAAAATATATAAATGAAATTTTTAATAAAATTTACTTTAAAATAGTATAATATATTTTACCATTCGTAATATCCGATAAAGGAAGAACTAAAGTAGGATGCAAAACATTTTGATTAGAACCTCCAATATTATACTGCTGTGAAGCAACATTTTCTGCAACACAATTTATATAAGATTATTAAATTAAATAAAAAACATCAAAAAATCATCTAGATATACTATTATTTTCAACTCACGGACTAAATAATTCAAAAGACTTTAATACAACTCATTCAAAAGACTTCAACAAAATTATCGATGAATAATATTATTTTCTTATGACCATTTCAAAAATGAGAAATAAAAAAACATACCACATTGAAAAACACTAAAATGCCTACTATTTATAAACCAACCCAGTAAAATCTCACATCCGCCCTTAAGCGCCATTTATTTCATAAATTGTTCATTTTAACCTATTATATATAAGCAATACACCACCTCAACACCTATTATACTCATGTGATGCATGATTCGAATAATACTTTTGTTCGTTGACGTTATTTATAATAAGATTATAAAACTATTTTAGTACTCTTTTCGTTTTCAATATCGTCCTCTTTGACCCGTCACATCGTTTAAGAAAATAGTAATTGATTGTATTATAATTTTTTTTGTCCGTATAATTTTCAAATAGATTAAGGAAACCATTAACGTACCTTTTGAAGGAGTGCTATTCACTTTTCGCTTTCCGGAGATGGTAGTAGATTTAGTAATCTTCATATTGCAGCAGTTAAACGATTATGCGTTGGTCGGTGAGTGATTCTTTAAGTTGTTGATAATCGATTATGAAGGTTATTTTTTTTACTTACCTCTGCATCCACAAGTACCAATTGCACATATGTTGGCAATTTTAGATGATTTCTTGTTGGGATTAACCATTTCCTTGTAAACCTTACTTTCAGATTCCAGTCAGATCTTTATTTGTGAATGTCTTTTAGGACGAATGTTATGAAAGCCATAGCATCGAAGTAAATATTTTGGGTTCTAAATATCTAATATTGTTTGAGACTGATTGTTTGGTGACTTTTCTTACTTTGCAGAATTTTTTATGAGCACACAAAAACATTCATAGATCTTATATAGATTATCATGGAATGTAAAAGAGTCAGCTTGTATTCAATTCGGTGATGTGAATTTGGTTATGAGAAATTTGGTTACAAGTAATCAATATTATTGAATTTAGTGCCGGAAATTTGGTTATAAGAAATTCTTGTAAACCGTGTATACTATGAACCTGTTAGGCTGATAGCACATTACTAAATGGTGGAAGACCCAACATCATGTTCACACTGAACCGTGAATACTGATTTGTTGTTTAATACATAGTGTTGAAAATATGGAATAAGTAACAAAATAAAGTTTCTCAATTTCCAATGCATAGCTAAAAATGTTACAATTGAATTTCTATTTTCGGAAAGCACTTTAGGCGGGAAAAATCACTGTTGTCATATATATATATATATATATATATATATATATATATATATATATATATATATATATATATATATATATTTGTCCTATTCCTAATTAAATGTTTTGTTTTAACTAATTTAACACACGTGTGTTAAACACACGAACATATATTATTTTTATTTAATTAGATTTTAGTAAAACGTAAAAGAATACATACAAAAGATTGTTGAGAAAAACTACGTAAATAAAAATTCATTCTTATAGTTTCCATTAAGACCCTAGTGAGTAGTGAATATGGTCATAATTAAAGTAGGAAGAAAACTTTAGGATAAACTATTAAAAGAAATTTATAAAACTTATTAGCTTAGAAATTGAAATATTTTTTTTTGGAAAGAACAAAAAGAAGGCATAACAATTATTTAAGTACACAAAAAGATAGTGGGAAGTTAAATTATATTAGTGTAAAAGTTATTGTTATTATATATCTCTTATACATTCAAATTAAATTTTTAGCTTTGGTGATCGAGATGAACATATATATGATGCACGGACAAACTTTTTTTTTGCTCTACTAATTTTTTTTGTTATTCATGAGTATATGTTGATATAAATAAACCAATTAATAACTTCGGATTTGAAATATTAACATATTTTTTTGTTAATATTTAATTTATTTATTTGGATCGTTTATCAAATATCCCATGATAACTGTATAGTCACATGCACGATTTATTTATTTATAGCTAGATTATAACTATGACTTCTAACATCATTTTATCACTTTACCCTTATATTTTCAAATTTATTTAATTATGGTCACATGTGTTAAAGGCATTAAAGAAAATTAGGCGGACAACAAAATTTATAATACAACTAATTACTATTTTCTTAAACAGTGTCATGGGTCAAAGAGGACGGTCATTTGAAACCGGAAGTAGTACTAAAATAGTCCTATAATCTTATTATAAATAAGTTTAACGAACAAAAGTATTATTTGAATCATGCATCACATTGGTATAATATGTGTTGAGATGGTGCATTGCTTATATATAATAGGTTAAAATGGACAACTTACTTGGCGTGAGGCTTAAGGTAGGAGGTGAGATTTTACTGGGCTGGTTTATAAACAGTAGACATTTTAGTGTTTTTCAATGGGCTATATTTTTAATCTCATTTTGAAAATGGTAATAAGAAAATAATATTCTTCATCGATAATTTTGTTAAATTCTTTTGAATGAGATGTATTAAAGTCTTTTGAATTATTTATTCCGCAAGTTGAAAATAATAGTATATCTAGATGATTTTTTGGTGTTTTTTTCTTTAATTTAATAATTTTATATAAATTGTGTTGTAGAAAATGTTGCTTCTTAGCAGTATAATATTGGAGGTTATATTATTTACAAGCGTTCTGACAATGGACGGACTGTAAACGTAAAGGGTATACATGTTGACAACAAATATGTTGTTCCTCACAATCGTTCTCTGCTAATGGAATATGGTGCGCACATCAATGTTGAATGGTGTAATCAATCCCGGTCGATTAAGTATCTTTTCAAGTATGTAAACAAAGGTCATGATAAGGTGACTACAAGGTTTTATCAAACCTCTGGTGAGTGGTGACGATGCAACCAAAGAACCAGTTGATGAGATAAAGAATTACTTAGATTGCAGATATGTTTCACTTTGTGAAGCTACCTGGAGATTGTTGGGTTATGATATCCACTACAGGGATCATCCAGTTGAACGATTGTCTTTCCATCTCCCTGATGAGCAGAGCATAATATTTTCAGATCGCGAACAAATTGATAAAGTTCTTAATCGTCCTACAGTCAGACAAAATATGTTTACATCATGGATGGATGCAAACAAGAAATATGAGATAGCAAGAAATTTGACGTATGCATAATTTCCCAAAGAATTTGTTTGGAAGTCTACCAAAAGGGAGTGGCAACCAAGAAAAAAGGGTTTCTCTATAGGCCGCATTTTTTATGTTCCACCTGGGCAAGGATAAATGTATTACTTGAGAACTTTGTTGAATGTAATACGCTGACCAACATCGTTTGAGGATATCAAATGTGTCAACGATGTTCAATATAACTCTTTCAGGGATGCTTGTTATGCACTCGGCTTGTTGGATGATGACAAAGAGTATATAGACGACATTATTGAAGCAAGCCAATGGGAATCCACCCATTCTCTTAGGAGTCTTTTTGCAACATTGTTAATGTTAGGGTCTATGTCACGACCTGAGGTCATATGGCAGTCATGTTTGCAGTATTTATCGGATGACATCATCTACACGCGCATGCATATATTAGGACATGAAGGTGATTCTTTTTTTCATTGGATTTTTAAAAAAATTATCATTCTTTGCTTATATCATCTTCTAATCGGTATATCCCTAATCATTGTTTGTACTTATTAACTTTTTAGGATTACAATTAAGTGATGAAGAAATTCAAAATTTATCATTACTGGAGATTGAAAAAGCACTACGAAGTAGAGGTAAGAGTTTGTCTAATTTCCCTGAGATGCCGTATCCAAATGATATTGATGCCTCAATATTTGATAATTGGCTCATAAGCGATGAGATGTTGTACGACAGAAGTTCATTGGTTGGGGAACACAAGAAGTTGTTACAAATATGTACAGAAGAGCAAAAGAATGTTTACACCACAATTATGCACGATGTTGAAAGTGGTAATAGAGGTTTTTATTTCCTTTATGGTTACGGTGGGACTAGAAAAACATTCGTCTGGAAAACGCTTTCGGCTGCTTTAAGATCCAAGTGTGAAATAGTAGTGAATGTAGCATTAAGTGGTATTGCGTCTCTTTTGTTACCCAATGGTAGAACATGCCATTCACGATTTGTCATTCCCTTAACTTTAAAAGAAGACTCAACATGCAACATCAAACAAGGTAGTCCACTTGCAGAGCTAATAGTGAAAACAAAGCTAATAATTTGGGATGAGGCACCTATGGTGTACAGGTATTGTTTTGAAGCTCTCAACAGAACCTTGAGGGATATAATGAGGTTCAAAAATCCAGATTGCTTCAATCAGTCATTTGGAGGTAAAACTATTGATTTGGGTGGAGATTTTCGCCAAATCCTGCCGGTTATACCGAAAGGAAGTAGGCAAGATATTGTCATGGCAACCATTAACTCTTCTTATTTATGGACGCATTGCAAAGTTTTGAGACTTACAAAAAATATGAGACTACAAACTCTTGCCAATGATAAAAGTGGTCTCGAGTTGGAGACGGTACATATGGTGGTGAAAATGATGGTGTTGCAGCAATAGAAGTTCCAAATGAACTTTTAGTTAATGCATTAGATAATTTGATCCAATCAATAGTTGAAAAGTACATATCCATCATTTTTGGATTCTTTTGATAACGTGTCATATTTGCAAGGAAAAGCTATTCTTGCCCCGACGCTTGATGTTGTTGACACCATAAATGAGTACATGATTTCTAGCAATCACTTAGACGGAAGAACATATTTGAGTTCAGATTCTATGTGCAAGGCAGAGAACAACACAAGTTTGTTTGAAGACATTCATTCTACGAAGTTTTTGAATAATATAAAGTGTTTAGGATTGCCCAGCCATGAATTAACACTTAAGATTGGTGTTGTTGGTCCCAAATAGGCTCAATCTAGGCTAGAAGGGGGGGGGGTTTGAATAGCCTAGTTGTGGTTTTTAAAAATCCTTTAAAAACCTTTAAAATGTTCTTCTTCCTTTTAAAATAGCTAACTTTTAAGAGGAGTTAGGGCAGCAAAAAAAATAAAGAGGATAAAACAGATTCAAAAGCTGTTGTTCTTAGGCAGACTTAGCAGCAGTTCTCAAAGCGCAAGAACAATAGCAATTATAAGATAAGCAGAAACAGTTTAGACAGAACACAATGATTTAGAAGTGGTTCGTACTAAGAATAGTACTACGTCCACTACTAAAGTGATTAGCTTTGGATTTTGAAAGGTACACTTGTTTATCCACTAGGTGAGAAAGACAAATCTCTAATGGATCGTGTACAAAAATTGTTTTCAACCAAGTGTTTAATGATGAAAGAAACAATTAATGAATAATTGTTCTCTCAAGTGCTAAAGTAAAGAACAGTTAATGACAAACTAAAAGAAGCTGAAAGCAAGTAATGAGTAGCAAGTCTGCAGCTTCAGGGAGTTTGGTGAAGTGTTAGTTCTTGTCCTTTGGATCTCTTGAATGTTTGAGTATTGAAGATAAAGCTTGAGTATTGAATGCGCAAGAGATGTGTTTCTTCAGATCTTCAAAACTTGAATATATACCAAGGGAGATCTTCAGGACCGTTGGACAGAGATAGGAGAGATTGAGTCCAACGATATAATGCATTGAATGCATTTCGGTGCTTTGTAGAATGAGTGCAGCACAAACATCAGAGATGCAGTGATTGCAGAGGCATACATTCCTAAACAGAGTAAGGTTGCAGCTTGCAGGCATTACAGCTTGAAAGTCTTCTTAGCCAAAAGAGGTAATGTCTTCAGTCTTCCTGATTTAGGCAAAAGACTAGACAGTTGTCTGTGCAGTTTGTCTAAAGCTAGATGATAACATGGTTGACATTTTTGGAGGGAAATCTGAAGAAGATAATTTGAATATTATTTGACTAGATATTAAAAATATCTAGATCAAATAATATGTGACCTAAATCCACATGTTTAGCTGAGCTTCGATAATGAGCTGAGCAGACTTCAAAGTCTGCTGGCGAGCTTTCAAGGCTGCTGTTGAAGCCTGCTGGTCTGCGCCTATGAGAAACCAATACTAAATTGTTCTATTACACCCTTGATTCTAAGACAGTTTCCACACTAACCGGTACGTAGACCTTTTAGCCATTATGCACTAGAATCAGACAATGACTCAACCAAATCTAGAATCTGTGAGGGTCAACAGGCGTTCTGGTGATGTTGTTGAGAAACATTGACCATGCTGCAGGGTTGTGCAATGGAACAAGACTAATCATCACCAAGCTTGAGAATCATGTTGTTGAAGCAAAATTTTTGAATGGAAGCAATGTTGGAGACAAAATGTTTATACCAAGAATGTCTTTGTCCCCATCAGATGTGAGGTTGTCTTTCAAGTTCCAGAGAAGACAATTTCCATTAGTAGTATCATATGCCATGACAATTAACAAAAGTCAAAGGCAATCACATTCGTATGTGGGAATCTTCTTGAAGAAGCCAGTGTTTAGTCATGGCCAGTTGTATGTCGCAATTTCTAGGGTAACAAACTGTTCTGACTTGAAGATATTAATATCCGATGAAGATGGAAAGCCAACAAATAAAACAACAAATGTTGTGTATAAGGAAATTTTTCAAAATCTATAATATTACCAATAAAGTGATGTATTTTTTAAATTACTTGTCCCAACATTACTTTTCTTATTTTATTCTTTTGATTTTGATTTATTTCTTCATTTTGTTTGAATATTATTTAATTAAAAAAGATTTTTGTCCGTGCGTTTAACGCACGGGTGTAAAACTAGTTGAAGATTAATATGAAAGGCTATTTACATCTATTCTCACAGTCAAACAAGTTCCAAAACCAAGCCTAAAAACTTGCTATGCTGTTTCACTTAACCCATAATCCTCCAATGAGAGATGAGATAAAATAAAATAATCTTAAAATTTCAGAAAATTTTCCTCCATGTTCAAAACAATATAACAAAAACTTAATAAAAATGGTCTTATAGATTTTTTTTTGTAAGATGGATCCTTGTAACACGACTCACCGTGTGTTAGTGAGTTGTGCTGTGAGAGAGTGGCTCCATCTTACGGATAACTTAAGAAAGATGGTTTTACGGGTATTTTATGTTAAATGAATCCTTGTAACTCGACTCATCGTATGTCGGTGAGTTGAGTTGTGAGAGAGTGTAGCTCCGTCTTACGGATCCCGTAAGACGGTCTTATAGGAGACGTGCACAAACAACAAATGCAAAACCCTTCGGGGGGACATAAAGAGATTTGTGAAGAGATTATTTTCCTGTATATTTCTTATGTGCAGAGTCTTACAATATATATATAATACGAACCACTATTAAAGGACATATTCTAAGTAAATTGATTCAATCATGTAGAATGATTTAATCATAGCAATTACAGGATGTCATCCAATCATGGTGTGATTCTTTCCTTAATACTCTCCCTCAAGTTAGAGTGGATATTGATTACTCCTAACTTGAGCTTGGCAACTGGTGCGAACGTTTCCTTAAGATCAACTGTTGGCCACAAATGCTGAACATTCAAATCTTGCAAAATATATTGCAACCATGTTATCTCACAAGTAGTGGTGGCCATAAAACGATACTCAACTTCTGCACTGGAACGTGAGACTGTACTTTGTTTCTTTGTTTTCCATGAAATTGGAGCATGTCCAAGGAAAATGCAATAACCCATTGTTGACCTTCTATTGTCCTTGTAGCGTGCCCAATCTGCATCACAAAATGCTTTTAATTCTAATGGCCCTTCTGAAGGTAGGAAAATTCCTTGACCCGGCGTCTTCTTGAGATATCTCAGCACCTTGTGAGCTACATCTAAGTGAGGATGTATTGGTTTATCCATGAATTGACTAAGTACGTGAACTGCATACACGAGGTCTGGTCTTGTGATTGTTAGATAAATTAGGCGTCCAACGAGCCTTCGATATTGAGATGCATCTTCTAGCAATCTTCCATCATCTTGTTTGAGACTTAGATTTTGATCAATTGGGAAGGATGAAGGTTTTTCCCTAAGGAATCTTGTGTCTTCAAGTATCTCCAGTGCATACTTTCTTTGACTTAATGCAATACCACACTTAGACCTTGCTACTTCCAATCCAAGGAAATATTTCAACTGCCCCATATCCTTCAGTTTGAAGTGGTTTGATAGAAAGCTTTTGATCCTTGTAATGTCATCTATACTGTTGCCTGCGATAACTACATCATCCACATAAACCAACAAAGTTGTAAAGGTACCTTGAAGACTTCGAACAAACATGGAATAATCAGATCGTGATTGCTTGAAACCAGCTGATGTGAGGGCTGAAGAGAGTTTCAAAAACCATTGCCTCGAAGCTTGCTTCAAGCCGTATAACGATTTGTGCAACTTACACACCTTATGCTCCCCCTTTTGTTCAAAACCAGAAGGAAGTTGCATGTACACATCTTCATGAAGGTCGCCATTGAGGAACACATTATTCACGTCCAGTTGGTGGAGATGCCAGTTTTGTTGAGTTGCGAGACTGAGTAAGACTCGGACTGTGGTGAGCTTGGCAATTGGTTCGAACGTTTCCTTATAATCAAGGCCCTCCACTTGGCTGTAACCCTTGGCCACTAACCTGGCCTTATAGCGTTCTATGCTTCCATCAGGGTTGTACTTGATTTTGTACACCCATTTATAACCAATTGGTCGTTTGTGAGCCGGTGGTGGAACTAGGCTCCATGTTTTATTGGATTGCAGTGCTTCAATCTCTAGCCTCATTGCTTCTCTCCACTTTGGGTCTTTAATTGCCTGAGAAAAAGATGTGGGTTTTTTTTGCTAGGTGATATTAGCAGTAAAGGTTTTATGAGGGGAAGAAAGCTTGGTATAAGAAAGAACTTATGAGAGACTGTGAGCTATACCAAGAGTTATATATGACCTCGTTCAAGGAAGATGACGGAACAAAACGTGAAGGGATGGCCGCATCAATGTGAAAATCTTGTAATGCGGTAGGGAGTTTGGTGGCGCGAGAAGACTTGTATGGTTGTGATGGAGATTGTTCTGGAGGCAAAGGTGATTGAATGTGATCAGAGGAGATTGTGTCCAAATCAGGATGAGTGATATTGGATGATACTGGTCTTATAAGTGAGGAAGATTTGGAAGGGGTTTTAGAGTGATGCTCAGCGGAAGACTCGGGATTTTGGCAAATTGTCGATGAAGAGTTATGTGTAATATTCGAAGGAGGATTTGTAGTAATGGGAGAATCATCATAATGGACCGAACGAGTTAAGGAAGGAAACAAGTCAGTATTCTGTGATGGAAAAGATTGTAAATGATTTCGGAAAGGAAAAACATTTTCAAAGAAAACTACATCCCTTGAAACCATATATTTCTTAGTTGTCATGTTATAAATTTTATACCCCTTTTGGCCGTGTGGATAGCCAACAAAAATACACTCCACTGATCGAGGATCAAACTTACTAGGACGAGTTGGATGAGTGGATACAAAGCATTGGCAACCAAAAACTCTTAAATGAGAATAATTAGGTTTCTTATGGAAAAGTATTTCAAAAGGTGTTTTTCCTTGAAGAACTGGAATTGGTGTTCGGTTAATCAAGTAAGCTGTTGTGAGTATGGCATCCTCCCAAAAGGGTTTTGGTAAATTGGCTTGAAAAAAGAGAGCCATGGCCATGTTTAACAAGTGGCGATGTTTGCGTTCAGCAACCCCATTGGGGTGTTGACGCAACTAGTTTGGTGGATGATACCTTTAGAAGAATAGAACTGGGAAATCTTAAAAACTCTTGGCCATTGTCACTCCTAATGATTTTAACATTTTTATCAAATTGATTTCTAGCCAAATGGATAAAATGGATGAGAAGAGTACGAGCATCAGATTTGTGTTTCATATAATATACCCAAGTACTTCATGAATGGTCATCAACAAGTGTTATAAAGTATTATGCACCAGAAAAAGTTGGCACATGATAACCTCCCCAAATATCAATGTGAATTAAATCAAAGCAAGATGCACTACGAGTAGTATTTAACGGAAACAATTGCCTAGTAAGTTTGGCTAAAGGACAAATAGAACAAGAGCTTGAATTGCAAGCTTTATTCAGAAGGAATGAGAATAAAGAAGATGATTTATTTGAAGGGTGACCAAGTCGTTGGTGCCATAAATTGTCCGAGTTGATGTGAACCGCATTACATGTTCCTTTCTGTGGTAAATTGAGTTGATAGAGTCCATCTTTTTCAGTTCCTGTCCCAATCATCTTCCCCAATTGTAGGTCATGTATCACACAAACATGTCTTAGAAAGATAGTAATGTGAAAAGAATCAAACACATAAATCAAGTTAAGATAAAACAAGGGAACACATTGGACGTTATGAAAGAACAAAATGTGGAGAAAATACTACGGTGCCAACGTGTGTAACAGGTGTTGTGGTACCGTCGAGAAGCTTGACCCAAAGGTTAGAGGCCAACTTGGATAAGGTAAGTAATCTGGAATCACAAACAATGTGATTGCTTGCACCACTATCTAATATCCATATTGGATCTTTACTATTCTGTGCAACTGGTGAAACTTTACCTGAAAGTTCTTCATAATTGGGAATATTACCGACCAAATTGGCTGAGGTAGCTTTTGTTTTGGTTAAGAGTTGATTGAGAAGCTGGTGACATTCTTCTCGTGAAAATGGGAAGTCATTCACAACTTCCTTTTGATCACTTTGAGGGGGGCTACATGATTTGCTTTTGATTTTGTTTGACCACTTTCAATGGCATTCTTCCTCCTTCGGTAGTAGTAATAGGTATGTCCCTTCCCATTACAATATGTGCATTTGAGATGAGCCCTGCAATTCTTGGTGTTGTGATTGGCCATGTTGCATTTTTCACAGAATCTAGCCTCTCATTTCACGAACTTGAAATCACGAGTCACTTTCTTTACGGAAAAAGCTGAGGATTCTGGTGGTGTCGTGGACTTGCCAGCAGTTATCTCTGATTGCTTCTCTTGGCGTAGTACCATTGCATAGGCTCTGTTTAGGTTTGGAAGTGGATCCAACCTTATGATGTTGCTACGGGTTTGTGCAAAATTCTCATTAAGCCCCATGGGAAATTTCATGGTCCTTTGCGTTTCCATGAACTTTTTAACTTCAGCAGCTGCGTCACAGGTGCAAGTAGGGAAGGAACAAAGAGCATCTTTTTCATCTCATAGGCCTTTGAGTTTTGTGAAGGACATGATTGAGTTTGTGCCTTGCTCACAGTCGTGTATGGAGTTCTCTATATGGAATAAAGAAACCATATTAGTGTGAGAGAATAACTCTTACAACTCTAACCACATACCTCTAGCATCCTTGCAATGGATAACGCTGCTCGAAATGTCCTTTGACATGGCTCCCAGCAACCAGGTTTTGACAAGGACATTGCATCGATCCCATTGCAGTTGTTCAGCAGGGTTATGGAGACGGCCTTTGCAAGGTTCCATCGATAAAACCCTTCTTGTTTTTGTTGGTGAGCGCCATGACCATTGAATGCACCCACGTCGTATAATTGTCTTCCATCTGGTTGTGAAACAAGAACATCACCTGGCTGATCCGAATGATGGAGAAAAAAGGGATGATTGGAATTCTCCCATGGTTCTGAAGATTTGAAAGAGTTTGAACCCTTCGCGGGTTCAACAAGTCTCTAGTGTTCGTCAGCCATGAGGTGTTGTCTCTATGAATTTCTAGGTTCTCAAGAACAAATGCTCTGATACCGTAAAGAGATTTGTGAAGAGATTAATTTCTTTATATTTCTTATGTGCCGAGTTTTACAATATATATATAACTTACATATAATATGAACCACTATTCAAGGACCTATTCTAAGTAAATTGATTCAATCATGTAGAATGATTTAATCATAACAATTACAGGATGTCATCCAATCATGGTGTGATTCTTTCCTTAATAGGACAACTGACAGTAAAAAAGATCGTTAAGGCACACCCTTCACAGAACAATGAAAGAGAGCAGAGTTTTGTAATAAAAAACAACTAGGAATAGCTAACCTTTTTATCTAAAAGAATTAGTTATACATGAAATTTGTACAGTACAACAATAACTTTCCGATTAGCTAAGATTAAACTTATAGTAAATTCAGCTGCAACGATAACTATGAAATGAACGTTGCAGATGGGATAGAACTTAGAACATAGAACTTAGAAGGTTACACGTAAGATCTCATTATACAATGTCAACATCTCTTACAACACATGGCTGAACCTCTTGATCAGCCCCATGGTTGCTTGTTTTGCTTTTAAAGGATTTCTGGCTAAATATTCGAACAAAGGTACTTTTTGACCTGGGAATTGTTCGAGGTTCACTACCGTTCTTCTTAGCAAGTTCTTCAGATAAGACCTTGATGCTACTATCAAAACGACGCCTAAATGTTGGGTACCTCGATACAGATTTGGTGATTCCTCTAAGCCTTCATTCAAAGCAAAAAAGACATGTAAAGTTCTGAATTAGAAAGAAAAATAAATGTCCACCATAACTTTAAATAAATAAAACCCATAACTACCTTCGGGATAATGCATCAAGTTCGGCTCGTTTAAGCTCAGATTCAGGTGGGGACCCGATATTTGAATTTTTTAACCTCTCGGGATCACCACTCAACAGAATTAACTTGCCAAAATATTCCTCTTCATCATCGGAGAGGTTTTCAGCTTTTATTTGGTCTTTAATGATCAAGAGAGGATTCAAAAACCAATCAAAGAGAATGTCTTTGGGTCGGTTTGTGCTAGTTATCTCGGTCTCATTGTCTGCTGCAAATAAATAAACAAGTTTCTATTATCAAGCAATTGCATTCGGCAAAACCAGAAAAGAGAGGGGAGGGGCGGGAACCTTTTCCTGTACTTACATAGCAATATACCAGTGCAGCCTGCTTTTACGGATCGAAGAAGGGCTTGGAGGAGGCAATAAGCTGGTAAACCAATGCTTATGACTCTGCCAATATCCTTATCAGACTTCGCATCTGCAATGTCTTTTAGACTGATTAGTCCTTCAGAAACCATGAGTTCCCCATGGCGTCTACACTCCTCAAACAAGCCATCAAGCAACTACAAAAGTCATAATATTGAGTTTAAATTCTCTCTTACTATAAAAGTCAAACTTGTTTCTTACAATTTAATAGATGAACAAAAATAACCCTTCACCAAATAAACCACCCACCATTTAATTAAGGACAAAACAAGTAAATTTACCATGACAACAAATAATGTTTGGACAAAAATAACCTCAAATATAATAAATCATCTACCATTAATTAAGGTCAAACAAGTAAATTTATCAGGGACTAATTAATTCCATTAATAATCAAATAATAATTTCATCCCTTGACTTGTACATGTTTTAAAGTTAGGTCCTACAGTTTTGAATTCTATTTATTTCTTCTTGTATTTTTACTTTCTTATTAGTTTCCCTCCTACCATTATCGTTACAAATGTCGTCCAATATTTTCTAAAATAACAAAAATACACTTACTCAGTCGAGAGACTAAAAATTTATTTGAAACTAAAAAATAATATGATATTACATTCTTAAATAATATGGTTTTACTCAGTAAAGACATTATAGAAGTAAATGAAAAAATGTTACTATAATAATAGATTTGTTAGTGAGTATCAAGATATTAAGCAAAAATATGTAGCGTCTTTAGCTATTATCCATGAATAAGCTAAGAGAAGTGGGTTAAGAAAATGTGTCATAATGTCAATAAGATGAAGAAAATGAAGAACCAATTGATGAATTTGTGCGTTTTGTTACAAAAGAAAGCCAAAATTTACAGTTTACTTCTTTGAATTTTCAGACTACTACAAGCAATCTTAAAAACTATCATACTGTTTCTAACTTATAAATATTACAAACAAACCACTGTTAGTAACCACAAATAACTAGGTTTAAAATATTTTACTCCTTCCCATAACAGGGTTCCAAACTTCTAACCTCTTTTGGTCTTAACTTGCTTGCTCCTCTTCATAGAACCCAGAGTAGTTACGTGTGACAATCCTCTATTCCCCTCCCTGGCTATCAACTTCCTTTTCTTCTACCACAAGTCTCCTTTAATTGAAAGAAATTGTCACCAATCAACATCCTTTCAAGTAGCTCCATCCTAAATTAGATTCTCTCCTTACTTAGTAATTTGACATCGAAAGTGTATAGGAGGTAAGAAATGAGAGACGTTCGAGAAAGAAGTCCGACTAATCAGAAGCTAAAGAGATTCTATGTTTCTATTTTAATAAGGCGAGGTGAATGCGTTTCTTGGTGATGGTGATGGCGGTGCTTACGACCGCATGGATGATGGTGTTAGAGGTTGTGGTGATAGTAATTTTAGGGATGACAGTAGTGGATTAGATGAAATACATCGTTGTGAGATTTCCTAATCATCAAATTTTCAAATAACCATATGGGTTTCAGATTCAATTTGAAAGTTTGAAAATTCAAAAAAATTGAATTTGAGTTTGTAAAAAGTGAAATTTAAGGTTGTGGTGGTGGCGTGTCTATCATTGATGGGTTTTCCAAATTGGTTACTTCGAAGGAAAGAGTAAGAAATTAGAAAAGGAAATAAAATCAAATCAAAAAATTAAATTTTGGACTAATGGTAAAATTTGAGGTGTTAGTGGTGGTGGTGGTGAGTCTATAAATGATGGGGTTGACGAAAGAAAGTGAGGGCTAAAAATATTTTTAAATTTCATTTTTGGAGTAATGCATTTTTAACGTTGGATTTAAATATCGACAAAGTATAACTAATTTTAGATTATTTAAATAATTATTTTTAATTAAAAAATACTTTAAATATTAAATGGCAAACTAAATGATGAAATTATAACAAATCCCACTTTGAGCCACAAGCAAAATGACCAAAATAATCCTCAGGTACACGATTTTCCATCACTATTTTTAATGCCCATAGACGGGAGATGACAAATAGAAAAAACATGTCGGAAAGTGAGACATCATATGTTGGGAATGACATTATTAGAGGTATATGAAAAATTGTAACTATAATAATACATTGGTTGGTGAGAATCGAGATATTAAGCAAATCTATAGCGTGCTTAGTAATTGCGTATGAATAAGCTAAGAGAAACGTGTTAAGGAAAGGTGATATAATGTCAAGAAGATAAAGAAAAATAGAGAACTTAGTTAACAAATCTGTGCGTTTTGTTAGAGAAGAGATTAAGTTAGAATCGATAGGAAAGTCGTTTGAAGAAAGTAGTTCCACTTAACGGAAGCTAAAGATATGTTATATTTCCATTTCAGCAAGGCAAGGTGGACACGTTTCTTGGTGGTGGTGATAGTTGTGGCGGCATTTGCGGGGATCTTTGGTAGTAGGGGGCGATTTTAAGCATGAAAATGGTGATTTATGTGGAATACGACATTAAATAAATGAGTAAGAAATTAAACAACGAAATAAGATAAAATTAAAAAAATGATTTTAGGCTAATAGTGTTATTTGAGGTGGTAGTGGTGGTAATGGTGATGGGTGTATGAATGATGAGTGTATAAATTAAATAAATTCTAAATTTAATTATGAGACAAATTAAAATAACAACATTGCTAGCCTTACAACTAATTTTATAATTTTCCTTACTACTAAGCTTTCAAGCGCAAAAATGTCTTTGTTCAAAACAACTTTGCACTTCTTCAAAGCATAGTTGTAAAGAATGTAGTATAATTAGTTTTAAGGATATCATTTTCCTTACCATTTCCGATGAATTCATCGATAAGGATTATGTGTTTTTTGTTAATCGCATGTTTTTACTAGGGTTTTTAGTAAGTATAGTATATACCCTCTGATTTCTACTTTAGGCGCGAGTTTTGCATGAGATAGAATGAGGAAGATCAGAGATGGAGTTTGGCTAGAATCGAAGAAGGACAGCGCCAAAGTTGTGATAGGTGTGACCGAAGTGGGAAGGGTTTAGGCTGGAGATGGCGGCTATTTTGGTGGAGCGAGAGATGGGCACTTGCACCGGGAGAAGAGGGAAGGAGAGTGTGTGAGATTAGAATTTTTTACTTTTAACACATTTATCCCCAAAGCAGATAATGAAAATGTCATTTTTACCCCGCACGTGGAAGACCATGTGCTATTTAACGTGAATATTCTAGCGTCCATCACGGATAGGTTGGAAAATGGAAAAAAAATGTAACGTCAGATATTATGGAACAAACCTTAGGTTGAGGTACATTATACGATTTGGTGGATACCTTGGGGAAATTGTAATTTGGTCATATAATTATTTTTGAATTATTGAAACAATTATTTATTATTATTTTTATTTAAAAACATATTTTAAATACTAAATGGTTAATTATATAATAAAGTTATAACTAAATCTTATTTTCCACCCCAAAAAAATGATCAAAATAATATTCATGTGACATGCACATATCATTTTCCGTACGTTACTATTTTTAACACCCATAGACGGGAGGGAGTAAAGTGAGACAAATAGAAAAATAAGGTATGAAAGTGGGACACTTCGTAGGTTGAGGTCAAATGTGAGATTTAGTGTGTAATTTTGGGGGCTAATCATATGTTTGCCCCATCAAAATTAGTCTAAAATACACATTGTCCCCTAAGATATCCACCAAATCCACTTTGGCCCTCAATGTAATTTTGTAGCATTTCCATATTTCATATCAAATTTGGTGATTGTGATGTAACGTGTGGTGATCGTAGTGATAAAAATGATAGTGATGAATAATGTTTAAAATCGAGAATTTGCTCAATTCAAACCATAAACCATATCAATGGTGCCAAGGAGAAATTTGTTGGAGTTTAAGCTAGGGACGATGAAGACGGATTGAATCATGACGTGCCTCATCATTGTCGTATGCATCTGTGATGAATTCAAATATGAGTTTTGAAATTCATCGTGTATGCTTATGTATTGTGTTTGTGGCTTGGTCATTTAACATAGGCAGCTCTGACAACTTTAATTTTTTGTGGGTTCTTATTCATGGCGGCCTTGACACCTGAATGTGATCATCTTCTTGTGTTTTATCTCTCTCTGATATGATTCTGCACTATTTTTATTTATTTTTCTATATAAAAATTTGAATAAAAGATTTATACACTCTTGAGTTTTATCTCACTTAAAATTTAAATAAGATATCATTGTTGGAGAAGAAGCAGAGAAAGCGTTGTCGGAGAATAAGAAAATGAAGTTTTTTTTGGGTAATAAAAGCACAGAAAACACTGTTAAAAATGACCAAAATGTCCTTCACGTGAAATACCATGTGCACCTTAACGTCATATTGGTAACTTTAGTAGTGTCTAGGGGGCAAACTAGAAAAAACTTATACAATGACATATGAAAATGACACAAAAGTTAGGTTGGGTGGTAAAGTGAGACTTTATAGATACTCTGGGTGAATTTTGTATTTTAGAGTGTAAGTATATACTTTGGGATTGTCAGTTTGATTTCTATAAAACAGTTTATTATTTTCCAAAGAGAGTCATAAATTTCATAAACGACATAAGCTAAGTCTCCAACAACAATGTGCTTATATAAGAAAGTAAGCTTGAATTGTTTTCAATTACAACACCGATAAAAGTGAATGAATTCATGTTTGGTATTAAAAAAAGATTTAAAAATAACCAATAAAAAAGACAAATGTGTAGGATAAGTTGCAATATAATGACTAAAAGCTTACATTATAAATTACCGAAAAACAAAATATCGAAAAACCTAAACACACAACAACATAATTTATAAGTCTCAAAACTATAAAGATTAAAACATAAAAAGAATCCAATAATTAAAAGTAAATAAAAAAGTTAAGAAACTGACAAATCACTTTAAAAAACCATTAACACCAAGTGCGTTAACCACGTGCAACGCACGTGAACCTTACTAGTAGCACTAAATGATAGACGGAGAATTGTCCGTCTATCACTAAAGTCCTCACAATGGTCAGTCGAATAGAATCGCAATTAATTAACAATCACAAAAAAAGAATTTAGACAGTATGAAATGAAGTAGTAATAACATACCTCCAATGGTTTCAACTCAAGCATAGGGGCATTGAGAGAGTTGGATCGAGAGGGGGGTGGCTTTTTGAATGAGCTGGGCCTTGAGACAGAATGCCCACTGGAGCTAGTTTCTGATGTTTCATCCCTCTTTCGGTATTTAGGCCTGTTCATATCAACGACCGGGCACAGAATTTTCAAAAATTCACCACATAAAAGCAGTTACCTCATGCACTAAACAAAAATTAGGGTCGAGATTAGAACCGAGGAAAGCAGGACCCTTCGGGCATGTCAAGAATATCATTGCTGTATTCATCAAATATGGACAAGGCAGCAACAATATAGCAAAGCCCAAACCAAAAAGAGGACTCCTGTAGCCAACAATCCAAGTCAAGTTTGCTTCTTGAAGGAAAAAAAAAATTAAAAACGAAAAAAGACCAAGACCAAGACAAAAAAATGTAGTGAAGGCAAGGAAACTAAACCTGATATACAACCACGGCTGCGTAAAGACCAAGACCGATACTGGATATGATGGACCCTAAAAAGGCACCAGCTACAGCCAATGGCCAGAGTAAGATTGCAAAACCTGCAAATGGTACACATATTGTTTCTAAGAAAGGGCCTTCTCGACCTATACAATCATGAAACAAACGGTGCCAGCCCTTGACGAGCATGTAAGGGCTTTTGAAAGTGGCAACAATCGAGATAACAAGCGTGTCAACCATGAGACCCAGCAGCCCGGCTACAATAGCACAAGGAAGATATAACAATCTGCACAAAAGTTTGTTAAAAAGATTCTATTAAATTTTGTCATGCAAAGCACTAATTAGTCGTGCCCAATTGGCAAATCGGAAGTGTGCACAGGGGTGGACCTAGGACCAAACTCATGAGGGAACTCAAAAATATAAGATGAAAAAAATTGCCAGGCAATATTTTTATGTATATCATTTAGAAAAAAATAATATAAAACCATAAACAACATTAAAAAATAGCTTACAATTAATTCATTTGCGCTAAAAAGTTTGTAGACAAGTCTCACCATCAATAATTACTACTGAAAAAAAACAACACTTTTGAAGGTTTTGAACAACTTCATATTTTTTGGAGGGGCCAAGTAATACGACCTCCTTCCACCTAAAGAGTCCACGTTTGAAAAGTTTAATAATTAAGAGATATAAAAATATCACTAGAGTTGTTCATAATTACAAAAATACTTGGGAATAGTCAAGATGCTTTTTTCACAAGTGGAGGGTAAAGTTGGAAAGTTATAGAGATTGTAGGCATAATTTTGCAGACTCTTTAAGCGAAACATCCCAAAATAGAAGAGTGAACTCTTTGCTTGGAACACAAGTAGTATAATTTATAAAAAAAGATGGTGATGTATCATGAAGTGAAAGGGTACTTGGTGCAATTTTTCAAAAGGATGGGAGGTGGGGGGTGGGGGAATGGCCCCTGTGGGCCCATGGCTAGGTCCTTTCCTTAGTGTGCTTGTCAATCTGCGGATGGAGATTTATGAACAACATGAAAGTATGCTAGTCAAATAGGTCCTTTTTTAAAAATTTATAAAAACTGAAGTTGGGTAAAGAACATTTATAGGAACTGAAATAATGAATAGAAACCCCAACAAGAAGTTGAAAATAAACGAACCTAATCTCATAATATTTGAACTCTGGAGGGGCTTGTTGGCGTAGGTCATCCATGATCGAGAAGTATGAATGAAAACATATATCCCCGAAATCCCTAATAAAGGTAAAGCTCCACTGGACTGTGTCCCAGGTTCCATCCTGCAAGAGCAATTAAGGACAAATCACTCTTAAGAATCCAGCAAAAAACCTTTGATACCTAAAGCTTCACACGAGGTCACAGATTCAAACCCTTCCTCACGTGACGTCCCCTAAGGGTTAATATGAAAAGAATATAATGTATTATATATATATATATATACACACACATTCATACATATGTAAGTATGCCAATGTTGTACGTATGTAGACTTGATAAATTAATACATACTATGATAGTGTGGATGAATTCATTGGTCTTTCCTTCGCCAACAGCTTTGAATGTGCCAAACATTGGGCCAAGAAATCCATAAGCTAAGCCACCGAGAACACTAGCCGTAATACCAATCACAGGCCACAAAAGCAAGACCGGGGGAATGCATAGACAGATAAGTAGCTTCAGAATTGGCCCTAATTGCTTAGCACTGCAATTTTGAAAAGAACAGGGTATCACTTCAAGTTACTGGGGTAAGACAAGGATATCAGGAAGTAAATAGTCGAAGACGGGCACCTCACAATGCAGAAGTAAGTCCAGAAACAATGTGCTGGCCAAAGACCCAATATTATAGCAGAATTTCCAAATGTCATGATCAAGCATATCACTGGGCAGAAAATAATACCTGAAGCAAAAGGGAAACATAAAGAAGCTAGAAATCAAATATTAAAAAAAAAAAAAAATTGTTATCTATATGTTATTCCCTGATGCAAAGTTTTGAACATTTTTGTTAACGCATAGCTGCTTTTCTAATTGGAATGCAGAGATGATACATCCCAAT
The DNA here is from genome assembly GCA_013146195.2 of Codonopsis lanceolata. Lineage (NCBI taxonomy): Eukaryota > Viridiplantae > Streptophyta > Magnoliopsida > Asterales > Campanulaceae > Codonopsis > Codonopsis lanceolata. The sequence continues at coordinate 11,695,001 of CM028381.1, read as the reverse complement.
GTGGTAGTTTAACAGAATTAAAAAGCCCCGAAAAACTCTTTCGCTCTCTCTCACTGTAGCACACACACACAGATTACCATTGCAAATGCTATTGTAATAGTAAATGTACGTAAAATCTTGAAATTGCAGCTCAACTCGAATGTGATTTGCAAGTGAGAGAACATTTATATCCTGTTTGGGACAAGAGTGACGTACAGGTTTTAGAAAAAGAAAAAGATCAAGAATGTAGCAGAGGATCCATCCAGATTCAATAACTACGTGAGACAAACCTTTGATTAAGCCTAGAATGAGAAGGCCAACGAAATAAGGCAAGAAACAGACGAAGTTCCATAGAAAAGCCAAACCCCCTTCCCTTGGAGGCTCCTCCATGGCTCAGTCCCCAAAACCCACTTCAGATCTACCTCACCTGAAAGCTATCTCAAAAGCCTCACCAAATTCCTTCAATCTCATGCCAATAGTTTCACTGAAAGTCTCAACTTTATTCGCTCCCAACCAATCTTCTTCTGTTGCCACATTCCCAAAAGAAACTGAAACAAGCAACCAGTATGTGTGTGCGTGGGGTGTGTGTTGGAGAACGGGGGATTCACTAATGTCTCCTTTTCCCTTACTCTCTCAGTCTGACATTTTTTTTATCTTCTTTAACAATGGGTCTTCTAGTGTTGGCGTTTGAACCACACAAAACAAAAAAGAGTGGTTTTATAAAAGATGGAAAATGTGTACTTCTATAAATTGGGATAGATTACTAAACAGTTGAATAACTGTCTGGTGTTGCCTGAGATTTGTCTTTTGCAGTTTATAGTTTAGAGTAGAGAGCTTAATTTTAAATTAGAAGCCTAAAATATTTTAAGTCCATCTATCCAGCCAATTCTTTCTTTCTTTATTCTCCACCTTAAATGAATTGAAAACCTACCCAGTAAGATATACACTTTAATAATACCCAACAAACACTCAACTTGACAATCCAAACAATAATCCAAAATGAAATAATATAGAAAAGGATGAGCTTTGTCAGAAAGGAGGAACATAACTCACAGGTGTTAATTTCCAACCCACACAAGTACGTTTTGTATCTTCATGGTGAGTTGATAATGTATTGTTTCCGTTTTACAGCTGAGTTTTGGTGCGTGGTGGTTTATCTTTTTGTTGATTACATTAAATTCCACAAAGATAATGTGTTGTGGGGATTACCTAACGTGCGTTTTAGTGTAACTATAGGTTATAGTAGCAGTCTTTATAAAAGGCATATCAATGGACAAAAAATGACTCCTGAAACCAAAGAAGTGAAAACTTCCATAGGCTAGAAGCTTAAAATAAAAAATAGCATTCCCTCCGTCCCCAGAAAAAAAAAATCCAGTTTGACTTATCAAACTTTTTAAGGTTGTAGTTTTACTTGTTTGTACCTACTTCAAATTGCATTATAAATATTTCTTCTTTTATGAATGAGACTATTTTCTTGGGAAACCAAAGAAGAAAGTGAGACTATTTTTTTTAACAGTCTTTGCTAACTCATAGCTGCTAGATCCTAATTTGAATGCAGAAATGATGCATCACAACATGGTAGTATATTGCAAATAAAAATGCCCCCAAAAAACTCTATCTCTCTATCTCACACACACACACACTGATGATCATGGAATAAGTTTGTTTGTTTGTTTTTTGTTTTTTGTTTTGTTTTTTTTTTTTTTTAAAAGGTTGGAGGGGACATAGATCATACCCCAACCCTTAATTTTTTATTATTTTAATGCCATGAAAGGCTACACTTATATATATATATATATATATATATATATATATATATGATGCTTTTGGTGTGGCTCGAACAAATGATGCATCTGGTGAGGCTTTGAACATCCGACCTCTCGGTTGAGAGTAGTTAAGTACCAAGGTGCCTCTGGTAGAGTAGTTAAGTACCAAGGTGCCTTTGGTAGGGCTTGAACACTCAACCTCTCTGTTAAGATAAGTGAGTAGCTAAATGGGGCCTTTGGGTAAGGCTTGAACAACAACGGTGCCTCTGAAGAGACTTGAACACCCGACCTCTCTATTGAGAGTTGTAAAGTCCCCAGGGTGTCTCTAGACTTGAACATCCGACCTCTCTGTTAGGAGAAGTGAGTAGTACCAGCTGAGCTAGAGCTCGTTGGTGATCATGGAATAAGTTTAGTCAACCTATGTATATCAGTTACTCCCTCCATCCCAAAATTATTGTCATGTTTGACTCGGCATACGGATTAAGAAAAATCAATTGACTTGATTATTAATATAAGGTGTAGTTTCCAATAAAACCCATGAGTAAGTGGCCCATAATTAAAGTTGGAAGAAAAAATAAGGGGAAAATGATAAAAATGTTGTCCTAAAAAGGAAAGTTACAAACAAGACAATTATTTTGAGACGGGCGAAAAAGGAAAGTAGGACAATAATTTTGGGACGTAGGGAGTATAAGATTCTTCTGGTTTTTTAACTCTAAAATCAAGATTCCTACCACATGCTAACAACCATCAGTACTTCTCTAATTGCCTAAAGTTGTAGCTGTCTGAGCCCATTGCACCAAAGATCAATATCTCAACCATGATCCTATTCTAAATAGTGAATTTCTCTAGCCAGGAATTCAACCATATTTGCGAGAGCTTAGCGGATTAGGAGTGCTTTACATAGAAGAATTTCCCACAAGTTCAGGCAATTACACTTTTTGAGTCATAGGGCAAAAAGAGCCCTTTGGAAACCACTAAGGCGAATTTATCTATTGGCTCAGGACCAGCACTCCACCTCTGATCTCAGTTATAGTTCTCCAGTCTAGCTCGGTAACATCTTTACTTATTAAAAAAAAAAACAACTTTCACAGGATGGGCAAAGGACCATCTCGATGCCAAGACTGCTTTCGAAGAGTTTTCCAGATCTAATTTGGAAAGAATCCTATATAGAAAGGAGTTTTCAAACAGACTTCCGGTTTTAAGAGTAGGTCAATGAAGGTCCTAGCCAAAAGGAATGCTATAGCCAGCGAGACAGATCTTCCGCTATGCTCTTGTGCGATGTGACACCCGTGCCAGTTTAAGGGTAGAGTGTCATTTCCTTATGGAGGAAGGTCTGTTGACTTCCAAGCGAAGACAAACCGGCAAATCTAAACTTCAAAGGGGGACATCTGTCTTCCCCAGAAGTATACAAATGAGAAGTAAAAGTCATACTTATCAAACTCTGATAGCAAGGAAAGAGAATCTCAAGCCTTAGACATAAAAAGAGGCTCGAACACTGGGTAGGTCTCTTTCGAAAGGCTCCCATTTCAAGATTAGCAGGAAGAACTGGAAGACCTTTTGTTTCCCATGCGTTAATGCAGAAGGAATTGGTTCAAAAGGTAAGACTATAGGACCAGTCATTTAGAAAAGATCCATCTTGGAGTTCCAATAGTTCACCTTGACAACCAAAGTCACTGCTTGATCAAAAGCATGGGCAGCCAAGCCTTCATAGCAGTTATATCCTAATTTGAATCCAGAAATGATACATTACAACATGGTAGTATATCGAAATTAAAAAATGCCCCAAAAAATTCTCTCCTCTCTCTCTCTCTCACACACACACATGCCCACAAATGATCATTGCAACACACATGCACACAGACAGATGATCATTGCAAGTGGTGCTGTAACAGTAAATGAACAAAATCTTGAAATTGCTGCTTAAATCAAATGTTACACACACACACACACACAGTGATGATCATTGCAAGCGCTATTGTGATAGTAAATGTACATAAAATCTTGAAATAGAACGCGCACACACGCATTTGCAAAAGTGATGGTGAATGTGCTTAAAAATGCTGAAATTGCAGCTTAAATTGACTGTTATTGTGAAGTAATAGTACATGTATATCCAGTTTGGGGGGCTAGAAATGATAAACAGTATTAAAAAAAAAAAAAAAACCCCCAAGAACGAACCGGAACCAACAAACAGCAGGATATATGAAGATGATTCAAACACTGACCTTTAATGAGGCCAAGAATAAGAAGGCCAATGAAATAAGGTAAGAACCAGATGAAGTTCCAGAGAGAAGCCAAAAAACCGCTCGGAGGCTCCATCAGATTCACTCACCAAACCCACTTCAGATCTAACTCATCGGGAACCCATCTCAGAAACCCACTCAATTCCTTCAATTTCACGGAAAATCTCAACTTTCTTCACATCCAAAGACTTATCCTCTTCCAGTAGTATTCCCCCAAAAAGAAACAAAATAAGCAAACCGCTGGGGTTTGCTTCAATAATCTCCTTATGTATACGTTGGAGATATTTTGAACTTAAGAACACTAGTTAAATTAACTGTCAAATTTTTTTAGTAGAGAGCTTCAGAAGCAAAAGAATAAATTTAACTAATCTCACCCCTCTTTTCCTTAATTTATTCTCACCTTAAGATGAGACAACCTACCCATTAAAGAAATGCTTTAATGGATTCCTATTTCTAATTCCTACCCCCAAAAAAGAAAACAAAAAAATAGACAATTACGTGTAAGCTGATTTTCCTCGAAATCTAGACAGACTCCATGACTCATAACTTACGAACGCTATTGATTACTTTTTTGGATTGTAAATGAATTTTGGTGGGTTGATAGGTGGCGAAATTTTTTCAATTATGTGTACAAATTTAATAAAATTTTAAATCATAATTGTTCTTTAACGTGTTTTTATTCATGTTTTGAAAACGTTTAATTACATCATTCATTTGTAACGTTCTTAGAAAATATTTTTCAATAAAACATACGAGACAATCGTTTATAAATTGATCACAAATTTGGTTTCCGTTTAAAAATTTTCTCCATAATCACTAAAACCAAATTCCTTCAAATCAACTATAATTTGGAAATCTACACAAATAAAAAAAAATCTCATAAATCAACTACTTGAACCCCCAAATTAAAATGCTCTAATTTCAGATTAAATAAATATACATTCCCTACCAAGATATTGGACACAAAAATTTAGGAAATAAAACAATATTATCATAATATCAATATATCATCTATCACAAATTCATAAATCACAATTCACAACAATTACATAATTAAATACTCAATTAGGGCTATTTCAAAATTATGATTATTTCAAATTAGGGTTATTTTAAAATGAGGGTTATTAATTTTTTAAAAATTTAAATCACAATTATAATTTGTTTTTTATTTAGGTGGGGGCAAATTGTAGATTCAGGTGGGTGCAAAATTTACAATATAACATATTATATTATTATTATTTTTCAAAAAAAATTCCTTCACAAAAAAAACTCCAAGTGGGGGCAACTGCCCCATACCCTATGCCATGTGTCCGCCACTGGGGTTGATGACATGAGTTGAAAGTGATGAAGTAATCTTTTCACACTTAAGATTTCAGTTTTGGTAAGGGGTGGGTCAATCTTGGCTATTGATTACTTCAGGTAGGTGAGGAATGACCAATCGTACTATTTTGAAATATTTTATTTTAAAAATTAAAAATATATAATTTGTATGACATTTCTAACTTATACTCTAGATTTTATATTAATATACTGATTATGCTAAATTATTTTTATAATTATAACAAATTTTAATATTAGTTATATATCCTTTAATAATTAGTGCTTGTTTAATGGAGCGTTTCAATCAAAATGCTGACAAAATATGTAGCATTTTCTCTTTAAAAGTGTTTCAATACAGCGTTTTAAAAATATGCAGTGTTTTAAAACGCTTCAATTTAGAGCATTTTTAAAATATGTTGTGTTTACAACTAATCTATTTTATGAAAATAGTGTTTTAAATAGTTTCTCAATGTGTTTACAAGAAAAAAATTGTGTTTGAAAATGCTGTGTTTTAAAAAGGGCAAATTCCCCAAATGGTCTCTGAACTTTTTGTCACTTTTGCAATTGGTCCCTGTACTGAAATTCGAAAAAATCAAATCCTTGTACTATGCCATTAAACACAATTGATCATTCTGTCCAATTTTGTCAAAATTGTGTCGTTAAATATGTACACGTGCCTCTCACGTGTTTTTGCCTAGAGATAAAATAGTCAATTTATGTAAACTAGTACAGGGACTATTTTGTAAAAGTTAATTTTTTCTCCTTCCTCTCGCATCTTTTTTTTAAACATGTCGTCATCAACCTTTACCCGGGTTGCTCCAACCCGGTTTTGACCCGACGCAAAACCCAACAATATCTTGATGTTTTGAGCATGAAAATTTGCGCTTAAAGTTACATAAACGTTAGAAAATCTATTACCAAATGATTTCTAACCACAATTTCATCAAGAACACGAAAAATCAAAACCCGAAACCCAATATTTTCATCTAGGTATGAAAATTCTCAAAAGTTAAAACATCATGGCAGAGGTAATAAAGGGTTATATCAAACCATCAATGAATTTCCTTCAAAGCAGCACACAACAATAGCCAAAGTTGTGTTTCGTGTGTTGAAGAATGGTACGAGTGCACTTCCTTCATCAGTTTTGAAGAAAGGGAGTCAATTTGCTGCTTGAACATAATTGCTTGACATGAATTTGGAGAGTCGTTGGAACTAGTAAACTGGTATGTGGTTGATGATGGAACTGGGGGAATGTGGCGACCCCGACCCGGATCCCAAAATAAGATCCCAAGGTCGTGTCGCGGGAACAAACACAACAAATAATAGGTAAGGCTATAACATCGATACGCCAATGACTTCAACAAATGTGGAAACGAAACATAAATATACAGTGGCGCCCGAGCTAACAAGTTCAAACCAAATACAACCAAAGAGATAGTAAATCTCTCGGTCCAAAAATTAAAAGCACGTGACGCAACATTGGGCACGTACCACAAAACACCATGTCATGCAATTTATAGCAATTAATAAAACCAAGTCATCGGCGACGTTACAGCCGGAACCCAACATTAAACTAAGTCTACAACTCTAGTCTAACATACTCAACGGCTAAAAGCATGCCGGAGAACAAACATAATAAACCAACCATCAAATGGTTAACATACTAGAATACGATCATCACAAATATACAAGGCACGACTAACACAAGTCGGTTCCCAAAAGATTAAGTACTAATCAACATAAGTACAAATATCACCAACACAAATAGACTTGCTACCCATTGTAAAGTTTACATAAATTTACTTTCCCAAATGTCCTTGCCAAAAGAAAAGTACTAAACTACTAGGTAGCAACCTTGCAAAAACTCTTCCACTGATACTCGAGAAATCACTTCGATCCGCTAGCACGACTCGGATCTAGGGAAAAACAATCCAACAAAACGGAGTAAGTCATAAAGACTTAGTAAGCTACTAAACAATAATAAATCATGCTATCATCATAGTATAATATTTCATTAATAATCATGTCAAGACATTCATGCTCGACTATCTAAATAATCATGTTATCGATAAAGTATAACAATTCACTAAATCATCTCAACCATCATATCATGTCAAAATCACGCAGTACATTATTCACATAAAGGTACTCGTGAGATAAATCACATAAAAGAGATATGATACCGTTATCATCTTTTTGCCGTGTCGCTCCTGCAAAAACACGTGCAAACCATATGTGTCCTCGATACCCAATTCGTGGTATCGAAGTCCCCGAGACATTCCCCGCTCGAGTTCTATAGTTATCAAAGTCATGTTTTCATACTACAACTAAGATCAACTATTTCCCCACCGTAGCCATCGATGGAGGGGTGTGTGCAATCTGGCACGACGATACATCGTCCCGCCACAGACTCTACAAAGTGACTCCAGCTAGACTCAAACCCAAGCACAAGTAATATATACTCATATGCTCAAATAAGTAGGCACATACTCTACAATCGACTAGTCATGTATTTCATTTCATAATTTGCGTATAAACACATTAGAGACAATATTAAGACTCTAATAACCAAGTGTCCTTCATACACTTCCAAAACGCTCAGAGGCTTAACCTCCATCAAATCTACCCCAAATTCCGTAGGACTTAAGCATATAGTTCCTTAAAGTCATATTAACCCAAAGGTTGACTCTGTTGAGTCATTTCTATACTTTCAAAAATTAGGGCATAAAAGTCATTGGCCACAATACCCTCATATGTTCACAACTAACATCAAGGTCAATGTTCTCAAGGTCATTAAACCAACACAACCTCAACAAGACCCCCAATTAGGAATTAGTACAAAAGTCACATTTCAAGCATATACATATTTTAGCAATTTGTCAACATGCTTCCAATACTTGAACAATCAAGATAAGATGGATTAACGTACTTCACTACACATAAATAACCACCTAATCATGGTCTCTAGCAAGTTCATCCAACCAAAAATCCACATTTAGGCATATAAAAATCATGGCATCTCTAAAAAGCTCTAATTGCACTCATTGACCTCAAATAGCACCAAGATTGTTTTCTCTAGGGTCAATGAGGCAAAAATCAAATAGAAAGAGATGTAGCAACTTATTTGCATGAACCACTTCAATCAACAAATTGCAAAATCCAATCGGTGGAAAGTGTTCCTCTCAACCTCCTCTTCACTTCTATGGCTTGGATTGGGAAATGGATGACTCTAGCTATGGAGTCCAAGGATGAACTCTCAAGAAGCCCTAGGGAACTCTCTTAAGGCTTCCCAAAGAAGACTCCCACGTTTTTAGAAAAGAAAGGCAGCAAATGAGGTCCTAAATGAAGTCTTTTGGCTTATAAGGGGTTAAAATGTGAGTAGGACATGTGTCCAATTGTTGTGGGTGTATTCCCTTGATTAGCCAACTAAATCCACTCAAAACTTAATTAGATAGGTTAGGATATGTTTAGGAGTGTTTAGGATAGGTCTAATGGGGTGGGATGGGTTACATTCATCAAAAATACGAAACAGGGAATTGTAGAAATCGGGGCTGAGCGCTCGCTCAACCCCCCCCCCCTTGGGCGACCGCCTAGCCTTCCTTCCATCCAAAACAAGTTTCTGGATTTTGGGCGCTCACTCAGCCCAAAACCCTGAGCAACCGTTCACTCCCCAAAACCAAAATGTTTCAAAATTCAACCCAAATGAGTCCTAACCAAACCCAAACATCAAGGGTCGATCCCACACTAAAAAATCAATTCGAAAGTCACTTAAATGACTCCCGGAAAGTCTCAAAACAAAGCACGAATCATGCAATAACAAAGTAGCAATTGAATTAACGATCAACCAAGTAAACACACGTGATTATGAACATGTTAAACATATTATGAATGGTTTACAATACATGTACATGTTAGATTACAACCTAAACGAAATCAAAACATTAAATGATAAATCATAAACAAAGTATGAATTCATGTAACGAAATAACAATGAATGATCTAATAATGCTCTCAAACATATACATGAACTAAGTAAACGTAATTATAACGATTATGAACGCATGTAAACAAGCACAAGTCAAGCATGCAATAATCTAGGGTATTACAGAGAAGATGAGATGGTGGTGACTGCTTGGAGACGGGATTCGACAGAGCCAAGGCCATTGTTGGCCGGAATTAGAAAGAGAGAATGAGAAGCCGATTTGAGGGCGGACCTGGAGTCGGCCCTGAAGGATTGACGGCTGGGAGATGGATGTGGATCTGACGGAGTAAGGGAAATTGCAGGTGGAGGAATTGGAGATGAGGAAGATCAAAAAGGGAATGCTCATCTATTCCGACGCTGAGATGAAGGAGGCTCGGTCGGAGGGAGGTTTCGCCGGAATCAGAGAGATGGCGACTTTGGATTTCGATGGAGAATGAGAGAGGAAGAAGGGGGCCGGATCTGGAAGCTTTATTGGTGTCGGCGAAGGAGAATGGTGGAAGATGTCGGACTTGATGGACTTCAATTTTGAGTTTGCTAGAGTTTGGAGGTTCTGTAAACTAGATGAAGAGAAGAGTTTGCTAGAGTTTGGAGATCGGAGTTGATGTTGCCGGACTGGATGGACGATGAGAGAAAGGTCCCCCAACTTTCTCCTAAGAAATGACATTTTTACCCTTTCAAAATTCACGTGCGAGGCACGTGTTCAAACTTAACGGTTAAAAATGGATGAAATTTGATGGAGGGACCAATTCCTCCAAATAAGTGGTACATGGACCATTTAGGTGAAAGGACCAATCGCAAAAATGACAAAAAATACATGGACCATTTGGGGAATTTGCCCTTTTAAAAAAATTACGTTTTCAAAATGTTGCATCAAACGAGGTCTTAGACTTTTCAAATATGAACTATTTGGTTAGAATAAATGGAGTAATTACTTTTCTTGCTAGGGCCGGTAAAATGAGTACTTGTTAACCAACGAGCTTTAGCTCAACTAGTACTGCTCACTTCTCATAACGGAGAAGTCGGGTGTTCAAGTCTCACTAGAGACACTATGGACTTTACAACTTTCAATAGAGAGGCGGGTGTTCAAGTCTTTCCATAGGCATCGTTGTTGTTCAAGCCTTACCGAAAAGGCATCGTTTAGCTGCTCATTTATCCTAATGGAGTGGTCGAGTGTTCAAAACCTTCACCAGAGGCACCATTTGTTCTAGCCACACCAAAGACATCATATATCTATTATTGTAGCCTTTTAAGGCATTAAAATAATTATAAAAAAAAGGGTTGAGGTACGGTCTATGTCCCCTCCAACCTTTAAAAAAAATGAGTACTTGTTCTTATAAACAAAAGAGGAATAATTGCAGGCCGACACCATTTGGTGAAATTGTAACCGCTCAGCTACCCTTTTTTTAAACCTTTAAAGTTCATTTTCGTTAATTTCTTCCCAAAATACCCAAGCATACACTATGCTCTCTCTCTCTAACAGAGTTTTCTCTCTTCTTCTTCATCCTACAACTGACGTGTGTCAAATCATCAAAATTAATTATTTTACTTCCCCAATAACGAGTATAAGGTAAGTCGAGATCGTATCCACAGGGAACATCATATTTATTTCCTTAAGAATTGTGATAAAACAAATGGAACTTACGATTGATGATTTTTTTAATATAAACTACTAATTAACGAAAGAGAAAATTGAAACTGAATTTAAAATACTAATTGTAAACAAAAAATAAAATAAAATAAAGGTCAACCAATGAATCAATTTCCATCTTGATTTGCAATGCTAATCATTGATGCAAAATTGTCTCGTTCAATTACAAATAAACCGGTTATAAATGTCGACAAACGCCTAACACTCAATCTTTCCTTACAATATCGATAATTAAGAGAAGCTCGTTAACTACCACCTAACCGGAATACAACCCCCGAGACGCTCGTAAGATTTAGTAATCCTGATTGCATTAGGAAAAGAAAATCCTGATTCTAAATAGTGCATACTGAAGCAGTATCATTTAATTTAGATTATTCGCTCCCACAACACGGTTCGATTATGTTTGAGATGCCTAAAAGATGTGTTACTTGCTACTATGTTGAAACTCAAGGACAATTACAGATCAGTAGTTTCAACTAGCTATAGACCATTGCACAAATCAAAATTCGGGTCCTGAATAGTAATTAATCACAACAATCATGCAACGTGAAAAGTAGAGAACAAATAAATACTTACAAATGAACGAGATTAATCACCAATTTGATCTCACAGTAGTCAAATAATGAAACTTCAATTGCTCATTGACTGGAGAAGTAAATTAATTACAAGTTTACCACCATACTTCAATGAAAACAAACTTCCAATGACTCTTGTTCCTAGTGAGTATTTTTCTCTCATTTTCCTCCCTAGTTGTAGATTTCTCTCCCCCTTTCATTTGAAGACTTCCTTTCTATTTATAGGGGAAAATATGGACGAAGTTGCTACCCACTCGAAGAGTGACCAAAAAGAAAGATTGAAACTAATAAAATTCTAACATAATAAAACCAAAATATTAAATAAGTCTTGAGCTCACAAAAAACTTAAATTCTAAAGATATTAATGTTTGAGCTTGAAAATCTCGTCAGTTATTTCCGTGTGCCCACGTGTTACCTCTTGAAGTTATTTTGTCTTCAAAACAACTCTTTTGCTCCACTTATCAACTACTTCTTTTTCTTCTTTCTGTCACTCTCTTTCTATTCTTCCTCCGGCTCCAACTTCATCTCTCTTTACTCTATTGCTAACCTATTTTCATCTTCTCTGATCATTTTCTCCATAACTTTTGATCCCGGATGAACCACATGACTCACCACATATCAAATCGAAGCTTTCGATGAGATCTACAAGACACTTGAGGTTTACTCTGTGCCGTCTTCGTTTTAAGACCACAAAATGATGTTTAAGCACTATTTTGGGCTTCGAAAGTTTTCTGATGCTTAATTTTTACACACAGATTTAGGGGCAGTGTTCAATTTATTTATTCTGATGCCAAATTTGTTCATTTCGATGCCACCTTTGTTGATATTTGGTGGCAGCGTTTAATTATTCATTTCGACGTCAATTTTGTCTATTATGATGCCCAACTATGTTGATATATGGTGACAATGTTCAATTTTGTCTATTTCAATACCCACCTTTGTTGATATTTGGTGTCCATTTCGATGCCCACATTTGTTGATATTTGGTGGCAGTGTTTAATTATTCATTATGACGTCAATTTTGTCTATTACGATGCCCAACTATGTTGATATTTGATGGCAATGTTCAATTTTGTCCATTTCGATACCCAACTTTGTTGATATTTGGTGGCAATGTTTAATTTATTCATTCTGAATTTTGTCCAATACGATGCCCAACTATGTTGATATTTTGTGACAGTGTTCAATTTTGTCCATTTCGACGCCCAACCTTGTTGATATTTGGTGGCAGTGTTTAATTTATTCATTCTGACGCCAATTTTGTCCATTATGATGCCAAACCATTCATTCATTCCGATGCCCAAATTTGGCAATGATTTTTTGAATTTCGACGCCCAAATTTGAACAGATATCAATTGTTCATTTCGATACCCAATGTGTTCATTCTGATGCCCAAATTGGGCAATGACTTTTGGAATTTCGACGCCCAAATTTTGACAGATTTTAATTGTGCATTTCGATGCCCAATGTTTTTATTCTGATGCCCAAATTGGACAGTGACTTTTTGAATTTCGACACTCAAATTTTGACAGATTTTCAATTGTGCATTTCGATTCCCAATATTTTCATTCCGATGCCCAAATTAGGCAGTGACATTTTGAATTTCGACACCCAAATTTTGACAGATTTCAATTGTGCATTTCGATATCCAATGTTTTCATTCCGATGCCCAAATTGGGCAGTGGCTTTTTGAATTTTGGCACCCAAATTTTGATAAATTTTAATTATGCATTTCGATGCCCAAATTGGTCAGTGGCTTTTTGAATTTCAACGCCTAAATTTTGACAAATTTCAATTGTGCATTTCGATGTCCAATATTTTCATTCCGATGCCCAAAATTGGGCAATGACTTTGTGCACGCTCTGTGCGCGCGTTTGTTGTTCATTAACGGTATCATCATTATTTTATTACCAAAAGTATACTTTAGCGGTTGAAAACAAATATAAGAAAATTTTCCGGTTATAATATTATCACAGGGGACCGGCCCGGTTATCACCCAACAAAAAAAACAAAAACTTGCCGCGGGTCCAAAGAGAATTACTCCCCCTATCTCAGATAAATGTTTCTATTTTTTATTTTGAGATATCCAAACTAATGTTACTAAAAACTTTTGGTGCATAAATTTTCTGTCATTCTTCCAAATATACCTCTTTGTTTAATCCTATCAACGGGGGAAGATAAATAAGTTAATGAGAAAGTGAGAGAGAGAGAGAGTGTGTGTGTGTGTGTGTGTGTGTGTGTGTATGTAATGAGTACATAATTAATGACAAAGAGAAATAATGTAATAGGTATTATCGTCATCATACATTTTACAGCTCATTATTTACTATGCTTCTTAATTCTTGTGCTTTGCCAACTACAAATATTTATCTGAGACGAAGGAAGTATAATATATTTTGTGAGAGTCAAATACAAGATATTTCTCTAAATAGATTGTTCCATAAGAAAATTCAGCGGTGATCAAACTTCTAACCAAAGTCATCGGGGTCTTTTAGATTATAGATGTTCATGAAACCTGGTATTAATAGTAGTAGTATTTAAGTGTATATTGAGATATGATTGATAGAAAAGTTGATTTTAGTAATTTTATATAAAAAAGTGTCATTCATTTTGAGAAAATAGAATTTTAAAAAATAAATACTCAATTAAGGGTAGAAAATAATATATTTTAAATAAATTGAATGTAAGAACAACTAAAACAAAAATACCATTTTTTTGTGTTTTTGGACCGAGAGAGTATATGATAGAAGAAATGCGGGTCGGTTAACTTTTTGAAGTTTCTAATCACTAGAGTACATTTTTTTTCAGCCGGAAAAAGTCATTTTTTGTAGTAAAATGGCTACGATACCCTTTAATAAATCGTAGGTGTGCTACAGATGTCATTATTTTTGCACCGCAGTTCATCAATTTTATTGCATTAATTTTTGTACAACGATTAATTGTCTAGTTTAATTGCACCGTAATTTATCAATTTTATTGCATTAATTTTGTACCACGGTTCAATACTTTAACTGCTTAGTCTAATTGCACCGTGGTTCATAAAATTTTATTACATTAATTTTTGCATCGCAGTTCAATAGTTTAACTTCCTAGTCTAATTGCATCGTGGTTCATCAATTTTATAGCATTAATTTTACATCGCGGTTCATTAATTTTATTGCATTAATTTTGTATCGTCGTTCAATAGTTTAACTCTCTAGTCTAATTTTGCACAGCAATTTAATAGTTAACTATCTAGTCTAATTGCACCGTTGTTCAAAATCATAATGAAACAAACCATATCCTCAGTTTTCTTCTTCATTCTTCTCCGTTGTAAGCCTTCTTATTATTCCTCCTTCACCTTCATCCTTATTGTTAAAATCTTCAAATTCAACACATTTTCATTTAACTTTCGTAGTTAATGATTCAGAAAACTCATTTACCTTTTGGGGCCGTTGCCTTCGAACCCCCTCGAAGGGGTATTGCACCCTCAACTCCCATGACCTGACCGGGCAGGTCAATCCCCGTTTTGTTGCCTAACAATGATGATTTTCGAATCCAAAGTGTGTTGCTGGAAGCTGTTGAAGGAGACAATGACATTTTTGGAATAATATTTCGAAAAGTAGTCTTTTCTGGTTGAAAATAAAAACACTGCACTGGAGATGTTAGAAATTTCAAAAAGTGGATCGGCCAGAATTTCACCCTATATGTTTGGGAGAAATTCGGGTCAGTCCCATGCGGTGAAATTATAATCGGAAAAGTCCATGATATTTTTGGCAAAACTCCTCTTTGGGCCACCCAACTTTTCAAAAACTTGAAAGACAGCCATTGAACATTAGATATGTTGCAAGCGAGCCTATTTTTTGGATGGACGTTAAATTTAACTAGTAAGTTATGTAAAATATCTATTTTGCCCCTTGTCATTGACAAGTATTACCTAATATTTACTGTCTCTCCTCATCCACCGAAGCATCACCCCCAACCCAGTCAACCACCAAATCCCCTGTCCAGTCAATCACTAAATCCCCTTGCTCCATAATTTTAGTCCCCCGTCATCTCCATCTTTGACTTAATCTCCTTCTGACCCGAACCCCACTTAACCCGTTCGTGATCGTCGCCCCACGTTCTATGGTTGAGCATCGCCCAAGGGGGAACGACTTGATGAAGAAAGTGGCATCCATGACTCTGACTGTGGCAGCGATTGTGGATTTGACTGTGGCAGCGATTGTTCATTATTTAGTCTCTTCTCTGTCCTCGGCTCCAGTCAGTTTTCCATTCATCTGATTACAAAAACAAATTAGATCTGACTCTGTAACAGTGGATGTGAATTTGATTTTTTTTTTCAAACCATAGATGGTGAAGGACGAAATTGCAGCGTTGAAAGAATAAAGGCAGACTCGAACTATACGTCTCCGACTCTGTAACAGTGATCGTTGGCCCCACGTTCTCTAGCTAAGCATCGCCCAAGGTGAACGACTAGAAAGAGAAAATGGCGGCCATGTGCTGGGTCCAACCCGAATCAATCTTGTCGGATAATGCCATCTCCGCTCAGATCCAATCGCAAGAGTGTTTTCTCCCCCCTTTCTCTAGATTCTAATCGTTTGTTTCTCGATCTAACCTTAAATTACAGCTCCGAGATACTGCCGACGATAGAATTAAATGGCTGCAATATCACCAGATTTATATATTATATACTCCCTCCGTCCCTAAATTATCGTCCTCCTTTCCTTTTTCGTCCGTTCCAAAATAATTGTCCACTTTGAAACTTACCTTTTTAGAACATCACTTTTACCACTTTACCCTGACTTTTTCACTCTACTTTAATTATGGGTCACATATATATGGACATTAAAGGAAACTACACATTAAACTAATATAAATAATCAAGTCAATTACTTTTTCTTAAACTGTGCGACGGGTCAACCAGGACGATTATTTAGGGACGGACGGAGTATAAAATATATGTATAGGTATATAATGAGCAATATATATATATATATATATATATATATATATATATATATATATATATATATATATATATATATATATATAGTTTTTCATATATCGATATATAACCATATTTTTTATTTCGACGCTTTTGTTTCTAATTTCACATAAATGTTTAGTATTTATAGGGGCAAAATAGGTAATGACATAATTTAACGAATGAACATAACGTCCATCTAAAAAATGGGCTCTCTTGTAGCCTATCTAATGTTCAGTGGCCTCATTTAAAACTTTCGGTAATTGTCTTGCAAGTTTTTGAAAAGTCGGGTGGCCCAAAGAGGGGTTTTGCCATTTTTTTTCTCCAATCGCTACGATATACTTTTTGGGATAAAAAGACGAAACTACCCTTGATGAACAACAAACGTGCGGACAAAGCCCACGCCTAAAATTGGGCATCGCAAAGCAAAATTCGTGCGTCGTAATGGACAAATGGAAGTCCATCAAAATTGGGCATCGAAATGAAAAAGGTGTGCGTTGTTTGGATTGAAGTCCCACCAAAATTTGGCATCGCAATGAAAAAGGCGGGCATCGCAATGGACAATTGAAGTCCCACAAAAATTGGGCATCGCAATGAAAAATTTACGCGTTATTCTGGATTGAAGTCCCACCAAAATTGGGCATCGCAATGAAAAAATGGGCATCATAACGCACAATTGAAAATTGTCCAAATCCCAGCTCAAAATTGGGCATCACAATGCACAATTGAAGTCTGAAAACGAAGTTTAAGGGTGTTAGTTATCAGTTTTGAAACTGATGCACTAGTAGAAATCAAAAGGTTGAGGTGAATTGCGTCGGCATGACATAACTTTTGATCTCAGATGAACCACGAGATCCACCGCATATCAAATCGAAGCTCACGAAGAGATCTACACTAGGAGTGAGATTTACCTTGGGATGTCTTCATTTTAAGGCCAAAAAAGTGATGTTTAAGCACTGTTTTGGGCTTTGGAAGTTTTTATGATGCCTAATTTTTGCATTGTGACGACCAAATTTGAGTTAGGATTTTTGATAGTGCATTGCGATGCCTAAATTTGGGCAGGGCCTTTTTGTATCACGATTCAATTGTGCATTGCGATGCCTAATTTTTGGACATATTTCAATTGTGAATTGCGATGCCCAATTTTGGCACTACGATGCCCAATTTCGGGCGGGGCTTTGTCCTTCGCGCGTCTTTTATTCTTTAAGGGTATTTTCGTTATTTTTCCCACAAAAGTATACTTTAACGGTTTAAAACAAATATATGTAATCTAGGCAGTTATAATTCCACCAAAAGATAACGGTCTGCAATTATTCCTAAATGTTTTGCAATGATAAATATTATTTAATTAGTCACTATGATACCCCTAAGGGGTGAGCCAGTGGTAGAGCTAAAACTTTACTAAGTGTGATGTTAGGTTCGATTCCTTCTCACAACCCCTTGGGAGAAAAAAAAAACACTTCCAAGAACACTAACAAATATCTCCCATAAAAGTACCAAAAAGAAGTTTCATATATCACCAATATTTGGAGCAACATTTAAAACTCCCTCTCATGAAATTGAGTGTTCGTCATAATTTTTTTTGGTTTCAATTTTTTTTGTGAAGATATCAAATTTATTTTTGCTATTTATATTTTACTATAAGTGGACCCTATAAAAATTCTTATCTTTGCATTGCTATAATGGATTAAACATATTTTTTGCAAAAAACAAAGAAGGAAAGCTCTTATAGTTATGGGGAGAATGGAAATTTCTAGGAAAAATTATCCAAATAACCATCATATTATTCGTAAGTAACAAATTTGACCAAACACGTTATAATATTTCAAATGTGATCAATCTACTCAATAATTGAATGCGATGTACTTTTTGTCGTTAACGTGCCACCCAATTTTGTATGAGACAAGTGGGAGAAGTTACCCTTGACTCACTTCTCATAAAACCCTCTCCCCAGATGAGGCAAGTAGGCAACTCGTTCGAACCATCTAGTCGTCCTTGCTATTTGTTATCACGACGATCATAGATGAAGTTATTGTCTTAAAACGGCTCTACAGACGCATGCATATCTATGAGGAATCAGAAGAAGAAAATGGCATGAAACCAGTACAGGAACCGGTACTCCAGAAGCGACAGCTGTGCTTGATAGTCTGATCTAACCTGAACCTTGTATCATAGGATCAAAGGATGAATCCAAGTAGACTTTTGACAAGTCTTTGTTTTGCTAGTTATTTATTTATTTATTTATGATTTCAATATTTTTGGTTTCTGCATAAAATTTCCAAAATAATACTACCTCGCTCAAATATTGGTCATCGGATAGTATTACTAATTCTGTCATGCCACGTGGTTGACTGAATGCACGACTTGTCCGGATTTGTGACAAAAATAGAAAGAGAAATCTCATTAGGATGATAAAAATGATTTTTTTAATAAAGGGATTAAACTATCATCCAAACTCAAGTACAATGATACAAAAAAAATGATGTTAGAGCACAAAATGATTCATTTGGAGCTTTTTCAAAAGCTCTGTTCTTAAGAAAGTTCCTTTGCTACATACAATAGAGAAAAATCTACAAGTGTTGTGAACGAAAATGCTCTGCCCCCGCCAGGCCAACCCAGTTCATAACTTACCCCGCAATAGTAAAGAACTGCCGACTTACAAGTTCCAAGTTTCTTCATAATGTTAGGGTTTTGAGCTGTCCCGTTAACAGCACTAACGATTAAGGAACATCTGACCCAATGTTCAGTTTAATTTGATGCCAGATTCAAGAAATTGAGTAATATAGAAATAAAGAAAAGCATTTGCTTGAACCAGTTTCACCATAGATTATTGCCATGTCATTTACACCTATTTTGGTTTTCTGGGTCTGGCTGCAATAAAAAGAAATAAACAAAAACACAGATTCATTCAATAAGTACATTTATAGCTTCAACACAAATCGATTTACACAAAAGGAAACACAGGAATTCTGGGGTAAACCGCATGGTAAAACTTGTTACTGTAAGCCAAAACAGGAATCAAGAAACAGAAAACAGAAAAATCCATGTATAAAAAGAGGACTAGTACACTATCATACATGATATATCATGTTTAACATACCTATCAACTTGTTTCTGCCTGGGAAGTGTATAATTCTTGTCTCTCAAACGGCTTACTTCTCCTAGGAACATCAGCTATGTCACAGAACTCTGATAAGTTCTTCCTAATTACCACCTTTTTCTTTTTCTGTGGTGGCGGAGGCCCCAACAAGTTTTCATCAATACTAGCACCATATTCATGGGAGGATCTGATGACTGCATCATAAGCTTTGCGAGAAAGATTCATGCCTTTGTCACGAGCGCTCAAATACAATTCGTACGCCAACCTTGGCTTTCCGTTGTTTGCAAGAGCCTCAATTGTCATTTCATAAGTTATCTCATTCGCCTCCACATTTTCAACTTTCATGCGCTGAAACCATACATATGCTGGGCCCCCCATATTATTCCGAGCACACGCACTAATAACCGCATTGAACATGATAACCGAAGGCTCAATTCCATAACAACGCATTTCTCGAATAATCGATTCAATTTCATCGAATTTCCCCTGTCCAGCATTAATTGAAGCCATAATTGTGTACGCATATAAGTTTGGCTCCACGCCAATCTTAATCATATGTTTCCACACCTGAATAGCCTCATCATAGAGTTTTCCTTTCTCGAGTGCACTAAGGAGTGCCCCGTAGGATATAACCGTGGGCTTTTCACCTCTCTCCACCATTCTTTTAAAAATCTGGACAGCAGCAGCAGTTTCTGCAGCCTTGGAACAAGCAATAAGAACAGAATTCCACTCCTTGGTTCCTGGTCTTAAACCCTTTTCCTCCATCTTGTTCAGCAGACGAACACCCCATCTCCAAATCCCTCTTCTCCTAGCAGCAGAAAGCAAAATATTGAAATGAGAAACTATTAATTCATATGACATGTTATTAGGCTTCGGACCTCTATCCAGCATATCTTCATAAATTTCCAGAGCTGCCCACCACTTTTTAGCCTTACCTAATACCCAAATCACATGGTTGCAAACAGATAAACTTATTTCAGAATGCCTTTCTCTTATCCTATTATATAATTCTTTTGCAACGACACAATGTTCTTCGCGTGTACATGGCCACACAAGGCGCTCTTCTTCTAACCGGCCTGTTTGGAGCCCTGCCTTGTCCATCTCTGTCAGAAGTTTCAACACATTAATACTTAAATTCTCTCTCTTCACTAACCACCTTCGCATAACTTGGAAGCAAATACGAAGAATGAAGTCCTCGAGCTTTGCAGCTTCACACTCCCAATCTTCATCTGAATCTACTAGCTCGCCATTTTGATACTTCTCTTTGAAATCGAGATAGAATTTCAACGCTCCAAATCCATCGTCTAGTCTCCGATAAGCCAACAAGGCAGTAGAGTAGGATGCAGGGGATGGAGATAAACCCTTCTCCTTTATCTCTTTAAAAAGTTTTAAAGCATCTAATTCACGCCCTTGTTCTGTGTAAACTCCCATCAAAGTGTTGTAAGTTACAATATTAGGATGAATACCTTCTCTCACCATATCATTGATGATATTTTCGATGTGTTCATATTCTTTAACTTGTTTCATTGCACCCAAAAGACTATTGTATATGAAAAGGTTAGGGCCAACCGTTGCATTATTTTCCTTCTTCTTTTTCTTTAGCCACTCAACAAGGGCAATTGCAGAAGCAACGTTCTTGTCCTTGCCAAGACCTCTAATCACGGCTGAGAACACTTGGGGGGGAAGTTCGCCCTTGTCCTTGAGACACTTTTCTATATCCTCCACGGTTTTGGCAAACCGCATGCTCCATGCCAATGCACGACTATCGATCCTTTGACTCTTCTGCTCCCTTAATTCATCCCGGCTTTCTCTCTCTTCTTCTTTTTCTTCAGTTTTGTTATATTCAACAGACAAATGAACCCCATTAAGACCCTCCTCATCTCTTTGGGGCAATTCATCGAGCGGATTCAAATAATCCTTAATAACTTCACTTCCAGCAGTTTGCTCCTGCAACCCTAAAGCTAATGGGACAAGACCCGCAAAAAAACCTCGATTCGGCTCACCAGACACAAAAAACTTGACAGTATAGTATTTACAAAAAAAAGCACATCTCAATCCATACCCTGTGCTTCTGTTGTGGCAAACAGTATCACAAAAGTTCAATCTTTTTCGGATTTTCCATAAAATTGAGCTAGAATTAGATCCAATTTCAGTATGCAGTTGGGTTACAACACAAGGGTCTCTCCTTTGAGGCGGAATACTACTCAAAATTCGCATATTCGTTGCAGTTTATTACTAGTGAAATGAGTGAGCGGGAAATGAAAATTGGGAAATAGAGTGGGAATGCATCCCAGTTTATCGAAGTAATCAAGAATCAGGAAAACTGATTTCTTACCTTGAAATTGGAGCTTAGGTTTGTTGTTTGGGGGGAGGATGATGTGCCTGTGCAGTTGTTCTTGGCGATGCTGGCCTTCTTCCAACCATTCACTTGCAGTAAGGCAGATATTGTAACTGAAAATATCAAAAAGAAATTCGTAAGTTAAGTTTACGGCCAAAATACGAAAAATAGCATGAAGTTTTCACCCAATCCCAAAACGGTACCCAATCTAAAGTTTGTGTTATAATCATATTTGATATTACAAATTATTTCATTTTGCACTCTAACCTTAACGGACGTTAAAAAACTAACAGGAAATTAGCATGTTCATCTCACATGCAGGACAAATTTAGTCATTTTCATTAAAAACTTATTTAATTCATATTCTACGCATATAAGGCAATGTAACCTTAACTGTCAACGGTACCAAAATAATGGTCAAGTTGACAAGTACCGCAAGTTAACTTTGACCAAAATAGTAAAAGGAGTTGGCATTGTAATATATTCAGATCCCACAGCCGTTCATAAGCCAGAACTTGGCTGGTAAGCTTCTTCTCAAATGAACGACAGAAAAGGTATGATCCAACCACTGGCACACATCTCTACCGGGTTCTACCAAATCCACGACCGTTCCTAGTTGACAGCCTTAATCCAGAAACACACTTCAACAAGGTAAGCTCGCACATACATGAGAGGGATACCATTTTTGAATGAAGTTTATGTTACTGCGATATGCAGAGCACAACAACAAAACGGATAATAAATTGGTAATATATTCACTACAGGATATAATAGACGCATCAATGGGGGCTCAAAAATTAAGATTTAGTGACATCCATGAGAGTTTCTACTTTCTACACAAGGAAAACCCTCCAGCCAGAAAAGGAGGGAAATATGTAAAAGCACTTAATAAAAGGTCCGATAAACCCTAGTTTTTACAATTTTTTGAGAAAAGAAAAAAAAAAGTTGTTATGCGGAAGTTCATATCCAAATGGAAACCATACTTGATGTTTATTGTGCATTTGACAAAGGAACAAAGCGGGTACATGCTCACATCCATCTCTTGAATAATGGAGAACCTTACCGCACAGGCTGCTGGTCGTAGTGGTTCTTCTCCTTCTTCTTGGCTGCAGCAAGCCTTGCACTCCTTGCAACTGCCTCACTAGCAGCAGCTCTGGCGGCAGCATCCACCTCCTTGCCCGACTTTTTCTTCTTCATGGAGGCCACTTTCTTCATCTTTTCTTTCATGTCGACCCCAGATGAATTAAATAATTTTTTTTTGATGAAAAGGACTAAATTACCCCTACATGTGAGATGCACATGCAAACTTTCTGTTAGTTTTCTAATGCCCGTTAGGGCTAGGGTGCTGACGGGTGTCAAACCGTCAAAAATAATTTCATATTTTCCTTATAACAAGTATATGGTAGTAGGGATCGTATCCACATGGAACATCGAATTCACTTCTTCTAAGAATTTTAACAAAACAATTTAAGATAAAGATTGTGGTTTTAATCTAACTAATTAGCAACAATGACTTAATTAAAAGCTGAAATTAAATGACTAAGTGTTAACAAAACATAAAATGATGTTTGATTCTAATAACAAAAAAGTCTCAGTCAATGAACTAAACGTAATCTCATAAGTTTACTACTGATCATAGATGCAAAGATGACTCAATTGGCTACAAATAAACCGGTTATAATTGTCGACAACCGCCAGACACCCAATCTATCCTTACTGTTTCGATAGTCAAGAGAAGCTCATTAACTATTTCTCTAATCAAAAGATAACCCCCGAGATGCTCGTATGATTTAATGTTTTGAAAGCATTAAGAGAGAGAGACTCGATTCTAAAAAATGCATATTGAAGCAATATCATTTAATTTAGATTACACATTCCCGCAACACATACCGAATATGCTTGTGATGCCTAAACGGTGCGTCACTTGCTACTTTGTTAGAACCCAATGACAATTACGGATCAACGGTTATAACTAGCAATAAAATATTATGTTAATTAAGGTTCTGGCCACAAACATTAACTAAGCATAATAATCCTACGTTACAATTCCTTTTGCAACAAACAAATAGAGAATGAATAAATACTTAAACCCAATTGAGAATTAAAACAGTTAGACCTCACAGCAGAAACTTGTAAAGAATTACTTGTTCATTAACTGGAAAAAATAAAACTAGCCACTAAACATAATTAAAGATTACTTACAAAATAAAATCAAAACGAAAATAAACCCAGCAGTGTGATGGAAGAAACGAGCAAGCTGCTACCAAAATCTTCGAGTGTATATGTGTGTGTATGATTATGTGTATCAGCCGTGTTGTCTGTGATTCATCCGACTTCTTAAACTGACCTCTCTTTATATAGCTGAGCCACTTCTTGCTCTCCAAGTCTTTCCTCCTTTATAGAGGTCATGATCTCCACTCCTAACCCCCACTCCTAGGTAGTTGTTGACAAAGTCCACAACATCTAATCTATCTCTTATCCTATTTTTTTTTCAATAATTACAAAAGAGAAAGAAAATAAATAACAACAATTTAGAGAAAAATAATAATTCTCTAATTACTGAAATGGATAATGTCTGAAATTCCCTTTAAAAACGTGACATTGCTTCCACCTTCAGCTCTAGCTCGCCTCAAATATATAGCGAATGCTCATTCGGTACCATGATATCCGAATTTCTTCTTTGAACTTGGTATTATTTTCACTTTTTCACATCAATCTCTCATAGACCTGCAATCACCAAACATACAAAATACCCATAAAAAGTGCAACATTTACAACAAGTTAAAGCACAAAATCAATATTAAATATCACACTTATTTGAGTTCATCAGATGCAAAATGGGACAATGTGTAATGTCAGATATGATTATGGCACAAACCTTAGGTTGGGTACCGTCTTGGGATTAGGTGAAAACTTCAATGTGTTTTTTGTATTTTGGCCTTAAGTTTAACAATAAGGGAGTGAGTGAATGACTACTCCATAAAAAAGGACTTAAGGGTACATAAACATAAAGTAAGGGGTTGGTTATATCAATTTCTACTCTCAACTTCTCAAATTTGAAGAAGTTTTTTGAACCTTTAAAATTTTTATTTAAGGCTTGGGACTATTAACAAAGCTCGAAAAAGTTGAGGCAAAGAGATTTGTTTTTAATCAATTTAACGGTTTGGCTTAGTTTGGTTTGGTTTTGTGCTTTATATAAATTGTTTTTAACCAACATTAAGAACAACACTAAAAATAAACTTTTAATTTAGAATTAACATCAAAATTAAAAAATAACCTTCTAAAAATAAATTATCATAAAGAAAACAAAACAAATTCCAAAATAAACACAAACAATGGAAGAAATAATAGTAATCCAACAATCAAGATTTTGTAGAGATAATTTCTTATTATAATCTAAAATAATGAACTTATTTTCTCATAATTTATCTTTAATTCCGAAATACTCATAAAATTAATTCTATCACTTAAGTGATGTTGTTGACTCGTTGTATGACTTTATTTTATTTTGGATTGAGTTGTTGATCATTTATCCTTCACTCTGTTGATAAGACAAGGCATATGATGGGATAAATATATCAGAAATTTATTGAAAATTAACACTCTGCTGATAAGGCAAGGCATATGATGGGTTAAATAAATAAGACATTTATTGAAAATTAACAAAATGTAGGCTCAACTAAGTAGACAGATTTAGTTCGACATTCGTATTCGTGGGACGCATTAGTTGCTCGTACATGATTTTGGTAGCCCGAAGACAAATGGAACAATGATTTGCACCCCCCCTTGGGCGTGAGAAAGAGCTTCTACTCTACACAACATACCCCTTACCCATAAGGAGCTTGTATTAAAAAAAAAAAAAAAAAACTTGTATTTAAACCACTCACGGATTTGTTGTTTTTCCAATGTGAGACAAACCTACTTCCAACATTACATTTTAATCATTTATAACTTATTCATTCAAACACCAAATTAGACACAAAAAAAAAAAAATTCTATTTCGATGTTCTCACTGAGTATAACACATGTCCATAATTACCTTTGTCATTACACAAATGACTTATAAAAAAAATTGTGCCTCAAGTTCACAATTTTCTACATTAAAATACAATTTTCCCAATAATTATAACCAACTATTTCCTATTATATATCCCTTAGTTGTTAGATTTTTCAAATATAAACTCATTGGATGAAAGAAGGGAGTATTTTTTTTAGTCGTGGCTCGCTTAGCTCGAGGCCATGCTGGGTTAAAGTCAGGTTCACAACATTGGTTCTCCGTTTAAACTAAACAAGTACCTAAAACTCGTCAAAGTCATAAACCATTAGGACGGGCCCGAAACCATTAAGTCCACCTGATTAATATCCCTACCCCATGTGCTTGCCCATGTAATATCGAACCTACCTCGAAGTAGAGCTGTCAAACGGCCCGGGCCGGCCCAAGCCCATCGGGTTTCGATTAACGATGCGCCGATCGGGTCGAAACAGTGGCAGACCTCATAGAACTCAAGCTCAGCCCATGTGCGCTTCGAGTCTATGTGCCAAAAAAAGAACTATTTTTTTTATTAAAAAGAATTCACAAATTAGTTAATAAAAGTTATATAACACATCAAAACACACATACTTACTAGTCTAACTTACACAACTACAAAGAAAAAGTACAACCAAAGCAAACATAAATAAAGGTAGTAAGCTCAACAATTAAACGAAAAAGAAACTAGAAAAACTATAGTGTTACAGACCAAATAAAAAATACATGTGCTACTTGAAGGGTATTTTTTTCAAAAAAGTTATAACCAAATTGAAGTTCATCATACTGTCTCCAATTTTCTAATGTGTTTTCTGAGGATAGACAAAGTTTTTCAGGTTCTAGTTTACAAAACATACTAACTAGCAAATGTTCATTTTTTGATTCGTCCGACACAATCTAGCATTTAAATTTTATTTCTTATCATGTTTATACTATTGATAATTTTTATTAGCTAATATCAGATAAAGATACCCAATTGAATAGACCAGTTTCGATAAAATTACTAACCACAACCATATTGAACTAGATTGGAACTTGGAAGATCAACTCCAGTTCCTCTTTGTAAGTGTCACTTCCATCAATTTAGAATATGAGTTTCAACCAAAAAGAGAACAATGATTTGGAAATAGATCATACTGTGTCATAAATTCATCCAACCAAAAGCAAAAAAAGAAAAAAAATGAAGTTTGAATGAATGTCTGATAGGTTTTTTTTTTAGTTTTGCTTTTTAAGTTTTAAGTTTTAGTTTTTAATTTTTTAAATTAAGTTGAACTTTGTCAATCGTATGATCGGACCGGGCTTTTCAAGTTCGGGTCAAACACGGCCCTCGGGCCTGGCCAAATAGGCCTGGCTTTTTCGGGTCTTCTGATTTGAGGCCCTGTAGACACCCCAATTTCGCACCCCTAGTATGTGACTCTGACATATGATATCAAGAACTGTTCAAACTTAACAAATGTCAAGTTACAGGAGTCAAAAATGCGAAAGGCAAAGCAGGATGTGTAAAACAGTGAATTGCGAGGGGTGAAAGTGTCAAAAACGAAACTGGAATAGTGGCTTGGCGCGACCTAAAAGAGGTCTTGGCGCCGCGCCAAGGGACTCATATGTCGGCGCCAAAGGTGAACAATAGGCCCTAAGACTTAACGCATTGTGCAACCGGTGAAGCCTGTTGTACAAACGAACAAAGCCGGCTGAAGAAATCAAGAAATGCCCGATGACTCCCTCGTCCCACCTATAAAGAAGAGATCTGGGCTCCCTTCTCAGTGGTTCAGAAAGCGATCAAAAAAATCGCAGCGAAGCTCTGCTGCTCTCTCTCTCTGCGTTCCTTCGACGCCGAGAGAAATTTTAGCGAGAGGTGTGAGATAGGTGAGTGTAGCCCACCAAAGACTCCAAACCCCGTCCAAACTCCGCCTAAACTTAAATCCACCGGTTATAAGTGATCCCTAGCCTAGTAGTTAGGTATCCACATCACTTTCCCGGCCCAAATATCTCAAAGTAAATCGTTACTCTGCTCGAGTAATGAGCTGAAAAACACAAAAACTAAGTCGTTATTTTGCCCAACCAAAAAGGCCAAAACCTACCAAAATAAGTCGTCACTCTGCCCAAGTGAACGAGCCAAAACCTTCCGAAATAAGCAGTCACTCTGCCCAAATCAAAACAACAACCACACAACAAACAACAAAAAAGACTCTCTCTCCTTGAAGGACAGAGCGAGCACACTACCGCTCTAAAAGGTAAAAGCCTTTAAGGGTGTTATTTTATTTATTCATTTACTTTTCCGTTCATCTATTATTTAAAGTTATTATTTAAATCCGGCACAATGTAGTCAATATAAGCTGTTGTGCTGCCCGGATTAGAATAGGAAATATTATGTAAAAGAGCCATTATAATGACCAAATATTCTTAAATACATTTGTAATTATTGTAAGGAAATGACAGCAAGTCCGTAAATAATGTAGTCACGGATGTATTTGTTTTAATTTCCTGTCTTTTAATGCTTTATTTATTTGCTAAATAAATATAACAATAAGCAAACTTCAGCCAAAAACTACTTTTGAGACCGAAAGGGCGAGTTGGGTGCCTAGCACCTTCCCAACTCGTAACTTAGCCTCCAAACCCGTTTCTTTTTCTTTGATTTATTTTTCTTTCTTTTTGGTTTTGCTTTATTTTTGCCTTAAAATAAAGATGGCGACTCTAAAACTTTCAGATCCAGTGGGGCCTCGCAACACTCCTTCTTAGCATTTTTTCGTTCTTCCCTAAAAAAGGGAAAATGGGAATGGAAGGATGATGTATTCCCATATCCTGGTATCCCCTAAAAAATGGATAACTTGATGCGGGAAACCCAAAGTTCCCATAGTGATCTGAAACGGGTCATAAGGTTATTTTTAATAAAATCCACAGTGAGGGCGTCGCAATATCTTTTTTTGCACTTTTCTGTTTTCCCCTAAAAAAAGGGAAAATGAGAATGAAAGGGTAATGCATTCTCATATCCTGGTATCCCCTAAAAAAGGGATAACTTGATGCGGGAAACCATAAGTTCCCATATTGGATAAAAAAAACCACTAAAGGCAACTGAGGCGCATTCCAACGCGCTATCATAAACAGCATTCCTCTCGCACTTTTAATTTCGTCTTCCCCTAAATAAGGGAGGGTGGAACGAGAGCAGTGGTGTCCCGCATCCGCACGTACGCGCACTCCCCTAACCAAGGGCGCGCGGGGCGCGCATCCCAGGAACGTCACAGGCCCAAGCCCTTAAAAAGTCGGGTGGGCTGAGCTGGGTCGGGCTCAATTTTGACAGCTCTACCTCGAAGGCTAAGCCCATCCCTAGTGTTTCATAACTAAGTTAATAATTTACTTGTCCTTTTGTGTGATTTTTGGTTTTATTTCCGGTGGTAAATGACAACACGAATGTTCATGGGCAATCTATAGTACTCTCTTCGTTTTCAAATAATCGTTCTGTTTGAATCGACACATCGTTTTATAAAAAGTAATTGACTGTATTATAAATAATGCACTTGAACATGTGATTTTAATTAAAATAGGTAAAAAAAGTAATGGTAAAGTGGTAAAGTGTTTTTCTAAAAAGAAAAGTTTTGAAAAAAGACAATTATTTTGAAACACGAGGACAATTATTTAAAAACAAATTGAGTTTTTTTTTCATGGGAAATATATATATATATATATATATATATATATATATATATATATATATATATATAGTATTTGCAAACATTTATTAACCATTATATATAAGCTTTGGACTTTGGATGCTCAAAAGTCACTTTTCATCCTCAAAAGTAACTTTTTGGATTAATTGCTCTTCTACCTTATCAAAATGCAGTCGATCGACCAGATTTTGTTGCTTGAGTTTTTGAATAAAAAAGAAGAAAATTGATGAAAATTGTAAAACATAAGAGGGTGTTCGGCGAATAGAGGTATATATTTTCACAATTGAATTTCAAAAAATAGGATTACCTCATATGCATGATCTATTTTTTCTGGCAGTACCAGATAAGATTAGAACACCAGAACAAGTTGATAGGGTGGTGTCTGCTGAGTTACATGATCCAATTAGTAAGTCTGCACTTTTTGACACAGTTAAGAGATGCATGATACATGGCCCATGCAAGACGAGAAACTCACGTGCACAATGTATGAAGAATAATTATTGCAAGAAACAATACCTAAGACTATGAGCTGACACTACTTCTATTGATGCAGACGATTATCCAATCTATCGTCGACGCAACAATGGCTTCGTATTGATTGTCGATGGGAAACACCTTGATCATAGAGATGTCGTACCGCATAATCATTATCTGACATAAATGTTTAATTGTCATATTAATGTAGTGCAGGTTTGTGCTGGAATGAGATGTGTCGAGTACATAAATAAGTACATCTAACAAGGACATGATAGAGCAACGATGGTTTTGGGAAGAGGTGATTAGATCCAACAATATCTTGATGTGGGTATATTGGTCCTCCAGAAGCTGCATGGAGATTATTTGGCAATACTTTACTTGAATAATTTCCTAATGTTGTTAGATTGGATCTCCATTTTCTCGGAGAACATAATGTTTCATATGATTCAAGGCAGTCACGATAGCAGATAGCTCAATAAGCTGAGGAGAAAGTAACAAAATTAATGGTTTTTTTCAATTGTTGTGCCTCCGAAGAAATGGACCCGACATTTAACGTATCAACAAATCCCCAATATTTACACGTGGAAGAAAACTTTTTGGCAACGACGACATCCTAACCATCCGAGCAACGCGATTGGTAGAATATATTTTTCTAGCTTTTCCATTTGAGAGAAACTTTACGTGCCACTATTACTAATTACTGTGAAAGGGCCAACTTCGTGAGAAAATTTACACACATACAATGGTGTTCATTATGATATGTTAAAAAATGCTTGTGTTGCATGCGGTCTTTTAAAAGATGACGAAGAATTGACGCAATGTTTAGAAGAAGCATCAATTATGAAGACCGGATACCAATTAAGAAGATTATTTGCGCTCATTCTAACACAATGTTCTCCGATAAACCCTGATGAGTTGTGAAATAAGTTTGCAATGAATATATGCGATGATGTTGCACACAAAATTACATACGAACTTTGGAATTCCAAATCCAAATGATGTTCAAGTAACGGATTATGATTTGCATATCTTGAACAAAATATTGCAAGAATCTGGAAAAAAAAAATTATTAGATTTTCCACTGATGCCCCTCCCAATTTAAACAAACTATTATGGGAACATATACAACTCCAGTATGATGATCAGACAATTGGTGCGGAAGAAAATATCAACTATTTGAATGTCGATCAATAACACTGTTACGAAGTTGTTATGTCTTCAGTGGTTCAAAATCAAGGGATGACCTTTTTCTTGAATGAGGGCGCTGGAACGAGTAAAACATTTTTATATAACACTATTGCAGGAAAATGTTGAAGCCTTGGACATATCGTGATTTGTGTTGCATCATCTGGAAGTGCATCGTTGTTGTTGGTATGTGGTAGAACTGCACATTCTACATTTTGTCTACCATTGAATGTGTTGGAAAACACCATATGTTCATTCACTAAACAATCAATTCATGTCGAATTGTTAAGGGAGACGAAATTGGTAATATGGGATGAAGTCCCTATGTAACATCAACATTGCGTTGAGGCCGTTGATCGCAACCTTCAAGATGTTCGAGACAAAAAAAAAACCCTTTCGATGGAATTACGTTGTACTTGGTGGAGATTTTCGTCAAACTTTGCATGTTCTACCGAAAGGATATCGTGAGCAAATTGTGGGATCAACTCTTCAAAAATCAACACTTTGGAACAAGATACACATCTCGAGTCTATTGGAAAACATGTGATTAAATCGAAATGATTATGTAAATGTTGAATTTGCTACATATTTGAATGAGGTAATATCAATTTTACATATCTACCATTGAACTTTACAATAATAAACATTTTGTAATTAACATTGATTTAACTTCAATTACCAGGTTGGAACCAATCCAAATGCAACCATCGAATTACCTTCATCAACTCGAAAGTTTAAAGACCCGATTCAACTAATAAGAGAAGTGGATCCACAACTACATAAACAAAGACTTCTACAACAAATTCTTAATTGATAGTACTATTCTCTCAGCACGTAATGACAATGTTAATGATATAAATGTTCAAGCATTGAAAATATTCCTTGAAGATGTTATTAGTTATCTATCAGTAGACAAAAACGCAGATGATGTTATGAGTGATCCGATCATAGCAAATCGATACACAATCGAATATCTAAACTTATTGAATCCCGATGATCTCCTTCCTTCAGACCTCCAATTAAAAGTTGGTTGTCTCATTATTTTGCTCAGGAATCTTGCCCCAAAGGTTGGTCTCTGTAATGGAACAAAACTGAGGGTAGTAAGATCTATGCAACGGATTATTGAAGCCAAAATATTAATTGAAGATAAAGATGACAATTTGGTATTTATACCAAGAATTTCTCTTACCCCTTTTGCTTATGAGCTTACCATTCCTATTACAAGACGACAATTTACAATTAGGTTGGCGTTTGCAATGACTATAAATAAATCACAAGGTCAATCAATTAAATTTGTCAGCATTGATCTTCGACGCCAATGTTTACTCATTGGCAATTATACGTTGCACTTTCTCGATGTACTACATTCAATAGAATAACAATTCTCTTACCATCACAAGAAGAAACTTCAACAACAAATATAGTTTATCCTGAAGTTCTTCTATAGTGCTTCTACAACATGTATAAATCTCTATAATTTCCAACTATAAAATTAAAATGTTGTCATTCA
Source organism: Codonopsis lanceolata (assembly GCA_013146195.2). NCBI lineage: Eukaryota > Viridiplantae > Streptophyta > Magnoliopsida > Asterales > Campanulaceae > Codonopsis > Codonopsis lanceolata. Next base: position 11,662,220 of record CM028381.1, on the reverse strand, counting down.
TATACTTTTACATCAAAATCATTTTTTACGATTATATAGTTTTTATCTAACACATACATGGTTTCAAATAGGCCATTGCAGCTCCATTTGACACTCCACCTGCATCTCTAACCCCCCTTCACCTAATTGTTATGATTATGATTTTGTAGAAAAATATGTAAGCATGGAACTCATGTTTAGATAAGTGTTAAAAATTACATATGATACAAATCTTATAATTACATAGTTTGTATCTTACACATTACTCAAAAATAGGTCCCGGCAACCCCACTTGCAACTCTGACAACCCCCTCCACCTGTATCTCAAATTCTACTGCAACATGTGTCTATACTATTGTACGATGATATGTGGAAGGATTCGAGTTTTGTAAATGAGGTGATTTGTTTTTTAAAATATTTTAATTAATTAATCACTTTTATGCATAAAATATAGTTAAATTAATATGTCTGAATCTTTTTTGTCTCACGTGTAGATGGAAATACTGGACAAAGTTATTAAATCTCGCGTTTCACAGCCATAAATTGTTGTGAAAATAAGAGTCTCCGGAAGAAAATTAAATTATCGTTATTGAGAAAAAAACAATACAATAGTGTTTCTACATGTCAATTTTTTTTCTTTAAAAATATTTGACTATTGGTTTGTTCTAATCTTGCTATGGACACGGGTATGGATGCCATTTTTCCTTTTTTGTCAGATCTCCCTCGCTCGATTCGCGGTGATATAATTATGGATGCGCGAGGTTTACCTCCGATTCAAATTTCTTAGTTTTTATTTGTTGTTAGTATTTCCTTTTCAAGGTCAGGCTCCTATGTCATATAAGGGTGATGTGGCAAAATCACAGCTTGAGCCGTCCGTATGATGGATTGGATATCTGGGCTTGAATATGCTTCCTTGAACCTGATTGAGAACACAGAAAACCTTGAGTGGAAGTGCAAGGCAAGGCCTCGCGAAACCCCTTCGGCGTGAGAGTAAGTATCGAGTGTGAATGTCCAAAAAGAATCTTGACGGAGTTTCTCGGCTCAAGGAAGAGTGTCTACCTTTTTTAGGTTTACGGAGGGATATTTATAGGGCCCTAATGTCCCTGAATCCGTCTAGGATTCACTGCCTTAGATACCTTGTAGGATTAGGAGAGAATCCCTTGATTTTAGGCGTGATATGCGGCTAACCGCACAATTGTAGGAGTAGATATGACAAGTGTCCTGCTCAGATATGAAAACCTTCGATCTGACTTGGAGAGCAAGATACTGAAGCTCTCTGTTCGATACCTGCCCGGGCGAGCAAGTTTCTGCCCGGCCATAATAGGTAGGTCTGTAGATGATAAGTGGAATTCCCGTGCATGGCCCTTGGTCGGGCAGGCAGGGCCAGTGCTCGACCTAGGCTTGGATGGGGTGAGTCTGATTCTTTGCCCGATGTGAGTGCGATCCCCGAGCATGGCTCCTGGTCGGGCAGGCAGGGCCTATGCACGACCAGGTTTAGACGTGGCTGCTCCACTTGCTGCTCGGTACTTCGGTTGCTATGCCTGATAAACTGGCAGTCCACATGCTAGCTATGCCCGTGATAGGCATGTGATGGTAGCTCGTGCTTCGCTCGTGACTCAAGTTTGGGTCGAACACATCAAAGGGCAAAACTAGTTGTCCCACTCAAGTTTGTAATTATAAAATATAGCAGGGTACCGCCCCTGTTTCCCTAAAAATAAAATAATACAAAAGTAACTTTTAGATTTTTATTCTAACGTGGATGATCATATTGTTTTAATTGGTTACCGAGAGATGTTAATTTTAAACTGTTTATTATATTGATTTATTTGAATACTGACACTGTGCCATACCGGCGTCGTGTCATAGACTAAGACACAAAATCTAGTTATATAGCTTAAACATGACTTAGTGTTCGTTTGTTGCAGCTTATTTTGAGTGACTTTTGGCTTTTAGCTTTTGGCTTTTGAAAAGTAATATTTAAAGTGTTTGTTTCAGCTTATAAGCCAAAAGCCAATAAGTAAGGTACAACACCCTTTATGCATTAAAAAACCAAAAGCCAAAAAGCCAAAATTTTAAGCTTTTTTGGTTTTTTTTTTTTAAACATGAAGACAACTATTCATTAATAAATATTTGATTATCTTCATTTCATCCTTTTATGAAATATACATAAAAATATGAATACTAATTTTCAAGTTTTTTTTTTAACAAATAATATAACGACTAACGATAAGCAAATTTTCAACAACAAAAGCAAATTTTTAAGTATCACCATAAGTCATAAGCCATCAGCCACAACAAACGAGCCCTTATAACCTTATGTTGTATTCGGTGTCATATTTAGTACTCCCCCCGTTCCTAAATTATTGTTTTGTTTCTTTTTTCGTCTGTCTCAAAATAATTGTCTTATTTGAAACTTTCATTTTTAGGACAATATTTTTATCATTTTATCTTTACTTTTTCATAATATTTTAATTATGAGTCACATATACATGAGTTTTAAAATAAATTACACATCAAATTAATATTAATAATCCAGTCAAATGTATTTTTTTAAATCGTGTGATAAGTCTACCAAAACAATAATTTAGGAACGGAGGGAGAATTTATTTTTATTACTCCAATTATGATTTGTTAATACTATTATCAAATCATTAATTTGAACCATTTTTTAAGCTAGTCATGGTAGCATATGTACATTCGATGGTGATTTAAAATTTATTCTTCTTTCTGACGAAGATGATTTTGATAGATTGTTTGGGCAAGCCGCATTAATTCAAAAACCATTTATATATAAGCTTTGACTTTGGATGCTCAAAAGTCACTTTCCATTCGAAATTAGGTGAATGAATTTTTTTTTAGGACAGATCCAAAAGCGGTCCAAATACCTAATTTTTTATTTTATTTTTAGGATTAGTTCCAAACCAATCCCAATGATTATTATTTTTAGGACTGGTCCCAAAGCAACCTCAATGTTAATTATTATTATTTTTTTAGGACAGGTCCCAAACCAATCTCAATGTCTAATTTTTTTTAAGGACTGGTCCCAAACCAGTCTCAATCCCTAATTATTTTTTTAGGATTGGTCCCAAACCGGTCCCAATGCCTTGAAAAAAACATTTTTTGTTAAGGGTAATATAATATTTTTACAACAAAAAAGTATTGTATTAAGTATTTAACATGTGATGTATCCCACTACCCTCTCTTTTTTTCCAATCGCATATTCACTTAAATTTTTTTTCCAATAATGTTCGTCTTCCTCCACTCCGTCTCCCTGTCTTCCTTCAATTTAAGTGTAAAGCGGACAACAACTTTTCTTCCACTATTTTTTCCGCCTGCGTAAGCAATCATCCCTTAGATCTTGCGGGCTCATTCCTTCTCCGACAAGGGAAATAGGAGCAAGCGAGCACTAGCCTTCCTATATTTCGTATATCTATATCTCAAATATATAGTAAGAAAAGAAACAATGTGATATACCCGGCCCAAGCCGGGTCACGAGCAAGGTACGAGCTAGCATCACGTGCCAATCACGAACACAATGCATATGTGGCCCACAGCCCAGCGAGCAAAATGATGGAAGCAGCGAGCACCGAGCAACGTAACCTTCTTCCAAACCTGGTCGGGCAAAGACCTTGCCTGTCCGACCAGGGTCCATGCCCGGACAGCATACGCACTTGGCAAAGAAACCCGACTCATTTTGTCCAAACATGGCCGAACAGTAGCCCTGCCTGCCCGACCAGGGGAACCATCCCGTGGACAAGCAACAAGTTCAGAAGCAGCACATATTGCACACTCGGGCAGAGCCTTGCTCGCCTGGGCACACATCACACAAGAAGCACCGGTGGCTTGCTCTCCAAGACAAGTCAAAGGTTTCCATATTTGAGCAGGATACTTGTCTTATCTGCTCCTCCATCTACGCGGTTAGCCGCCTGTCACTCCTAAAATCAAGGGATTCCCCCTTGATTGATGGGATAACTATGGAAACTGAATCCTAAACGGATTCAATCACCTTGAAGGCCTATAAATACCTCTTCATCATCATTAACAAGGTACACACACACTTTCTTGAGCCTCGATACTCTGTCGAATTGCTTTCAAGCTTACACACGAGACTTACTCTCACGCCGGAGGGGTTTCGCGAGGCCCTGCCTTGCACTTTCCACTCAGGTGTTCTTGTGTTCTTCACAGGCTTAGGGAAGACGATCCAAAGCCCAAATATCCTACCCAACTCAAGGACGGCTCAAGCTGTGTTTTTGCCACATCACCATGCACATCCTTTTTGGCTAAGGTCACCAACCCCAAACCAACTAGATAATACCAAAGTGCCCCAAATCCCTTAATTAAACGTCCTCGCCGGAAAGCATTAGGTAGAATGTCAGTCAAAAAGCAGCACATATCCACCGAGCTTAAGCCTTAAGGCTGAAAGCAAAGAAATCCGTATTTTAGTATCAATAGTTGCTCCCTGTCTTCCTCTTTTAGTGAAGCTCTTGGTCCTTGTTTGATGAAGCAGTCATTTTGTATCTGTTGGGCTCTATTCGTGTATTACGTTGCCCAATTTTTACATTGCGATAACCAAATTTGGAAACTTCAATTATGCATAACGATGTCCAATTTTTTCATTGCGATGCACGAACTGGATTACCATGAACAAAATTCTGATAACCAATTTTGGATTTGTGATGCACAATTAATCATGTTGAACAATTTTAATTTTCTAATGCACGAACTAGATTACCCATGAACGAAATTCCGATGCTTAGTTTTGATTTTGCGATGCACAATTATTACCGATGCATAAATTGGAGTAACGATGCACAAACTTTATTTCCGATGCAGCACGTTGAATCCATCGAGATAAAGCATCACATCGCCACCTGCCGCATGATTTGATTGAAAATATTTAGAGACTTTTTGGTAATCAGTAAATTGATGTTTGAATAATCATCTCTTTTATTATTATTGTATTTTTAAATATGGATGTGGTTATTTATTTGTCATTGTATTTCCATAATTTACATTACACTTGTTGTACTATTGTCATATTTTCCCTTTAAATCGTTGTATTTCTATTTAATGCTCAAATTATTGTAATTATTTTTAATTTATCAATGAATATTAATATAAATATTATTTGAATTATAATAAATAAATTATATTTCGAATTTAATATTATTATATTATAAAAAATCGAATTATTGTAGTTATATCAAATTTAATATTATTATAATTAATAATTTCGAATTATAAAAATATTATTATAGTTATAAATAATTAATTATTTCAGATTTAATAATTTATGCAATATTATTATTAATTATTAATATAAATTGAAAGAAGATATTAAATTAATGTAAATAAAGATGGTGAGGTATGTAAAGTTGTTAAAGATAAAGATAGTGGGGTATGAAAAAATATTGAATTTTGTACCATTGTTTTTTAATTTTGATTTAAATGAATATCAAATAAATTATTTTGTTTGTTTTTAATGAGTTGTATTTAATTTGAATTATTTGATTCAAACGATTGTTCATGATCTCAAGAGAAAAAAAAAACCAAGAAAATTGTCCAAACTCTAATTTCTGGCATGCAAGAATGTGAAAGCGGTAGTTGGCTTTGGAATCTGGATTCTGAACCATCAGTTAAAGGCATGCTTCTACAGTTCTACTTATTTTATCTTCTTCACGAGTCTTCCAACCAAATCTCCATATCTGTTTTGTGCTTTGTGTAATCTGTCCTCTTTTTCCTTTTTTTTTTTTTTTTTTTAAATTTCATTTTGTTGGTATAGAACACTTTTGCTAGAATGGATGCTACTTGGCAGATTTTCAAGGTGATTTATCTTAGGATTATGTTCGTTTAATCATATTTTTAACTACAGAATTTTAATGGGATCTGCATGTCTTCATGGATTTCAAATTATTCGCCTAAATTATTGATATAATTTCGAAAACTTTGAATCTTTTTACAACAGCAACCTTTGAAATACAACATGAGGCCAACTAAATCTAAAAAAATCAAGACAAAGACTGTCATCGAAACGAGTCATGTTCTAATAACCTATGAAATTTTTACTCATACTACAATACGGACATTGACGTTACTTATGCCTATGTGCTATATTAACTCGTTTTTGTATCCGTGTGTTAAACGCACGACATATATTTTTTTCAATCGAACTATACATAAGTAAAATGAAGAATAAAAACAATATTAAAAGAAGAAATTAAGGGAAACTGTTTAAATAAAAATATATATTTGTAAAACTAATCATTATAAATTCTAAAAAAAATCATTATACATATCATTTATTGTTTTATTGTTGGTTTATGATCTTCATTGCATATCAATAATTTCAAATCAGAACCGACGGTTACCCTTAAAACTGTGACATATAACTGTCCATGACTGAACACAGAACACTGGCTTTTTCTAGAAGAGTTCTACATGTGATAGTGGTTGACGTCGACTCTTGTTAAATGTCATTGCATATAAGATTACCAACGAAAATTGTCTTCTCTAAAATTTAAAAGACAACCTCACATTTGATGAAGTCAATAACATTCTTAAAATAAAAATCACCATCCCAAGAATTAATTTTTGTAAAACTTATTCTTCGTGTTTTGCCATGGATTAAAAATATAATTATTTATGGTATTATTTTTATTTTTTAGCTGTTAACAATCATATCTTAGAGCAAAAGTATATGAGATAAAATTATTTACTAAATAATTAATACCATAAATAGAAAAAGAAGACAAAGCATGAAGAAGATGTATACAACTTAATACTCACTCCATTCCGAGTAAAGAATCCACGTTTGAAAGTCAATTTTTAAAGAAAATGACACTTTTAGTAATCTATTAGTAATAAAATGACATTTTTATATATTGATTTTTGAAAATAAACTCTTTAAATGAAACATCTCAAAATGGAATAGTAGATTCTTTGTCTGGAACGGAGGGAGTAATACAAATTAAAAAACGTAACAAACAAAACCAAACCTTACATTGAGTAAGAGACAATGGATTATCTTAATGCATTTTCTTGTTCGGAATGACATATGACATAAATAAAAAGTTTCAAACATCTTCATGATGTGTACACAACTGGTTTCTGTACACGCAATTATGTTGGCAAGCATGATGAGAGTTGAAAATCTCATCTTAAACTTACTGTAATCTGATATGGTATGCATTTATAAACCCATCTTCAGCTTATTCTATGAGGAATGTTTATGCACCACCACCTGCTTCATTCTCAACACCTAGGAGGTCTTTCATATTACTGAATGTAATGTTCTCAACAACTGGGAGGTCTGCATTCAAGCCTGGAGAACAAATTGACATTGATGACAAAAATCAATTTTTGATTAGTCTACTTTCTTAATTTATTGCTTATTGTTGGTATTTAATTGTATGAATTATTTTAATGCATTTTATTTGTTTGTTTTGTAGTCATTACATTGGAGCTGATAATTTTGGCGTGTCAACATGATACCTATCTATGTCTAATGAAGGGTTTATAGAGTCATTCTTTTGGGTATTGATTTATTTTAATGCATTTCATTGTACCTATCTATATTGATATTGATTTGTTAGTCATGCTATGCAGATGCTATTTTTGGTCAATTACCACTCATCTGTTCTAAAGATTCCGGTTTAAAATGTCTAATAAGTAAGAGATATATTAATATCATCAAAGTTGATCATAATTACAAAAAAATATTTAAGCACAAGTAGTATGCTTATAACATATTTTCAATTGTTGGATGAATAAGTATATATATATTCAAACTGCCAAGGTTCATTATGAAGTTTTACAAATTGTACGAGGTTTGTATTGCAATCAAATTTGAAAAAAGTCTAATAAAACGTGGTTTTGAAATTTCAAAATAGGATAGAGTTTAAAATAAAATTATTTTTTGGCGGGAAACTGACGTGGACGTGAAGACTCCTGCCCGATCCACATAGGCGGCCACATCGGACGTCCAGTCACCTTCCCGTCACAAAACTAATGAGTTTTGGACGGAAAGTTTTATTTAGAAAAAAAACTTAGTTTAAGGTTATTCATGCAAAAAAAAAACACATGGTTGAAAACGAAAAAACTAAAATGGTTCAAGGTTTTTTTTTTTTTTGCAATTAACCATTGATTAAAATTTATTCATTTGATTAAAAATTATTATGAAAATATATAAAAAATATATATGTATCAATTGATTAACAGTAATAAAATAAATAAATTGGAATAACTGCAATTTATGAAAATTAAATAAATAATTAAAATGTAAATACAAAAAATATGTATCGCGGTGTATCGAATTTCAGTAGTGATACATCGAATTGGATTCGGGACACATCAATTTAGAATCACGATGCATCGTTATGAATTGAGAATGGATTAGTTTGAACGCGAGGCATCAATTTAAAATCGCGATGCACTGCTGTGAAATGAGAATGACAATTACACAATTTCAAATCATGCGTCGCAATGTATGATGCAAAAATTATGAATCGCAATACACATAATTATGCATCAAAACCATGCATGGCAAGGCATGAACTGATGCTTATTGCAAGCGTGTCCGTTTCATTAAGGATAAACTCGTCCCCATCAGAGTCGCCACTGTGGGTGCCTCGGGATCGATTCCCCCGGATCGCGCGCTCTCTTTTCAGGGGAACATGCGACTCGGGGAAGACATCCCTCTTTTCATTCCGTTCTCCCTTGTTTAGGGGAAAACGAAATTAAAAGTGCAAAAAGAGTGTTGTCAAAAAGCGCATTGAATACGCATCGGTCACTGAGTGTGCTTTGGTCCACTATGAGTGCTTTGAGTTTTTCTGTATCATGCCCTCCCTTGTTTAGGGGAAAACAAGATGCAGAAAATGCATCACCCTTTTTATTCTATCTTCCCTTGTTTAGGGGAAAACGAAATTAATAGTGCAAAAATGATGTTGCAAGGGCGCGTAGGAATACGCCCTGCCTCACTATGGACTTATCCTCCCTTGTTTAGGGGAAAAAAAGATACATAAAATGCATCATCCTTTTCATTCCATCTTCCCTTGTTTAAGGGAAAACAGAAAAATGCAAAAAAAAGGATGTTGCGAAGGCGCGTGAGAACACGTCCTGCCTCACTGTGATCCAAAATGTTGTAACAGAGTCACTATCTTTATTTTAAGGAGAAATAAAGAAAAACAAAAAATAACCAGAGTTTGTAAAAAAGGTTCAGAGACTATGTTACGAGGTGGAAATGTGTTATGCACCCAACTCGCCCTTTCGGTCTCAAAAAATAGTTTTTGGCTAAAATATGCTTTTATTATATTTATTGAGCAAATTAAATAAAGCATTTAAACATATATATATCTGTATTTACATTATTACAAACTTGCAGCAGCCTTCTTCTAGGAATTACAAATATATTTATAAATATTTGGTCATAATAATGGTGGCTCTTTTTAGTGCTATTTTCTGTAAAATCCGGACAGCATAACTGCTTATATTTTTACATTGGGTAGGCTGAAAATAACATTTTTTAATAAAACCTCTTAAAGACTTACCTTTAAGAGCGTGTGGGTGTGCTCGCTCTGTCCTTCCGGGAGAGGGAGTCTTTTGCTGTTGTGGAGATTTGGGCAGAGTAACTGCTTCCGAAAGTTGGTTTTAGGCCTCGGAGAAACGGGCGGAGAAACTGCTTGCTGTTGGCGGAAATCGGGCAGATCAACTGCTTGCTTCTTGCGAATTTGGCCTCTGGATTCGGGCAGAGCAACTGCTCTTTTTGAGATTTTTGAACCGGGAAAATAGGGTGGAATTCTAGCATGGAGGCTAAGGTTTACTTTGATTGGTTAGATTTGAGTTTGGAGGAGATTTGATAGAGCTTCAAGGCTTTTTTAGAGGAGGGGAACTCTCTCTCTCTCTCACGATCGCTCACTACGTACTTCTTCAGTGGTGTTTTAACTGCGTGCAGAGAGTGTGTGAACTTTGTCTGAAAACTATGTTCACAAACTGAAGCCGGGGCCTTCTATTTATAGGGTGAGATGGGGACTCCTTTGGCATTAAGTTTTCTTTTCTGTGCTTCACTGGCTTGTACCACGCGCTGAGAGAGTTGTACCAAAAGTAAAGTGCTACAGTGTTGGAAGCACTATTGGGCGCCACCCCCATAGGAAGTGGGCGTCGCGCCTGGAGCTGATGTGGGGTTGCGCCTGGGGTCTTTTTCATGCTGCTTTTTGACACTTTGGCCCCTGCATTTCACTGTTTTACGCATCCAGCTTTTCTTTTTACATTTTTAAACCATGTAACTTGACATTTGTTAAGTTTTAACAGGTTTTGATATTTCATGTCATATCACATACCAGGGGTACGAAATTAGGTTGTCTACAGTAACCCACTTTGATTTAATTTGTAATTACTTTCGTAGTCTAAGTTAAATATGTTTTTTTCCATTCTCTTTGATTTTGAGCATTTAAATTAAATGTTTTCCAGTCATGACATAATTTAAGTTTAGGGGTGAAAAGCATCATAGTGTTGTATTTTTTATGTCATCTAATATTTTTGTTTTGTTTTTGTAGAATTTTCAGAGTGCATGAAAGAAACGACCCAAACGGAACATAACAGAAGGACGAAAGCGAAGACAGTACAAAATTGTGGAACAGCCTCCCAAGGGGCACATTTTTTGTGAACCTTACGGACGCAATGCCTTAAACCCTTGCCCCCGAAAGACCTCATTTAAATCAGACGGTTCAGGACCCTTGTGGGCTGCAAACCCACTAACCTTGACCTCGCAAGCCCTACCTCAGCACTAGTGCGCAGTTACTGTGACCCTTGCAGACGCAAGGTATCCACACCTTGCAGCCGCAAGGCCCTCTTTATAAGTGAAGACGCGGCAACCATGAACAGTTAATCAAATTCAGAAAGCATGTGACACTGGACTTTCACTTCATTCGGCAACAAGTTCAAGTAATTGGGCTCCTACGGGTTTCCCATGTTTCCTCGACTACTGAGTTGGTCGATGCACTTACCAAGCCGCTTGCTTGCCAACTCTTCCAGCAATTATTTCACAAGATTGGTCTCTCTTCACTGGCGTCCATCTTGTGGGGGCATATTAGAAAATAATATTTATTTATTATTTTATTTGTTTTTAATTAATGTTTAATGGTAACTATCTTGAATAATTCATTTCTTTGTATAGTTTTTTCCTTATTATGACTCCTTCCATGTAAATGATTCTTGTACTCCTATTTCTAGTGTAACCCTATATAAATAGGTGGTTTAATCAATGAAAGACTCAATGTCGTTATTCATATAAATTGTGAATTTCTAAGTAAATAATAGAGAGCCAAATAAACTTTGACTACACTCCACAAAATAGATTAAACAATGAAGAAACCATGTTTGTAATTAGACAAATTTGAATAATGTGTGTTTTTGTAGAATGAAGAATAATGTGCTATTGTGCATTTGAATGTTTCATTCATGTGAAATTATGGAATTTGGTCCATGTACTTGAAACTTTAAAAAAAGAAAGAAACTTGGGAAGGCACAATAATTATGAGAAGCCATAGCATTATATACAGGCCCGGTTTTGGGGGAGTGCAGAGTGATCGACCGAACAGGGCCTCCAATGTAAGAGGGCCCAATTTTATATATGTGTAGGCTAGTTTTATTTAGATATATTATAAATAATGTAACATAAGTTAATGAATTGTCATTTGGTTCAATGGATTGGGTAAATGTAAGTGGTGAGTGAAGTTAGGAAGTCCAAGGTTCAAGTCCCTTCTTTGTGATTTTTTTTTATTTTGCATCTATCAATTATTATAAGTATTATATTATATTCATATTATATCATATACCCCCCCCCCCCCTATTTAGTTAAATAGTCCAAGGTTCAAGTCCATTCCTCGCCATTTTTGTAATTTTTTTTTATTTTGGGTCTACGGTCAATTATTATAAGTATTATTTTATATTCATATTATATCATATACTCCCCCTATTTAGTTAAATAGTCTCCTATATTATTTTGAAAGGTTTTACATAAATAATCAACTTTTAAAATATATATATGCTTATAATTTCACAATATTTTATCTTTATCATTCACTTGTATTGTAAGTATAATGGTTGTGGTTAAATTTTTTTTTTGTTACCAACCTCAAATCTATTTATATATGTTTTAATTACTCCGAAACCTAATGAATAAAAAGTTACTATATAAAGATAAATATTTTGTATTTGGTTTCAGCTGAGTTATTATTCAACCTTGTTTAGTGCTCTTTGTCTTGTAAGCTATTTCTATTTCGAGGTCAGGCTCCTCTGTCCTCCCTCTTATAAGGGCAAGACTGATTGTTCCCCTCAAATTTGTATTATTTTTTTAATTAATAAAATCTGCAGGGTGCCGCCCCTGTTTCCTTAAAAAAAAAAAAGAAGAAGTTATTATTCAACTTTAATTTTATTTTGCGTTCGCTAAATTTACTTATAAAAAAAAGTTAGTTGACCATCAAATTTTTTATCTGGGTCATAAAAATAACAATTGATTGGGCATATAATATCAATATTTCAAGCAAAAAAAAAAATTGTTATGTTACTATAATTTTTAATTATTGCTTATGTTTATTTAATTCTTTGTTTTGTCAGTTGATTATTTTTTCACTTGAATTTATAGTACACGATACATGTTACCAAAAAAATTCATCTAGAAGTCAAAACATAAATAAAAGAAAAAAAATTAATTAAGTATATATTTATTATTGTAAATTATTTTAACGAATGAAGAATAATAGTTTTTAATAATTATTTAATACTTATTTTCTTATATGTTTTGGTATTATCCATTTTCAATACTTCAAATGATGAAAAGTCAAATAAATTCTTCGTCTAAAATTTTATCTTTATATTTTTTAAGGTCCCTTGTTTTCTTTTCGAAAGTTCAGGCCCGATTATATAGTCCAACATGGTCATGTCTTGTAACTCCAACCATATCGAGGCGTGTTAGCCCGACCAAAGGGCCCCCTTCTGTAAGCTCCCATAAGATATGGATATTATGGATCCTTGCCCTCACCTGCAGCAAATTTCCAATCACCACGACATGTAGGTCTATCTACACTTCTTTTATATTCTTCCTTTATACGTACGTGTCTTTCAAAAGATAAATTTTTTTAAAAAAAGAGTAACAGACTGAAAGAATACAGCTTTCTACTTAAGGCGTTGATTTAAATTTTATTGATAAGTCTTGATGACTTATCACTTATGATGACTTATGTGATTGGTGATGAATGATCTTTGTTTGATTTAGTTTTTCAAAGTCTTGATTAATTGTTATAAGTAAGTGTGACTGTTTGATTAATAAGTTGAAAAAGTGCTGAATAAAACTATAAAGACTAAAATAACCTCATCATATAATCTTTTCCTTGTTAAAATAAACTGTGATAAGTATCAAATTTATTTCCAAATATTTTTAAATTATAATTACAAATAATGTTAATTTTTTTTTTATAAATATATTTATATTTAGAAGAAAATTCCTAGAGTTACAAATAAGTTGCAATATCCAAATGTAAATCAAAGCAAATTAGAAACACAAATTACATAGATATATAAGTTCCATAACAGCTTTTTTTTTTTTTTTTTGAGCCAGATGAAGAATTAAAATAGGCTTTAGCTAGTACAATACTTGAAATTTCTAATTCCACCAAAAACAACGTAATTGCAGCCATCATCTTTGAATCTACATTCGGTACCATAGCCTCAACAAGTAAACAAACCAAGTAAAAAGCCTTGATATGCTAAATTCATCCCATGATATGCTCAATTCATCCCACTAATAGAAGAACAATTTACACCGTATCCACACAAAACATTTTACACATATATCTCTCTCTGGTTCAGATAATTCTCCCAAAATAATTCAATCCAAAACCAAACAAAAAAAAAAACTCTATCAATCCACAAGAACAAAAATCAGAAAGTAGAGAAGGACAGAGAAATAAAAGATGTCAGTAGCATCATTCTCATACATGAAAATCTCAAACCCTTCGTCACCACAACTACAATCATCAACCACACCACCAGCATCATGTTCTTCATCATCATCATTAACCCACCAGTACCACAATATGAACAGATTCTCTGCAATTAAGCCCACCAATCTCACCGTACGCTGCTCTCAAACCGACGGCCCTTTGAGAAGACCCGTTGCTACTCCACCCTTAAGGCCACCCACTCCTACCCGCCTTCTTCTTTATCCCCACCGCCGCACAATCGGTACATTGCATAATAGAAGAACAAACTGAAATGCTCAATTCATCCCACTAATTAAGTTCCATAACAGCCTTGCCAAACCAAAAAAGGGGTGGAATCTCCAAGGAAATGGAGATAAAGTTCCGGCCAGAGGAGCTCGAGATGCGGTGGAGGAGGACTCGAATCGCCGATCGCCGAATGCTTGCGTTCAAGGAGATGCGGCTGCTGCGCTGTATCTTGCGTTCCAGCCTCGCGAAAAGAAAAACGATGTGCCGTTCCAACCTCTGAAGGAAACCTAATTCAATTAAAACGAGGGCAGTTTGGGAATTTGAAAAATTCATTAAAAGTACTGTTCATCCGCGTTTTTTTGAGATAAGCCATCAGCACTTGCCTTGGTGCTTATGACTTATTTTGTAAATTGTGCTTCCATACCCTTGTACCCTACTTATGACTTATTTGAAAAAAATTAAAATCAAACATTCATTTTTTGACTTATGGGAAGTCATAAGTAAAAAGCACTCTCCCATAAGCCCAATCAAACAGGGCCTTAAATGAATTATACTCCCTTTTTTCAGGCAAATAGTTTCATTCGTTTCAGGTAAATAGTTCACTATTCTATTTTAAGATATTATACTTAAAAAATCTAGTTTAAAAAATTAAAACCTAAAATATCATTTTATTTTTAATAATTATTAAAAATATCATTTTTTAAAAAATTTAAATTATAAACAAAGATTTTTTGTCTGAAAGGAAATGAGTATAAGGGTGGTGATGGTGAACCACACGGGAAACCAACACATTAGAGTAGAGAAGTAGTTTAATTTCAACGGTATTGCAACCTTAGGTAGAGCTTCACAAAAGATCCAAAATGAACCAACTTTTGATGGAACTGTCCAAATGTTAAGCAGCCTTTTGCTTTATAAGCACCCACTAAGGAAACAAAAGTCGTCAGTTTCTCTGACTCTGTTAGTGTCTTTGGTGATGTTCCTTTGCCCAACTCAAAATGAACTTCATTGCCTAGAAAAAATAAATCTATTTTTTTATTTTTAAATTATCGTCTATTTTTTCGTTCGTTTTTTAAAAAAATGTTTATTTTTTTTGAGAAAAAATACTTTTATTATTTTATCCTTATTTTTTTACCTATTTTAATTATATTCACATACTCAAGAATATTAAAGGAAACCACATATTTAATCAATATTTATAATACAATCAATTATTTTTCCTTAAACGATGTAGTTACTGGTCATAATAGACAATATTTTGAAAACAGAGGGAATAATACTTTGTTCTCCCTTCTTTCCAAAAATGAAGGAATGTTTGATTTTTTGAAGGAGAAGTCTCATGTAACACCGTTTATGGCTCTTTATTTGTAAATTGAAGCCCCACTTTCTCACAGCACAATTCATCAACACTCGGTGATTCGGATAAAGAGATCGTCTTACAAAAAATATTGGTAAGATTGTCTTATCTAAATTTTTGCCTTTTTCAATTTAACTTAACTTTTCTTGAATATATATTTTTAAAAAATTATATTATTTGTGTGTGTGTGTGTATATATATATATATTGGTTTTGTGGTTCATAATATTTTCAATAATTCTATTAATTTTGTTTTTATCTCCTTTTTATTATTTTATTCGATTACAAAACTAACAAAAAAAAATGAAGTCACAAAATAAGCTATATAAATTATAATCATATATGGTTTATGATACTTTTAGCGCAGAGTTCTTAAAGATTACTCTCCCTTGTTCGAGGCAAAAATTTTACTATTTTATTTTTAAATGTTTCATTTTAACTTTTAAAATTGAAGAGATGTAAGTATTATTTTATTACTAATGAATTACTAAAAGTATCATTTTTATTTTTTAAAAAATTGACTTTTAAAGGAGGACTTTTTACCTGAAACAAAGGGAGTATAATTTTATTTTTCTAACCAAATGAAACTATGTTAACTATTTATTTATTAATAAAGAATCCAAAACATAGTATTTTATTCTACGGCGATGTAGTATTTGTTAGAAAGTAAATTGGTGTGTGTGTGAGTGAGAGAGAGTTTTTCCACGTCTATGGCACATGGGTTGATACCTTAGTGGATTAGCCAACTACCTTCAAAAATTGTTAAGTATTAACCGAAAAAAGACGGTCTAAGAGTTAACAGCCCACCTAACTGAAACTTACTTTAAAAAACGATACCAAGTAACGGAAGTAAACGAGTGAGGACAAAAATACTTCCCATTATTTATTTCAAACATATATTCCATTCAAATCGTCTAAGCCCATCAATATTATGCCTCCAATTATTAGTTTAGCCCATTCACCATTTTGCCATATGAATCTTGAAAAACTTAACCAAATATATATTCCCATCATTTCACCCAAAAAGTCTCTAATTGAAAAGTTTAATTATTAAGGGAATATATTAAATACAAATAATATATTTACAATATAAGTCGATGGTAAATATAAAATATTATTAAAATTGTAAGCATAATATTTGAAAATAAACTTTTAAAATGAAACATCTCATTTTAATATAGTGGACTATTTGACTTGAATGGAAAGATTATAAGATTAGACTATTAGAAAAAGCTAATGAGATCACAAATCATCTTTTCTAGATTTTTTTAAAATTTCAATCGGTTTCGCTAATAAACTTTAGATAACGTTAACATTTTATTTTTGAAATGTGTTGTCTCAAAAACAATATCTAATGCATGCTCTTTTATTTTACCAACTTGTCTCTGTTGGAAAAATTGTGTTTAAATAATAAAATTGTGCAATGTTGTGGTATGGATTTCTTCACAAGTCATTTGTGTAATGACAAGGATAATTGTGGAATCGTGTTTTACTCCGTGAGAACATCGAAATCATATATTTATTTGTCTAATTTGGTGTTTGTAATTCAAACATTTATAACAAACTTTGTGCTGTTATTACCAGTTTTAATGAGACTATGAGAGATATTATTTGCCTATTGATGATGGATTTATTTCATCATCAATTTAGTTTTTATTCAGTCTCATTTTCTCCTATAAATGGAGATATCATCCACAATTACACGACGTGATTAAGAACAATCAACACAAACACTTTTGCTTCGCATTCCTTTGGCCTCCTACATTTCTATTGAAGATAGAATCAGACACATTTTTAGTTCGTCGAAAACCTTCGTGCTCAAGGTCTTTCCGGTATCTCTGTTGTATCTTGAGAGACAGACGTGCAGAGAAGCTTCCAAGCACCTACGGAAATGGACAAATCTATTTTAAAGAAACTATGTGTGACACATGCCTCGAACCAGCAGATTTCATTCTGTGCCAACAGACTTCCTACGGCTACCAGCAGAATTGAAGTCTACCTACAGACTTAAAGTTTACAAGCACACTTGAAGTCTACCTGCAGACTTTGAATTCAAAACATTAACGTTTTCGATTGATTATCAATTCTATAATTTGATTTAATTACTGATTTCCCTGTATTATTTATTACAGTCTCAACCTCAAAGTTTGATTAATTTGATTTTAATTAAATGTTTGTACCTTCTTCAAATTACGCGCGACACCTTGTTGTCAATGCTAGCAGAAATCTAGAAAGAGATTGATGAGATCCATTATGTGAGACAGCGAACGTAGATGATCCTTGATAAAATTTCCTATGAGCTAGAATAGTTATATACATAGCCTCAAAGTTTGTATTTTTGGCTTTGAAAATCAGAAGCGAGGGTTAGCGTTTTGTTAATTGGTCATTGAGCGTCGAGTGAAAGAGACGGGAAAAAAATTCTAAGACAAAAAAACACCATTGAATGTAATGTCGAAAATAAAAGGCATTTAACGGAAAAAGTGAGCAATAGTTTGAAAGCAATAAAAGATCTTTAGGGACGAAAAAATATGATAGAATTATACAGGAGCAATTTTGCTATTATGAGAAAGTACAGGGATGACTAATACATTTTATTCTTAACCCAAAAAAATAAAACAGCCGACCATGCGTTTGGTCCGTTAATCAAGCAAAGCGTGTTAATCAAATCCCCTCACCCATGTGCATATAGCCCCTCCCTTAAAATAAGCCCAAATAGCTCTTCAGCCCATATCACCATCCACGTGTCGATATCTCATACGCTTCCTACTCCTCAAGCTTTAATCAACTTTTGTAAGACCATAATTTATTTCCTTCCCAACATTTGTCCTCATTCATGTCCCTTCCGATTATATATAGTCAAAGACCTTAGTCCAATTTCAATAGCCTACATCTTAGAAACAAAGAAAGAGAGAACTAAAAAGAGAGCAAAGATGATCAAGTTGAGTTCAAAGAGGCTGTCCCGCAGCCTTTCGAAGCTCCGTGGCGGCGCTGCCGCCGCCGCCGCTAACAACATCGGATCAGGTAGGTGGTGGCAAAGGGTGCAATAATAATAATAATAATATTGTCAATAGTGACATCAAATGGGAAATGCGTCCTGGTGGCATGCTTGTTCAAAAGAGAGAATGCGTAGAAAATACCGGAGAAGGAGAAGGGGTCATCGTAGTTAGAGTCTCCACCGTTTCACATTGGCACGATATTTCAATTCAACCCAATTCAACTTTTGGTACGCACGATTTCTCATATTTCAATTTCATACGATTTCGAGTTGTCTGAAATATGACACATTAATGTGATGTTACATAATTATGGGTTTAACTATTTAATTTTATTATCAATAGGGGAATTGAAGATGATATTGTCATTGGTAACAAGTTTGGCACCAAATGAACAAAGACTATTGTACAAAGGGAAGGAAAGGGAAGATCATGAATACCTACACATGGTTGGGGTTAGAGAGAAAGACAAGGTGTTGTTGCTAGAAGACCCGGCGATCAAAGAGAGGAAATTAATGGGATTGGCCGCAGGAGGAGTCATCGGAGCTCCGTTTCGCACCATTAGTGTATAACAACCACTAATCATAAGCATATATTCGTACTAACCCCGGGTTTTACAAGCATTGTTTAAAGTCTCTTAATCAGCCATTTTGTCGATTAGGAACTTTTATTAACGCGAATGTATTAATTATAAGCTTAATTTGTCCGTTTCGAGCTTATTATATGTGTAAGCCAATGGATGCCCCATGCCCGTGTCGTTGTTGTTTAATTAATTTGTTGAATCGATCGATGTTTATAAAAAATGTTTAGTTTAGTTGGTTGAGTTGTATGTTTTTTTTCCTGGATTTAGTAGCAAGAAAATGCATAGTTGGAAGCAAGTTTATGGTTAATAAAATCAAGCGTGCACGCATATACCAAGAAATAATAATCAGGAAAATAACAAAGGGACAAAGAAAGATAGTTGGCCAGTTGGCCTCAAAATTGTTTCCATTTTAAAGAGTCTAATAGAACCAGAGGTTTCCGGTTGGTAACACTCGGACTAATTTATATCAAATTCGTTTTCTACAAACTCTTCATGGAATTGATAGATTATCTTTTATTTGTCTTTTGGTTGGATCGGTTAAAAATAAAAATACGTACGTGGATTGTAACTTAGAACTTGTTAGGTAGGGCGTTTTGACTAAAACGTTAAGATCATCTCCAACAATGACTTTATATCTTCAAAATGAAGTATTTTGACACTATTCTCTTCTCCAACAGACACTTTAAAAGTTGCTTCATTTTGAAGTAGACATCCAAACACTTCAAATTCAGAGTACCAATTTATCTACTTCATCTTCCCTCTTCTCTTTTCTCTTCTTCAAATTCAGAATATACTTGGAATATTCATTTTAGAGTAAACTTTGAAATAGTATTGTTGGAGATGACGAAAGAAATGTGATGCAGAAATTACACCAGTTTAAAGATTTAGTGCAATTTTTACTTTAAACTGTTGGAGATGGTCTTAAATATAACATTTTTTTTCTTTTAAAGTGTTTCAATGTAGTATTTTAAAACACAACGTTTTAAAAATGTGTTGCGTTTAGAAACACTCCATTTTTTAGTGGAAAGGGAAAACAAAGGTTTTATAACGCTGAGTCATTTTTTAGTACTCTGTTCATAAAAATAACGTCTTGAAATAATTTCTCAAACGTGTTTATAAGAAAAAAACTGTGTTTTAAAAATGTTATATTTTTAAAACGAAACATCAAACGAGAAATGATCGGGGTTGCATCTTGTCGATCGAGAGGTATCATATTGTGACGAGGAGTTCGTGAGAAGCTATTTTGAAATTAGGGTGTCTACAAAGTGCTTAGAGAAAAAAAGAGAAAAGGAGGGTTATGAATAATGATGATTGTGTGGAGGAATGAATGAAAATGAAGAGTGACATTCAAATAAAATGACTTTTGGAGTAGTCCTACGTTAGTGGTGTGTGCATATGTTGGATATAGTAAAAGGAGTGCGCATGCTTCAGGGGAAGGGGGCAAAAAGGGGCCACATTCTTTTTCAGAAGGACCCATTCATTTTAGTGTGGCTGTCTTTTAAAGCAACTCCTCAATGATATCCTGTTTTTCTAATGATAAAACTCGTGATTTTGGCGGCAACCATCATAACTGAGGCCCAAGAATATATAAAAGATTAAAAGAATAGTATCTTTTTTAATTTATTATAATTATATTTAGTTTATTTTCTCATAATCCTATTATATTTAGCCCTTCTAATTCCTATAGTATTTGGATTCTCTAGATTAACTTGTATAACAAATATTGTAATCATATATATATATATATATATATGTTCATCATGTAAATGAAAAGGTTATGTCATTATTTATAAACTTTATTATTTCTTACAGAATATATGTTGGGTTGAGGAATTGATACCGGAACTTTTATCTATTTTGGTTGTTGGTTCAATAGTACTAAACTTTATGGTTTAACTTCTTTTTTTCTTATATTAATATTATAGTTGGTTTCTTTAAAATTGTTTTACAGATTTATCATAATTCTAATTCGTAAGAAGAAACCTTACTTTCTTACACCTATCCTACTAATACACCTTAGATTGCGTCAAGGGTAGAGTTGTTCGCCTTGGTGTTTTTGTGAGTTTGGGCTTCAGGTTTGATGATCCAAAGAAATTTCGGTCCGGCCCGACTAGTGTTTGGTCCGGTGGACTTGGTGCAGGCCATTGACAGCTCTAGTTAAGGGGATTCGTTTCACATACATTACAGTAAGATCATCTTTCTTAAATTTTGTTTTGATATTATTTTTATTTACTTTCTATATATACCAAGAAATTTTATTTTTCCGGTCAGATTGAATCCATTTATAGATTGATTTTTTTTTTACCATAGATTCATACTAGACCGTCTTATATGACTTCACGGGGTTAACATCAAAATAACAAATAAAAATATATATCAGTTGATAAAAGGTTGTTATAGTTTAATTATAGTTCTAGATGGGAACGCATACGTGTTAATAATTTGTTGAGAGAGCTTTTACCATTATTTAGGGCCCTTCTAATTTTGGGATTAGTCTAATACTTTCATGTCTATAAACACCTTTGTGAAACCCAAAAAAAAAAAATGAAAATCACAAACTATTTCGGACACTAGTGACATCTTCTTTTTGCCTCCTTTTCTCTCCATTACATGATAAGTATATGGTTGAAGAGATCTCCTCAGATCACTTGCTGTTAATTCACTACCAGTATACTTTTCATCTCAACTATCGCATTCTATTATTGCAATCTTAACCAAATGGTTTAAGATTTAAAAAGTGTCTGTTGATGATACACATTAATGGGTGATACATGACAAATGCTTAGACATTCTGACTCATTATGGTTATCTAATCTAACAACCACAAAGATAGCTCTTAGCTTTGTACGTTGGTGTGATGCAAGGAAATAACAACACAAATTTTTGACTCATGAGAAATTTCTCAAAATAAGGTTGAACAAATCAAATCTTAATTAACCTTGAATCCACTAGGAAGAAATAGCTCGAGAATCCACCGGATAAAAGAGAAAACTCTAATTTTATTAAAAAAATAAATTAATTGGAATTACAATAAAGCTTATTTTTATAGGACAAGCTAGGTACGCGTGCCTTGCACGTGTTTTTAATGATTTTTATGAAATGTTTTGTCTTTATTTTCTTTGTTTAATTTTAATTATTATTTTTATATACGAAAAAACTATATATATTTCTGAAAATTGTCTTTTACGAAATTTTAATGTATATTTTTTACTAGAAATAATAAATATTTATATATTTATATATATGTTAATATATACATACATACATATATCTGTGTATATATTTCTCCTATGAATTAAATTAATCAAAAAAAACCAAAGTGAGATTTGATAGAAGCTTTGATGAGATATTTGCTTTTTTGCCTAATTTTTATGGAGCCAAAATACGATTCGCTCCCGGAAATATTTACTTAAATCTCACGTTGTACCATAACCTGTAAATTACGTGTCTCACTTTCATACACAAATTTGTTATTCATCTCAGTTTGCCCCCTCACGTCCATGAGAGTTAATAATATTAATCGAAAATGACACATTGAATATGACATGAAGATTATTTTGGTCATTTTCCTTGGGTGCAAAGTTGGATTTAGTTATAATTCTATCATGTAGTTAACCATTTGATATTTAAGATATGTTTATAATAAAATTAATGAATAATTATTTCAATAATCAGAAAAATAATTAAAACATTCTCATAATTAACTTTAAAGTTAAGAAAATATCCCAAAAATAAAAATAAAATTTTATTTAAGGGAAAATTAGACCATTAGTCTATAAACTTTAAGAAAGTTCATTAGGGATTGTACAACGAAAATGCATGCCACACACAAAAAAAATGCAAATTTTGGACACCGATGGTCCCTAACCCTAAATCCGTTAATTGAAGTGTCATAAAGTCATAAAAATATAGGTTGTTTGTAGCATCATAGAAACCAAGGGGTCATATGAAAATTGCAAACAATTGCAATCCAATATTGGAAGAAGAATATGTAACCAACAAGCAAACTAACCCCTCTTTAAAGGTTAAAAAGAGATGCATAATTAGTGATAGCTTTTGTCTCACATTTAAAAGATGAGAAATACTTTAAAGGTTTTAAAGAGATGTACACCAAAATAATTCAAAATTGGTTGATGGAAAAAATAGAGGGAAAAGATAGAAACTTGGACACTTGGGGCATCTTCGAGATTCGAGATTTGATTTAGAATTAATGTTAAATCCAAAATTAACTTATTTCTTTTTTTGAACTTATTCAACGGTGTTAAATAAATGGTGGATGATTTATTAGAATAAATGCTAATTTTGTCTATACATTAATTTCTAAGTAACAACTCACAATTTTATAATAGAAATAGATAGATAGATAGGGATAGAATTTACTAATGTGACATTATCATTTATTATGATAATTTTTAGTTATTATTCATGTAATTGATTAGCAAATAATAAATTATTTATTTGACCTTATTCAATGGGGAATGATTTATTAAACATTACTTTTGCACAAATATTATTTTTTATCATGATAAATTTACTTGTTTGTCCTTAAAAAAATGGTGGATGGTTTATTAGATGAAATGTTAATTTTGTCCATACATTAATTTTTAAGAGACAACTCACATTTTTATAGTAAATAAGATAAATTTAATTGTTTGTCCTTAAATAAATGGTGGATGATTTATTAGATTAAATATTAATTTTGTTCATACATTAATTTCTAAGAAACAACTCACACTTTTATAGTGAAGAAAATAGATAGAGATAACATTTACCTATTTGACATTATTCAATAGTGAGTGATTTATTAAATTTAGGGTTATTTTTGTAATTATTCATGTAATTGATTAGCTCATAAAAAATTTACTTATTTGACCTTATTCAATATTGACTGATTTATTAAATTTAGGGTTATTTTTTTACAAGCATTATCATTTATTATGATAAATTTACTTGTTTTTCCTTAAATAAATGGTGGATGATTTATTAGATGAAAGGTTAATTTTGTCCATACATTAATTTCTAAGTAAGAATACACAATTTTATAATAGAAATAGATAGATAGATATAGATAGAATTTAATAATTTGACATTATCATTTATTATGATAATTTTTTAGTTATTATTCATGGAATAGATTAGGAAATAATAAATTATTTATTTGACCTTATTCAATAGGGAGTGATTTATTAAACATTACTTTTGTACAAATATTATTTTTTAACATGATAAATTTACTTGTTTGTCCTTAAATAATTGGTGGATGGTTTATTAGATGAAATGTTAATTTTGTCAATACATTAATTTCTAAGAGACAACTCACATATTTATAGTAAAGAAGATAAATTTACTTGTTTGTCCTTAAATAAATTGTGAATTATTTGTTAGATGAAATGTTAATTTTGTCCATACATTAATTTCTAAGAGACAACTCACACTTTTATAGTAAAGAAGATAGATAGCTAGATAGAGATATCATTTACCTATTTGACCGTATTCAATGGTGAATGATTTATTAAATTTAGTGTTCTTTTTGTAATTATTTATGTAATTGATTAACTCATAACAAATTTACTTATTTGACCTTATTCAATGGTGAGTGATTTATTAAATTTACGGTTATTTTTTACAAACATTATCATTTATCATGATAAATTTATTTGTTTGTCTTTAAATAAATGATGGATGATTTATTAGATGAAAGGTTAATTTTGTCTATATATTAATTTTAAGAGACAACTCACAATTTTATCGTAGAAATAGATGGATAGATAGATAGATATGGATAGAATTTACTAACATAGGTCTTATGGCCTTTTATAAAAATGCTTATACTGACTTTTTATAAAATATTTGACCAAAATACCCTTTACGTAATTTATTTTTTTGTTTTTTTATTAAATTTAAATTATATAATTTAAAATTTTATAATTAATTTGATTTGAATTAGGTTTAAATTAAAAAAAAAACAAGTTTTGGGGTAAAAAAAAACATGTTAAAAAACATTTTTTGGGTAATTTAATTTTTTTGTTTTTTTAATTAAATTTAAATTAAATATTTTTTTTATTTTTTATTAAATTTAAATTAACTAATTTAAAATTTAATAATTAATTTGCTTTGAATTATGTTTAAATTTTTTTTTTTAAAAAAAAACCAACTTTTGGGTTTAAGGACTGGATTGAAACCAGTCCTAAACCCATTCATTTCCTCCAAAAGCCCACTGCCCGAACTCAACCCAGCCCCCCCTTTTTGGCCTGCTACCAGACCAGGCCTCAACACATCCCCCCTTTTGGACTGCCACCAAACCAGGCCCAGACCCATCCCCCCCCAATTTGGCCTGCTTGCAGACCGGTCTCTAGCCCATCTCCTCATTTGGGCTGGTACAAAATCGGTCCTAAGGCCTAAACCCATTTTTTTTTTAATTTAAACCTAATTCAAATCAAATTAATTATTAAATTTTAAATTAACTAATTTAAAGTTAATAAAAAACAAAAAAATAAATTTTAGTTAATTTAAATTTAATTAAAATAAATAAATAAAATACCCAAAACTTGTTTTTTTTAAATTTAAACCTAATTCAAATCAAATTAATTTTTTTTTAATTTTAAACCTAACTCAATCACTTAGTATAACTAAATCAAATTAATTAGTAATTTAATTGTGTTTAGTAACTAAATCAAGTTAATTAATAAATTAATTGTTTTAAAATATTTTTAAATTTAAAATTTGTTAAATTAAATTTAATAAAAAAACAAAAAAATAAATTATGTAAAGGGTATTTTGGTCAAATATTTTTTAAAAGTGCTGTATTAAGCATTTTATAGGTGCTGTATTAAGTATACCCCTTTACTAATTTGACATTATCATTTATTATGATAATTTTTTTTGTTATTATTCATGGAATTGATTAGAAAATAATAAATTATTTATTTAACGTTATTCAATGCGGAGTGATTTATTAAACAATACTTTTGTACAAGTATTATTTTTTATCATGATAAATTTACTTGTTTGTCCTTAAATAAATGGTGAATGGTTTATTTGAAGAAAGGTTAATTTTATCTATACATTAATTTCTAAGAAACAACTCACATTTTTATTGTAAAGAAGATAAATTTACTTGTTTGCCCTTAAATAAATGGTGGATTATTTATTAGATGAAAAGTTACTTTTGTCCATACATTAATTTATAAGAGACAACTCACATTTTTATAATAAAGAAGATAGATTGATAAAGATAGTATTTACCTATTTGACCTTATTCAATGGTGAATGATTTATTAAATTTGGGGTTCTTTTTGTAATTATTCATGTAATTGATTAGCTCATAACAAATTTACTTATTTGGCATTATTCAATGGTGATTGATTTATTAAATTTATGGTTTTTTTTACAAACATTATCATTTATTATGATAAATTTACTTGTTTGTCCTTAAATAAATGGTGGATGATTTATTTGATGAAATGTTAATTTTGTTCATACATTAATTTCTAAGAGACAACTCACAATTTTATAGTGGAAATAGATAGATAGATAGATAGGGATAGAATTTACTAGTTTGACATTATCATTTATGATGATAATTTTTTAGTTATTATTCATGGAATTGATTAGAAAATAATAAATTATTTATTTGACCTTATTCAATGGGGAGTGATTTATTAAACATTATTTTTGTACAAATATTATTTTTATCATGATAAATTTACTTGTTTGTCCTTAAATAAATGGTGGATGGTGAAGTGCACCAAAATATTAGGCCCGAACAGGTAGCCCAAAAGTATACTCCGAAATTATACTTAGAAGATTGGGCCAAGCCCGTACCCGGAAGGAGGCCCGGACCCATATCCAAAGAAGGGCCCAAGCCCAATCACATACTAAAGCCCAATATGGAAAGACCATTAATATAAACAGTAGGAAACTTCTTATCTAAAAGGTCAGTGACTATTTCCCTCCAAAAAAAGAACAAGAACTCTCTTTCATCTCTCCCAACTGCTGGTTTATACACATACATACACACACTCCATTTTATTTATTATCTATGATATACACAACATATACTGATTATTATACCGGAGGGTTTTTGGGGACACCCCCATCCACTCACGGTACTTCATTTTGCAGACATTACATGCCAGATATCTTACCGCGACGACCACCGTCGGACCACGACTCCGGCGACACTAACACGACGTCACTTTCGATACCCTGGACACGACACGACAAGATCACCACATTTTTGGCGTGATCAGTTTGGTTCCGTTGCCGAAAACGACTTTATTTCGTTCCTCTCTAGTTACTGTCTCCGTCAACTTCGACGGAGCTCCGTCCTAAGGGTGCCGGAATACCACCGAAGAACACAAACACACGACAAAGAAAACGAAAACAAAGCAACATTCTGACCTTACCAATGTATTCGCCTTCACTAGACGAGTCCAAATCCACCAAAATCGCTGTCATCCGAGCACACGTGCTCTCACAAACGCCACTCGAAGAAGCTTGAGACGGTAACTCCCCATAATCGCCGGCAGCGCTCTGGCAACCAGACCTTTCTAACCTCTCTCACATGTGTGCAAACAGCAACGACCTTATCTCCATCTTCTTGCCCAGTCGATTTCATCTACAGAGCTGGCCTCCTTCTTCTCTCCAATCCACTTCTCGCCAACTCCTATTCCGGCCAATTCCTCCCATCGTTCGTAGCTCCAGGCAAACCCATATTGCTTCATCTCAGTTTAGCCTCACCCATCTTCTCCAACCGTTGGGGTTCACCACCTATCGCCATCTCAAATCTGCTCCACAACCCAACTATCGGCCCCAATCTGCTCCAGCCGGCTCAATCTTCATCCATCTGCTCTATTGCAGGTCACATCATCGGTCCAATGGAAGTGATGCTTACCAGACCATGCTAGAAAGAAGGCGTGCACTCATGAAAGTGTTGGTACAGACCTTGGTGCAGATTCCACTACTCAAATGAAAATGTTGTCGGGTGATGTCATCCAATACCACTATCATGTGTCATTGTTCCTAACCTTTGTTTCTTTGCCTGACCTTTGTTTCTTTGCTGCTGAACCTGTCACCATTAATAGTAATTCATGATGAATAAAATTCATCATTATGTGGTCCCTTGTGAGTTATGGTATTTCCATAACAACACATAAACTAACCATGCTTTTTTTTTAAAAAAAATATATGTGTGAAGCTTTGTTTGAACAAATTGCATGACTAGTTGCAAATATTATATTGCAAAATTTTCTTAATATATATCAGCATACAATTATTGCTTTGTCTTTCATTCATTATTTATGAAAACATGTTACAATAATATATTAATATATAATAAAATAAATAAGAAGAAGATGTTGACCACTGATGATAAATAAATACACAAAGTTAATGTATGAAATGAGCGAGATATTGACTAGCAGTCTAAAAATATATGTCGAGCTGAAATTAATTGCCGAGCTGAAATTATTTGACGAACTGAAATTATATGTTGAGCAATAACATAACTTAATCGATTAGATGAAATATATATTACCTCGTCGGGTATGATTTATTGTACGCAACTATTATAGGATAACATGTTTTAGCGCTCCCCCTAGCATGTAAAAATATTTTCTTATAAATTTGACAACATTATTTTGATTAAATATACACGAGCTCGTTAGCCTCGTCAATTTAAATATTATATTATTAAACTTTCATCGGTATATAATAGACAATTAAATGTGGTGCAAGCTCGCCTACTTATGAGAAACATAACATGCAAATTGAAATTGATATGTGCCGAGCTTTCATGATATTAAAATTATGTGTCGAGATAAAATTATGAGCAGAGCTAAAATTATGTACGCAAGTATTTGACGATATAATACGATAACATGCTCAATCTACCTATCATATGTTAGCACGACACATGTATTCTCTCATGCTTCACACTCAAATACTTACATCTTAAAAATTCATCGTATCTTTTAATAGCGCGACGTGTCGCCGCAATAATTGTTTCCTATTCTCGCATAATAGGCCCATATTCAAATAATCTTCTCTTATGTGATCAATATGCTTGGACTATGACAAACATTGTATGACGAAAACATGATTTTTACCTATATAAAGATGCTCCTAAAACTTTCAGTACAAAATACAAACGGGCATAGCCTTGGCAACCACGATCAATAACACAAGTTGTTCCTCTACAAACTATTACACGATTATTTACAAGGTTACGTGCATACCTCACCTCGCCGAGGTCACATTATAGGCTATATGCCCACATTTTTACTACTCGCAGTTAATAACAATCATTAACTGGGGGGCTGGTACTGAGGCATGAAGGAAACACAGATCTTTATTACTTCTCGATCTACATATACACTTCTACGCTCAAGAAGTACGGTGATACCACTACCACTGATGAGAGATCCTACAGCATAGTTGTTTATATGGCAGGGACCCACGGTCATTATAGCTAAATTCATGGCATTTTTATTCAAATTGGCCACAGGGCCACAGACCGGGATTATTAGTAATAATATAGACTATTACTTAGTATCTTCGTATATTATTCACGTGCCCGTGCACGCCACGCTCGCGCTAGAGCTCGAGCTTCAGATTATGCTCGCGCCAAAGCCCGAGCCTCAGATTATTATTTTCGTGCCCTCGCACGCTATGCTCGCGCCAATGCCGAGCTTCATATTATTATTATTATTCACGTGCCCGTGCATGCCACGCTCGCGCCAAAGCCTGAGCCTCATATTATTATTTTCGTGCCCTCGCACGCTATGCTCACGCCAGTGC
Source organism: Codonopsis lanceolata (assembly GCA_013146195.2). NCBI lineage: Eukaryota > Viridiplantae > Streptophyta > Magnoliopsida > Asterales > Campanulaceae > Codonopsis > Codonopsis lanceolata. Next base: position 11,632,290 of record CM028381.1, on the reverse strand, counting down.
CAAACTTCATATTATTATTATTCACGTGTCCGTGCACGCCACGCTCGCGCTAGAGCTCGAGCTTCAGATTATGCTCGCGCCAAAGCCCAAGCCTCAGATTATTATTTTCGTGTCCTCACACGCAACAGTGCCGAGCTTCATATTATTATTATTCACGTGCCCGTGCACGCCACGCTCGCGCTAGAGCTCGAGCTTCAGATTATGCTCGCGCCAAAGCCCGAGCCTCAGATTATTATTCTCACGCTCGCGCATGCTATGCTCGCGCCAGTGCCCACGTGCCCGTGCACGCCACGCTTGCGCCAGTGCCAGAGCTTCATATTATTATTCTCGTGCCCGTGTACTCTACGTTCGCGCCAAAGCTTGAGCTTTAGATTATGCTCCCGCCAGACCCCGATCCTTAGATTATTATTTCTCGCATTCAAGCACACTACGTTCGCACCTATGCCTGAGCTGCAGATTATATTTCATACATGTGCACGTTCTTCATATTATTTATGTGACTAAGCATGTCACATCTGTCCTAGAGCGTCGCATTACACTTGTTCTAGATATTTGCTTGTGTCTGACCTGATCGACCTCTACCTTGTCCTCCCGCTCGAGTCTACTCGCGGTCGAGTTGTACACCGCGCCTACTTGCGCTTATGCCCCCCGCTCGAGTTTACTAGCGGCTGAGCTCTACATTGCCGTCCCGCTCGAGTCCATTACGCTCCACTAGCGTCCTTCATGCTTTCATCAGCATTGCAGTTACGCTCAACATGAGCTATATATCTCGCTCCAGCTAGGCACATGGCATAGACATTTCTCTTGGTACCTTGCAGTTCAAGGTCACTTTATTTGGGGCCTTGATGCCTCATACCTATCCTCCTTGCCTAGCCAAGGAGAGGCCAAGCTCTAATGCCTCATACCTATTTGCCTCTTTGCTTGCCGAGGAGAGACCTATTGGCCTCCTCACCCGCCAAGGAGAGACCATGCTCTAATGCCTCATACCTATCCTCCTCGCCTAGCCGAGCAGAGGCCAGGCTCTAATGCCTCATACCTATTTGCCTCATTGGGACGCCGAGGAGAGACCAGGCTCCTAGCGCCTCATACATATTTGCCTCCTTGCTAAGCCAAGGAGAGGCCAGGCTCTAATGCCTCTAAATACCTACTGCATCCACATGAGCATTTCATACATATTTACAGGTTACTAAATACATGCACCCTCCATTCATCATTTCATAAACATAAAAACATGCTCCCAGTGCCTCTCTCAGTACCTTGCGGTTCAAGGTCACTTTCTTATAATACCTTGCGGTTTATAGCCTTATGGATCTCTTTCTTGAAGGTCCTCGCCACGTCGAGGATAAATCTTATTATGGCCTTATGGCTCTATTTTCCTGAAGATCCTCGCCACACCGAGGATAAATCTTATTATGGCCTTATGGCTCAATTTTCTTGAAGGTCCTCGTCACGCCGAAGATAAATCTTATTATGGCCTTATGGCTCGACTTTCCAAAAGGCCCTCGCCACGCCGAGGATAAATCTTATTATGGCCTTATGGCTCGATTTTCCTGAAGGTCCTCGCCACGCCGAGGATAAATCTTATTATGGCCTTATGGCTCGATTTTCCAGAAGGTCCTCGCCACGCCGAGGATAAATCTTATTATGGCCTTATGGCTCGATTTTCCAGAAAGTCCTCGCCACGCTAAGGATAAATCTTATTATGGCCTTATGGCTCGATTTTCTTGAAGGTCCTCGCCACGCCGAGGGTAAATCTTATTATGGCCTTATGGCTCGCTTTCTTGAAGGTCATCGCCACGCCGAGGATAAATTTTATTATGGTCTTATGGCTCGATTTTCCTGAAGGTCCTCGCCTCACCGAGGATAAATCTCATTAAGGCCTTATGGCTCGTTTTCTTGAAGATCCTCGTCACACCGAGGAGAGATTTTATTATGGCCTTATGTCGAGGACAACATATCTTATTTGCATACTTATTCTCGCCAGCTGAGGTCTAAAAAGTCAATCAATGATCAATTATACACTTAGTTTGCCCGCTAAGGTTCAAAAGTCAACTACATAAACTCTTTTGGAATTCAAAGCAAAATCTCAAAACCCTCAGCATCACAAGAAACAACTACAAGCAGATTATATTCCTTACCCTCGATGTTAGCCACGACGGATATGGAGTAGGGGGCTACTGAAGTGCACCAAAATATTAGGCCCAAACAGGTAGCCCAAAAGTGTAATCCGAAATTATACTTAGAAGATTGGGTCAAGCCCGTACCAGGAAGGAGGCCCGGACCCATATCCAAAGAAGGGCCCAAGCCCAATCACATACTATATCCCAATATGGAAAGACCATTAATATAAATAGTAGGAAACTTCTTATCTAAAAGGTCATTGACTATTTCCCTCCAAAAAAAAAACAAGAACTCTCTTTCATCTCTCCCTACTGCCGGTTTATACACATACATACACACACTCCATTTTATTTATTATCTATGATACACACAACATATACTGATTAACACACCGGAGGGTTTTGGGGGACACCCCCACCCACTCACGGTACTTCATTTTACAGACATTACATGCCAGATATCCTACCGCGACGACCACCGTCGGACTACACGTCACTTTCGGTACCCTGGACACAACACGACAAGATCACCACATTTTTGGCGTGATCAGATATTAAGATGGTTTATTAGATGAAATGTTAATTTTGTCCATATATTAATTTCTAAGAGACAACTCACATTTTCATATTAAAGAAGATAAATTTACTTATTTGTCCTTAAATAAATGGTGGATGATTTATTAGATGAAAGGTTAACTTTGTCCATATATTAATTTTTAAGAGACAACTCACATTTTTATAGTAAAGAAGATAGATAAGTAGAGATATCATTTAATTATTTGACCTTATTCAATGGTGAGTGATTTATTAAATTTAGGATTCTTTTTGTAATTATTCATGTAATTGATTAGCTCATAACAAATTTACTTATTTGACCTTATTCAATGGTGAGTGATTTATTAAATTTATGGTTATTTTGTTTACAAACATTATCATTTATTATAATAAATTTACTTGTTTGTCCTTAAATAAATGGTAGATGATTTATTAGATGAAATATTAATTTTGTCCATACATTAATTTCTTAGTAACAACTCACAATTTTATAGTAGAAATAGATAGATATGGATATAATTTACTAATTTGACATTATCATTTATTATGATAATTTTTTAGTTATTATTTATGGAATTGATTAGCCAATAATTTCTAAGTAACCAACACACAAGTTTATAGTAGAAATAGATAGATAGATAGATATAGATAGAATTTATTAATTTGACATTATCATTTATTATGATAATTTTTTAGTTATTATTCATGAAATTGATTAGCAAATAATAAATTATTTATTTGACATTATTCAATTGAGAGAAATTTATTAAACATTACTTTTGTTCACATATTATTTTTTATCATGATAAATTTACTTGTTTGTCCTTAAATAAATGGTAGATGATTTATTAGATGAAATGTTAATTTTGTCCATACAATAATTTCTAAAGACAACTCACATTTTTATAGTAAATATATAAATTTACTTGTTTGTCCTTAAATAAATGGTGGATGATTTATTATATGAAAGGTTAATTTTGTCCATACATTAATTTATAAGAGACAACTCACACTTTTATAGTAAATTAGTAATACTTTGAAAACAAGTTAAAATCTCCTAAAAAGTAGCCTAACATGTATAGTAACCATAATAGGACTTAAATTTATCACTTAGATTTCTAAATCTACTTCTAAACATAAAAATATTACCCTAATACCACTTTTTGACCACCGTACAATTTGGGGAAATCCAATTTGACCAACAACGTTTCATAATGATCATATTAACCAACCAACTTTTAATTTGGTTGCAATGCCGTCCTTGCCATTTCATAAATACCAAATTAACAAACCAACTTCTGTCAATATCTTTCTTTTATTGCAATTTCTTGGTCCGATATTGACAGAAGTTGGTTGGTTAATTTGGTCGTTATGAAACGGCAAGGATGACATTACAACCAAATTAAAAGTTGGTTGGTTAATTTGGTCATTATGAAACGTCGTTGATCAAATTGGATTTCCCTAATTTGTACGGTGGTTAAAAAGTTGGTATTCACTATTAAAATTAAAAACGAAAATTACAATTAAAAAACTCAAACTTAAAATTAAAACTAATATAATCTTGTCCTACATCATTCACCCACTCTTGAAAAAAACTCGTCTTCGAGTTCATACCCGAAACTTGAAATTGTCCATGCCAAACAATTTTGAGTAGTATAACTTTTCTCGCAACCCTGACTCTTCGAAATCTTTGAACAAATCCGAAATTGAAAATTATTCAAAATCGAAAGAAACTAGGAGGACTAAACATAAAATCGTTTGGCATAACGCGTGGTCGTGGGCATGCATTAGTAGTCACAGACAGTCCTATATCATACTGATCAAATAAATTTTGCAACTCCAAAATCTCGCACATCCCAAAAATTGTGTTTCTCATAACTATCTCACTCGAAAAATAATTTAAATTTTCGAGATCTAGGTCGCTTGTGAAAAACAATAGATCAACTTTGATTTTTGGGTACAGTTCTACGTTGTTCCTTATTATCGGTGCATCATCTCCTTCTGAATCGAAACCACATCTTCCCTGGCCGGTCGGATCACGATGAGGGTCCACCCTGCGTCAGGTTCTGCTGCACGAGCCCCTGCCCATTGCCTGGGGTTTTCACCGACCTGCAAATTCCGAACTCTTTCAACCAGAGTGTCCATCGTTGCTTGCATCCGTTCAATGAGAGCCATCAGTGCAGCGTTGGTGTCGTTGTTGTTGCCTTAGTTAGTCACCATCACAGGATGTTACTTGCTTTGATACCAACTGATGTAGTGGAAATAAAAACATTGATTTTTTCATGAGAAATTCCTCAAAATAAGGTTGAACACGTCAAATTTTAACCAACTTAGAATCCACTTGGAAGAAATAACTGGAATCCACCAATAAAAAATTGAAAATTCTAATTTTATTGAAAAAATGAATTAATTCGAATTACAATGAAACTTTTTTTTATAGGATTAGTAATGGGAAAATACTAAGTTTACCATCAGAATTACCACTCTGGTGACAACTTTGCCTTGAAGGCAAAGTGCACGTGAGGTGCATGTACATCTTCAAAGCATAATTGTCATTATAGTGGTAATCTTGGTGGTAAACCTAGCAAAGTTGTTAGTAATGCATAGAAAACAAGTTAAAACCTCCTAAAAAGTATCATAACCTATATAGTAACCTAATATGACTTAAATTCATCACTTAAATACCTAAATCTACTTCTAAACATAAAAATATTACCCTATTAAAATTAAATATGAAAATTACAATAAAATAAAAATACTTAAACTTAAAACTAAAACTAATTCAATCTTGTCCTATATTAATGTTTGTTTCTTATTAGCGCAATACTCAGATGCCTAGACAAAGATTTCCAACTAGATAAAAAAAAAGATATGATGTGATCACGCTAAACGACTAAGGTACGGTGATCATGCCTAGTGTATGTACGGATTCATAGCGGATATCTGACTTGTTGATGAAATAACTTGTTAAAGATAAGATGAGAGGAGTCGCAAGTTGCTCTGACTCAAGTCTCAACCCTTTGTTGTGAGAGCAAATATCAGCTTAAAAGCCTCCGACGGGTTGGACCGAGAATGAGTAAATATGCCGGAAAGGTAGAGAGAAAAATCGAGCTAACATCGTGAGAGGAATGTAGCTAGTGTGTAAGAGTGGAATAGTGTATATGAAGGCATGAATGTGGCATTTATAAGTCGAGATGTCTCAAGTCAACGTATGGCCGGTGATTATGGTACACTTAAAATGTAGCATTACTGCTTGACACTCATGGAGCAATCATTTCATTGAGGGCGTTATAAATGGTTTACTTGGGGTGTTGAATGTATGATACTGAACCATGATAGCTCGTGTCATTGGGTTACATAGACCAATTACGAGTCCTTCATAATGGTTGAGTTCGGCCGAGTCGAATTGAGCCAAGTTGAAAACCTAATGAATAATTTATCCTTAACTAAATTTAACTCATATTGTGAGTAAATATTACATTTGTTGTTGTTTTGTGTTTGTTTGATGAATGTAGGTGTGAGAGAAGATTGCTAAAGAAAAATGAAGGAAAAGAGTTGTGTTGAAGACAAAATGACTTCAGTGGTCATCACGTGGGCATGAGCTAGTTGAACTAAGCAATGTTGTAGCTGAAGGACAAACATCGAATGGGCACGTGCTAGCAAATGTGCGGATGCAAGTCTGACTTCCAAGACTCAAGGATTTAAGACAACAGTTATGTTGGGAAATTAGGGAATTATTTATGTCCCTAAAGAAAAATATTTTCTTTAGTTATTATTTTCCTCTTTTTCTTGTAAAGGAAATTCTTAGAGTTGGATAGTAGAATTAAGAGCAGTTTTTTCATGCTAAAAACTGCCAAATAGTGGACTAATAGATTTATTTTTCTCTAGTTAATGAACAATTAAGTCTCAATATTTCTACAGCTGTGGGATCTAATAGAATTAATTCTTGTTTAGATGCAAATATTTGTATGTTCTCAATTTAGCACGTTTTATGATTATTGTGTTTAATTGATGTTTGTGGTCAGAATATTAATTAATATAATAGTTCATTGCTAGTCAAAAATGTTGATCCTTATTTGTTTTCAGTTTTAACGAAGTGATAAGTGACATACCTTTTAGGCATCACAAGTAAAATCAGACTATGTTTCGAGAACGGATAATCCAAATTAAATGATATTGCTTCAATATATAATGCTTAGAATCGGGTCTCTCTCTTCATAAGGCAATCGAGTTTACTAAATATTACGAGCGTCTCGGGAGTTGTAATTCGGTTAGATAATAGTTAACGAGCTTCTCTTAATTATCAACACGGTAAAGAGAGATTTGGTGTTAGGCGTTTGTCAACACTTATAACCGGTCAATTTGTAACTAAGTAAGACTTTTTTGCATAAATGATCGGTAGTAAAATGTGAGATGAAAGTTAGTTCATTGAGTAGACTTTTATTTACTAAATATTATCAAGTATAAATCTATTTAGTTTCATTAAGTCTTTAATTTTCAGTTTTAATTAATTTGTTAGTTAGCTCTTAGTTTAGTTAAAAACTTCAAACGCAATTCTTATTGCTTAAGTAAAATTCTAAAAGAAACAAGAACAACATTTTCTGTGGATACGATCTCGACTTACCTTATACTCGTTATTTGGGAAGTATGAGAAATAATTTTGACGATTTGACACACGTCAGATACATATTCGTGAATATACGAGTCTTTTATAACTTTCTTTTTTAGTACAATAATTTTACTATTTTACGCTTACATTTTTTTTTTACTTTAATTATGAATTACTCACACATGAGGTTTAAATAAAATTGTACATCATATCAATTTTACTAAGAGTGAAAATCGGGCCAGCCCTTATCAGAATGTTTTCAACCACTAAAAACCCATACACTTTTTTTAAATGTAAAAAATTATTTTCGTGCGAAAGGACGACTATAATTTTAATGAACCAAACACGCACATGAAAAAGTATCAGTTCATGTATCGCGATGAACGAACTTTAATTGAGATGCATGATTTCGAATCCAATTGGTGCATCATGATGCATTGATCTATGCATAGGATTTCGAGCATAACCAATGCAACCATCGATTTGGTTATATGTAGCCGTGGATAATTAACACCCTTAATCATTTGTGACAATTTTTTTTCTCTTCATTCATATTTAATCAAAACATATTTATCCAATGCAAATATGAATGTGATCCTATGTGGCATGCATCTCACCGCTAAAATAAAATTTGATAAACAAATAAAATAAAAAAAAACATATGGAAAGAGTTTTTTAAAAGAAAAATGTTGACTAGAATGTATCCACATATTCAAGTAAAATGTGAAAAAATTGACATTGTTATCCACTATGTGAAAAAATTAGATGTGTAATGATCGGAGCCCGAGAGCCTAGGTTACTGAGCACGCAACACCTTGGGTCATCAGGCCCACCACAACCCAACCCAAAAATCCATATAAAATGTTGGTACTCAGTAGTAGAGTGTGATCACCTTATAAATTGCACGCAATTCCCACACCTACCCGATGTGGGATGAGGGTATTACAAGTGTTCTAAAACTCCCCACCTAGTTCCGCCTAGGCGCTAGGCGTCTACCGCCGCGAATTTCTTAGTCATCGCCTAGTTAGCCAAGTCGGCATCTACGCCAAACCCCGCTAACCTTAATTTATTCTTTGCAACTTTGATTTTGTGGCATACGGTGATCAGTGAAGGAAAGGGGTGAACTGAGAAGGAAGGGGGTATGGTAATGGTGAGGAAGAGAAGAAGGTAGAAAGAAAAAGAGTTTGATTTTGTGGATATTCAGTGGGCTGAGAGACGGATAGATTAAAGGGTTACATCTATGAGGAAAGAGATTGAGGGATGAAAAAATGAGGAAGTCCGTCTGTCGGAGAGAGAGAGAAAAGAAAAAAAAAGAAACGAAGAAAAAGGGGTTGCCGATCTGCTAGATAGAGAGAAAAAAGATGAAGAAGAAGGGGGTTGTCTCGGGACTCAGAATTTAGAATGAGGAGGACTAGAGAGGATATGTTAGACTGTGAGTTGTAGGGGCAGTAGGTAGGTAGGGTAATATTTTCTTGTTTTTAGTTCTAAACATGACCGGTTCATACTTTGGGGTTGTTGGGAATTGGAATTAGTGGTAGGTTTGTATATTTTTGTTCATTTTACAAATATAGACAAGTGCTTGAAAAAATGACAAATATAAAAAATGTAGTCAATATATTTGATCTTTAATGTAAATTATATAAAAAAAAGTAATTATGTCTTAATTCTAGACCCCGATTACATCTCGACTAATCCCCAAGGCGCTAGGCGCAGGGCCGTTCCTAACATTTAATTGGCATAGAGCGAAGCTTAAGAAAGGGCCATTATTTAATAAACAAAAATTAATATTTAGAAAAAATGCGGTCTATTCCACTTTTTGAAACTTTTAATCGCTAAAGTACACTCTTTCTATTTTCAATCGAAAAAAGTCACTTTTAGTTGCAAAATGACTATGATACTCTTAATGAACCGTAAGTACGCTATGGAGGTCATTATTTTTACATCGCGATTCATCAATTTTATCACATTATTTTTTACACCGCGGTTCAATAGTATAACTGCTAGTCTATTTTTGAACCGCGGTTCAATCAATTTTTATTGAATTAATTTTGCACCGCGGTTCAATAGTGTAACTACTAGTCTATTTTTGTACAACCGCAATTCATCAATTTTAATGCATTAATTTTTGCACCATGGTTCAATAATGTAATTGCTAGTCTTTTTTGAACCGCGATTCATCAATTTTAGTGCATTAATATTTTCCCCTAATATTTATACATAAGTGACCAAAGTTATACTAACATATTCAAGAAATATTAAGGCTATAACTATTACTAATTTGACTGTTTGAGAATTACCGAATTGGAATGTATGAAGTGAGTCAAGGTTGTGTCTTAAGTTTGAGAATTGTCGAATTAGATTGTTTTCTTTGAATTTTAAGCCTCTTCAGCTAGTTGTGTAAAAAAAATCACTAACTCAATAAAATACTATTACTAATACCCACAAAATTTTAGACCCTTGGTTGGTGCCCTAAGTATGTACCCTTGCATTATATCCACCATCAGACCTTTCTTGGATTTTTACACTGCCTTAATAAATAAATAATAATTTGATATGGATGATTGTTTTCTTAATTAACAATAGTTTAAGTTTTTAGTGTGTCGTTTAACGTCCCAATTTTTGTCTAGTTTAAAATTTTTAAAACCTCGATTTTTATTGTTCCTCCTACTTTAATCATGAGCATGAATTACAGAAAACTACACATCATACAAATATTATTAATGAGTCATCGTTTTCATTATATCAAACAAGACAACTTTGAGACGGAGAGAGTATTTTTATTTGAATCTTTATATATGTATTGGATATAAATATTTTTTTGAAAAAATATATATATATATATAAATCTTAGGTGACATCTAATTTTTTAAACGTACACCTTAGCATAAGTAAAGGTCTAATTTTGTGTATTTGTTAACATGAGAAAAGATTCAGATGCAGCAGCCGCAAATGAAGATTCAAATGTACGTGGTTAGATATTTAAGCAAGTTAGTGGAGAGATTTTGTTTGTATTTGAATTTTATATATAGAGAGGTCAGTTGTATACAGTTTCAAGTTTGACTTTTTTGTAATATTCAACAACTCTGCCCATGACTTCATTGCGTATTCTTCATCGTCAAGATGAACACTATGTTATTAAGCTTCTGCAATTCTTCAGACCTCTATATTTTTCAATTCATCAACCACTTTTGGTGAGGATTATGATCTATACTTGTATTGTGAATCCAAATCAATAATTCATCCAATTTATACATCGAAAATCCAATTGTTGCATTGTGATTTACTTTTATATTCTAATTGCAAGTCCAAGTCCAAATCGATCAATCGCAATTCTTCCAAACAGGTTTAAAGAAGTACAGATTTAGTTCACGAAGATTAAAAATGTACAATAAATATAGACGTCTGACGTCGATGGTTTATCAATTTGTCGGCTACTAATCAAACATGAGTTTGTATCATCTATCATGCGAGGGACCACACCACTATGCTTGATGCTAGCTCCTTCCGCTAATGTCCTCACAACACAAGTTTAGTTATTAAGGAAATATATTAATGTCATTCATATATGATATATTTTTTTCTTTACTCAAAAAAGGCACATCGTAATGCATAAAAAATATTATTTTATGCATCACGAAGCATGATTTTCTGTATCGCAATGCATGATGTTTTTTTTTTTTTTTATCCAAGACAGTTTACTATTATTTATAAAATTATTGTTACGACTAAGCCTTGGTAAAAGATAAAATCATTTTTACTAATACAAAATGAACTCAAATTATGTTAGGTTTATGCTATTATTAAACATGAAGACAATATTCATTAATAAATATTTGATTACATTTCATCCTTTAATGAAATATACATAAAAATATAAATACTAATTTTCAAGTTTTTTTTAAACAAATAATTATAACAACTCATAAGGAGCTTTTCAACAACTATAACAAACAATTTAAGATAAAATCATTTTTTACTAAAATATGTATGATCTCCACTTTAGTTAGACTAATAGTTATATAGAAGTAAGAGTAAACCTACCATTTTGACAAATGAAAGAACCGACCGAATTTGTCCTAGAAGTTAACAACTTGATCTAAGATGGATTGTTTATGCTGGGCCAAATGTCGAACTTAAACAACTTTGTCCCTCAGTCAGGTGATAACAATTAGTGCAATCAAAACGCGTATATGAGGTGGGTTTGTCCGCAAGCTAGAGCTGTCAAAATTGAGTCTCGTTTATAGGCTCGGTCTAGTCTATCCGATTTTTTTAGGGTCTGGGCCTCAATTTAGAATGCCCGAAAAAGGTAGGTCTCCTTGGCCCGACCCGCTAGACACAACCTTAAAGTTAAACACTTATACTTAATTACAAAATTAAAAACTAAAACATAAATCTAAAAAAATCTGTCAAACACTCATTTAAACTACTTTTTTTTTTCTTTTGGTTAGATAAATTTATGACACAGTATGATCTATTTCCAAATAATTGTTCTCTTTTTGGTTGAAACTTATATTTTAAATTGATGGAAGTGAAACTTACAAAGAGGAAATGAAGTTGATCTTCCAAGTTCTAATCTAGTTTAGTATGGTTGACTGGTTGTGTTTAGTAATTTTATCGAAACTGATCTATTTAATTGAGTATCTCTATCTGATATTAGCTAATAAAAAGTCTCAATAGTATAAACTTGATAAAAAATAAAACTTAAATGCTAGATTGTGTCGGACGAATCAAAAAATGAACATTTACTAGTTAGTATGGTTTTGCAAACTAGAACCCGAAAAACTTTGTCTATCCTCAGAAAACACATGTTAAAAAATTGGGGACAGTATAATGAACTTCAATTTAGTTATAACTTTTTTGAAAATAATACCTTTCAAGTAGCACATGTATTTTTTCTTTGGTCTGTAACATTATAGTTTTTTTAGTTTCTGTTTCGTTTAATTGTTGAAGTTACTACATTTGTTTATATTTGCTTTCGTTGGACTTTTGTTTTGCACTTGCGTAAGTTAAACTAGTAAGTATGTGTGTTTTGAACTTTTGATGTGTTATATAACTTTTATTAGCTAATTTGTGAGTTTTTTTTAATTAAAAATATTTATTTTTTTGACCCAGAGGTCCGAAGTGTGCATGGGCCGAACTTGAGTTCTATGAGGCCCATAACTATTTCGAGCCAACCCGGCCCAACCCACCTTTAAACGAGGCCCGATGGGCTTGGGTCGGGTCGGCTCGCTTGACAGCTCCACCGCAAGCCTAGAAAGACTGCTGTAAAACAGGAGGACTGGGCCGGGAAAGCCCACAAACATGTCGTTCCCTAAAACTCATGGCCCAACCCGCCCCGTGTAGGGTCGCAGGAAAAACGGGCAAGCCCACAAAAAATGATTTTTAAAAATTTATTATCAATTATTTAATTTATGATAACACACCCCACTTCAATTTTCTTTATAATACTTCTCTCAATTTTTTTAATTTCTAACATCAACTTCATTTCCCCTGTTTTTTCAAACATGGCTTTTGAAAGTTTCCATTCACTATGAAGACTGCAACAAAAAAGTCAAGAAAATCAACTAACTTCCCCCATTATCTTTTCTTTTTTTCTCAAAACTTTCTCACCGACCAAACATAACAAAAGACAAATTTAAGCATTGATTTGACTCTATGTTCCATTTTTCTTGTTTTCTTAGCAATCAAACACTATTTCTTTTGATGTCAATGAACAAGGGTTTACACAACAACCATTGATTCACAGCAACAGAAAGTTATAGTCATAGGCAATATAGATGCAGAAACATTGATAAAGAAGTTGGTGAAGACCGGTAAGCATGCTGAGACGTGGCCGGAGAAGCCTGTCGGGAAAGAGAAGAAGTCTGACAAGAAAGACTTACCGGATTAGAAGCAGGATGAGAGAGACAGAGTGCGAGACCAAGAGTGAGAGAGAGAGAGAGAGGCACAGCTGCCACTTGCTAAAGCCAGAGGCACCGCTGTTGGCTTTAGCAGTCGAAGATAGAAGTAGGAAGAGCGGCAGTGATATTTTGAGTTTTGAGAAATATAGAATGAGAGTATGACTCGACTGTATGAAAAGACATAACCTAATTTTAATTCTACGAAAAATGGGCCTATAAGCTGCTCAAAGCGACAAAGCCTCAAACTTTTAATTTTTATTTTTTGACTTTTTAGTTTTAACTTACGGGCAGCCCGTCCCCGCCCCGCCCCAATCCGCAAAATCCTACGACTCGTGTGGGCAAAGCTCGTGAGGTCCACATCCAAACGGTCCGCTATTATATCGGTCCAACTCGCCCCTTTTAGGTGGCCAGGTGGGCATGCCCACATGCTTTAGCCTAATTTAACATCTCTAATGACAATTCAAATGAGACCTAAGAAATACAATGGGGCCTCCATTTACTACACACGTTTAATTTATTGCTCACATGTCCCTAAATTATTCTTCGGCTTGTCTTTTTCATCCATCGAAAAAAAAAATCATGTTCAGACATTTTTTTTTTCTTTTTAAGAAATTACTGTAAATATTTTATCCTTACTTTTTAGAGAAAATTGCGTGTTGGTCCCTATTTTTGAAATTGTAAGTTGTAACTGCTACAGTGCTCCATTTTTGTTTTCAACCGAATAAGTCTCTTTTTGGTTAATTTCTTCATAAAATACCCCAACGGTCTCTCTACTCTCCAACTTAGGCGAACCGCTTTCCCTCTCCTCTTCCACGTCTATGAAATCTCCCTACTCTTCTACATCTATGAAATCTCCTAAAAGACATCGACTTCGCCTTTAACAGAGGACACAATCTACGGACACGAGATGGATCCTTGTGTAGAAGACTTCCTCTGTCTTCCTTCGATCAAGAGTAGCCAACATATTTCTTCTTCTCTTCCCCCAAGCCATTGAGAGAAGGAAGAGTATAGAATTTTTGCATAGCTTCAAGAGGAATTGAGAAATGACTTCCAATCATTTTGTTCAATCCGATCTAACTAGAAGTCTATGACCCAACTTAAGTTAATTTCTCGTAATTAAAACCCAGATATAGAAAGTCTAAGCAATTACCTACTATTGCAACTACACTATCTTGACCTCCATTTTGCTTGCAGATCCTTCTTTTTTAGAGTGAATTTGTTTCTTTATTATTGGTTTTGCCCGCCTACTCTAGTACCTTGAACTAGCAAAAAAGCATTGCGGTGCTTACATCAGAGGTTACGATGCAAAAAAGAAGGCATGAGTGAGGGGAGAGAAAGGATTACTTGAAGTAGAGAGAGGGGGAAATGGAAATGTAGGGATGAAAGGAATAGGTAGATCCGAGCCATAAAAGGGTCGGATCTTGAGCAGAAAGGAAAAAGGAAAAAGGCAATGGCTATCGTGAGCAGTGAAGTATGTCTGAGTGGAGTGAATTGAGTTATTAGTGGAGATGGAGAAAGGTGGGGTATAAATAAAAATACGAGAAAAAAGTGAGGAAGAAAGAGGGGAAGAAAGAGAAAAAAAAGTTAAAGCGCTCATCGCCCATCAATCATATTCCAACTCGTTGGCCGTCACGTTCTTCCTTCCCAATCACTGTTCTCTTCCTTTCGGGATTAATTTTGTACACAGTGATGCACTATTTTGTGCATCACAATGCACAAAATACTAGCAAACAACCGTGCACGTGCATGTGTGTTCGCTTCATTAAGGGTAAATTCATTATTTTGTCCCAAAAATTCCTTTTATCGGTTTTAAAAATAGTCTCACATGCAAATGAGTTTTAAAAGAAATTACATATTGTACTAATATTAATAATTAAATTAATTAATATTTTTTTAATTTATGCATCGGATCAAATAGACAATAAATTAAGAACATTTTGAATAAATGAGTTTTAAAAGAAATTATATATTATGTCGGGGAAATAAGGACTATCCTCCGCGAGGAGGATTTGGAAAAAAACATGTTGGCGGTCGAAATGGTTTTTATGAATATGTCTCCAATCGAAATGGTCATAATAAATTCCAATTTCATTCATGTTTACAAATGGGTGCCCATGGGCATAAAAATAAAAACTTTGAAATATCAAGAATTGAAAATTGACTTTTCGATCTCCAAAATGCCAATATCGGGTTTCGTGTTTTCTTTTTCAAAATTGAATAGTTAAGCTTTAATTTTATTCACCGAATTGTAACTAGTCAAACTTTATACATTAACTAGTTCTACACCCGTGCGTTAAACGCACGAGCATATATATCTCTTAATTAAATTATACACAAATAAAATGAAGATAATAAACAAAATTAAAAAATAAAGAAAAAACATTATGAAAGGAACAAATTATATCGGTATAATTGATATCATTTAATCTAATATTTTATGAATTGTTTAAGTCATTTTCTCGTTCATAATTTTATAGAGTTTAATAATTAATATTTTTTGTTATTAAAATTTAGGATCTTACGTAGTACGGAGTATAAATAGTAATTCAAATGTATATTCTTCTCTATATAACAGATAGATTTATTAAATATTTAAAATTTGTGGTTGGTATCTACTATTATGATTTAATCGTATATATTCTTATGATTTACCAATAAGTTATAATTAATTGTGTTTATTTGTAAAAATAAATTTTGATTTGATATTATAATTTCGGATATGATAAAAGAGACACAAAAGTTTCAAATACAGAAAAGTCATATATGAAGATTTCCATAGCAAACTTTTTATAATTAATTGTGGTTATATTTTATTTTGTAATCACATGTATTCAATGAAAATATTTTTTGTAGCACATTTGTTCTTATTCCAATATTATTTGCTTATTTTAATTAATCAGTAAATTAAGTATGCACCAAAAAAGATTTATATTTATGGATTTTCACATGGGTGGCTACTCTTATTAAATACTACTACATGGAAACTTGATATTTTCTACAACATATGCATATTTGCACATTTTCAATAAATCTTGAGATTTGTGTAATCAATAAATCAAATTTATGTTCTCAATGCATGCTAACTACTATATAATAATACTCAAATATGACTTTCCTTTTTTAACAAGTATATTTTGGCGGAATTTTACCTTTTTTAGACTACCTAGCTTTTATATATATATAGATTAATTATATATATATATATATATATATATATATATATATATATATATATATATATATATATGGTATTTTATATTGATTGATATATGTTGGTAAAGCAACGATGGTGAAGATAGAGCTAACAAATCCATTAAATGGTGCGGTTGTTGAACACTTATCTGCTCGCTCATAAAATACGTCATTTGTACTAATAAAGAAGTACCGATTATATGTATTATGATTTTGGAATAATATAAACGATAAACATCCAAATTATATTAGAAAAACCTTTGGTTTTACCAAAAAAAAAAAAGAAAAAAAGTAAACATGACAATAAATTAGGCATCCGAGGGAGGGACAATGAATTAAAACTAATTGGTTGGGTGAAATTGAGCAAATCCAAAGTCGACAGAGAGTTGATGACGCTTTGAAAGGTCATCCATCTATATTCTATCATCTAGGACAAGAAAGGGAGGGAAAGCTTATAGTGACAGTTCTTCCAATCAAAATTAATTCAACTTGATCACAAGATACACACTTTACTTATCACATTGTCGACCCTCTAGAACTTGTAAGAAGACTTTCCCTCCTTCACATCTATAAGTCAAGATAGCCTCATCTTCCCAACCATGTCTCTCAAGTCTCAAGAACTAATCTCACCCTCTCTTGAGTCTTGAAGATACTCGCGATCGACACAAAGCTTTTCAAGAAAATAAACTTTAAGGTACTATATATGATCTTAATTTGATTTCTGCTACCTTGTTTTGCAGGTTCGAGAAAGTAAGAATGGGTTTTGATGGATTGAGGATACAAAGTTGTTTATTTGACAGAAGATAGAGAGCACTAGTTGGCATACCCAATGATAGATTTTGTATGTGTATTCTTGTGCTCTTTATTCTTCTGTCAACATACTTTTCTTGATTCCTATCTCATCTCATCCATCATCTCTCCGTACGTATTCCGTTCTCCCTCTACACCAAAAGTATGTGAAACGCAACATGCATATATATACATATCCAATTTCTCGTTTTTCATTTTCAGACAACGACATGCCTACCTGTATCATCGCATCTTTCTTATGTCTCAATCATATATTCATATTGTATAACCTTAATTTCCTACTTCTTGTCAATACTCCTACTCTCCAAATCTTCTGAATGGAATAACTCGATTTTCATCAACCTATAGGTCAAGTCATCTCCGTTCAGCTTTGCTCGAAGGAGGGGTGCGGGAGATCGACTATGTCCCCCACGGTAAAGACTTTTGGGTTGTCATGTCATGTATCGACAAGGCTTTAGCGCCTAGCAAGGCGGTTACATCACCGGTACAAGGTAGAGGCGGACACATGCTTAAGGGTTTGGGGGCAAGTGCTCCCGCTTGGCTTTTTTTTAAAAAAACTAACACTTTCTTAATAATAATCTGTCAAAATTTTCCGTTTGCCTCCGCTTGAGTAAAAAAAAAAAAAAAAAAAACCTTCTCTTTCCCAAAATTGAATTTGTGATAGATGATATTATGATAATATTCTTTTATTCCCTAAATTTTTGTGTTCAACATCTTGGTAGTAAATCTCTATTTATTTAATCTGAAATTAAGACATTTTAATTTGGAGTTGAAGTAGTTGATTTATGATTTTTTTTTTATTTGTGTAGATTTTCAAATTGTGGTTGATTTTGAAAGAATTTAGTTTTAGTGATTATAGAGAGATTTTTTTAAACGAAATTTGCTTAAGAGCGTTACAAATGTTTATGTAGTTAAACGTTTTCAAAGTATGAAAACGCGTAAAGGACAGTTATGATTTCTAAATATTATTAAATTACTGCCTTCAATTGAGAAAATGAGAAAATGTCTGCGTCCACCAATGGACAACAAGGTGGCCACGTCTAGCAAAGGCGGTCCCAATACTTGAAAGTTGAAGCGGTCTACATACATGGTTTCGACATGTCTTCTTAAAAGATGAAGTGGTCGCGTCTGGGAGGTGAAGCAAAGCGGTCGCGTTACATGGAGTGAAGTGATTGCGTTGGTGCGGCAAGACAGTTTTCATGTTTTCATATTTAAGTCGGTTTATAGCTTGGTATTGTATATATATATATATATATATGTGTGTGTGTGTGTGTGTGTGTGTGTGTAATGGTAGAACATGTACTATACGAGATTGACAATAATAAAATTTCAATAGTCTGTTGAACCAAATCTCTCTCTTATCTTCTCTATGATTAATGTAGCTATAATATTTGCTGAGGGCAATAATAAACTAGAATTTTTTTTGCTTGTAATCAAGGATAAGTACCAAAATAACCTAATTCCGACCCATGTTTAAGGGCCAGTGGGTTGACTGTAACTGTAAAGTGCATTTGGCAATGTTTCCAGAAATAGCAGGCCATTAACATTGTTTTATATTTCGTTACTAATGTGCATGTTTTTGGAGTACATGATTACCAAAGGCTTGGGCCGGGCGTTTACACCGAGTAATTGACATCCGTAGCACGCCTTCGATTCATTAAGGATATCGTAGTCATTTTACCCACAAAATTGATTTTTTTCGATTGAAAAAAATAAATAAATAATACTTTAGCGATTAAAAACTTCAAAAAGTGGACGACCCGTAATTTCTCCTAAAATAACCCACACTTGTTCATAAATGGGGGATCTCTTTCTTTTTTGACGGTGACTCCACACACACATGAGGACCACGCACCCTTTCTTTTCTATATAAGGTGTTGATAAACACACCGAAGGGTTTTGGCGAGATATGTCCCTGTTGACTAACGGTGTTTCATTTTGCAGATCACATAGCTAGATATCCGACGCCAAGAACAATTTCACCTTCAGACGACAACTTCGACGACCCATATTTGACCCTACTTTCGGCCCCTTGGTATGATGATTTTTTTTAATTTTGGCATCATCAGTTCCCTTTCTTATTTTTTTTTCTTTTTCTTTTTCTTTCCTTTTGTTTTTTTTGGATCAAAGCGCTTAAGCTCTCTATGGATCCGTTCACCTTGAGAGGCTGTAAGACTTTAGAGTTAGGGTTTTTTCAGTGTTTGGGTTTTTTACTTTCTCTTTTTACCCCTCCCCCCAGCAGGTTCTAACTCTCTTTTTCTTCAATTATTATAAAACGAAAATTTAAAATCAAAAAAACAAGTTCACAAAACCTCTAAGTCAATCACAACCTAATCCATACCCTCACCAATTCTGTTGGGAACACATCTAATGGCTCGATTACCTTGAAAGTGCATGTGATCGCATCGTGGTTGAACAATGTGACCACATTGAGAAGCGGTTGCATCCTTTGGCAATGCAATCGCATCACGAAGGGTGAAATTCAAAGGTGGTCTCAGTACCGAACGCGATCGCATTTAAGGAGGGAAATGCGACCGCACTCGATGGCGAAGCAGTTGCATCGCGTGAAGCAATGCAGAGCATCCGTGTGACTAAATTATTTTTGGGTTTCTTTATTTAGACAGTTTTAATATTGTATCTCTATATAATTGCAATCTTATAACGTATTTAAGGTTGACATTAATAAAATTTTAACAGTTCGTTGGCCTCAATCTCTCTCTTTCTGTTATTTTTTATTGATCTTGGATCACTCTATATTTGTTTGTTAAAAAAGAAAAAAAAAAGACTCAATATTTCACTAGTTAAACTCGTTGTTAATAAATTGTTCATTTTTTGTATTAAACTATAATTATATCCATTTAAAAAAATGAACCTATTCTTTTGGGACATAAAAAAAGAAATAAAATTTTCATTAATTTTCAGAACCCCTAAATGTTACACCGAAAAATCATAAATACCACATCACTTAATATACCAAGTTACCAAAATATCCTTCTTCTATTTTAAAAGAAAAAACATTAAATGTAAAAATAACTTTATTTACCAAATTGTCCATAAGAATCTCTCTTTCTTGGTCTGTTGATCTCCATTTTTTTAAACTACATTTAACAAAAGTCAAAGTTTTCATACCCATCCATGACCAAGCTACAGGAAGCACTGGCACATATGAACTAAGCGGCGATTTTTTTTTCCGATCTCTTTCTTTTTGTCAATTTTTTAAAAAAAGTAGCGACTTTTTTCAAAAAAATTAAAAACCTGGCGTCTTTTTTCAAAAATTTTTTAAAAAGATGGTGATTTTTTTGTCAATTCTTTATAAAAAAAAGTGGCGACTTTTTTGTATTTTTTTAAAAAAAAGTGGCGATCTTTTTCTTTTTTGGCATAGCAAACTGCCGATTTTTTCAATTTAAAAAAAATCTGGAGATTTTTTTTAAAAAACTGGCGATTATTTTTCACATTCCAAGTGAGTTTTCAATTTTTTTTTATTTTTTTAACTTTTGTGTTCGGTGTTTCTTTTTCACAAATTGTGATTTGTTTGACGATTTTTTAAAAAAATTGGGATTTGTTTGGCGATTATTTTTCAAATATTTTGATATTTTTTGGTGATTCTTTAATTGTGAAGGAGGATTTGACATATATTTATAGTAGAATTAATTAAAACTCCTTTATATAAAAAGATGAGGATTAATTAGTAATTAGAGTTTAGGGTTAATTGTAAGTTTTTTTTTATAAAAGGAGTAATTAGTAAATAAACTATTTAATAAATGTGGTATTTAGTGTTTTTGGTGTGACATTTAGGCCACTCTTAATTTTTTTAAACATGGGAAAGTAGCAATCTCTTACGTCATAATTATGTATGCCATCTTTTACATTAATGCCACAGGTCCGTACATATTGATGTCTGTACTTTACATATGGTAAACAACGGTGAAAGATTGGTCATAGACTCATAGCATATCTATATATATACAATACTGGCTAGATATCCATGTTGAGATGCAATTACATTAACCTTAATTTCGGATAAAATATTTGCAGGTTTAATTGATCACACACCAATTGTTGAAGCCATTGACCCTAAATATCCCATTGCTAGCTCATTCAATGGAGTCAACTAGTTAAGAATCGTTTTGAGAGAACATTTGCTTGACACTTGACACTTCAAGGGGTATCCTACATCGGCTGTGGAAGGGGCAGAAGGGTTGGGTGTTTGATTAATAATTGTGAGTGAAAGCATAATCCCTTGAGCTACTTTTGGATCGTACTGGTATCAAAACTCAGGTTACAACATGTTGCAGGAGATTACGGGTTGTTGTTTTCTAACCTAGGATCCAATGCTTGAAGGACATATTGTAGCCGTTGTAAGAGGAGCATATGTTTGATACCAATAGCACCCAGATTCGTCAGAAATACTAGCAACTAAGAATAACTATTGTCAATTGGACACGTTCTCTGTTCATGTCAACCGATACTACAACAGTTAAGTGCAGGTGGGGGTTTCTCTCTGTGCTCTTATTACATTCGATTATACCTTATTTTGGCAAAAGTTTACGACTGGAACGAAGCATTGCTTTCCACGATCAAAAACCAAGATTATATATCCATAACGCTTGCACCATATAGCGCTACAAGCCTACAATTGTTCCCTCAAACCCCTTTTTTTCTCCTTTTACGGGGACGAGGGTGCGTGTGTCTTGTGACTTTAAACAGGGCTTTCATTGCCTTTTTTTACAATTTACATATCAAACTGAAGCAAAACACTTCAAATCAGATCACGTTCTTCTTGATGATACATATTTATATCAAGAAACCTTTACCTGTCAATTTCTTTTCACGAATCTCCCCTGCAAACATGAGAGAGAGAGAGAGAGATCAATTCAATGAGACTTTAAACTAGAGCTACCATAACTAAGAAGGGCTCAAGGGAATTGAAGAGGAGAAAGTGTAACCTTAACACGTGGGCGCTTCTCGGCGTTGAGTTTTCTAACTTGATATCTGATCTTTTTAGCAAAGAGTCTGTTCTGTCTCTTCTCCTTGTACCTCCGCACACTTGCTTCCCTTTGACTCTGCACACCTCCGGCCATACAATCCTGTTGTATTGCTCTTCCGTGAACGTCCATGTTAGTTTCCATTTCGGGAACTCTCCACAGTCCCTATTCCCAAATCCAAAAGCCTAACATTAATTGTTTTTCCTCCTTTTGATTTGTGTAGTAAATTACTCATGTCACATGATACGAGAGTGAGCCATCATTATCAACCAACCACAGGACTTGTCTGGTACATCTTTAATGTTGTAGTAATGAAATGTTTTTGTCCAAATCATGTCAATCCTAAACTATTATCGTGTTTGATTTTTTTGGTACCACAAATTATGTATTTCATGATTTTTGATCTATATATAAAAATATATATCAAATTTTATTTGAAAAATAGTTAGTTGACTTAGAAACAGATGTAGTAATATTTATGCTAATCAAAAGAAATTTTATTTATGTTTTTTACCCTCTCACAAACAAGAGATGTTGGTGTGGAATTATAATAAATATACTTGGTTAATAATTACCGATAGAAATATTAAATTTCGAGTCTCAAAGAAAGTGTCATCTATTGAACAGCCCCTAAGGGGTGGCCCAGTGGTAGATATGAGGTTTCACAAACTGTAAGGTCTCAGGTTCGATCCCTTCCCATGTCCCCCTTAGAAGGAAAAAAAAAATCTATTGAACATACATGAGTTTTAAGAAACTTTATGATTTTAAGCAATATTCTTCATTTACAAGGCAATTAAGATGAAAAAAAATAATATAGAATGAACAATTACATTTAAAACAACATAAAATAAAATACTAACAGACATTTATCATAGAAGTAAAGGAGTAAATTTATCTCACTATTAAAAATATATTTTCTCCGTTTTTAAATAATCGTCATCTTTAATTAAGCATAACGTTTTAAAAAATAATTAACTGTATTATAAATATTGATGTAATGTATGTGTTTTTTTTAATGCCCTTAATCATGTAGTTAGAAAATACAAGAATAAAATAGTAAAAATGTTTTTTTATAAAAAAAAGTTTTAAAAAATGATAATTATTGTTGGAAGGAGAAAAAAAAAAAGACGGAGAAGTATTATTTATTAGTGGCATAATCGGTGCATTCGGGATCCATCTACGGGACCATTATCCATTGGTTATGTAAGTAGTAAATGCGGGCTAACAAGGTAATGGACTAATGGCTATGCAAGTTACACATGCTTCCAAGTTCTGATGAAACTTCTCGGCCCAAAATTCCCAATCAATCAATCAAAAATATACCCCACAATTAAATTTCCACTTTATCCCCCAATTGTCCCACCACTGTATTGCACCTGTCTAATTACATTATCAATGTTGACCCCAAAAATATTGACTAAGTTTAAATTATTGAATACCGAGTTTTGAGTTTGAGTTGAATTGTGCTTAAAACGCTAGTGAACGAGTCGAGTTGAATTGAGTTGAGTTTGAAATGAAAGAGTCGAAACTGAGTCGAGTTAAATTGTGTTTGAAATGAATAAGTTAAGATAGCTCGAGCTCAATTAACATAGAACATCTGATTAATAATTTTTTTAAAGTTAAGTAGTGTTCATGATGATTAATCAATCAAACATAGAACATCTGATGAACATAGGAGCACGTAATGTAAGTGAAGGAACTTACACTGACGGCGGCGGCGGAAGAGGACGATAGGAAGTCGTCATCATGGAGAACAGGAACGGTTTGCGGGGATTCCATATGAATATAAAGTGGGCCCTTATCACACCAAGCATTCATAATCTCATCATAATCAAGCTTTAATGAAAACCCACCCTGCGTCGTCTCAATTTTACACCGACGCTCCGCCGCGATGGCGCTGCTGCTAGTAACTTCGTCTTCCTTCTTCTCCACAACCTCCGAGTAACAAACCCACTTCTCTTCACTAGCGTCTCTCTCCTTATTCCTCATTGCCGTCCGTACTAGCTCACCTTCCTCACTGTAGCCGTAGTTTAACGACGATGGCGAGACTGTAGTGTTGTCTTCGTCTGAAGAAGACGAAGTACCGGCCGCGGAGAGAAGGCCGGTGAGGGTGGTGGTTGCGCCGTCCGCGGTGGAGAAGAAACTAGCCATGTTATCTTCGTGGGTGTCTAATTTGTCATCCACCAGATGTTCCGGGTGCAGAGGAAATAGATTGAGCTGGTGGTGGTGGTGATCAGAGGTGCTTGCGGTGGCGGTAGTGGTCATGTGGGGGGAATGTTGGTGGTTATCCGAGGATAGTTCGAGGCGGAGACTTAAATATTTGGGTTTCCTTGTCTTGGTTCTAGTTTTCCGAGCTGGTGCTTTAATTTTAACGGCGGTACTTTCTTTCTTGATCACGGAGGTGGTGGGTTTAAGACGCGGTGGTGCAACTTTACTACACATACTCGGTTTTTGTTTCTCTCTCTCTCTCTCGTAAAGTATCTGACTAGCGATAGAGTAGGACAGGGAGAAAGGGCGAAAAGTGAGAAAAACTTGACCTTTTTGTAAGACCTGACCTTTTTGGGGATTTTAAGGGGAGGAGAGAGAAAATGTCGCTGTCGTCGGGTTTACCCTTACCCAAGGAGATGATGATGACGTGGAAGGACATGATTGGACGGAAGATGGATCTCTTTGTTTGTTATCTAGATTTCATTTTGATAAAATGGTCAATGCAAGGCAAGATTTGCATATTTAGTGAATCTCAACATTCCAGTTATTTAGAGTGTGTCATATCACAAAATACCCATATTTTAATATAAAATAAAAATGATCAAATCATTGCCTATTATATAGCCCCTATATGGTGGCAAATCCAGAAAAATTATAAAATGGATTCACCAAAGTTAACTCATATTGAAAGGTGAATCACTTTGTAAAATATCATCATTTTACAAGATGAAAATAAATAATTTTTAAAAAAAATTGGGTTCACTTGCACTCAATTAGGTATACATGGATCCGCCAATGCCCCTATGTATAATAGTAATGTTTGGCCACTCTTTTATTAAAATATGTGATACTTTGATGTGGCATACTCTCATTGAGTGCTGAAACCTACAAAATGTCCAATCAATGAAAATATGTCATATCATAAAATACTCATATTTTAGTGCAAAATAAAAATGACCCTAGCATTACCAATGTACAATACATATTTGAAGGGACTTGTGTCTCATCTTGGTTGCAACACTTAACCTCCAAGCTTTTTGTTTGAGTGAGATAACCACTTATGAGTATAGTGTTAAATACTCCGATCGTTTCGGGTAAAGTTTGAAAGTCCAACTTTTTAAAAAAATAACATTTTTAATGGTCTATTAGTAATGAAATGACATTTTTATGTTTTAATTTTAAAAGTGGACTTTTGATTGAAACATCTTAAAATAAAATAGTAAACTTTTTATTCGAAATGGAAAGAATATGTGTTACTACAAATATCTTATATGACAATGGAGCATAAAGAGATGATTTTCTGTCATATACGTGTATATATTGCTTAATTTAGCAATGAGCACAATTTTATCACATAGTAATAACAAGAAGATATGTGAATAAAGCTAACAACAACGAATCATGTTATTCTTTAGGAAATAATAATACAATAAGACATAGAGTAATGAAATAAATGCTAAGAAACAAATGGTTTTCGACATGGTTGATATAGATTTAACAATTACTCATCAAGCACCAACACTCGTGCACCACTTTAAAGATACAATATTGCACCAACACTCGTGCACCACTTTAAAGATGCAATGTTGACACAAAACCCAAAGATATGTTAAATAGGACTCAACAATCAAGCCTGACTGGGAAGCCCAATACCAAAAATCATTAGTAAAGCCACCAGCCCACATCAATGAACCCATGTGTGGAAGGCCAAGATAAGGTGACATTAAAGGTTACCATCTATCTATCCACATCTACTACCACATATAATCCAACGTAATGTTGTAATCCGGGTTGGAATACAACTCAGAGTAAGCCTGTCAATGGATCGGATTTTGATTAATCGTCAGAATTCGATGTTATTTTTAGGACGTGGATTTAGTTTTTAAATCGATTACGATTTTGATCCTAATCAGAAAATCAGAAAGCTTAACAAATCGGATATGGATTAAGGTGTTAGATCAGTTAACAACCCGATCCGATCTGATATAAAAAATATATTAATATTATACATATAAAAGTTACTAATAATGTGTTTTTAGTCATTAATCATTACTAATTTTACTAAATATAAAATTTTCAACGAACTCTAAGATTTTACTAACATTATTATTCATGTTTGTGTAAGCTAAAAATATGAATTTTTAATTTTATTCAACATTTGATTAAGAAAAAATACATTAATATTAATTTTATTCAGTACTTTAATTAGGGGTGAATAAAATCCGAATAAAATCCAAATCCGATCCGAATCTGAAAATTGAGGATATGGATCGAGCATTTGAATATCTGAAAGATAATCCGATCCGATCCAAGTCCGATAATTTCTTAACAAATCGGATAATGGATATGATTGATCTGATCCATTGACAGGCCTAGCTCAAAGCACCTCAATAGGAGGTTTATAAAACTTGATAAAACTTTATGAAAAGCTTTATACTATTGGAGACCTCAAAGTCATATAGGTCGAAGATTTTGGTTGATATGAGCTGATTGAGAATCAAACACACTCAATTCTATATACCACATGGTTTTGAAATTATCTTCTAAAAGTATGGAATTCAAATAGTAGAATTGTTAAAATCTGTAAAGCAAGAAGGTTTTAGGAAGGCTGCCGGACCACCACCATTAACGGTGGTGGCCAGAGGTAAGAGAGAAGAGAGAGCGTGCGTGAGATGTAGAGAAAGAAATGAGTAAAAACTGATTTTATTATTGATTGAATTGATAAAAAAACTATTACATCAAGTATTTATCTAAAGACTAATGCCCTATTGGACTTACAATGTTTGGGCCTCTTGGGCCTATATCTTCAACACTCTGCCTCAACTCGTACACACAACTTTGTGAAGTGTGCGAGTTAGAGAGGTGCTAACAAATGAGCCTCGATGGGATGGGCCTCTTTGGCCAATACAAATCAAATGAGCCTTTACGACAAATGAGCCTATATGGGCTTGAATCAAATGAGCCATAATTTGGCTGAATTGCCTCTTTGGGCCTGAATAGTAACAATCTTTAGCAAGATGTCAAGCAAGTTGATAGGAGCCCACAAACGGATCATCCTGAAACACTTGTAGTAGATGTAAAGCAAGTTGATCGGAGCCCATAAACGGATTACCCCGAACACTTGTAGTAGATGTTGAGAAGCCCAAACATGAGTCCATCCTCGAAAAGCTTACTCGATAAAAGACGATTAGAAGATGAAGGAGTATCTCAAATCAAACTTTTCTGTCCGTAAGATTACATCCTTAATCCAAAAATGTTGATCGAATATCGTTCACAAAGAGATATAAAAAACCAAGTCAATATTTGACTTTGGCAAACAGAGCACCTGATTAAAATTTGAATTTTCTCTAGTGCTAGACTCTGGTGACATTGTTAAGCCTATGGGAGATGATACTAGTGAGCAGAAAAAGATGATAATTGAACTTTCCGATGTATATCCCATTAAAAGCATAGAAGCAGTAGTTAAAGCAGCCAAATGTGCTGGTAACACTAATAAAAAATCTTGAATCTGAATACCAATGTTTTGAAAAGACTTCTGTAGAAATTATTCTAGTTTCTGCTGATGTGGACATTGATACAAGCAAATCAAGAAATACACAGGAAAGGCTACAAAGAACGTCATCCAAAAGGCTACAAAGAACACATTGGTGATGGCAATTCTCCTCCACCTCAAACATACAAAACTTGAACTCGGAAACTCTAAATAAAAGGAAACAACTAAATAAAAGGAAACTAAAATTACCCAAAATGAAATGCCTAAATCGCAAGGTCTATGGTTTGTCCACAGAGACTTTGTGGGCAGCGAAACCCTATCCAAAGCTTTCTAGCTCTGGATCGATCTTTGGTGAGAAAAACCCAATCAACAGATTCAAGATGTAGATCCCAAGACCACAGGAGATGATAATCTGCGACTCGATTGGTTACAAAGACATAATGGCATTTGCCATCCAAGGAAGAAGCCCCCAATTCTTAATCACCGCAATGTTGATCGAACTCCGACCCATTACCATCAACACACATTTCTCAGATTCGCCCCCATTTCACAACACTGCCAAATCAAGATTTGCGAAGAAACCCAAAAAAGATAAAGAAAGTTCAAAATTAGAAGATGAACAAGCGGAACTGGCCAATTAGAAATAGAGGCTTGAAATCTGTAAGATGAATGAGGTTGAAAATTCTTGATCAACTTCTTCTTCAGTAACACCGTTGTTGAAGACATCGGTATTTGATTTGATTTTCGATGGCAGTGATCTTGATTCTCCGGCATTAGTCCAGGAACACAAAGGGTTCTCTGGCTCTGATACCATGTTAAAATTTGTAAAGCAAGAAGGTTTTAGGAAGGCTGCCGGACCACCACCATTAACGGTGGTGGCTGGAGGTAAGAGAGAAAAGAGAGCGTGCGTGAGATGTAGAGAAAGAAATGAGTAAAAACTGATTTTATTATTGATTGAATTGATTAAAAAAAAAAACTATTACATCAAGTATTTATCTAAAGACTAATGCCCTATTGGACTTACAATGTTTGGACCTCTTGGGTCTATATCTTCAACAAGAATATATAGGGTGAGATGGAATTGCAATTCATTAAAAAATGCAAACTAATATAGACACAAGAATACCACCCTATTAGTTTTCGGAAAGTGCATGTAAACAAAATCAATTATGGGGGATGGGATGATTACAAAACAAAGTTTTCTAAAGTCCTTAGGTTTTTAGACTGACACGAGCCAGCCGACTAGAAACTAAATTAATCTAACTTAACTCCCAAGAAATGACATGTTCATACTTCATATGTAAGATCATCACTAAATATCATTCCCAAGTATACTAAGGCACACGAGAACGTGTGTACAAAATATTCTAAACTTTATATATATAATTTGTATCATTGGTTTGATAGATATAGAAATTCAATATGGCCCATTAACTGATCTTTCTGTGCTTTTAGGCCCTTGGGCTCGGTATTGTAATTCATATTGTATTGTATTCAATGGCCCACCTGTCTCAGGCTAATTTTGCTCATCAATACCTAACCATCTTCCAGAAGATAAGTGTGACCACTAATATATGTTATACCCCCTTGGATGCTATGTTCGACTAAGTTCAAATTTCATGTTCCATCCTTTTGTGTTCCTGTGTGTAATAGTACTAATCAGACTAAAACACATGACATACTTTGATGCAAAAAAAATTGAGGAAATGAGTTAGATCTGATTACAAAAAACATTAAGTACGTAAAAATTCATCGATAAATTAACAAGAGTTATCTTAATGTAATCCGTAGCTAAATCAATTCTTGGCTTTTCTTCTCAATCCGTTAGCTAACCGGCGTTAAAAACCTCTCACCAAAGTAATGCATGTATCCGTGTCCTAATTAGTGAGACACGTTGAGCAGAAAATGACCGTGCTAACTCTGATGAGCTAGTAACATTTTAGATTCACATCACACTTTTCTTTTTAAATCATGAATAATTATAGGCCGCTCCACTTTTCCAAATATTTAACCTTTTTTTTTCAACCGTAAAAGTCCACTTCCATAAATTTGTTCCAAAAATGCACAATCTTCGTCTTCCTCGATCTCCGACTTCCAAGTATATGAAGCGCTCTTTTTATTAATTACATCCAAAATAGTCCCCCAACAAGTCTTTGTGGCTTACTATGTACACCCTTGGCCTCCTCCTTTTTAACCAACTACTAGTAGGATTTCGCCATGAGTACAACATTCGTGGGAGTAACCTGCTTAAGACCCAAGCCACCTGCAGCCTTTCTTTGGTTGAAAAATTCTCTCCCAAGAATATAGTCTACCTTCTTGTAACCCTCACTACCACCCCAAAGAAAGAAAAATGCACTCCATCCATCAAGTCACAAACTTACTAAGAGCATGTACAATGGGGTAGCAACATTGGCTCCCCAAGCTTCCCATTAATTTAAAAATAATAATAAAAAATATTAAGCTACCCATAAGCTATCCAAAATAAACCTCTTCCAATGGTGGCACAAACTCCAATAATCTTATTCTAATAAATAATTTTATGTATACAATTATAGAAAATTAATTTGAAGTTCAAATAAAATAAACCAACCCTCTATTAATAGATAAAAATGTATAGGTTCGAAAAAGCGAAAAATATTTTTTGGATGAAAAATAATCAAAATTTGAAAAAAAAAATACAACTTTTGGCCAACTTGCTTCCCCTTGCTCCCAGTAGCATGGCATGCTACTCAAAATTGATGATCATGGTTTAACAACTCAATGCTACCCATTGCTACCTCCATATTGTATTAGAAAATTTGCATTTTGTTCATCTTTGCTACACCATTGGTAGTGCTCTAAGGGATCTTGGTAGACTGCATCTTATATCGAGGAATTCGCCGACATCACCACTGGCTCATTAACCGATTTGTCCCAATTATTGCCTCCTGATGCATAATTGTTGCATCTCGATTTGTGATGCATCACATTTGAAATCGAATACAATAATAAAACTTGATGTACAATTTTTTTCTCGATGCACAAAATGGATTACCCCTGAAGAAAATTCTAATGCATAATTTTGATCTTGCAATTCACAATTTTTTTCTCCAATGCACAAAATGGATTACTCTGAAGAAAATTACGATGTATAATTTTAATTTTGCGATGCACAATTAATCCCGATGCACAATCTTTTTTCCAATGCACAAAATGGATTACTTATGCGCAAACTGTATTTTCGATGCAACGCACCTAATCTAATTTTATTAAGGATAACTTCGTTATTTTACCCCAAAAAATATATTTTATCGATTAAATAAAAATATGTAAGACCTTAACAGTTAAAAATATCTCAAAAGGAACTGCGCGTCCCAAATTTCTCCCTTAAATCATTTTCATCAATATATTGAACTATTCGGAAGTATTTGATGGGCCACCACCTATAAGATTGGCATTTTAATACTCGAATGTTAAGTAACTTGATTACTTGTAATCCTTACGCAATTAAAATAAAGCCTATGTTCATTTTTCTATTGGTTCGTCATAATTATTTAATTTAATTATGCAGAAGCAAAAGTAATATCGTTTGAAGATAACCAAAATGAAACCGTAATATGGCCACACCCGACATATACAAGAAAGTTGAATAATGTATATTACACTTTCCATTTATTTTCAATAATATATATTTAAGGAAAAAATCGACATTTTGTCGGGCCATTATATGATTCACATACAGTATAAACCCTTTATACGAGTACATGAATAATACAAAATTACCTTACCTCGTACACGAATAAATTTTTTAGTTTAATATACTGAATAATAATTGACGACAAATACTACTAATTACAAATGTCATTACTAACTTAATAGTTATCGTTATATGTCGCTTCAAAAAAAAAACAAAACAAAACAAAACAAAACACAAAAACAATAGTTGTGATGAACATTATTTATAATTTATAAACTTTGCTTTGGGTTTTTATGCATTTACGAGTATCCGCAACTTATTTATTTATAAGAATAATGTAGTACATAAAGTAATAAAAACATCTTTTTGTGGCACCCTTTTATAATTGCTAGTTTTTACAACTTTTGGTTTAAAAAAATATTTTGATCCCTAAACTTTTAAGTAACTATCTGTTTGGTCCAATGTTTTCAAATTAGCGTGATTCATTAAAAGTTTAAATAATTATTTGGTCTTTCACTTTGTACGTAATTTTTTTTGTCCAATATATTGTGTTTTGTTGTTAGATTCTTCCTTTCCCCGTCATCGTTAAAATTCGGTTTAATTAATTATTTGGTCCTTCGACTTGTTCTGAATTTTTTGTTAGGTCCTATATGGTGCGTTTTGTTGTTAGATTCTCCATTTCCCCATTAACGTTTAAATTTCTGTTAAATATTAACGCTTTGTTGTTAGAACCAAACAAAAAATTTGAAATAAGTCGAAGGACCAAATAATTTATTAAACCCTAAAATTCTCGTCAAATTTTTTTTTGAAAATAACAAAAATACCCTTACTTGCATCAATACACAAATAAAGGAAGATTCAGGGATTGTTGATCGCTCATTGGTCTTCAAAAGAAGAATGAAAAAAACTCTTTCATGGGCGAAAGCTATGGTATTCCCGTGACTAGAAAGGTAATTATGTGTGCTCTTAGCAGAGTATAATGCATACTTAAGTGATCCTTGAGTGAAGTGCGCGACGTAAATGAAAATCAATCTCAAACATTGATGACATAAGTAGTTTGGATATTTTCAAATAAAATTAGACGAAAATTGTAACAGTAACGGGAGAGGGAGAATCTAAAAACAAAACGGGTAACATGTAAGACTAAAGAAAAAATTACGTACGAATCGAAGGACCAAATAATTATTTAAACATTCATTAAATGTATAACTCAACTTTTGCTGTCAAACTACCCCTTGACGCCAATATTGTCCATTTCTCTATTATATCTTTTTCACTATGTCCAAAATGCCCTAATGGCTTCATCTTCTTTTTGTAATTAAGCCAACCACACAGTGAAATCAAACCACGAAGCAACCTCATATTTTCTTAACCATTACATTATTGTTCCTCAAAACAAAAACAAAAAGGCCATTAAATTAGTGAGACTCTTAGCAAGGAATTTGATTTAAATTTCCGAACTAATTAATCTCTCTAGAATGTTAAAGTGTTAAGCCCATCTACGAAGGCTAATGTTTAGGCGTATCTTGTGTATCTTGATCAGAATATCTTGTGTATCTTGATCAGAAAGTTTTGGGTAGTTATTTTTTGTAGTATAGTTATCTTTGGTAGTATAGAAAGTTTAGGCATGATTGTAAAGTTTAGGCGTAATTGTAGGAGAAGAGATTGTATATATTATGGCAAGGCTGAATGAAAAGGCAAGAGGGAAAATTCATACTCTTGGCATGGTATCAGAGCCACCAAGAATCTTAATCCCTTGTGGCTGTTTGTGGCATTGATTAAACAATGGCGGATGAAGGAAAGATCGATCCAACATCTCCTTTTTATCTCGGGTCCGGAGATCAACTCCAGGAATCGATTACTCACGTAATCTTGAAGGGCGACAATTACCTAGCATGGGCTAGGGCAATCACTTTGTCTCTCAAAGCTCGTCGGAAGTTCGTGTTTATTGACGGCACCATCAACAAACCAACTGAAAGAAGAAAATTGCTCGATTGGGAAACAGTTAATTCCATGCTTGTCTCATGGATGTTGCGGAGTATGGACCCGAAAATCGCAGCGTCAATTCCTTTCCACGACGACGCAAAACGACTTTGGACTTATTTGGAAAAGCGGTTTTGCGTGGCTAATGGACCTCGGCTGCAACAACTACGGGCAGACATTATTAACTGTAAGCAAACTAAAAATATGTCCATTGAAGATTATTATAATTGTTTAATGGGTTTGTATGATGACCTTGCACGGATTAAGCCATTGCATGGATGTGACTGTGGGAAGTGCACTTGTGATGTGGCCGGAAAATTCGCTGCTGATAAAGAGGAAGAAAAATTTCATCAGTTTTTGATTGGAGTTGATGATGAACTGTACGCAATGGTTCGTACGAATCTGCTTTCACAAAATCCACCACCTGATCTTGACCAAGCCTATAGGGCGTTTCTTCAGGAGGAGCGGTCTCGTGATATTGCGCGAGGTAAAGTTGCAAAGGAGGAAGCCAATGTATTTGCTTTGCAGGCTAGCGGCTGGAAAGGGAAGACTGATCGCCTAGACAAGACTAAGCTTCATTGCTCTCACTGTAAGAAATCTGGGCACAATGATACAACGTGCTTTAAGATTCATGGGTACCCGGATTGGTGGGCGCGGATCTCGAGGCGGAAAAGGACAGGGAATGTTCGTCTCTCTGCAACACCTCAATCAAACGGCAAAAGGTGGTGAAGTGCGTGCTAATCTTTGGCGGCGCAGTGGTGCAACAGTTGTTCAAGAAGCGTGGGTGGTATTTAGAGGCAGCGATTTTCTTTGGCTGATTTGAAACCCGAGCACGTCCAGATTCTGCTTAACATGGTAAATAATCGTCAACAAGACCAGATGAGTGGTGAGTCTTTCACTTTACCTTGGCTGATTGACACCGGTGCTTCTCATCATGTCACCGGCACCGAATCTTGTTTGATTCATTCGAAGGAAATTACAGCCCGTCGGTTGGCTGCCTGACGGAGAACAGGTCATGGCTACTAAAGAAGGAAGTGTGAAACTTCCTGGAGGCCTAATACTAGAACATGTTTTATTTGTTCCTAAGTTATATTGCAATTTAATATCGGTGTCGAAATTAATAGATGATTCTAAATGTTTTGTCCAATTCACTGATTCCTCTTGTGCTATTCAGGACCAACATTCGAGGAGTCTGATTGGAGCCGGTGAACGACGGGATGGACTCTATTACTATCAAGGGACTCCTAACGTATGCGCGGTGAATATTCCAGTGGTTAGTGAATTTGAGTTGTGGCATCGACGACTGGGGAATCCTTCTGATAGAGTGGTCAAGTTAGTTCCTGCTATTCGTTCTAGGTCCACTCGAAAAACATTGGATAAAGCATGTGACGTTTGTCCTCAGGCAAAACAAACTCGAGATAGTTTTCCCAATAGTAATAGTAAAGCTAGTCGGATTTTTGAGTTGATTCATTGTGATTTATGGGGACCTTATCGGACACCTTCTTCTAGTGGTGCCCACTATTTCTTAACTTTGGTTGATGATTTTTCGCGAGCTGTTTGGGTCTATTTGTTACACTCTAAAACCGGTGTTTATAAAGCTTTTTGCTCTTTTTTTGCCATGATTAAACGACAATTTGAGGTTAATGTCAAATTAGTAAGAAGTGACAACGGGACAGAGTTTGAATGCATGCTCTCATACTTTGACGAACAAGGAATTGTATTTGAGACCTCTTGTGTTGGTACTCCACAACAAAATGGTCGGGTAGAGCGCAAACATCAACACATTCTGAACGTCGGGCGTGCTTTAATGTTTCAGGGTCATCTTCCTATTTCTTTCTGGGGTGAATGTGTGCTTAGTGCAGTCTATTTAATTAATCGCACTCCCTCACGGTTATTGCAGAATCGAACTCCCTATGAAATTCTTTTTGGTACAAAACCTCATTTTGATACTTTGAGAGTGTTTGGTTGTCTCTGCTATGCCCATAATCAGAAATCTAAGGGGAACAAGTTTGCACCAAGAAGTCGAAAATGTGTTTTTATTGGTTATCCTCATGGCAAAAAGGGATGGAAATTATATGATCTTGATACCGGCACAATTTTCATATCCCGTGATGTTCAGTTCCATGAGAATGAGTTCCCATATGCCCGTATCCAAAATGATCATGCTGTTGCGGAAAGCAACTTGGAGACCTATCCTACTGTGGGTGTGACCGCTGATTTTATGGATGATGTGGAGGGTACCTCGGAGCTCGGAGAGGCTGTTCATTACAGTGAGGGTGATAGAGGTCATGGAGTTGATCTGGGCATCGCAAATACGGCTCCTGTTGACACGAGTGAGACAATTGAGCCACCTACTGACGCGGGTGTGTCCACTAGCTCTGCTAGCACAACAGATTGTGCTCCCATTTCAGCTTCTACTTCTGCTCAATCTGAGAATGCCTTGGGTCGCGGTTTACGAGCAAAGCGTGCTGTGTTGGCATTCGATTATATTCCGCATACTGTCCATAACTTGAGTCCATCCTGCAGTACATCGGCCACAACTTTCAACTCCTCAGGTAGTTCTTACCCTATAGCACATTTCGTGAATTGTGATAAATTCTCTTTGCGACACCGTATATTTCTTGCAGCTATAACTACTGGATTTGAGCCCCGTACTTTTACTGAAGCTATGCAAGATACTGGTTGGAGAGAAGCAATGCAGAAAGAAATTGGGGCATTGGAGGCTAATGAAACATGGGTGATGGAAGAACTACCTCCGGGCAAGAAGGCACTTGGCTGCAAATGGGTATATAAGATAAAGTATCATTCTGATGGAACGATAGAGCGCCTAAAAGCACGCCTTGTTATATTTGGTAATCACCAGGTAGAGGGAATCGATTACAATGAGACATTCGCTACGGTGGCAAAAATGGTCACTGTTCGTACTTTCTTGGCAATAGAAGAAAACCTGAACCGTGATCAAATGGACGTTCATAATGCATTCCTTCATGGTGATCTTGATGAAGAAGTGTATATGAAGCTTCCTCCCGGCTTTACTACCAACACATCTGGTAAAGTATGTCGTCTCAAGAAGTCTTTGTATGGCTTACGACAGGCCCCGAGATGTTGGTTTGCTAAGTTAGCTACTTCTTTGAAAAGATATGGTTTCACTCAGTCATACTCGGATTATTCGCTATTTACTTTGCATCAAGGTAAAATTCAAATTTTAATGTGCTCATTTATGTGGATGATTTGATTATTTCGGGAATGATTCTTCCGCCAGTTATTGCTCTTAAGAAATATTTGAATGAATGTTTCCACATGAAAGATTTGGGGGCTTTGAAATACTTTCTTGGTATTGAAGTTGCTCTGAGTCCGTATGAATTTTTCTATGCCGAGAAAGTATGCACTTGACATTATTGCAGAGGCCGGACTGTTAGGAGCTCGACCTGCAGTTTTCCGATTGAGCAAAATCACAATTTGGGTATCGCTCAAGGTTCTTTTCTTTGCCGATCCGAGAGGTATCGCCGTCTTGTGGGTCGCCTAATTTATTTATCCTTTACACGCCTGCATTTGGCTTACGCCCACATTTTGGCTCAATTCATGCACCAACCGCGCCAAGAGCATCGATGCAGCTCTTCTGACCGCACTATTTGAAGGGTAGCCCGGTCAAGGTATCCTTCTACGTGCAACTTGTGATTTAGCTTTGACAGGGTGGTGTGATTCTGATTGGGCTAGTTGTCCCATCACACGGCGCTCCCTCACAGTTGGGTAGTGTTTCTTGGTGGTTCCCCGATTTCATGGAAAACCAAGAAACAACATACGGTATCTCGATCGTCTGCCGAGGCTGAGTATCGCTCCATGGCTGATGTTACATCGGAATTGAAATGGCTTAAAGCTTTGCTTGGTAGTCTGGGAGTAGCACACCCACGTGTCATGAGTCTATTTTGTGATAGTCAGTCGGCATTACATATTGCTCAGAATCCGGTATTTCATGAACGTATTTAAGCATATTGAGGTGGATTGTCATTATGCGGGATGCAATCCAGAAGGCATTATTAGTCCACATCATGTGCCAACAACGAACAATTAGCCGACATCTTCACTAAAGCTTTAGGCCAACGGCAATTTTTATATTTTACTACGCAAGTTGGGCATTTGTAATCTGCATGCTCCAACTTGAGGGGGGTGTTAAGCCCATCTGAGGCTAATGTTTAGGCGTATCTTGTGTATCTTGATCAGAATATCTTGTGTATCTTGATCAGAAAGTTTTGGGTAGTTATTTTTGGTAGTATAGTTATCTTTGGTAGTATAGAAAGTTTAGGCATGATTGTAAAGTTTAGGCGTAATTGTAGGAGAAGAGATTGTATATATTATGGCAAGGCTGAATGAAAAGGCAAGAGGGAAAATTCATACTCTTGGCATAAAGCATTGGTATTTACCAACAAAGATAGAGAAGGATTAAAAAGGGTGGGGGAGTAATACCTTTTTCAAATATTCAAGCAAATTAAAATCATTTTCCCTCAAATCAAAGATCTAGTTTGAAACAAAAAAAGGTGTGTATGTGAGAGAGAGAAAGAGAGAGATTGATCCAGTTACTTACTTATGATTTTCTAGTTGAAAGAAAAAGTTACTTGAATAATTGAAGAAGGTTTGTTTGATCAATTATAAAACGTTGTTGTTCATTTCCTTAAGATTTCCGTGATGAAGATAGGATGACAATTTAAACGCTTTGAAGTCAACAATCTAATAACAGTGGTTTTTAAGAATCCATCGTCACCAGATGTATATGTCTAGAGATTTCAGTAGTTACTACTGATGAGAAAAGCTATTGGCGATGCATCCATCAAGAAGCTCATAAAGGATTTCGAATTCAAATCGCAAGATTAAATTTGTTCTAGGAAAAGAGATCTCGATGTTACAGTAAAATAAGACAAATAAATAAATTTGGGGAGGAGGCTATGTAGGCGAGGCATAGATGTGCATTTCATGCTCTTTTTACTTTTGCAAGGTATCCTCAGACTCAAAACTAATCCCAGAGTCGGGTAAGACCACAAGAGCAATTAAACTATTCCTACCAAATTCTAACACAATTGCATTCGTTTAAACATGCGATAAAATTGAAGGAGCTGGTGGTGGACATGATTTATTTCATAAGGGTATTTTAGACATTACAACAGTGACTTAAATAGAATGGCAAACTTTAATGCCATGAAGGATCAAATTGGAACTGAGAAAGAGGACTAAACAAATAAAGTTTGAAATTGTAAAACCAAACAAATACAAAATTGAAACTTGAGGGATGAATATATTACTTCAACCTTTTCTTGAGGATTAGGTACATGGAAGTTGGAACACTTGTGCCTGCCAAATGTCATAGCTACAATGTTGCTCCAACATTTGATAATCCCCTGTTTTTTTTTATATTCTGTCATAATTATGAATCAACAAAATACAAACTACTCCTTTAAGTCTTTACCAAACCAAAAAAGTACTTTAATCCTTTAAATAACCCCACTCATCACTTTCTCAATTCATATCTCTTAACATTCTTTCCAAGAAAATGGCAACTCCTCATCCCCTCTCTTTAATCCTCTTATTCTCCTTCCTAACTACTCTCCTTGATGGTTCTTCATCTGATCTTCATCAAAACCCTGATTTAGTAGTCCAAGATGTCCATAGGTAGTAAGTTCTAAACCATTTCTACTAATTTCACACACCACACTGTTGCATTTGCATGTGTTCATGTTTTCATTTTTTTCTAAATTTCGTTCTGGCAGGAGCATCAACGAGTCAAGGAGGAACTTGGGTTATTTCTCATGCGGAACGGGCAACCCGATAGACGACTGCTGGCGTTGCAACCCCAACTGGGAGCGTAACCGCCAGCGTTTAGCCGATTGTGCCATTGGGTTCGGCAGGAATGCACTTGGTGGAAGAAACGGTCGATTTTATGTGGTTACTGACTCAAGAGATGAAAACCCGCATGACCCCCAGCCAGGCACCTTAAGGTACGCAGTGATTCAAGATGAACCTTTATGGATCATCTTCAGACGTGACATGGTGATCAAGCTAACGCAGGCACTAGTCATAAACTCGTACAAGACGATTGACGGGAGAGGTGCTAGCGTTCACATTGCGGAAGGACCATGTCTTATAATCCATCACGCGACTAACATCATCGTACATGGCATCCACATACATGACTGTAAGCATGCTGGGAGATCAGATGGGGATGGGATATCCATAATAGCATCGAAACATATATGGATCGATCATTGTTCAATGTCAAACTGTTATGATGGACTGATTGATGCCACCCATGGATCAACTGCTGTCACTCTTTCGAACAATTACATGACTCATCACGATAAAGTCATGCTCTTGGGGCACAGTGATTCGTGCTTAGAAGACAAGATGATGCAAGTCACCGTTGCCTTCAACCATTTCGGGATCGGCCTTGTTCAAAGAATGCCTAGGTAATTTTCTCCAACAACCCCATCGCAGGTTTAGCCTTTTAACTCTTCTTTATATATAAGCTCTTGATTTTTACGTGTGATCCGAAATACTTGCTATTTCCGACTTCAACTAACACGGTCACATTCTTTAAATGGATACTCTCTTTTTTTCGTCACAATTAAACAACTTTTTTAATAGCTAGGTTCATACTTGTTTTAACATGTACTATATATTATGTTATATTCTAGGAGAACAACAAGATTATATACAGCGCCATATTAGACCAAGGAGACAAAATAATATAGATACGCTAAGATCGATACGGTGATCATGCCAAATTTTCACATGTTTACGACAATGTGAATTGGATATATGGCTTTTACCTGAAACTAACAAAAGAATGGTAAAAACTTAGATAAGACGGTTTACGTTCATTTTTTGTAATACGGATCATCTTTACTCAAATCATCATGTGTTGATGGATTGAGATGTGAGAAGAGTGGAGTGAGCGGAGTCAGCGTTTGTCCTGATCCAATCATCCAAACCCTCTAGCGTGGAAATAGCCTCGCTCTGTCTCCATAGCCTTGGCATGAGTGACGTCTATACGTTATACTCGATTTAATAAGTTTGAGAAAATAATGAATTTAGTCAACTTTCATGAGTATTATCAATATTGTCCAAGGAAATAATTTTATACAACTTATTTCGTTCGTGAGCAAAATATGATGATACTTTTGCCATGATGTCTGAATGAATTTATATTAAAATTGTACTAATACTTTAAAGTTTCTATTTTTGGAATAAAACATTTTTTAAGAAAAAGTTATATGAAATAAAATCTAAGATGAATTGAAGTACTTTTTTAGTTTATTTATTCTTTTATTAGTATTAATTTGTTTAATCAGGGGTTTAAGAAGCTTGACATGCAAAAGTAACTATCATTGCTAGATGTATTTGTTTAAACTTTTGTGGAAGGCGCCAAACTATAAAATTAGTTATGTTAAGTCATTGATATAGTTATCAAACTATATTAAATAAGGATTAAATTTTGGAAAAATAATTCTACACAATTTTCCAACATCAAATTTGTAAGCTAACTAATTGAATGTGAATAATATATTTTTGCAGATGTAGACATGGGTATTTTCATGTGGTAAACAATGACTATTATCAATGGAAAATGTATGCAATTGGTGGGAGTGCAAACCCTACCATCAACAGCCAAGGCAACAGATTTTTTGCTTCGGACGACAACAAAGAGGTCAGAGTGCGCACACACACGCTTGTTTTGAAGCTTGAAATAACCATTGATATTTTATAACACTTGGGCTTAATTTGTGTAACACAACGTATTGAAGTGTTTAAAAAGTTGCATTTAAAAAAGCTGCACGAGACATAGTCTTATGTTGTTACGCATTTGCTTGCTTATATATATGTGCAGGTGACAAAGCATGAGATGGCATCGGAGGGTGAATGGAGGCATTGGAATTGGAGGTCAGAAGGGGACCTAATGTTAAACGGAGCATATTTCCGGGAGTCCGGAGTCGGTGCAGCATCAAGTACTTACGCTAGAGCTTCGAGCTTAAGTGCGAGACCGGCTTCGCTAGTGGGTTCACTGACCTACGCAGCTGGTGCTCTTAATTGCAGAAGGGGCACCCCTTGCTGATTAATTACAGTTTGTACTGATCACTCAATCAAGCAATTAATAGTGGTAGTTAATTTGATCAACTAATTAGGCGCAGCTATTATCCTTGTTAAAGGAATATATATATATATATATAGATGTGACTTGTTGACCTTTGAAATTTCTTGCAAATAATGAAAGTACTTTTACTTTTTTGTTTTTGGACAACCGTTGTACGTTGCTTTCAAAACTCTTGGCACCTACATATACGAGTCATTTTCAGCTCGAAATTTTCTTTCGCATTCAATCTTTCTATTGAATTTTAATTATGTATGTTATGTGTAGTGAAATATTTTACAAACAATTAACAGAACAATTTAAGATCAATCAATAAGAATAGAGAAAGATTGAAGTCAATGAACTATTGAAATTTTATTATATCAATCTTAAACACAAGGTTACAATTATATATGTCTATAAAGACTCAAAGAAATGAATCCAATTGTCATCTTATTTAGATTTTCAGTTATGTTAATAATGACACATAAGATGTCACATCATTTATCAAAATTAAGTTATTATTAGATCTTATATATAAGTGTTTTTTCTTAAATCGAACCCGAAGGCCTTCTACCACCACTCCCTTATATATAAGTGTAAGAATAATCAGACTCACAACAAATTGTCTTCAAGTTTTCTCCGATCTGATGATGAAATAGCATAAGGGAAATTGGCTTATAAAGTCATTACAAAACAGATCGAACAAGCATAAAAATAGCCACGATAAGTAACAGAGCCTATGATCGTGGAAATTAGCTAGGAAATAGTCAAAACTAACATGACACAAACTAGCTCCTAAACAGTAGGAGTTATTAAACTAATTCACACAGCTAGACTCTATCTCAATCAGTTGTCGATCAGAAACTCTCACAGCTAGACTCTAAAAATATCTCTAACATTTCCTCCCCTAAACTGATGTTAATTCAGTTTATCTCCTTCTATCTCATTCAGTTGCCTCATTCCCAGCAGCTCTCTTAATTTCACAATGATCTCAAACTTTAAAGGTTTGGTCATAATGT
Organism: Codonopsis lanceolata; assembly: GCA_013146195.2. Classification (NCBI taxonomy): domain Eukaryota; kingdom Viridiplantae; phylum Streptophyta; class Magnoliopsida; order Asterales; family Campanulaceae; genus Codonopsis; species Codonopsis lanceolata. The sequence goes on along the minus strand of CM028381.1, from coordinate 11,589,621 downwards.
CTTCAAGCTGTTCACCCGTGCAACAATATTTCAAATCAACAACACTATCCTTTGTGAGATCGCGTAGGAAGTGAAACCTCGCATCTATATGTTTACATCTTCCATGTAAAATTGGGTTCTTTGACAACTTAATAGTAGATGAGTTATCACAAAACTTAGCAATACACTTACTTTGAGAAGGATTGAACTGATTAAGCACTCTCTTCATCCAAATACTCTGACACGCACATGCTGCTACAGCTACATATTCCGCCTCTGTCGTAGAAATAGTTACAATGGCTTGTTTCTTTGAAGACCAAGCCACAACTCCTCCACTCATCATGAACACATATCCTGAGGTGCTTTTCTTATCATCATGATCACCAGCATAATTACTATCTGTGTATGCAACCAACTCTATTGTACCTTCTTTTCCATAGAATACCCCAAGATCCAAGGTTCCTCTTAAATATTGAAGCACCCTCTTAGCAGCAATCAAACGTTCTTCAACTGGATTTGCCATAAATCTGCTAATAAGACACACATTGTACATCAAGTCAGGTCTTGTAACCGTCAAATACATAAGACTACCAATCATCTATTTGAATTGAGTTGCGTCGACCTTCTTCCCTGTACCTTCTCTTGTCAACTTCGAACCTGGTACCATAGGAATTTGTACTGCATTGCAATTTCCCATACCAAATCTATCAAAAATATCTCTGGCTTATCTCTTCTGACACAAATGGATGCCTTTCGAACTTTGCTGGATTTCAACACCTAGGAAATATTTCATCTTTCCTAGGTCTGTCATCTCAAATTCAGACTTCATTGAACATTTAAAATTCTCAATCATATAGGCATCATTAATCGGTAAATATTAAGTCATCAACATAGAGACTTACAATTAAGATCTTCCCAGCTTCTGACTTGATGAACAATGTAGGTTCATGACTGCTTTTTACAAAACCTTCCTGAAGAAAGTAACTTTCAATCTTACTGTACCAGACCCTTGGAGCCTGTTTCAAACCATATAACACCTTCTTAAGTTTGTATACCTTCTTTTGTTTATCCTTTTGCTCATAACCTTGTGGTTGTTCAATGAATACATCTTCCTCCAACTCTCCATGCAAAAAGGCACTTTTAACGTCAAGTTGAAACACCAACCAACCCTATTGGGCAACTAAAGCCAGGACCATCCGAATTGTATCCCACCGTGCCACTGGAGCAAACACCTCGTTATAGTCTATCCCGTATTTCTGAGCATATCCTTTTGCTACTAAGCGAGCTTAATTTGTACTTATCGATCTCCCCACGCTCATTTAGCTTGGTTTTATACACCCACTTAACACCAATCCTCTTTGCTCTAACCGGAAGATCCATCAACTCCCAGGTTTCATTTTTCACTATGGATTTTATCTCCAAATCCATTGCATTCCTCCACTTTTCACTCTTAACAGCTTCTTCATAGCAAGTTGGATCTTCTTGTGAAATGAATAGAGTAAGATTCTGCAAGTTTTCTTCTTCAGACAAATTTTCCCCGCTTACATAATCTTGCATCCAAACAGGAGCTCTTCTAACTATTTCTCCATGAGATCTTAAAGAGTTGTCTTCAGATGAACTGGAACTATCTTTAGATGGACCTTATTCACTGCCTTCATTTAAGTCGATTTGAGCAAGTGGTTCATATTGATTACTCTCTTCTTTTGTGTATTCCTCTTTTTCATCAAGACCACCAAACTCATACTCATTCTCTTCACTGTCACTATCTCCCCAGTCAAGTACATCAAGCTTCACCTCTTCTTCGGTCCTCCCCCAGTTCCAGCTCTCATTTTCTTCAAACACCACATCTTTGCTGATTACAATTTTTTTGGCAATGGGATCGTAGAGCATATATGCTTTAGACTCATCATTGTATCCAAGAAATACACACTTATAACTCTTTTCATCCAGCTTTGATCGCTTATTATCTTTATGTGCACATGACCAATGCAACCAAAAATTCGAAAATAATCAACAGTTAGCTTGATTCCACTCTAGCATTCTTCTGGGGTCTTATCTTTCACCACCACAGTAGGGCTCCTATTTAGCACGTGCACTGCCCATTGAACTGCTTCTGGCTAGAATACTTAATTTGGGTATTCGTTTCTCTATAAGTAGACATCGAACCATATTCCTGATAGTTCGATTCCTACGTTCTGCGACCCCGTTCTATTGAGGGGTGTAGGCTGCCATTAGCTTTCTCTTAATGCCATGAGCCTTACAAAAGTTTTGAAACTCATGAAAAGTGAATTCACCACCTCGATCAGTTCTCAAGCAACAAATTTCATTTTTTACTTCCTTCTCAACAAGACTTTTAAAAGTTTTAAACAAAGTAAATGCTTCACTTTTTACTTCAGATAATAGACCCAATTCTTCCGACTATAATCATCAATAAAGCTCAAAATGTACCTTTTGTTGCTGTTTGACTTCGGTGTGATTGGACCACATATATCAGCATGTATTAATTGCAGCCTTTGTGAAGCTCTCCACTGACTTTTCTTTGGCATAGCCGTACGAGGTTGCTTTCCAATGTTGCATACAGTACACACTTTGTTCGTAGCTTTGAGTTGCAGCAACCCAATAACAATTTATGTTGCAAGGTTCTCATGCTTTTGTTGTTCAAATGACCAAATATGGGATGCCACAAATCAGTGATGTCTTCAACAGTGACTTAGAGGCAATTTGGCATTTGTGGTTTTACAGAGACATGAAATACGAACATCTTGTTTTTCATCATTTGAGTATGAATTATAAGGCCTTTCTTGGGATGATAGATATTGCATGCCCCATTTTGAATGAGGATAGCCAGCCCTTTCTCTTGTAACTGATGGCCAACACTTAAAAGGTTATTTGTGAGATTTGGGATGTAGTATACATCAGTGACTACATGAGTTACTGCTCCAACTTCTATCCTCATGTTTCCCTTTCTATTACTTGCATCCTTGAATTGTTCCCCAATTTCACAGAATGCTTAAATTCTACATCCAAATCCACAAACCACTACTTATTTCCTGTCATGTGATTCGAGCAGCCAGAATCAATAAACCAAACTTCTTTCATCTTTACTGTGTTGTGATCAGCATAAGCCATCAAAAGAAGCTCCTCTTCTTCATCTACCTCTACATAGTTTGCTGTTTTCTCCAAGCTAGGGCATTCATATTGAAAATGCCCTAGACTATGACATTTATAGCACTCAACCAATGCTTTGTTAAAACCCTGCCTCCCGCGACCTCTTCCTCTTCCCCTACCAACAACTCTTTCATCATACATAACCTTCAACACTTGCCCTTCCTCACCAATTTTACGAAATTTTTGCTCATGAACAAGTAATGAGCTCTGCAGCTCATCAACCGAAAGACTATCAATATCTTTTGACTCCTCTATTGAGCAAACAATGTAGTTGAACTTTTCTGTAAGAGTGAGTAGGATTTTCTCAACAATCTTTACATCTTGCATATCTTCTCCAATATTTCTCATATCGTTAGCCACAAGCATCACCCTTGTAAAGTAATCTGTGACCGACTCTCCAGCTTTCATCTCCGGGATCTCAAATTCTCTACGAAGGGTTAGAAGTTGAGAACACTTAACCCTAGCATTCCCTTGATATTTTACCTTCATTAAATCCCACAGCTGCTTAGATGTCTCCTTTTGAGTGATGGTCTTCAAAATAGACTTGTCAATTGACTGGAAAAGGTACTTTTTTACCTTAAAATCTTTCAACTTCTTCTCATCCAGACTTGTCCTCTGTGCATTGGACAACACCGCTCCTTCGGGTAGGCTCAAGATAGCCGGTCTTTACTATTAGACTCCAATATTCCTTTGATCTCAGGAGATTTTCCATGAGCATACTCCAATGATCATAATCGCCATCGAACTTGGGAATGCAAGGTTGAGCGAAATTGTTTGCTTCTGCCATCTTCACACTCAGTTATGAGTCTCTCTCTTCCTTTCATGTTTCTCTCTTCTTTATAATTCTCACAATCAGGCCCCAATTAAGAGCTCTGATACCAAAATGTAAGAATAATCAGACTAACAACAAATTGACTTCAAGCTTTCTTTGATCTGATGATGAAATAGCATAATGGAAATTGGCTTGTAAAGCCATTACAAAACAGAACAAGCATAAAAATAGCCACGATAAGTAACAGAGCCTATGATCGTGGAAATTAGCTAGGAAATAGTCAAAACTAACATGACACAAACTAGCTCCTAAACAGTATGAGTTATTAAACTAATTCAAACAGCTAGACTCTATCTCATTCAGTTGCCAATCATAAACTCTCACAGCTAGACTCTAACAATAGCTCTAACAATAGGGATACAATACCAAACCCTAAAAACCTAAATAATGAAACATAAAAAACAAATCTGCCGCACCGATGCGACCCATTACCATCGGGTACTACGGTCGCATTCCACTCTTGAATGTGGCCGCTCTGAAGACAGAAACTTGCTCCAGATTTCTTCCTTAGTGATGCGCTGACATTGCCTATAAATACGACTGGATAAGAAGACAAGGACATGCGGAGAAGATTCAATAGGACATAGGCGTACGTGGAATAGAAGATTTGAATACATCATTTTCATATGGTTATATTTAAAATAAAAGCATAGAGTTCGCTTAATAAATTGTTAAATTTTCAAATAAAATTTTTATAATAATATATTCATTTGATTATAAATAATCAAAAGTTAAATCTTTTGAAGAACAAACAAAATGAAATCATAATTGGGCAACTAACTCGACGTAAATACTAAACAATGTATTAATATTTTTAGTACATTTTTCTTTGATACAATTATGACCTAAACAAGAAGTATTTTTTGGATTTAATACTTCAATTTACAGAAAACTTTCTACATGTAGTCCGGCCATCTATATGATTGAGATACCGTATGAATACTTTATGCGAGGAAATTAATAATGAAATACTATTACCTAACATCTTACTCATATTAAAGGTGGGAGGAAGTTATTGTGGAAACCGATTCCGGCTGCTATGGATCTCTCATCCTCTCATGGCTCTTTTGGAATTGAAGACGTTAAGAGCTCTTTTGGACCCCACTGGTTGCACTCTATAACATGCTTTGATGGAGAGAAATGCTTGCGCCGTCTACATAGCTAACATGTGAGCTAACCAAGAAACTAATTTGGAGAAGTTGTTGGAGCCTATAAGTGTGCTTAGAATTTTCTTAGAGCATCCTCATTATATAAATCTTCTTATACATCTTCTTAGTTGGGTCTCACTGTCACCTACACATTTTTATCTTCTTATCCACTTAAGAATATATCTTTCTATTGTATAATCTTCTTACATAAAAAATATTAAATTTAACATCATCCCACATAAATACAAAACCCTCCCCCCCCCCCACGCCACACAAACACATTTTCCCACAAAGTGAGGTGACAGTCGGCCCCCCTCTTTCTTCCTCTCTCCCCAAAAGATAACTTTTTATTTAGGAAGAAATAAATTTCTCTCTCCTAATTGGCATAGGAAGAAGATTAACAATGGTGATAAAATGATATCTTCTTAATTAGAAGATGGTTAAGAAGGCACGATGGCGGCGATGCTTTTAGGCATTGATAACAGGGGAGTGGTTTTTCCCAGATTCTAGTTTGTTTGTTTTTTCTCTTTCTTTCGTATTCCTTTCTCAATACATAAAAAAAATAAAAAAAAATAAAACTCTTATTGAGAGTTAGCTTGGTTAACACACTCTCTTGACCTCCAGTTGGTTGCAAAGTGGTTTCTCACCTGTTCTAAAGTATTTTCCTTTTTTCTTTTTTCTTTCATCCTAAAATAATTGTTTTATTTGAAAACTTTTATTTTAGAACGTTTTTACCATTTTACCCTTATGTTTTATTATTATTTTAATAATATCACGTGCATATGAACTTTAAATGAAACTAGATATTAATACAATATCAATAATTTAGCCAATTCATTTTTCTTAATCAGTGTACTTGGTCAAAGACGACATGTTTTAGAGTCCAGATCTCCCGTTGTGTGCCATTTTTCATCTCAATCTTTATTTAATTAATTAGTAACTTTAATTAGTAACTATAATTAATGTTTTTATGTAACTTTAATGTTTTTATATAACTTTTAATTATTAATGTTTTTATGTAACTTTAATTATTAATGTTTTTATGTAACTTTAATTATTAATGTTTTTATGTAACTTTAATTATTGAAGATGAAAAGTGGTACACCAAATATGAGAGATCTAGACTCCATGTTTTAGGTGCAAATGCATTTACAACTGTTCTTAATATAACTATTTATGGATATAAGCTTGATTCGAGTTATAGAGTGTAATAGGGATATCTTATTGCTTAAAGTATGTTTGGTATGTTTTCCAAATTTAAAAGTACAAGTATCAAAGCAAATATATTTCTAAATTGTAGGATAGTAAAATTTAAAAAAAATAAAAAATAAAAACATTAGTTTTACCTTTGATTCAGCTAAAATGATGTTATGAACCAAAGGTTCATGCCCTGGTTGAAGCTTAGTGGTGCAATTTTGGACTTTGGAGTATTTTTTTTCAACCACCACCAAAATAATAAATAAATAAATAAATTCAGCCACTACGTATCATGTATTCTATCAAATGGTGGAGGTAATTAGGTGCTAATGGATAGTTTTGTGTTAGGCCATTATATATTAGTCAATAGATAATTACTTAACCCAAAGTTATCCATTAACACTTAATTGTCACCCCGACTATCAACTACTTCCTCCATTTCATAAAAATATTATTAATTTATTTTGATATTAACGTCCATTATTTACCTTCCAAATATGTTACTTGCTTAAATTTATAATGAGAAAGTAAATAATTAATGTGTGAACAAGAATTTTATGGTTCTCGTAATCCTACCTATAGGCTATAGCTCGAGATTAATTTTAGATTTTCGGGCTTAAAAATAGACTAAAAAAATTTGAGTGCTAGCAAAGAATACTAGAGGAATATGAATTTAATTAGTCGATCACTCATCTTATGAATGTCAAATTAATGGAGGGTTGATAAAGTTTAAGACATCTTCATCCCAATCTAAGGTCGGCATGATCTTTTTTACTTTCATGGCGTGCAATATGCAATATGTGGTTCTTCTTTTTCCCATCAAAATCAAAACCGAATTATTTTTAATGTTTTATAATCAAATGAAATTATTTTTATAGCGTGGCTGCATTAGACTCACTTACAAAGATATACTCTCTTGTAATTTTGTCAATTATTCTGTTTTCACAAAATTAGGTTGATGATGTCAAAATACCATCATACCAAAGGTGCCAAAAATAGAGTCAAACATAGGTTGCTGGAGTCGTCGCCCGGTGATGAAATCATTGTCTGCGGTGGATATATGGTTATGTGAGCTACAAAAATGAAACACCATGAATCGACGAATAGCCCCCATGTGTGCGTGTGTGGAGTCACCGTCCAATAAAGAGAGATCCCCCCCGGCCCCCAATTATGAACTGGTGGGAGTTATTTATATCTGGAGAACCTTTTTACTTTATATATAGCTTTTGGTCGTCGTCATATATAATATAATGGACCGATATAGTGGAGAACCTTTTTACTTTAACGAGACTCAAACGCTATTAAAGTATATCAAAAATATGCGCATCATATGTAAAGATGAAAAAGCAAGTTAATCAAATCAAAAGAGTTAAATTTTACGCAAGCCCATATATAATCAACTAGTTGACTACTACTCCTAATGGTAATAATAAGACTTTGTGAATTGAAGGAGGTATATAACCATAACTATAACTAGCTATAACTATATATATATATATATATATATATATATATATATATATATATATATATATATATATATATATATATATATATTAGAGCATTCCTATTGATGAAAATTTTTAACCAAATTCTTAGTTAAGAATACCATTAATCAATAATGAGAGGTATTCTTCCCAAAATTCTTACTAGGAGAGAGAAGAGAAAATTCTTCCGGAAGAATTTGTGACCAAATGAAGAAGCACAGTCGCAATAAAGAAGGTGTGGTGTACGGTTGCTTTTGGTAAGACGCGTGCGCCATACGCGTTGTTCGGGAGCGTGAAGGGGCAACAGACATGGGTCCCAGGCTCCCAGCTATCTCCCACTCTTGATAAAAACATTTTTTAAAAAAAATAATCCTATTGTTTTTTTTTTACCATTTGATTGATTTCCATTTTTTTTAAATATCCAACGGTTTTGGCCGTTGGGTTGGGTGGGGTGGGGTGGGGGTAATTTTTATATAATTCTAATTATTGAATTTTTTTGACGTAATTTTTAAGTATTTATGTTTTATGTAATTTTATTATTTTATGTATTATTTTCAATTTTAACGTTTTTATGTAATTTTCTATTTATGTTATTGTACGAGTTATGTATAATATGTGTTTTATAGATACTTTATTAACTAAATTATAAATTATAAAATTTAAAAATAATAATGTAATTATTATTTTAAAATTAATTTATGTCTTAATTTATAAATTAATTATTTATATGAAATAAATATGAAATATATTAAATAACGTAAAATAAATTTATTTATTGAGAAGTATAAAAATAAGAATGAATTGTAAAATTAATGAAGTGGTAATGAGACCCAGTTAAGAATATGTTAAAAATAATATGCAATGGAAAGATATATTCTTAAGTGAATAAAAAGATAAAAGTGGGTAGGTAGCAGTGGGATTCAACTGAGATGTTGTGTAAGAATTTTACAAAATGGAGACGCTCTTATGTAAGGAAAATAAAAAGTAAAAAAGGAAAAGATCGACAAGTCAAAATTAATCAAACCATGTGTTGAAGTTTCATTCTTTTCTCGAGGATGAGCCTAACTGATAAAACTACCAAATGGGAACCAAAGAAAATTATTCCTGAAATTACAACCCGGTGGACCCCATATGCTCGGTTTAATTGCGCCATTTATCCCGGCACTAATCCTTTAAATAACCCCACCACCTCTCTCTTTCTCTACCATTCTTAATTACCAACAAAAGTTGAATGAAAATGAAAATGGCAACACCTCATCCCCTCTCTTTAACCCTCATATTATCTCTCCTATATCCCCTCCTTGTCTCTTCCTCATCTCTTCAACAAAACCCTGATTTAGTAGTCCAAGATGTTCATAGGTAGATAATTCTACAACTCTCTTTCACACACACTTGCATGCATTGTCAGAACTCAGAACTGTTTTCTGTTTTCATTCTCAAAACTTTTTTTTTTTTTGGCTGCAGGAGCATCAATGAGTCAAGGAGGAACTTGGGTTATTTGTCGTGTGGAACGGGCAACCCAGTCGATGATTGCTGGCGGTGTGACCCCAATTGGGAAAATAACCGCCAGCGTTTAGCTGACTGTGCCATTGGGTTTGGGAAGAATGCAGTTGGTGGCCGAAATGGCCGAATCTACGTGGTCACTGACTCGGGCAATGACGACCCGGTCAACCCCAGGCCAGGCACCCTCAGACACGCAGTGATTCAAGATGAACCACTATGGATCATATTCAAACGTGACATGGTCATCCAGCTAAGGCAAGAACTTGTCATGAACTCTTACAAAACCATTGACGGGAGAGGTGTTAGTGTCCACATCGCGGAAGGGCCATGCATTACCATCCATTATGCAAAAAACATCATTATACATGGCATCCATATACATGATTGTAAACAATCTGGGAATGGTAATATTAGGGATTCCCCTCACCATTATGGATGGTGGACTATCTCTGATGGGGATGGGATTTCTATATTCGCATCGAATAATATATGGATTGACCATTGTTCTTTGTCAAACTGTCATGACGGACTCATCGACGCCATTCATGGATCCACTGCCATTACCATTTCTAATAACTACATGACCCATCATGACAAAGTCATGCTCTTGGGACATAGCGACTCGTACGTACAAGACAAGAACATGCAAATCACCATTGCGTTTAACCATTTCGGCGAAGGACTTGTGCAAAGAATGCCTAGGTAAATTTCCTCGATCAAAAGCTCGCTTACTTGTTTAGCCCTTTGAATACTTCTTCATACTTATTATTAGGTGCAACACTTTTGGAAAGTTTTTCCAACTCACAAGGTCACATATATAATTCTTTAAATGGGAATTTCTACTGACAAACTGACAATGATTTATTGACAATTACTCAAAAATCATTTTTCTAATCTTTTCATATTCACATAGTGGTGAGAGATTAGCTAGCCTAGCTAGGCCAATGATCAAAATGTGGTTAATTAGCCTAAATATTGTAGAAAGTTCGTAATTAACCTTAATATATTTTTTTGGAAAAATTGCACATCACTTCACTTTTAAAAGTTTTCAATCGCTTTACACCCCGATATTTTGTCGAATTCGAAACCGGAAAAAGGCAGGCCGGCATGTCACGGATCGTTATAAACAAAATAAAGCACTTTCATGTAACCGATGCATGATTATGTGTATCGCGATGTATAACGTGTTTTTTTCTTATCTCAAAAATATATCGGAGTGTATGGGACTGGCCCAAATTTCTCCCAGTTTTTTTTTTGTTGAAATTAAGTTTAAGTTTATTACAACAATGTACGGGAATGGGTCAAAAGTAAGAGGCAAGTTATACATTGACTTTAATTGATGTTGTATTAGTGAAAGTTGTTATATAAGTCGTATTTCCATATATGGAGAGAGATGTGCTCGTTGAAGTCAAACTTTCGTAAACAATGGGTCAATATATGTGTGAGAAAAGTCGCATATATGTTATATATATTGACGAGCATTTCTTTGTGTATTTTTGCAGATGCAGACATGGGTATTTTCATGTAGTGAACAATGACTATACTCATTGGGAGATGTATGCAATTGGTGGGAGTGCAAACCCTACCATCAACAGCCAAGGCAACAGATTTCTTGCCCCCAATGATAGATTCAACAAAGAGGTAATTAGTCCACACACACACACTTAAGACTTTTAAGCTTTGAATGAAACGCTGAATTAAATACAATGTGGTGCACTGCAGGTGACAAAGCATGAAATGGCATCTGAGAGTGAATGGAGGAATTGGAACTGGAGATCAGATGGGGACTTGATGTTGAATGGAGCGTATTTCCGGGAGTCCGGTGCCAGCGCTTCGTCTACGCCTTACGCCAGGGCTTCCAGTTTAAGTGCTAGACCGTCTACGCTCGTCGGCTCAATGACCTCCACAGCTGGTGCACTTAACTGCAGAAGAGGCTCCCGTTGCTAAGCTACCGACATCTCTCATATTGTCAACAACTTCAACTAACTAATTATCCTTGTTAGAGGAATATATTTGAGTTGACTTGTTGAGCATTCAATGATGAGCACTTTATCTTTTCGGTTTGATTTTCTTTTCGACAACCGCTGTACGTCCTTTTCTTTCAAGTTCTGTTGGCAAACTATGAGTCATTTTCATATGATTAGTGCAGAAGAGTTGGCTTTTTAAATTCATACCTTCATTTTTGTGTTTTTCTTTCTTTTAGGAATCCGTTTCACATTACAATGTCTTTTTTCTTGTTGGTATTGTTTCATTGTTGTGCTATTAGTTGTCACCATTTTAGTAGTGGACCGGCGGGACCGAAGAGAAATTAAGTTAGGGTAAAATTTTGGATAAGACAATCTTAACGATATTTTTTTGTAAAATAGATCTTCTTTATCGGATCCATGTGTATTGGTTGGTTGAATTGTGAAAGAGTGGTTCCGTCTTACAAATAAAGATCCGTAAGATCGTATTACATAGACTTGTTTGTTAGTTAATAGATTTATTACTCCCTCCATTCTTGTTAAACGATTTACTCCCTGCGTTCCGAACAAAGAGTTCACTATTTCATTTTTTGATATTTCACTTAAAAAGTCCATTTTTAAAAATTAAGGTATGAAAATATTATTTTATTACTAATGTGCTACTAAAAGTGTTATTTTATAAAAAAAATTAATTTTTAAACGAAAACTTTTTGTTCGTTTTTAAATTTTTGTTTCGTAACATTTCAACAAAGAAAATCCAAAATAAAAATAAAAATTAGATCAATTGACCAAATAGATACTGTAAATATAAATAATATCACGAGTTAGAACTTGTGATATTATTACAAGTTTTAATATTAGTGTTGTTAGATCAAATATTCTGTTATTTTTAATAATAACATAAATATTTCAAATCATCATCAACCAAACTAACCCGATCCCCAACAGTAAATTTTTTGTTCAGTACTCCGGTCAGAGCGTCAATCATGGGAATGGGTGAGTCACAATCTCCTGTAGTGGGCCCAACATCTTCTAACAGAAGGCCACGAGTTTCAACCTCATCATCATGATTATAACTCGTGGGATGTTTGGCTTCCATGGTCGGGGTCGGGGTCCTCGGGGATACTCCACCGTTTCAATTTCACACGTGTCCACTGTCTTTGATGTATATTTATTTGTAAGAGGATATATTTATTTATTAATTATGTAATCTTACATTAAACCAATATAAATAATCAAGTCATATTTTTATTAAATGACAATTATTAATATAAAATAGATTGAATAAATAAGATTTGTTTTATAATGTATATTCGTAAAATTATTTTACACAATTTTTACCTTTTCGAGATTAATTAGGTGAGTTTTACAAATATATGTGAGTTAAGGGTATGATATTACAAACACAAGTTTATGATATTTTTAATTTTTTAAGTTATTATAGAGATATTTTCAAATCATTCCCAACTTAATCTTTCAACTATTCTAACATTAAATTTTGTAAAAATATCACAGACTCCAACTTCTAATATCATTTGCATGTAAGTTAATTATTTGTCCCAAAATAATTAAATATGTGAATTATAAGTACAATATTATAGTCTTAAAATGTTATAAAAGCTTGTCTTTCATTTTTCGTCTATTGCTTTCTAAATTTTTGTTAAGTTACTTTTATCATTGATCTCACTTGTGTATGGATTTTAAAGAAAAATACACAATATATTAATATTTATAATAATTAATTGATATTTTTTAATCTACATGTCCAATAAAAAATGATATTCTATCTATCTCAAAATTATTGTTTGGGTTGATTTGACACACATTTTAAAAAAACACATTTAACTAGATTAGTAATATTAATTTGATGTATGGTTTGCTTTAAAATTCATGTGTATGTGGTTCATAATTAAAATAGAATGTAAAAGTAAGATAAAATGATAAAAGTGTTGTTCTAAATAAGAAAGTTTCAAATGAGATAATTATTTTAAAACGGGCGAAAAAGAAAAATGAACAATAATTTTAGGACTAATGGAGTACTTTCTTAGGAATGGTGGAGTAATTTTTACTTTTCCAAGTAAATATGCATATGCTAGACATTTATCTAATTAAAAATTATTCAAAATCGATTTAAGAATGAAAATTTTCCCATTTAATTAAAATGAAACTTCACCAAAGTAATAATAATTATATTCTGGATATTTTTCAATATGAAATGTGCCAGCTTGGAAAATCATGCTAATTGAAGAGTAGGAGTTTTTTCAATGTAATTTAGTGAAGTTAAAAACTTAAAAAAGACGGTTTTATGAATGAATATTTTTTGTATAACGGATATGTCTTACACGATTCAACGTGTATTGTTGGTTTGAAGTATTGAACTGTAAAAAAATGAAATTTCATCTTACGAATTAAAATTCGTAAGACCGTTTTACTGAAATGTACTCTTTATTAAACTTAAACACTTAACAAAATTACCTCAATGCCTAAACTTAAGGATATTAATTAAAGGAGTAGTTATTTGATATAATGTTAAATGTAAAAATTTACAAAGCAACATTCAAACTTTTTCCGATCCGTTTGATTCTAGAAAAGTGTTTAAAGCATATCTAATGTAAATGTGGATTTGATTTACGTCGTTGTGTGCAATTATACCATTAATCATATGCGACAATTTTTATCTATTTATTTACATTCAATTAAAATAAATATCTCTCATGTAAATATTGATTTTATCTTATATGGCATGCATCGTACACTAAAATGAAATTCAACCAAAAAAAAAAGACACAAACAATAGAAAAAGTTTTTAAAAAGAAAAATATTGACTATGATGTATTCACACTGAACAAATTTGGTTGACACATCATATCCACATCCCCTAAACAATGTTTTTTCTTTCAAAAAAAATTAGGTGGCATCCAATCATTAGCATTGATAATGCTCTTGGACATTGTTTTTTACTATAACATAATATGCATATTGTTCAAATGCAACAGTCGATTGTTGATTTTATATATTTTCTTATGTAAAGTCTTAATATAAAATTGGGTAAGTTAGTTAATTTTGTATCATTCTCTTAACACGATTATATTTCTTGTTTTTCTTATTCTTTTGGATCTCTACTTATATATATATATATACACACACACACACATACATATATATTTAATATGTCATACTACTTTCAATTATATTAATAATATATCATACTACCATCAATTTCATACACTAAATCTCAAATTATCATGGTATCATAGTCAAATCGGTTCTATTCTACCGTTATCTTGCTTCAATTTGCCAACTATTGAGAAGCTTTTTGGGGATTGGATCCTATTTGGGTTTCTCCATATTTGCGAGGTTGCAATTTCTGCCATAATTTGGATAGCAACCTCTACTACAAAGATTTAGCATTTCATTGGTGTTCAATTCGACCACTTCATAAAGATTTCGTGTACGAGTTGATCAGGGGGGTTAAGAATACAATCGTCGTTTGTTTATTTTACATATTTGCTCATGTGATGCCTTAGTATAAAATATTAAAATTAGGTAAGTTAGTTAATTTCTTATCCTTCTCCTAACATGATTATACTTCATGTTTCATATATATCATACTACCTTCAATCTATAATACAATAGGGCTCACTCTCGCATGCTTGCAATTGACTTGAGATAAAGAGCGGCTGAGATTGATTCCTTTACTGAGATCCTACGGTCATTATCACTCCCCGAGTTCACATGTGTGAACGGCGATTGAGTAACTACCCCTCTCTTTCTCAAACTCTCCCCACTATTCACGGTTGGTGGCCACTAATCCATCATTCACCAACCCCACGTCCACAAATACTAACACAATGTGAATCAACCAATACATGGATTTTATGGATTCTTTACCTGCTCAAGAACCCGAGCTGAAGACTTCTCCATAACCCTAGCTAACCCATTCAGTTTTGCGAGCATAATTCGCAACATTGGAACCCATTAACCTACCCAACCTCCCAATCTCAAAACCCTCAGCAGATTTATCTAATTCCTTCTAATCATCCGAAACCCTTTTCAAACTTTCCAAATTCTCACCACCCTCCATCACCATTGACTCAAACCCTTTAACTTGACAAACCAATTTGGGGAAGGGGGTATAAGGGGTGAAATTACCATAATGCTCTCGAAAGGCAGGGCCAATGTTGACAACGTGTAGGGTTTGGGGATCGAAGGAATTGGTCGGGAACAGGTATTGGTAGGCTCGGTAGTCGTGTGTGTGGATCAATTGGTCGTGAACAGGCGTTGTTAGGAGTAGGAAGAGGTTTGGGGAGAGAGTGAAGTTCTCGACTTGGAAGGCGAATTGGGTGTTAGATGAGAGGGAAGATGTGAAGGAAGATTCTCTCATGGATGGACGGAGATTGGTTTTCCGGTGACTTGAGAACCAGCCGAGGAGGGTGTCACCGGATGGGAGGGGGAATTTGGGGAGCGATTGGAGGTTGAGATGGCCGGAGGAGGAGTTGAAGGAGGAGGTTGAGATGAAGGCGAAGAAAGAGATGACGGTTGCGATTAGGGATGTGGTGGTGGTGGGGGCGGCAGAGGAGGTGGGGTCATCGTCGGAGAGGTTTGAGGGTGTGATTTGGGTGACGTGGCCGAAGAGGAAGCCGTCGATCTCACCGGGGGCAGAGGAGACGCGGTGGAGTAAGGAGGCTAAGGTGGGTCCCGAGATTTGAATATTTTGAATTGGGATATCATCCATGGTTTCTCCTGTGCTCTGTTGATCAGCTTTCAATGTTTTGTGTGTGTGTGTGTAAAAGAGAGAGAGTAAAATTGTAGAAGGATTGAGGTCGTTTCAATGGGAGTGGAGGTTGAGGTTACGATGTCGTCTAATATGTAAAAAGCGAGATCAAGCATTTGCTATACACAAAAATGTTGTACAAATGTCTTAAAATTTAATTTTTAGTTTTTTTTTTTACCATTTTCTTAATTGTTTTGAAATTAAAATCAATAATTCAAATAAAAAATAAATAAAGGGTGAGCCTAATTACAACACAAAAAACACTAAATACTATAACACCCAATTCGCCTTCCAAGTCGAATTTACACATTTAAAGAAGATTCAGACATATTAATTTAATTATATTTTATGCATAAAAGTGATTAATTAATTAAAATATCGAAAAGAAATTGTTGTGAAATAAGAGCCTCCAGAAGAAGATTAAGTAGTGATATAATTATGGATACTCAAGGTTTAAACCTCCTATTCAAATTTCTTAGTTTTTATTTGTTGTTAGTATTTGTCCCCCTCAAGTTTGTAACTTTAAATTTTTATTTCACTGTGGATGATCATATTGTTTTAATTGGTTACCAAGATATATTAATTTTAAATTATTTATTATATTGATTTATTTGAATACTATCACCGTCCTATATTGATATCATCTCACACTGGCACCGTGTCATCGAGCAAAAGTACTAGTTATATTCATAATATATCATACTACCTTCAATTTCATACACCAAATCTCAAATTATCACATATTCTAAATTTTACATAGATTTAATTGTTGACTCTAAATTGGTAAAATATGTATTTCAAATATAAGATTTTTTATAATGAAACTATATTTCAAATTACGCCGACGCACTTCTTTAGTCTCTTGAAAATACATAAAAATAATAAATAATATAAGTGTGCTAAGAATATGAGGGAGCCACCAGGTGCATAATTGTAATTGTAAAAGTAATAACCAAATTCCATCAAAGTATATGGTATAAATTGAGTTTTCAAACTATTCCATTAAACATTGATTTTTTTATAACAAAAAAGATTTGATCTACCAATAATCAGTCAATGATTAAGTGGTACGAGGATTTCATTTTAATTTGATGAAAAACTTAGGTAAGACAGTCTTACGGTTATTTTTTGTAAGACGGATCATTTTTACCCAACCCATCGTGTGTTAATGGGTTGAGATGTGAGAGAGTGGCGCTCCGTCTTACGAATTAAGATCCGTAAGACCGTCTTATAAGAGACTTACTTCAATTTGATGGTGGATTATTTATGAAAATTGTAAACATAATATTTGAAGTTGAACTATTTATATGAATCATCTCAAAATAATATAATAAGCATCGAGTAGGCCATTGTCGAGGACAATGCTATGATTATTAGTGTGCATGCACATGAATTGAAAAATTAAGATACACATTAGAGATCATCTAAAATAACAATATGCAATATATTTCTCTCATTGATGCACAAAACACGCCCCTAAAAAGGAAGAATCCCCTAAATCTCAAATCGATCACCACTACAATTTCTTAAATGTTATTTGAATTTAAAAGAATTTAGAAGAATAAGAGGCCGGCAACAGCAGCAACACCAGCAGCGGCAGAGACTTTCAAAGTGGCGGCATCATTCTCGCTCTTCTTCTCTTCCTTGGGGGGTGCAGACACGGGTGTGGCAGCTTCGTCCGCGGACGATTCGCCGGCGGCCATGGTAGGAGAAGGAGGAGTATTGGAGGGTATTGTTTCTATAGATGATAGATCAACGGAAGTAATAGATGGGATCTCTGCTCCCTCGGGTGTTGCGGCAGTGGCAGTGGCAGTGGCACCGCTGGGTGCCTCGGGAGTAGCGGAAGTGGTAATGATGAGTTCCTCATCGGCCAAGACTAACCCACCAAGGGCGACCAAGATGAGAGCAAGAACAATCAATTGACGGGCCATTATTTTTCCCTTTGTTCTTTTATTGATGAAAGGGTGGTGGTGGTGGTGGTGGAAGAAGATGTAGGAGAAGATTTTATGCTCTACAATTGCAGGGTTTTCTCTAGAAATTGTAGAGAAAACCTGCGTTATTCAATGAATGATGAAAAGGTTGGGGAGGGTGGGGGAGTTTTTATAGAGTGGTGGATGGAGCTAGCTAGCGGAGATGGCGGGAAAATGTGGTGGAGGATCGGAGGAGACTTACATACCTGGTCTTCAGGTAAATAATTTTACGTGTGATTGTAAATCCTTTTAACTGTCCTCCTCAAATATTTCCAATTCACTCGTTCACATTCCTAAAAAAATATATAATAAATCTTTTCACCTTATAAGTATTTATTAATTTGAGTAAATATGAATTGCGCACAAAAAGAATTATATAATATCAAATGGTATTTTACTGTCGATTTCTTTGTTTTCTGATTCTATAGTCCATGAAGCACATTCCAATATTCTCTCAAACAAATATTTATTTTTTTGTTTTTTCTATAAAATTACATTTTTTTACTTATAGATCATTCTGGAAATGCATATACATTAGTCTACATGCTATAACATTGCCAAATCCCCATGGAGTACAACATAATAGTTACCAAAGGTGGATTCACTAAATTTACAAAAATAATCTATCTGAAGTCTCAGCTCTACTAATGGATCATTCGTTAAACACTTAATTTAGAATGAATAATGTAAATCTTTTGCTCATGCACATGAAAAAGAAAAGAAAAATCAATTAGTACCAAAGAGTAGTTTTGATCATTTTCACACTCGAACATCTGCAGTGTTCTCATAAGGGTACCACTAAGATAGGCTTGTCAATGAATTCGACCTTGATCTAAAATTGCATATCGTTGATTCGATCCGAAAACGCGACGGGTCAAGTGCATATTAATTTATATATGAATCCGTTTCCAGTTAACATACACGATTAAATATCTGATCTGATCTGAAATAGAGATTTATTGATAAAAAACAATGAGGATATGAGAGGTAGGAAAACCAAAAGACATCATCTACTATGTATATATAATAATAATAAATATGTTATTTTTGAATTGGATCGGGTTCTAAACTAATCGGATATAAGTAAATTTATATGATAGTCGCTAAGTAAATAGATTATCAAATTCAAATACAAATTTGAGTTATTAGACCACTGTATAAATTCATATCCGAAATTTACATCGAGGGGATTAACCAAGGGGTTTAAATGTATAATAACTCACGGATGAACAACCAATTGTTGGGATTGATCACTCAAAGTTTTACAGATAAAAAATTACTAATATTTTTATTTATTTATTTGATTTTATACGGTTAGTTTAGGACAAGAGTTTATCACATTTGATTTCAATTTTTTAAAGATAAAAATATTTTTTGATTTAATATAAAATACATTATTATGTAAACATTATCTCAAACTTAAAGATTCTATCAAATCTCGTAATATCATGTTATCTCCTAATATTTGCTACATATATATTCAAATTATGTGTTTTGTGATTTAGAAAATAGTAAAAAATATATATATGTTAAATCTATCTATGAACTATTACTAAAACAAAAACCATAATCAGTTAATAGATAAAAGTTTTACAGATAAAAAGTTACTGATAATTTTTTAAAACTAATCTTAAAATTACAGATAAATAAAACCGGATAGATTTTTAAACCAGTTATTAAAAAAATATTTAATTTCCTACTATTATAAGTTTTATTTATTTTAAATTTAAGATATAAAGTATTCAGTTGTTAACTATTTTTAAATTACTAACTTTTCTAATAAATTTAATAAACTATTAATTTCATTATTTTATTTTATCTTGAAGTAAATTGAGTTGATCTAGTTGTACTTGGTTAAGTAAATTTGAAATTCATATTACCCGCCCATCTCTGTAACAATTTTATAAGATAATAGATTCATTTAATTAAACTGTTTCTTTTATATTATATTAAGTATTCATATATTAATTTCAATATTTATCCTATTTTAATTTTGTTTAAAAGATTCTAATTTTTTATGAGTTTGAGATTTTTTTTATTTTTATAAGCAACTTTTGAAAAAAAAAATCTTAAAATCGTGCATCGCACGAGTATAACCTAATTAAGAACAAATGTGGGCCATAAAAAAGGAGAAAGGAACTCAGTATATGCGCGTGCTAAGCACTGCCATTTGTGAGAGGCTTATGTAGCACACGTGCGATAAAAGTGTATCCAGGCCATGAATGAGCACCACCATGAAGCTGCAATTTCAACTTTTTCAAAAAAAAAAAAATCCTTTTTTTTCTTAGTTTTTTTTTTTTGTCACGTTATTGAGACCCCTAATTTCTCCAAGTTGACCCCCCTAAAACCTTCCAAAACCCAAACTTCCTATTTTACTCTCCCCTATCCAAGTAGACCCCCCCCCCCACACCGCCTCCGCCCTCTCCCCCACCTCATTGCCTCCTCCCCACACCGCCTCCTCCCTCCCCCAATCCACAACTTCTTCCCTCCCCTTCCATCACCACCTCCTCCCCCTCCCCTATCACAGTATACTCACCCCCTTCATAGTCTCATCCCTTCCCCCCCCCCACACACACCTTCATTCTTCCCTGTTTCTCCCTCTTTTTTAAAAAAATAATAATAAAATTAATTCCAAGTTTGTTTGGCCCTGATCGACCGAACAAGCTTGTTCTGTTCAGCCATGGGTGACCAAACAACCTTGAATTTTTCGGTCATGGGTGACTGAACAGCCTTGTGGCCGAACAACACAAGGTTGTTCGGCCATTCTGGAAATGCATATACATTAGTGTACATGCTATAACATTGTCAAATCCACATGGAGTACAACATAATAGTTACCTAAGGTGGATTTACTAAATTTACAAAAATAATCTATCTGAAGTCTCAACTCTACTAATGGATCATTCATTAACTGCACATAAAATAAACACTTAATTTAGAATGAATAAAGTAAATCTTTTGCTCATGAACATAAAAAAGAAAAGAAAAATAAATTAGTACCAAAGAGTAGTTTTGATCATTTTCACACTCGAACATCTGCAGTGTTCTCGTAAGGGCACCACTAAGATGGGGTTGTCAATGGATTGGACCTTGATCTAAAATTGTATATCGTTGATTCGATCCAAAAACGCGACGGGTCAAATGCATATTAATTTATATATGAATCCGTTTCCAATTAACATACACGATTAAATATCTGATCTGATCTGAAATAGAGATTTATGGATAAAGAACATTGAGAGTATGAGAGGTAAGAAAACCAAAAGACATCATCTACTATGTATATGTATATGTATATGTATAATAACAAATATGTTATTTTTGAATTGGATCGGATTCTAAACTAATCGGATATAAGTAAATTTATATGATAGTCGCTAAGTAAATAGATTATCAAATTCAAATACAAATTTGAGTTATTAGACCACTGTATAAATTCATATCTGAAATTTACATCGAGGGGATTAACCAAGGGGTTTAAATGTTTAATAACTCACGGATGAACAACCAATTGTTGGGATTGATCCCTCAAATGTAAGTATGTTTTTAATTGAGCTGTTCCTAAAGGAAAATACTAAGTTTACCACCAGGATTACCACTATGGTGAGAACTTTCTCTTGAAGACAAAGTGCATGTAAGGTGCATGTGCATCTTCAAGGCATAGTTGTCACCATAGTGATAATCATGGTGGTAAACCTAGCAAAATTGGTTCCTAAATGTTTCCAATTAAGAACAAATGTGGGCCATAAAAAAGGAGAAAGGAACGCAGTATATGCGCGTGCTAAGCACTGCCATTTGTGAGAGGCTTATGTGGCACACGCGCGATAAAAGTGTATCCAAGCCGTGAATGAGCACTGCCATGGAGCTGCAATTTCAACTTTTCAAAAAAAAATCCCTTTTTTTGTTAGTTTTTTTTGGATTAAATAATTATTTGGTCCCTGAACTATACCAATACTATGCATTTGGTCCATATATTTTTTAAATATGTTTGGCCCTTAAAGTAGGTTTTTAGTAAGATATTACCCCTTGATAAGGTTACCGTCAATTTTACCGTTATGTTTTTTTTGAAAACCCAAATTTACTCTTACGTTTAGCAAGCTTGGCGTATACTAAACCAGACACTATCTTTCATTTTCTTCATTTCATCCATTCTATCATCTTGCAACACTTCCCTCTACCCTCACTACACTACCCAAACCCTAAAATCAAAGAAATCTCACGTATGCTAAAGGGTTGAGTTCTTTCTATTTTAATGATTTGTTTAGTTTCAATAATCTAAACTTTCTTCCCCTTCATCTACAAAATTAGTTCAATCAATCTCTCTAATTCAAAAGGGGGCTCATGGCTTCGGCTTCCACATCAACAGGCCAATTGCGGGCTAGAACTGGTATTTCTATTCCGTGGTGTGATTGCAATATTTCAGCCTCATTGAAATTTTCACGAACTGATAGTAATCCCGGGAAGCTCTTCTACGATTGTGCAAATTACGGCGTATGTTCTCAATTTGTTACCATTTTTTGTGCAAAAATGAATCAGTAAATAGTTTCTATGTGATTGTGGTTTTTTTTTTTTTTTTTTTTTTGTGTGAAGAAAACATGCAAAGGTTGTGGCTTTTTTAAATTGGCAAATGATGCAAGTATGATGTGTGAAAATTGCATTGAAATGAAAGAGAAGTGGGAAAAAGCTTAAATGCAATTGCTTAAGCTAAAAGAGAGAAAAATGACACTTAAAAAGGAAATGAAGAAGTTTGAAGTAAAACTGGTAAAGAAAGATATGGAAATTGACATGTTGAAGTCTCAAGTTATAAGCTGTTGGAATGTGAGGAAGTGGGTTATTGTAATTTTTTTTGTATGATTGTATATCACATCTTTGGATCAAACCATAGTGGTATGTTTATGTTGTCTATGAAGAGATAAACTTTGATCAAACCATAGTGATATGTGTATGGTGGTATGGTTACTGTAAATGTTCTGTTACATTTTGGTTGATGAATTTGAGCAATTGGTTTATTCGAAATTGTGTTAATTAGAGCATATTAATATTACTTTTTTAAAGGTTGATTGGTTGGTTGTTGCAAAGAAACAAGTTTTGTTGCAAATTGGTTTGTTGCAAATAAGTATATTCTATCTTTGCCCAAAATAACATATCACTCAAAAGTGTACATTTAAAAGTACACACATTTACATTCTCAAATCATAAGTTAACATTCAGAACACAATTTACCCAACATGTCCAAAAGCACAAGTTTACATGCCCAAAAGCACAAGTTTACATGTTCAAAACATACATGTTATATCTTTATCCAAAATTACATATCACTTAACAACCTATCACTTTTGTCCCGTGTCAGATTTTGTCAGTACATGTCTTCCCCTCCAAACAAAAGGTATATCACTACTCCTTGGTGACCCTACAGTATAGATATTGCTGGTAAATTGGCTAGTTGATGTAGCTGGGCCTGTTTCATATCCATATAAGGTAGTGAATTGAGTTCGTGGACTTCTTGGTTGTCTTGGTCCTTGAACTAGAGGGGCTTGTCTTGGTCCTTAAACTGGAGGGTCTTGTCTTGGTCCTTCAACTGGTGGAACATAAGTGTCCAAATTCACAGCCTTGGATGCTCCAGGGGCCTACAAATAAACACAAGAAACAAAAATAAGTGTCAGACACATTATTTAAGCATGAGGACCAATTTAGACAACCAAAGTAGTCAACATACTTTATAAAATGTATCTCCAGCTGGTGTGATATAAATTCCACAAAATTCATGCCTTGGTCCAGCAATAATATGCACCTTCCTGGGCCTTCCTCTCTTTCTCTTCTCACCTTCAAGTACTTGAGTTTTCTTCCTACCATCATTTCTTTGCTTAATATAAACTCTCTTAACAACTGGAGTCTTTCCTTTTTCCTTGGGTGTCCTTTTTTTCTTGAAGTAGCACTAACCTAAAAGTAAAGTAGTTAGTATTTGTTTATCAGTTGTAAAATAATACACATAACTACTACCTCAGTTGTAACTGCATCTGGTACTTCTTTATCAGTTGTATCTGCTTGCACTGAAGTAGCACCAACCTTAAACCAATTGGATAGAAAGATATTATGCAATAGTAAAGTACTACCTTTAAACGTTAAAAAAAAATATTAACTTTAAAGTAAAGTAGTACCTTGCATCCTTTCTTATTATGACCAAGTTGATTACAAACACTGCATGCAATATCTTGTCCTTGCCTACTGCGTTTCTGTGTACCCCTGGCTTGCTTAGGTTGTTCTTTATCTGGTCCCTTCACTCTTTTTTTCTTAGGTCTCCCTGGCATTGCCTTGTACATAGGAGGCTTCAAAGGGTCATTTGTAGACTTTGCCCAATTGTTTTCACCTGAGATAGGTTGAATATTCCAAGCATATGTCTTCAAAAATTCCTCCTTCTTATAACAGTTAGGAACATACTCATCTACATTCTTCCCAATACTAACCAGCCCAGCAATGGCATGGCAACAGGAAATTCTACTCAAATCCCATTCCCTACAACTGCATGTCCTTTTGGTTATGTCAACTATGTATCTTCATTTCATGTAGTCAACCTGAAACTTGTTATCTCCATTATAGGTTGCAGTCCATAATCTACATTCAGCAGTGTTTGTTTCTACTCTTTCTAATCCTAGAACATATAACATCCCAATGATTGGAAATAAATTATTTTCTTTTGAGCAAACTAATCATTGTGGTCATTCTCAAATGTTCGAACAAGTAAATCAGTGGCTTACACCTAGCATCCAGTAAGTGTCCCATTAAACCCCTTAGACATATTATTTTCACAACTATCACAATAACTAAATGTTTCAAAGAAAGCCTTACACCACTTATTTGGATTTCTTTTCATCAGATCATTATATGCTTCTTCATCTACCTCCTTTGATCTCTGATAATTATTGTTATACATGTCCATGTTGGTGGACCTGGCAATTGCCCAAAAAAAAAAAAACCCCCCATTGTATTTTGCCCTTCAGAATTGTTTTTCCCAATTATCATGCACAGTGTTCACACCAAGGCAGCATTTCAGACATAGATATGACAAGTCCATGTGTTCAAAAAACAAATTTTAAAACAAATTTTAACACATGTTATATAATATAAAAGACATAATATATACCTTTTGTTGATATGAAATAATGGTCCAACCCCTTCCATCCTCCATTTCTAAGTCTTTGATAAGATGAGAAAGAAACCATGCCTATGATCTTTTGTTTTCCACTTGTACAATTCCCCAGGCAACTGGAAACATTTGATAGTTAGCATCCCTTCCGGCAGCAATAAGTAACTCTCCTTTCATACACCCTTTGAGAAAACATCTATCTAAACCTAGTACCTTCCTACCACCAGCTAATAATCTTTTTTTCAGGGCATCAAAACATACATAAAACATCTGAAAATATGGACCATATGATGGGTTGTTCATAGCATAAGACACTTCTACAGTGCTCCCTTCATTAGTCCTCCTCAACTCATTTCTGTATTCCCAAATCTTGCCATAGTGTTCTATCATTGAACTAGCTGCAGCACCTAATGCTTTTCTCCTAGCCTTAGAGCAAGTTGTCAAAGACACATTCAGTTTATATTTTGCACTTATCTCAGCCTTCATATCTTTGATCTTCCAACAAGGATCATTTTTATTCTTTGGTAGTATTGGGTGGCAATCCATTTTGCTGTCAATTGTCTGCTTCTCACACCTTTACTACACGTATGTTTTGGGTGAAATGTACTAATCCTAAAACTCTTCATTCCCTTGCCTTCACTTGCCCAAATCCTCAAAGGGCATACATTGGAATTCATACAAATTACACAAACCTTTTTTTTCATTCATTAGAAATTTGAAATCAAAGCCCTTTTCAATTGCATATGCACTAACTGCTTATTTAAACTCTTTTGCATTTCTGAATTCCAGCCCTACTGTGAATGTTATATCCTTTGGATAATCTTTGGATTAAATGATCCATATTTCTTTGTTCTTCTTTTTCTTACTCCTTTTACCATTTTCCCCTTCTTCACTCTCTGTACTTAGTTTTTTTTTTCCTCCTAAGGGGGGTATGGGGAGGGATCGAACTTGAGACCTCACACTTTGTGAAGCCCCATGTCTACCACTGGGCCACCCCCTTAGGGGCAAAAATTGCTAAACTTCCTCTATGTACTTAGTTCTAAATCAGTATCATCCATAGATTGTTTCTCAATTGCATCCATTTCTTGTTGGGTCATCTCTGGGTTATCATCATCTGTTTTCTAAGATTCTGCATTCTTTCTTGAATTAGTTTGATCATGATCACTATCCTCCTCATCATTATAATCACTATATTTACAATCTACTTCTTCTTCACTTTCAATAATATACGTTTCATCATCACTATAACCATATCTCTTCTCTCCCTCATCATCATTAGCTCCACAGCTTTCCTCTCCCTCATCATCATTAGCCTCACAATTTTCCTCTCCCTCAGCATCATTAGCCTCACATCTCTCCTCTCCCTCATCATGTGCCCTACTTTCTAGTGTACCAATTACGCAATCAACTACCTCAGGCTTATCTACATCATGTTCAACATACATATTTATATCTATGAAACCAGACTTATCAGCTACATCACACATTATGTTCACTTATAAATCACTATACATCCTTCTAAGTCCAGTATCTAAATCCTTTCCTGGAATCACATACCAAATACACTTAACATTCTTATAATTACAAAATTCTTACCGCATTTTTTAAGCAAACAAAAGAGATATAATCTGTGTCAACTTATCAATAACCTCAAAACTACCCTCATTGTATTTCAGCACACCATCTTTCACAAATCTACCCCCATTGTGCACAATTAATTTTAAGATACTCATTCTGCAAACAAATGGTATGTACGTGAGAGAAATAGCCTAAGTTGTAGACAACATCAATGGTAAATAATGTTGGGGTACAATTTTTGTCCCCCATTATGCACCCCACACACTACACTTTATAAACTTACCCCATCTCCATGCTACACTACTATACATGCACATCAGGTGGTCCAATAGAATATAAATAAATAAGCATAAACAATAGTAAGGGGTTTACTTTTTGTCCCCCAAGTATGACTTTACAGACATAGGAGTTAACAAAGGAACAACTTTCAATTCATATCACATTAACAGAGAGACCCCATATTTAGACAACAATAATAAGATAGTGACAGCAGGAACATCCAACAAAACCAATAAATTAAATATGACCTAAAGTTCTATAATATAACATATAGCATAAAAGCCCCCCAAAAAGTATGCATTATATGTGGCCCAATTCGTACCAGTTGACTTTTAAAACATAATCAGACATTGAAACGAGAAAATGTCAGTTGAAAATCAACTATAAGTATCATAAAGCACAATGAAACAGAGAAAGAACTAAGCTTGACAAAAAAAATTTGAAAAAAACCCATGTTGAAATCGAAGGAAAACATAAACCCTAATTTCGTACCATAAAGTCATTAACAAATTAAAATAATGTTTTAAAATATAAACACTAATTAATTTCGTACCTATTGTCTTCAATGCCTACGATTATTCAGAAGACGACTAGATCATGATCTCTGAATTTAGGATTTGACGTAGTGTAGGGAGAGTAGATGGTAGTGTAGTGAGATGATGAACTGGGTGAAATGGGGTTGGTCCTTAATAAAACGACAGTGTCTGTCTTAGTATACATCCCGCTAAACGTAAGGGTAAATTTGATATTTCAAAAAAAACATAACGACAAAACTGACGGTAACCCCGTCAAGGGGTAATCTCTTACTAAAAACCTACTTTAAAGACCAAACACATTTCAAAAAAAGTATAAGGACCAAACGCATAGTATTTGGATAGTTTAGGGACCAAATAATTATTTAATCCTTTTTTTTTTGGTGACCGGTTTGTCATTTAACTAGGTTATTACCAGTGTGAATGTGTGATGCACGATTTTTGTATTAATAAACTTTTACTTAAAATCACGGGCATATATTTTATAAATTAGAGAATAAATTTTTAATGTCGTCGCTTATATAAATAACTTTAAAATTAAGATAAAATTAATAATAATAATGTGGTTAGGTTAAAAGTTGGTACGAACATTTTACCGTCATAGTATAAGTCAAACAATGACTTAGTTCAAATATCACTTTGTGAGCGGTATCTGATACATTCTTTGCACTACGGAGGAGTTTTACAAAATGTTCAACCTTTCATTTATCTTCAATTTGCCAACTATTGAGAAGCTTTTGGGGGATTGGATCTTATTTGGGTTTCTCCATATTTGCGAGGTTGCAGTTTCTACCATAATTTGGATAGCAACCTCTACTACAAAGATTTAGCATTTCATTAGTGTTCAATTCGACCACTTCATAAAGATTTCGTGTACGAGTTGAGGGGGGGTTAAGAATGCAATCGTCGTTTGTTTATTTTACATATTTGCTCATGTGATGCCTTAGTATAAAATATTAAAATATTAAAATTAGGTAAGTTATTAGTTAATGTTTTATCCTTCTCCTAACATGATTATACTTCATGTTTCATATATATCATACTACCTTCAATCTATAATACAATAGGGCTCACTCTTGCATGCTTGCAATTGACTTGAGATAAAGAGCGGCTAAGATTGATTCCTTTACTGATATCATACGGTCATTATCACTCCCCGAGTTCACATGTGTGAACGGCGGTTGAGTAACTACCCCTCTCTTTCTCCAACTCTCCCCACTATTCACGGTTGGTGGCCGCTAATCCATCCTCCACCAACCCCACGTCCACAAATACTAACACAATGTGCATCAACCAATACATGGATTTTATGGATTTTATGGACTTTCATAACCCTAGCTAACCCATCCATAACCCTAGCTATACCCATTAGATTGGAACCCATTAACCTACCCAACCTCCCAATCTCAAAACCCTCAGCAGATTTATCTAATTCCTTCTGATCATCCGAAACCCTCTTCAAACTTTCCAAATTTTCACCACCCTCCATCACCATTGGCTCAAACCCCTTAACTTGACAAACCAATTTGGGGAAGGGGGTATGAGGGGTGAAATTACCATAATGCTCTCGAAAGGCAGGGCCAATGTTGACAACGTGTAGGGTTTGGGGATCGAAGGAATTGGTCGGGAACCGTAGTCTCACTTCACTTGTGATTAATTTTGGGACTTCAGACGTATGCATACTTTGAAAAACTAAAGAAATATTTTTTAGACATATTATCACATTTAAACTTATAGTCATAAATATTAAACATTGAAATAATCGTATATTAAAATCAATAGGGAAATTTAGAAGATTTCAGGAACTACTTAATTTGATAATATAAATAATAAAATACTTTTAGTTATAATAGATAGGCATAGGTTGATCCTCAGGAAAAAAAAAAGGAAAAAGATAGGTCTAGTAAGACGTTCTTACAAAAAATATCCTTAAAAATCAAAATTTGATAATCAAAATTTGTAATGAAAATAACATGTCCTTAAAAAAATTAAAGAGTAGGCCTCAACTAAGACGGTCTTACGAATCTTAATTCGTAAGATAGATCCCCGCTCTCTCATAGCTCAACCTACCATCACACGATGTGTCAGGTAAAAAGAATTTGTCTAACAAAAAATATTCGTAAGATTGTTTTATGTGTAAAACTCAGTGTTCTAAAAATCGCCCTAGGCGGCAACCCTAGGCTGTGATTCATACCAAATCGGACAAAAAAGAAGAAAATCACCGACTAGGCGCCCTAACCGCCGACTAATCGCTTGAGGCGATGATTTATTGAGTATCGAGTAGGTGAGGGAATCAATAGGGAGGCAATGATCTGTGTTTGAATAGTGGGGAGAGGAGTTGGTGACCGTGGGGGAGAGAAAAGCAAGAGATCCTGATCATCTTTTATACCGGTGCGCGTTGCTAGAGGTTGATGGACGTACGGCAGACGTAGTGACAGGCAGCGACTGGTTTGATTGTTGATGATGGGTCATGGGAGAGGTAGAGAGAGAGAGCACATGGACGGTAAAGACTGAAGAGAGAGATGAAAGAGGAAGGATGATTTGAATGGAGTAAAGAGAGAGAGGATGGGGAGGATTCAAAAAATCAAAGTGGTTGGGAAAAAAATGGGTGACCCACGTCATGTTTGGTTGTTTCCCTAGGGGTATTTGCAAACTTGCAGTCGTCACTTTAATTTGGGAAACCTGCTTTTTATTTATTTCTTTTTTCTTTTAACTCAATGTGTTTTTACTCTTATTGTGATACTTAGTGCTCGTTTGTTACAACTTATTTAGAGTGATTTTTGGCTTTTGGCTTTTGAAAAGTCATATTCAGAGTGTTTGTTTCAGCTTATAAGCCAAAAGCCAATAAGTAAGGTACAACACCCTTTATGCATTGAAAAGCCAAAGCCAAAAAGCCAAAATTTTAAGCTTTTTTGGCTTTTTTTTAAACATGAAGACAACTATTCATTAATAAATATTTGATTATCCTCATTTAATCCTTTTATGAAATATACATAAAAATATGAATACTAATTTTCAAGTTTTTTTTTTTTTAACAAATAATTATAACAACTCATGTGTAACAAACAATATATCATGCAACATGAGTCATTCTTATCATAAGTCATAAGTCATCAGCCACAACAAACGAGCCCTTAGTTAATACTTATCACTAAATAACCACTATTAACTAAATATTGAGCATTAAATAAGTATTAAGTTTTAAGTTTTTAAATTATTTAGTGATATTTTTTATTAGTATATTTGAAAGTTTAAGTTTATAATATTAAAAAAAATATCAAAATAAGGGTAATTATGCTTTAATTTCTAGGTCCCAATTAATCCCCTGGGGGCTAGGCGCTAGGTAGGCATGTCAATAGATCGGATATGTATCGGATATAGGTAAATCCGAATCCGATTCGAAATCCTATGTCACCGATCCGATAATTCGACGGATCAAGTGTATGTCAATTCATATCTAAATTCGTTACCCGTTAACATATCCGATTAAATATCCGATCTGATCCGAAATATAAATATATGAATAAAAAACAATTAGAATATGAAATGGAGGAAGATCAAAAGACAACATGCATATATAATTGTGTATATTATGTATATGTATAATAAGAAATATGTTATTTTCGGATCGAATCGGATCCTTAACGGATCGAATATAGCTAAATCCATATCCGATCCGTTAATAAATAAATTATCGGATTCAGATTCGGATTATTGGACCATTATATAAATCCATATCTGAAATTTCGGATCGGATTCAGATCGGATTCGGACCAAAATCTAATCCTTTGACAGGCCTGGCGCTGGTCTGCCACCTAGTGATTTTTAGAACTATTGTAAAACTTTTTCATGTAAGCTTAACATTTAATCCAAGTAAAAAACATTTTACAGGAAAGTGACATGTGGAAGCACAATATTCTTTTATAGCTATCAACTACATTATCAATTACAGTATTACATAAATTAAACAAGTATTTGGAAAAAAATTTCCCTTGATTATCTGCTCATATTAAGTTGTCTACCATTGCTACTTTCCTAATTACCTACCTACATAATTTTTTTAAAATATATATTAAATGATATTTGTTTGTTGTCCACATGAACAATATAATTATTCTTTTATATGTTTATAATGTTTAATTGATAAAAGTCATGGTTAGAGTGACGTTTACATAATAAAAAACTAATATTATATAAAAGAAAATTGTCTACCGAAGTTTGAAAAACATGCGAATGTTGCCTATTGAAAAAATAATAATTTACTATTAGATTCAATTAAGAGATATAATAAAAAATTCAATCTAAGTAAAATCATATTTTGATATCATATCGTAAAATATTAATACAATTTTTCTACCAATAACAATTGATTCTAAATGTTAATTATGAATTGATTAACCAAGTATCAATCCAATACCTATCATATTGTTATTCTTAAATTTTATTTTTATAAATAATAATGTTAATTATGAATTGATTAACCAATTATCAATCCAATACATGATCATATATATATATATATATATATATATATATATATATATATATATATATATATATATATATATATAATACAAAAAATTATATCTTTTTTGTCGATGTGTTAAGAATTTAAACGTAATATGGAAAGAAGAGATATTTTACTCAACTTCAAATCAAGTAATTAATCAAGGGGTAGTTTTGTCTAAATAAATATTTAATTTATGTAATAATTGATAATGTAATGGATAATGAAAAAAATGTAGTGAAAATAACATCTCACCTTTTTTGTTGAAAAGTTTGCTGTTTTAAAAAAGAATTCTTTGGTTTTAAAAAATAAAAATAGCCGTTTTTGTTTGATAAAGTTTTCTTTTTGGGTTTTTTTTTATATTTTTATTATTTTCACTACTTTAATTGTTTATTCATGTGACTCCCTAAAGTAGCCGTTTTTATATGTTTGTACGAAATACCTGGATGATTTGGCATATATTAATCAACATTATAAATTTATTTATTTAATACTGTATATGTAAATTATTTGATATGCAATATATTAATTATAATTATGTATGAATAAAATGGAGGAGTTGACACTAGGTCCTATAAATAACAAAGAACATCTTCATTGGAGATGCTAACTAGTCTTTCTGGCTTTCTTCACATGCAGTGTGTGTAAAAGAATTATATAACAAAAGCTAACATCTTCCCAAAGGTTACATGTTAGTACTGAAACTCCCGAGTATGTTGTCCAGAAGCATGCATGCAAACAATTAATGAAACATAGGAATTATAAGGATACAAGAACTACCCTAAACATACATGAAAATTAAACTTTAAATTGAACTTATCTTTCCAAGCTCTACATTTACGTTCTAGAAATATGTCCTTCAATTTGTTTTAATTAGCCAAACTCTAAATTGTTTTAGAAATAACTATTTAAAATTATAGAAATTGAGTATGTGATTAATGGAGGGGAATGTACTAGCTTCCCAAATTATTTGAGTAACATCAATAATCATTTGAAAATTGATCAAACAAAAATCAACATATACAAGTATGAGTGCACCGACAATGGATTCATCTCCGGCTTTTATTTTCCTAATTGATGCGCTTAAAAACGCCTATACAATGGAAAAATCACTCGAAATTTAAATCACTACTACGATTTCACGGCATTTTGCAAAATTTTTAAAGAAAACTAGAAGAAGAAAGCGGCAACAGACGCAGCACCAACTGCGGCAACAGAGACCTTCAAAGTGGATTCGACGCCACTCTTGGGTGCAGGTGCGGGTGCATCATCGGCTGATGGACTGGCGGCAGTGGGAGCAGGTGGGCTAGCAACAGGTACGTCACTCACGCTGTCGGTTGTGGGTGTGGGTGTGGGTGCGGATGGAGATGAGGCGTCATCAGAAGCATCAGGGGATGAGGCAGGGGCTGATGCAGAAGGAGCGGGTGAGTTAGATTTGGATTCGGCCGGGGCGGAGGATGGAGTGTCTGCCTTAGGGGTGGCAGCAGGGGTAGCAGTAGCAGCCTTGGGAGCGGCGGCAGGGGTGGTGGTCTCACTGGCCTTGGGTGCAGCTGCTGTAGGGGTGGAAGCAGCGGGTGAGGTGGCAGGGGCACTAGTGGGTGCCTCTGCAGAGACTAGCCCGACAAGGGCGACGAAGATGAGAGCTAGAACAACCAATTGACGGGCCATCTTTTATTGAAAGAGGGTGGTGGTGGTTGAAGAAGAAGACTTTATTATATTTTTTGAGCTTCGGATTCTTGGGGTGCAGTATTTTCTCTAGACGGGCGTAGAGAAAAAACTGCTTTATTCGAAGAATGAGTATATTGGTTGGGGGTGGAGGAGCTTATATAGGGTGATGGATTGGTGGGGGTGGGACGGCCGACGGGGCTTGGCTAGCGGATATGGCGGGAAAATTGTGGTAGGAAGTTAAAACAGATATAGTTCAACAAGTTCATTCCTGTTTTTTCTCCCTTCTACCCAACTGTGCTGTTCAGATTTTACTCATTTTTCTCATTCGTGACCCACTATTAGAAGAGGTCAAATGAATAAATGATGAACCAAAATCAAAATCAATTACTAAATTGATTATGTTTTCATAACAATAAGAATATGTAATATTTACCTTAATGTTTCCTTTTGTGTAAAATTCTGATTGAGATGTGACAAAAATCTGACGGTGTAATAAGAAAAATTTTAGAATAAAAGATCCAGACTAGGAGGATCATATTGCCACTGTATTTTTTAAAAAATTACAATTAAGTCACGGAAATGTCAAAATTTTTGAGATGACCACCATACCAGACTTATCTTCCACGTTAACGTTTTTTTTGGATAGACGTTAACTTATGTTAAATATCTATTTTGTCTTCGTCTTCATCTTCTCTGAAAAAATTCTAAATTCAAAAATCTCATATTTAAGAAAATTTACAAATTTAGAAAACCAGTAATTACAAAAAAATCTCGGATGACCAAATCAACCCCACAATCAAAGTGCAAACAAACTAACATATGACTTACAAGTCTCTGGCAAAAACAAGGCATCATAACTTTGAAAAAGTGCTTGATCATTGCAAGGTTGGAATTTGTCCGATCGAGAAGATGACATTCTTGAATCTTGACACAAAATATAAGAATAACTAGGAGAAATGAAATTGTTTGAACATCAAAACACTTAATCTGACTTCATCTTCATCTCCATTGCAGCAACTCTTCAAGCTCTATCTCTCATCGACATCTTCGGTCATCACCATTATCTCCGTTCCATCGTTATCCTCTCTCTCCCCCTTCCGCCTCTGCTTACTCCGGCCAAATACAGAGAAGCTCCAGGAAGAGACCAAGTAACCCTGATCTTGGTTTTGAAACTCAGATCAACTCTTCCGCCCCATCTTCATCCCTCTCTTCCTTCTTCACTTCCAGTCAGATCTAGTAAAACAACCAAATCGTCGGCCTCCTTCAATCTCCTCAAACTTCATCCCCGTCTCCATCACAGCAACTCTTCAAGCTCATCTCCGGTCATCGCCATTATCTCCCAACCAATCCTTGGGGTAATTTGTGAAGGGTTTCATTTTTGTCAGATTTTGGTTTGATTTTTGTTTCAGATCTGGGTTTGATTTTTTGATCTGGGTTTGATATGTGTGTCTGCCTTTGAATTTCAATCCTTCAATCTTGTGGGAAATTTTTATGTGTTCAATTTTTTTTCTGTAGATTTTTCAATTTTTCTGGGTTCGATCAAAGAAACCTCGCTCTCAAAACCATCATCTTCATCACCAATTTCTCCTTCCACCGAAACCCTAGCGCACATCCCATCCAATTGTGTAAGTGCTGAGATTGAATCTAAGATTTTTTGATTAATTGAGAGACCTCATTAAAGGATTTGTTTAACAAATATACATCTTGCAAACAATTAGTTAATTGATCAATTGTCCTTTCCTTAGTCCCAAATACAATTTAAAACATTTAGTAACAACTTGGATTGCATCTGAGAATTTTTTTTTTCTTAGTTGATCAAATGAAGACGACGAGGGCAAAATAGGTATTTAACCTTAGTTGACGGTCAAATTTGGCGTTTATCCAAAAATTGGGTTAAACTGCACGATAACTCTGGTACAGTGGCCACTCTGAAAATTTTGACGTCTCGGTGGCCTAATTGCAATTTTTTTTTAAATATAATGACCCAAGGGTGTGTTTTGCCAAAAAAAAAAAAAAAACCATGATCTCTTGACAAGTAAGAATATGTGTATTTTAAGTTAAACCGTGAAATACAATTAAAACAATATATATAAAGCCAAGTTAGTCTAAAAATAGCAAAATCCCTCCAAAATTTGTTTTCCTAAAATAGAAAGTCATTTATATGTAATAAAAGTTGTGGGTCATGCATTGAAAACATAAATCTGATTATTCAGTAATTGATTACATGTGTCATAATTAATCAAATACTACCTTAATATGTGAAAATCAAATACTTCTTTGGAATATGAAAACCAAATACTGTCTTGAAATATGAACAAATTTCTAATGAATTGAAAACACAGTTAACAAAATATTTCAACACCATCAAGATCTTAATTTTATTATTCATTTTACATGTTATAAATCGGGATCATAATTTTTTATAGTATTCTACATGTTAAGAAATTTGTTGTCTTATAGAAGATAAAATATGATGAACTTAAATAACCGGCTTCTGCCAACATATATTATAAAAAAAATTATACTTTTACTTTTATATAAAATCAATAATCCCTACAAAAGTGTGTTTATTCAAATATTCGAAATAGAAAATAATATATATATATATATATATATATATATATATTTAAAGTTGGTGAGGAGCATTATGGTTGTGCCACCTCACCCACTTTAGATAAAGCTTGATTCTTATGCATCCATATTTAACTCTTTATATTCCATCCATTATCTAATAACAATATCTATTAACAATTATTATGATAATGTGTATTAAGTTATAGCTATATATAATAATAAAGATATTTATCTAAAGACTTTTCACAATAAACAATATCTATTAACAATTATTATGATAATGAATATTAAGTTATAGTTATATATAATAATAAAGATAATATCTATTAATAATAGCTATTAACAATATCTATTAACAATTATTATGATAATGGGTATTAAGTTATAGCTATATATAATAATAAAAATATTTATCTAAGGACTTTTCAGAATAAACAATAGCTATGAACTTGAGCTAATACGGGAAGGAGTCGAAAGGACTATGGTCTAGAAGAATCCGACCCGCAAAAGCAGCCCACTAAGTTCATTTCATTATTTCAAAATGAAGATCATTGTACCTGACAATTCATAGACAATAAGTGTGTGGTGTTAATGCCGGTCAGTTTGGTACTAATAATTGTGCATGAATATGAAAAGGAACACCATAATCTAATTACAAAATACATATATGACTTCTCATGCTATAATTAGTATTTAGTACTAATAATTGTGCATGAATAACTGCAAAAAAAAAACTGAAACACATCAAACTTTTTTTTTGTTAAGTACACATCAAACTATTAGTGCAATAACTATTAATAGATTTAAAATATATGTTACAAAATAATTATCACCCTACTACAATTAGTATTAATGATTCAACATCACCAATTCTTCTAATTAACACAAGAATATCAAAGGGCAGCCTTATAAAGATATTAACTATCAATGTCTTAAAAAAAACTCCTCTATTTATGTCTCCAAAAATAAATTGCTCATGGCCCAGACACCAAAAAAACAAACATAAAAGCTGCTCCAATCAAGCCACCAATTTCTGCAGCTTTCCCTTCTTTGCAGCACCAACCATAATATCATCTTTCTCAAAAAAAAACTTGGTTCCGTCCAGCCACCAAAAGGTAAGAACTCCACATAATTCAGCCATCCCGTGAACACCCTTTCGCACCGTAGCCTTCACCAAAATCTCCAAAATTCCTGCATAAATGGCAAGTCGTCAATTTTCATCTCTAACTCAACTCAAGAAGGGAAGGAATGATAAGAAAATCAAAGTACGAGTCACACGCATGTGGAAAACGCACAATACAAAGAAGAATGACGAGCTCATGAGTCTCGACTTCATTGCAATGGACGAGAAGGTACAATGTGCAAATATCCTTTTTAAAATCTTTTAATTTTAGTCATTATTCCTGTAATTATAACCATGTTTACTCTATGTCATGTAATGTAGCGAGCCACGATGCATTGCACCATCAAAAGTAGGTTTATTGCATATTTCTCGGGATTAATAAGTGAGGGTAACTTCTACGTAATGAAAAATTTTACGGTTGATGTATCAAAACCATTCTACAGAGTTCTTCAACAAGAATACTATATATCATTCGATGCAACTACATTCTTTGAAGAGATAATCAGTAATGTCCCTGATATTCCGCGCCACACATTTTCTATCATTCCATTTGAGAAATTGGAATTCATCGGAGATAACAGGAAGAATCTGGTTGGTGAGTGTAAACTTTAATGTAATTGTGACAAACTCAAGATATTCTAAATTCATTATTTGATATAAACTCAACAATAATGACATATTTTCCTATTGTTATTAGATGTTATGGGACTGATTGTAGGCATATCTGGAGTACATGAGAGGAATCGAGATGGACATACATTTAAACTGCAAGTCTTAGACCTCAAGGATGAGAGGTGAACTAAATTTTCTACAATATTATACTTTCGATGACATTACTTAAATCTAATAGTTTCTTTTGTGTAGGAACAATCGCCTTCGGATTACCATTTGGGGAGAACTTACTAAGAATTTAAACAATGCAGTAACTTCGTTGAAAGAATCTGATAATAAAGTTTTAATTATCACATCAACAATTATTCGCAATGACCAAGGTCTATGACTTTTTCAAGGTTACGTTATGAAAAATAGTATGATATCAGTTATTTCTAAAATACTAACGAAGATTTTTTTCCTTGACCAATCTCATCTAGGTGAAACAGCAGCTTCAACAAGCAGTGCCACAAAATTTTATGTTGATTTGGACATAGAAGATGTCCATAAGTTTCGAAATAGGTATGATTTTGTTTCAACAAGGGAATCAAATTTCTGTTTTCTGGTAAGCTATACCTAATCACTTAACAAGATTATGGATTCCAGAATTTCATATAAGTCTATTTCTTTGAATGGAATAGGATTGGTTTGGAGCAACTTGGAGCAAGTGTAACTAAGATACCGCTTTTTTCACCCTACATAAATCAGACCGAGTATGATAAGAAAAAAAGAAAAATGGAGGAAATACAACAGATATTGAACTCGGGTGCCAAATTTGTAAGTTTAGCCTCCTCTCTTCTGTTAGTATCACTAAGGCACTACATACATCATGCTAATGTTCATATTTTGCAGGAGACGCCTCTTTATGTTTATGGCACTATCGTAGAGATTAACGAGCAAAATGGATGGAAGTATAACTCATGTAAAAAATGTAACAAAAAGCTCCGCGTTCAAGATGACAAGTTATTTTGTGATAAGTGTCATCAAGTGGAGTGTTACCGAGGCATTAGGTATAACTTTTAAAAATTTTGAGATGTAAACATTTTATATTTTGTTTTAATTTCTTCACTAAATGGTATTATTACATTATTTGTGTAGATATCGAGTTGAGGTGGTTGTGGAAGATAATAGTGGAAGTGCAAGGTGTGTCATGTTCGATCGTGAGGTGGAGAAGATAATACAAAAAAAGGCTATGGATTTGGCACGCATTGTTGTAGAGGTAAAAATAGTTAGATGCGCAAGAAAACTTTGAATAATATTAACACCACTAACCATGACTTCTCAATACTAATGTGCAACAATTTATATTTTCAGGAGGGTAATGATGATGCAATTCCAAGGCCATTGAGGCAGCTTATTGGAAAGTGTTTTATTTTTCAGCTCAAATTTAATGAATATAGTCATGGGACAAACTATGAAAACTTCACCGTGACTAGAATATTGACTGAATCTGACATACGAGACGATTCGGTGGAGAAAGTAAGTACGTAGAAATTCTATATTTCCTAGATCCTCTATGTGATTTGATGACGAAGCCATCAATGTAATGGGTGAATATTACTATTATTATTTTTGCATTCTAAAATCAATAACCACTAATGTAGGCAGAGGATATTTTGACAATTGAAGAAGGAATGAATACTGCAATGACATCGCCAATTGAGACTCCAAAAAAAAGAGCACATGATGGAAGGTCAATTGTCATTTGTTACTTTTTAAAGTTTATAGTCCAAAAAAATGAGGAGATATAACACAAGTTGACTTTACGCTTTACGGTATATTCAAACTCTACTAACTTCATGTTTTTTTTGTTGCAGTCCACCGACCGGAGAATTGATTATTGTTGGTGGTAAGAACAACAAAACAGGAGTTCAACTTCAGGATGGAAAACTAAGAAGAACTTAGAAGTTTTAGACATTTAATTTCAGTTTAGCTTATTTTAATTGTATTGTTGGTAGTTTTTGAGATTTTAGACATCAGGAAGAATGCTAGGAGATGTTAACTTTTTCTTTAAGATTAAATTTCAATTACAATTTATAAGAACAATTAGGAGATATTTTTGCACTTTATAAAAAATGTGATAGTTGAAGATTATATGCATATTACTAATGATATATTGTTTAGATATATCTAGGAAAAACATACATACCACATCCATTTTTTCAAATTCTCCATTAGAGGTTCATCGTGCCTATAAAAAAAATAACTCAAATCAAGGAAATGGTTAAAGGCTAAAAATATTTTATCAAATGTAAACGATTCACACATAAGAATAAAGACACTCATTCTCAAAAACTAAGACCTAGAACAAACTAATGGTCACGAGGCTCATTACCTTTTTGAACAATGTGACATTTAAAAAGAATGCCACAAACAACTCCCACAAATATTAACCTCAATACCCTTTTGTTAAAATTGTTTTAGCCTCCCAGTAAATGTCTCATTCCAAATTCTAGCTTAGATGATTATTTTCCATTATCTAATAATTTCCTTCATACCTAGATGTTACAAACTTAGTAAAAAACGTACTTAATAACTGATGTAATTACAAAGAATGAAACCCTGACTACAATAAAAACCGATTCACAGCATACGAAAATGACATCATTTGCATGTAAAACTTCTATCATAAAGGGTGGTCTATCATGGTCAATCAGTACTTCTCCTCCCTCTAACATCTTAACATAAGT
Source organism: Codonopsis lanceolata (assembly GCA_013146195.2). NCBI lineage: Eukaryota > Viridiplantae > Streptophyta > Magnoliopsida > Asterales > Campanulaceae > Codonopsis > Codonopsis lanceolata. The sequence continues at coordinate 11,548,852 of CM028381.1, read as the reverse complement.
ACTGACCTTAAAATTTCAATTTTTCTACAACCAAGTAAAGAAAATATACTCCAGCACCTCAAAACCAAGAATTCAGTATATCTCATTTTTAAATGTCAAGAGGCCTCCATTATATTACATAAATGAATTTGTAACTCCTATTTGACCATGATTCAATATATAATTGAGCAATTTAAATTATACACTAAAGACTACATTAATGAATAGCTATAGTCATGCTATTTTCAACAATAAAGAGCTTCATCTCTATTCTCACCTTATGAAAATCACTCATTCGAGAGTAATGTATTCTTATTACACCAGTAAATGTCTCATTCCAAATTCTAGCTTAGATGATTATTTTCCATTATCTAATAATTTCCTTCATACCTAGATGTTACAAACTTAGTAAAAAACGTACTTAATAACTGATGTAATTACAAAGAATGAAACCCTGACTACAATAAAAATCGATTCACAGCATACGAAAATGACATCATTTGCATGTAAAATTTCTATCATAAAGGGTGGTCTATCATGGTCAATCAGTACTTCTCCTCCCTCTAACATCTTAACATAAGTACTGACCTTAAAATTTCAATTTTTCTACAACCAAGTAAAGAAAATATACTCCAGCACCTCAAAACCAAGAATTCAGTATATCTCATTTTTAAATGTCAAGAGGCCTCCATTATATTACATAAATGAATTTGTAACTCCTATTTGACCATGATTCAATATATAATTGAGCAATTTAAATTATACACTAAAGACTACATTAATGAATAGTTATAGTCATGCTATTTTCAACAATAAAGAGCTTCATCTCTATTCTCACCTTATGAAAATCACTCATTCGAGAGTAATGTATTCTTATTACACCAGTAAATGTCTCATTCCAAATTCTAGCTTAGATGATTATTTTCCATTATCTAATAATTTCCTCCATACCTAGATGTTACAAACTTAGTAAAAAACGTACTTAATAACTTATGTAATTACAAAGAATGAAACCCTGACTACAATAAAAACCGATTCACAGCATACGAAAATGACATCATTTGCATGTAAAACTTCTATCATAAAGGGTGGTCTATCATGGTCAATCAGACTTCTCCTCCTCTAACATCTTAACATAAGTACTGACCTTAAAATTTCAATTTTTCTACAACCAAGTAAAGAAAATATACTCCAGCACCTCAAAACCAAGAATTCAGTATATCTCATTTTTAAATGTCAAGAGGCCTCCATTATATTACATAAATGAATTTGTAACTCCTATTTGACCATGATTCAATATATAATTGAGCAATTTAAATTATACACTAAAGACTACATTAATGAATAGTTATAGTCATGCTATTTTCAACAATAAAGAGCTTCATCTCTATTCTCACCTTATGAAAATCACTCATTCGAGAGTAATGTATTCTTATTACACCAGTAAATGTCTCATTCCAAATTCTAGCTTAGATGATTATTTTCCATTATCTAATAATTTCCTCATACCTAGATGTTACAAACTTAGTAAAAAACGCATTAATAACTTATGTAATTACAAAGAATGAAACCCCGACTACAATAAAACCGATTCACAAAGATAATTTAAATGACATCATTTGCATGTAAAACTTCTATCATAAAGGGTGGTCTATCATGGTCAATCAATACTTCTCCTCCCTCTAACATCTTAACATAAGTACCGACCTTAAAATTTCAATTTTTCTACAACCAAGTAAAGAAAATATACTCCAGCACCTAAAACCAAGAATTCAGTATATCTCATTTTTAAATGTCAAGAGGCCTCCATTATATTACATAAATGAATTTGTAACTCCTATTTGACCATGATTCAATATATAATTGAGCAATTTAAATTATACACTAAAGACTACATTAATGAATAGCTATAGTCATGCTATTTTCAACAATAAAGAGCTTCATCTCTATTCTCACCTTATGAAAATCACTCATTCGAGAGTAATGTATTCTTATTACACCAAGAAACAAGCATAATTTTTTCTTGAACCATCACCATGGACAAAGAAATCACCACTACCAGCTCCCATCAAAAAGGAAAGAGGGGTAAACGTAAAAGACCTATGGTGGATCTCCAAACAGGTATTTTTTAATATAAAGAGTTAAACTTCTCCAAGTCTGATTCAAATATTACTAACTAATCTTAATCTAAAATGTTTTGCATAGTGCACCCTACAAAGGAAGAAGCTAAAAGAAATCGAGCACGTTGCAAACAGAGTTTAGATAACAAAAATAAAAAAAGGATATCGACCACAAGAGATGTTTACATTCAAAATAAACAAGGTATGAACAATTTCACTCTTTTCATATGGCAAGCATTAGAGAATAGAAGAGTAAGAACACACTAACATGTTATTGTGAACCAACTTCATCTTAGTTGTAATCTTCATACAACTGTGCCTCCATTTTTAGTCAATGGATTATTCATCAAGTATATGATAAATCTAAAAATTATATATAGCTCCATAATCCAAAAACATTGCACTCTTTTCATATGGCAAGCATAAAAGAATAGAAGTGAAGAATACACTAACATGTTTTTGTAAACCAACTTTATCTTTGTTGCAATCTTCATACATACAATTGTACCCTACATTTATAGTCAATGGACAAGTATGTGATAAATCTAAAAATTATATATAGCTCCAGAATCCAATGAGATTTCTAACAAAGATTCAACATTTCCAAGACGAATGAGAAGTACAAGGTTTACAACTCAAACAATTGTTAGTAGCATCGGAGATATTCACTCTAAAAATTTATGTGCTCAAACAGGTATTGTGTTTAAAAGTTTATTTAACATATTTATGAATGTTAATTCATTAAATACTATAATACATTTGTTATTATACAATAGAATTACGAAGAATATATGCTAGACAATGTAGAGTAGAAAGGACAATGTCTTTGAAACGAAAACGACAAGAGAGATATATTCATGGCAAAGAGCTGAAGAATACTAAAAGTGTACAAAAGCGCAAACGTGTTCGTGCTCAAGGTAATTTTCTTTTTGGTAATTAAAGGATGTACATTTGAAAATAATACAAGTTCTCAATGCTGAATTTTACTTGCTATTCGAACAGATAAAAATACGTCAGACGTATCATGTTATGGACCTCCATCATTTAAATGCAAGTATTGCCACGCTCTATTTTGGGAAAGAGAGAAATTAAAAAAAAAACCCCAAAAATGCATATCCAATGTATGGTCTTTGTTGCAAGAATGGGAAAATAGAACTGCCAAGGAGAAAGGAACCCCCTGAACCATTGAGATCCCTTTTGCAACCTAATGGATCTTTGTATTCCAAAAAATTCTTAGAAAACATTCGTGCTTATAATTCTATGTTTTCTATGACTTCTATGGGAGCTAAAGTGGATAACTCTGTGAATAATCGAGCTGGTCCATATATCTATAGAATTAGTGGACAAAATCATCATAGAATTGGTTCATTGATACCATCTGAAGACCAGAGTGCCAACTTCCTACAGCTCTATGTTCATGATACCTTGCATGAAACTCAAAATAGGATCAATGCAGTCAACCAAAAAGAGCGTAATAAAGACCTTGAGGCTTATGTTGTGGAGGACCTAATTAAGATGTTTGATGCTCATAATGAATTGGTGAAAGCATTTCGCCTCGCAAGAGATCGTTATGAAGAATTTGGTGTGCACAATTTCTCTTTGAAATTACTTCAAAGAAGGCCTAATCGCGATCGTCAATATAATCCACCAACTTCCTCTGAGATTGCCATGTTAATTGTTGGCGATATGTCAAATACCAATGCAGAAAGGGACGTTGTTGTTCAATCAAATTCTGGTGCACTTAAACGTATTAGCGATTTGCATCCATCTTTCATGGCTCTCCAGTATCCTATTTTATTTCCATACGGCGAAGATGGATTTCATCCAAACATCTACTATGTGAGAAATATCGGGACAAGAGAAACTAAAAGGAAATTCGTCACAGCTAAAGAATATTACTCATATATATTTCAATACCGAAGACATGAAGGGCAAACATTACATGCTGCGGGTAGATTGTTCCAGCAATATATTGTCGACTCCTACACTCAAATAGAACAGCAAAGATTGAGATGGTTGAAAAAAAATCAAGGAAATTTAAGAACTGATTTGTACCGAAATGTGTATGACGCGGTACAAAATGGAGATATTGATTCTACAAAAGTTGGAATGAGAACAATTTTGCCCTCATCTTTCACAGGAAGCCCAAGGTACATGATGCAAAACTATCAAGATGCAATGGCAATTTGCAGATTCTATGGTAATCCAGATTTCTTTATAACATTCACTGCGAATCCCAATTGGGTAGAAATTAGAGAATTTTTGAATGAAATTGAAGGACAACGAGCTGAAAATAGACCTGACGTTGAATCAAGAGTCTTCAAAATGAAGCTGGAGGAAATGACTCATGATATTGTAGAAAATCAGATATTTGGTCAAGTTCAAGCAGGTTTGTAATGATACTTTCCTTCCATTTTTTTTACAAGACTTTCCTTAACTTTAATTCTAATTTTGAAGACTAATACACTTTGTTTTTGCTTTATATTTGAAGTTCTATATACAATTGAATTCCAAAAACGAGGGTTACCACATGCTCATATCTTAGTCTGGGTAGATGGAATGTCAAAACTAAACACTCCAGAACAAGTGGATGGTATAATCTCTGCTGAAATACCAGATCCTAAAGATGATCCTATTGGCTATGACGCAGTTGCACAGTTCATGATGCATGGACCATGTGGAGTTTCTTACACTGATTCCCCATGCATGGTTGATGGTACGTGAATTTTTTACCTTTAATGCCACAATAAGTTTATTATTAAAAAATTAATCTTTTAATCATTTTCCATAGGTCGTTGCTCTAAGAATTTTCCGAAGGGACATCAACAGCAAACATCAATCGATGAGAGTGGTTATTGCATATATAGGCGTCGTGATAACCACATATTTGTTGAAAAAATGGTAAAAAGTTGGACAATACATCTGTTGTTCCGTACAACATATATTTATTAGTCAAGTACCAGAGTCATGTTAACGTGGAAGCATGCAACAAGTCAAAAGCAATCAAATATTTGTTCAAATATGTCACAAAAGGGCCTGATAGGACTACTGCAATAATTCAAGAAAATTCTGTTGATGTGCTACCACATGATACACAACTTAATGAGAGGATTAATGATGAGATAAAGACATTTCTTGATTGTAGGTATATTTCAGCATGTGAGGCTATTTGGAGAATTTATGAATTTGATATTCACTATAGACGCCCATCTGTTGAGCGTCTTTGCTATCATCTTCAAGGTGAGCAGCTCCTTATTTTCAGTGACAATGATCCTTTGCCAAAGATAGTAGACAATGAGAAGACGAGGAAAACAATGTTTACTGAATGGATGGAAACAAACAAGACAGATAGCCTAGCTAGAACTTTGACATATGCTGAATTTCCAGGGAAATTTACTTGGAAAAGACAAAAACTTCAATGGAAAAGACGAAAGTCGAGAAGATCAATAGGTCGCTTGACGTTTGCACATCCAGCTGTCGGAGAAAGGTACTATTTACGATTGCTTCTTAATATTGTAAGGGGACCAACGTGCTTTGAAGACATTCGAACTGTTGATGCAATCACATATCCATCATTCAAGACAGCATGTTATGTTCATGGACTATTGGAGGATGACAATGAGTGGAATGAAGCTCTCACGGAAGCATCACAGGTGGGCAATGGGGAGTAAAATGCGTGATCTTTTCTTGACAATATTATTATTTTGTAATGTATCGATGTTAGAAGATTAAGGAATCAACCGGTCTAAAATCAGTGATGATATCTTGCGTACACAAAGAAAATTTTTGAGAATTCCTACTCTGAATCTCACTGAAGTTGAAATACAGAATTTTACTCTTGCAGAACTCCAAAAGATATTGTTGAAGAATGGTCGTTCATTGGAAGAAATAAATGGAATGCCGCTACCAGACCAAAAGTTACTGGAGGAATTGAAGAATAGACTTATTCAAGAGGAGCAAAATTATGATGTTCATGAATCGGAAATAGAACATACTATTTTGAAAAGTCAGCTAAACAAGGAGCAATTGGAGGTCTACAATCGGTCATTAAGGCTGTTGAGAGGAAGAATTCAAAACTATTCTTTCTTTACGGATATGGAGGAACTGGGAAAACTTTTGTGTACAAAGCAATAATAAGCAAACTAAGATCAGAATCAAAGATTGTCCTAGCAGTTGCTTCATCAGGTAAGTATCTAATTTAAATATCTAAACTCTTTTAAGTATGCTTTTAACTTTTAAATTTATGAAAATAGCCTGCAAAATTAATTTATATAATATGCAATAGGAATTGCAAGACATTACTTCTTCGGGAGGTAGAAACACTCACAAACGACTCCAGATTTCGAATTCCAACAGAGGACTTGCGGCATTAGACAAGGCACACAACTTGCGAAAATTAATCCAAAAAACAAGTTTGATAATATGGGATGAAGCTCAATGGATGGGAAACATGCATTTGAAGCAGTTGATAAAACTCTAAAAGATATACTTAGAGGGACTCAAGGATTTCATCGAGATAAACCTTTTGGAGGAAGGCGGTGCTTTTAGGAGGTGACTTTCGACAAATTCTTCCGTTGTAGGAGGCGAGATGTGATATAGTAAATGCTACATTGAATAGTTCGTATTTATGGGATGATTGTCAAGTACGCATGTCAAGAAACATGAGGCTTCAAGCAACAAATGAAGCCAATGATGGAATGACAATCCAATTAGAAGAATTTTCCAATTGGTTATTGAGAATAGGAGATGGTTACGAGAGCCGAACAAGAGGTGATGATTGTGAACCACAATGGATAAAAGATGAACTACTTCTCGAGCCTGAGCATCCAATACAACAAATATTTGAGTCAACATATCCAAATTTCGTTTTGATGAAAGATATATCAAATATATAACCGATCGAGCTATTTTAACACCTAGGAATGACACGGTTGATGAGATCAATAACTTCATCATGAGTTTTGTGGATAATGAAGAAAGAGAGTACAAAAGTTGTGATACAATAGATAAGTGCATGGAGAACATAGGTGAACAACAAGCTAGCCCAATTGAATTTTTAAATAGCTTAAATCATCCTGCATAGAGCATACTCTAAAACTAAAGGTGGGAGTCCCTATAATGCTATTGAGAAATGTTAATCTAGCAAAGGAATGTGCAATAACAAGACTTATCATCACACAACTTGGTAAAAGAATTATTGAAGGTAGGATAATTTCGTGGTCCAACATTGAGATAAAGTTTCGATCCCAAGGATTGATTTATCGCCATCTAATGCTCAATTGCCATTTGTCATGAAAAGAAGACAATTCGCCGAGTTTGCTATGCAATGACTATTAACAAGAGCCAAGGACAAACTTTATCTAATGTTGGGCTTTACCTCCCTAAACCAGCTCTTTAGCCACGGACAACTATATGTTGCAATGTCAAGAGTTAAGACACCGAGGATTAAAAGTTCTTGCCCTTGAAGAAGAAGAAGAATACAAAGGGTACACAAAAATATTGTGTATAGAGAAGTTTTCAACCATCTCCAAACAAGTAAGTCATTTCAATATATTGTCAATTTTTCCCATATCTAAATTCTAAAAGTTCTTCAACATAAAATTCTATTCTTCTATTCAATC